>OZ008342.1:2254333-3501624 GCA_963931975.1 Cataclysta lemnata
AGTTTATAAAGCAAACCCAAGCTTAACCGAACGCACGGTATTTGTAAAAATATCTGCTTTGGAATGTTTGAAATTTATTTCTACATTGCGAGGGTACCCGTTGGCTTACAACGTGAAGTGTAAAGGTTAGAAGAATTTCGGCAAGTTAATAAGTATCTTGGGTGGCCGAGCGGTCAGGCACCTGCCCGGATAGCAGCGGACGCGGGTTCGATTCCCGCCTCAAGATCATAATTTTTCGAAATTCTTTTTCTAACCACTAAAATCTTTGTACTAATTTTTCTAACATTTATATAATGTTAAAATTAAAATCAAATAGTTTATAAAGCAAACCCAAGCTTAACCGAACGCACGGTATTTGTAAAAATATCTGCTTTGGAATGTTTGAAATTTATTTCTACATTGCGAGGGTACCCGTTGGCTTACAACGTGAAGTGTAAAGGTTAGAAGAATTTCGGCAAGTTAATAAGTATCTTGGGTGGCCGAGCGGTCAGGCACCTGCCCGGATAGCAGCGGACGCGGGTTCGATTCCCGCCTCAAGATCATAATTTTTCGAAATTCTTTTTCTAACCACTAAAATCTTTGTACTAATTTTTCTAACATTTATATAATGTTAAAATTAAAATCAAATAGTTTATAAAGCAAACCCAAGCTTAACCGAACGCACGGTATTTGTAAAAATATCTGCTTTGGAATGTTTGAAATTTATTTCTACATTGCGAGGGTACCCGTTGGCTTACAACGTGAAGTGTAAAGGTTAGAAGAATTTCGGCAAGTTAATAAGTATCTTGGGTGGCCGAGCGGTCAGGCACCTGCCCGGATAGCAGCGGACGCGGGTTCGATTCCCGCCTCAAGATCATAATTTTTCGAAATTCTTTTTCTAACCACTAAAATCTTTGTACTAATTTTTCTAACATTTATATAATGTTAAAATTAAAATCAAATAGTTTATAAAGCAAACCCAAGCTTAACCGAACGCACGGTATTTGTAAAAATATCTGCTTTGGAATGTTTGAAATTTATTTCTACATTGCGAGGGTACCCGTTGGCTTACAACGTGAAGTGTAAAGGTTAGAAGAATTTCGGCAAGTTAATAAGTATCTTGGGTGGCCGAGCGGTCAGGCACCTGCCCGGATAGCAGCGGACGCGGGTTCGATTCCCGCCTCAAGATCATAATTTTTCGAAATTCTTTTTCTAACCACTAAAATCTTTGGACAATTATGACAATCAAACGGCTCCTCGATTAATTTTACTAAAGCCCCATCACATTAATGTGGGGCGCGACATAAACTAATCTCTGGTAATCAACAAAACGGTTGAGATGAACGCGCGCCATTTACATGGCTATTCGAATAATTAGTCCAATTTTTAGGGTTCCGCACCCAAAGGGTAAAACGGGACCCTATTACTAACGGCGGATCCCAATATTCTATCGATAGATGAAGATAGACGTACTACAGCTTTGTTGCCTAGCAACTTCTGTTATTTATCGTAACATAACAAAAAAACGCTAGGCAACTTAACTTCAGTAAGCTTACTTTCAACTGTGGATAGATTATAGGGACCCGCCGTAAGACTCTGCTGTCTGTCTGTCACCAAGCTGTATAGCAAGCAAGCAGGTCTCTCATGAAACGTGATAGTTAGACAGTTGAAATTTTCAAAGATGATGTATTTCTGTTATCACTATAACAAAAATTTTATACTAATATAACAAAATAAAATCTTCCATAGAACAGGCATTATATTTTTTTGCATTTCTATTGCCGCTATAACAACAAATACTAGTAAAATAAATATTTAAGGGGTCTCCCATAAATCAGGCATTATTATTTTTGCCGTTTTTTACAGATAATGGTACGGAACCCATCGTGCTCGAGTCCGTCTCGCACTTGGCCGGTTTTTTCACCCAACAACTAGACGATGCCATCATTAGTTGCGCCGGCGCTGGTATGAGTAAGTTGTCATAGTCTTGCGTCTCCGTGGAACAACGGATTGCCATTCCGTATTTTCTATCTCCATAAAAAAAATCATTACCAATTTCTAGTCCCATAAAACTACTTGGAAATCCACTGCCAATTGAGCGAGGCTGTATCCGAAATCAGTAAACCAATATCTTCAATTCTGTACGCGGCAATAAAAGTTAATCGTAAATGTACCGTTAAATGACGTCACAGTTTAGCGTTTCCCAAATCAACAAATTCAAATCCTCTATCAAAACAAAACACTACTATAAAATTATAGTTTTGAAATAATACGGGAACTAAGAACAATAGAAAAAATGAAGTATTTATTTTTTTTAGCGGACGGTTTGGTCGAATTTTCAGATCGTTGACTATCGGCCAGATTCGAATTCTGGTAGGGACAAAATGTTTGTGATGATCACAGACATTTGTTCTCGAGTCATAGTTATCTATATGTTTATGTGGCATATCACAGACGTCTAATTTATGTACCTATATTAAAATTTGCCAGTCATCTAATATTCGTAACACGATTATGCTACTTACTTCTTGCTAGATAGTAGGTGTAAGTGTACGAAACATTTCGTTATTCATTCTATTTGTACATTCATTCTATTTGTACATTATTGAGACAAAAAAAAACAGACCAAAAAAATTCAAACAATAGAAACTCTGACTTTAATAGAAACCAAGAGAGGAATTAAAGAATACCCGCCCACAGGATCACGTGGCGACCGGCGACCGCAGCATCTTCACAAAGAAACAAGTTGAAACATTAACTGCCCGGTAGCGCAAGCCATAGCTCATCGTGGCCGTGCGCGTACGCAACTTTAAAAGTAGTAGATATACCCACTGCTCAATAAATACCCCCTTGTTTTGCTCCCGGCTTTGTATGCAAATTTTACCGAGGATATCTTATTTATAAGTAGCAGTATACATACTGCTACCCTTCCATGCTGGCCTGGGAGCGAAAAAATAACTTAGAATGTGCTAGCCAGCGCCGACTCGTCCCAGGGTGTCGTAAAAGTCAACTAAGGGAGAATGCTCGGTTACCTGGGGGCAGAGAGCAAACCACCAATAACAGCACACCCAAAGAGGGTTGGTGTCAGGTAGGCGGTCGGCTGTAGGACCGGACCTTGAGCAGTATGGATTGGAATGTTGTCATCCCACTCACTCTTTCCTTTCATCGGTCTCTCTACATGGACATCTTTTTGTATGCATTCATTAATCACTAGCACCTTTCCGGTGTGATGTATGAATCCTAAGGGAGTGGTTGGCTTGATGAGGTCTGTGCTATGTGAACAGAAGATGAAACATACTACGCCGATCCCAGATAAACTGGGAACAGGGCAGGAAGAAGAAATACTAGTAGTAGTATACTGCGGCACAGAGTAATATATATAGAATAGTTTTTATTGCATTGCTAATCAATAATAAATAATATTTTTTTTATTTGCAAGAACATGGTTAAAAATGGTGTTACAAAATGATTATTGTCAAATGTGGAAGCTTGTAAAAAGTTGTCTTTTGGCGACCCAAATTTTGTATTAACCACGTACCTTATAAAGTGCCGTAAGCTTTCCGTAGAAAATAAAATAAAATAATGCTCATGTGGTCACATAGCTACAATTGCTACGACAGAAACGGAAACTCCAAAATTAAAATGACCACATCCAATTAATAAATGAGAAAGATCTGATCGACAAGAATGTTCAATTAAGGCGACCTTAACTCGATACCTGGTTAAAACCAACCAACCCCAGATAGCTCTACTGTTATTTGCCTAACGAGCCTCTAATTAGCAAGACAATTAGAAATAAACACAAAGACCTGTGGATTGTATCTCGCTTGGTGCAAGCTGGACTTCCCTCCCCTTGTAAATCTCGATGATAGCGGCTGCGACAAACCGATAAGGTACACACGAGCAAGTAATTGACGTAATAAGAAGAAAAGGCGGTTCACTGCAACTTTAAGGGGGTCCAGGGACATAAACTAGATGACGAAAACGATAATATTTTTCACTTCAACCGTTTCTAAGTTCATCGGAAAATTAAGTGCAAGGGCAATGAATCACAACATGTACAATTTATTTTATAGACATTAATGACATTTGTGAAAAAGAGTTCGCCTTACTTGGCTAAAATTTAGTTTAGCAATTTTAGTTTCTGCTCAATTGTAATAATTTTTGGCACCAAAACACACAGAACCCCGCCGCCCAGTGCGCCTGATTGGTGGGTATTAACGGCTGCAGATGTAGTTCGTAAGGAGAAACGCGAGCTTACACGGACCAGTGCGGATTGGTGGGTATACGGCTGCAGATGAAACACGTATAAACGCGAGCTTACACATTTTTGGTCACCCATCCTTCGACAGGCGTTGGCGAACATTGCTTAATTTACGTAATCGCCAGCCGAGCGCCCTACCGAGCTCCTCAACATCAGAATAGTATCGTAGCGTATCAATCCTCCGTTCTGGTGTCCCCTCCGCTACCGTGGCCCCGCCTACTGGCAAATTGCGTCCGCGGCTGCGCCGGCGCAACTCTCACTCGCCCAATCGCAGCTGAACAGATCTGATTTGAGCAATCTAGGCCTGGACGCTTGACAGTTTGAACTTAACCAGCTTACGTTTAACTGGTAATGCGATGTGAGTTTCACTTGTTAACAGTAGGTAAGCATTTTATAATTGAGGAGCTCCAATGCGTAGACAGGATAATACAGAAAATTTTCAAAATATTATTGGCCTGATGTGGGAATTGAACCCGCGTCCTGTGCAATATTGGCAGATGCCTACACGGAATACCACTCGGCCAATTAACAAATAATATTTAACAATTTGTCCGACTTTACATTCTTGGTAATGTGTTTTTCTTAAAATGTTCAAATAAAAATCAAATCAGAATACCTATTGAATGTCAATTTCTTCTATAATCACCGTCTAACCTCAAACTGACAGCGGACAGACTCGCCGTAACAAAGGATTAAGGGATAACGCTCCCAATTCACGTATCTCTAACAAAAGGCAATTTGTTATAGACAACGAAACGCGCGCACATCGACACGCAACGAAATAAGAATAAACAAAACACTGGCTCTTATAAGGCCCCGTGTGCGGAGAATGGCCCCGGGCCAACAATACCCGATCCTGCAACAGACGCAGGGTTGCCAACCCTATGTCCTATTGTTTCAAATGAAACCAGAATCACATTATGTGGTGAGGACACTGGGACTCGGTACCTTTACGGTGTGATGGATGATATGAATCGAAAGGGAGTGAATTGCTTGATGACGTCTGACCGATATGAATGGAAGTGGAAACATACCGCGCCGACCCCAGATAGACTGGGAACAGGAGAGGCAGAAGATACCGGGATTGGTCAGCGAATGCGGTATGTTTCTGGCGATGCTCAGGATGAGAATATCTATAATTCTATTAGAGAATATTTATAACTTTTCGCCAATTAGGTTGAGTCCCATGTTATACAACTTAACTTGCCTTACATTCTATCGAGCACTTAAATCGCAGTATATTGCTAGGTGGTATAAAAGGAACTTGTACTAAAATGATTATTCATAATTATTGCTTTCAAATTCAAACAGAAATACCAATCTTGTTATAACATCGAAATACATAATAAGATATAATTTGACTTCAAAGAACCAACCCTAAACGTACGAATTGCGCCTGCCTCCAATGTGGAGACGTCGGACAAAAGGCTATACCATACCAAGCCTGAGGCTATTGCGAATACATTCAGCCGAGCCAATATCAATGGCATGCTTGATTAAAATTTTGATTATAACCCTTGTGCGATTGTCAATTGGCTTAGAATAACAACAAACGCAATAACAACGGCCGCTTTGAACCGCGATTCAGAAGATACACACGATATGGTAATCGCTTCCTGATAGGCCCTGATTCAATCGCTAAACCTATGTCTGTATTATATGTATGAAAAACCAATTATACTCTGTATAAATCCATGCTGGTCCGAGATCGAAAAAATAACGTAGAATGTGCCAGCCCCGACTCATCCCGGGGGTGTCGTAGGAGTCGACTAGGGAGTGACCTTTATGAATGGAAGAGGAAACATACTACGCCGATCCTAGATCTAGAAGACTCTGTATACACAGCAACATCAATTTACGTGGCATTACAAGAATTTTTAAACAGCAATTTGAATGAACAAATTTAATATCTCCTTGGATATTATCTTCAGCGGCGATTTTAACCTGACCAGATCAGACAGCTGACTAATCGGCGAATTAAATCTCCACCGGTGTCATTAGATAATAAAAACCAATAATCAATGCCGATAGCGCAAGTCATTCACTATCTGAAGAAAAATCTCCGGGAGAGAGGAATAAAGTTCTGTAATAGTATTAAAAAGTTGATTTGTTAAATAATGCACAATGCGCGCATGTCACAAGCGGCGCACGCGTCCACCGCGCCCGTTCCCACGCGCACGCACACACGCGTCTAGAACTCATCTGTGTGTGCGTGCGGCGCGCGCGCAGCCTGTGCTCGTCGCTGTCATAGAATAGCGTAACAAAAGACTAGAAACTCAACTAATAGGTCAAATAGTTAACAGAAAAGCTTTTAAACGCCTAACAGTTTTGTTTTGATATTAAATCTATTCTTTGATAATAATTATATACTACTACTTATTTAAGATTATTATGTAAATTAAAATGTCTTATTAAATCCAGTCAAAGATAGCATTGTTCATGTTTAAGTCAATTGTTCTTTGAAGACAATTTAAGTTTTGTTTTTTAAATCGCTCATTTAACACAAAAACGCCAAAACTGAACAACGACTTGTAAGTGTTCAATCAAAATCTGTCCCCATAACAGCATTATTGCATTACGACAATTAGTGATATGATAGCCAGCCCCTCTGTGATTGAGGGTTCCAGGTAAAGCTATTCCATCTTTGGCCCTTATCGTCACTTACCATCACGTGAAATGAAGGCTAAGAGCTTGCCTGTTTAATATATTATTAATCTACAAAATAAAAAAAGAACTCATTCAATAAATTGTAAATTTACTTTCGGCAAACCGATGAACTTGTTCCTATCAAGGGCGATGCACATCTGCAAGAAGGTCGCAGGTGCGGTGACAATGGACACCTGGTCAATACTAAATTAAAATTTCACAATTTGTTCATCGGCACTACACTAGACCCAAACATCTGTCTTAATCTAAAAACTGGTATGTTCTGGGATTAATGGAGCCTTAATTATTTGCTTTGTTTGCATTAATTCTTGAAAGCGGCTGCCTGTAAGACTCAATTAGTCTAAATCGCTGAAGCGATTTGCGAAAACTAATTTGATTTAAATAAAACAAGCGAAGCTTTTGTAATGCGTATATATAGTAAGCATATTAATACCACCAGGGGGCCTACCGCCTAACTCGATTGCTAAAGCAAAAGCTATAGTTTATGACGTCATGCTGTCATTTCGCACCAAATGTACCTAAACTATTAGCGATAGCTTTGAACGAATGATCACCGAATGATTTTGTATGAATTTGGCATAAAATTCGTGCCGCTTAAAAATTCAGGATGGCTGCTATAGCCGTAAGCAGTGCATTGCAATATAGCTATCATCAGCAATCGAGTTAGGCGGTAGGCCCCCAGGTATTAATATGCTAGAATCACCTATAAAATGATTAAACTAGCTGTAGCTAAACGCCAATATTTTATCTGCAGCCTAGTAAAGTTTTGTAACTTTGATATTTATTGAAATGTATTATTGTTTTAATTATAAGACACAAGAGAAAACAAATATGCACACAGCACATACAACAATTAAGGCACAAATTATATTCTAACGTCACACACGCGTATTTATTTTCACATTCTACGAATGTGTGACTCCGAACATTGTTTCCAAGAGATTTAAAACGTAACCACATTGTAGCTAATCTATGCGCACGCCAACATCCGCCGATCTCCATTGATCGCGACCCGGGCGATGCTGACACGACCGAATTCGACCGTCAAGGTGAAACTCACATTGTGGGGCGAACAAATTGTTCTATTGAAGCCGATGGATCAGAGATACAAGCCGGAACACAAAAAGGTGAACGCGTACCTACACTTAGTCGAGTAAGCCGTGAAATGTAGCACTATTTAACAACAATTTTGCAAGAGTGAATTCTCAATGTTTCACTGAAACAATTTGTGCAATCAAAAGCACAATTTAGAGAGTTGCTTTTATGCAGACTTTGGGAATCGTCGGAATAATGTTCATGTTACGTTTTGTTGTGTCATTCTCCCATTGAAGGGTTCACTGTTCGTTCTAAGGCTTTAGTAGCGCGAGTGTCGTGGGATAATCGGTTTACACAAGTGTTACTATTCTAAGGAAACGATTAACTCTATAGCAAATTATACCACGTCAATGTAGCTCGGCAAAACTTGCACATGTTAGCTTTAAAATCGCGTTTGGCAACTTGGACTTGTACGTTATAAAATATTTCACTAACGACATCAAATACTTTTCGACGGTGGTCAGGAGAACGAGATACGATAAACAAGCGTACGGCATAAAGGTTATCTTTGAAAGAGACAAAATTCTCCTATTGATGTCGCCCCCTTGGGGCTCCATTGTGTTTCTACAAAGGAAATTATTATCTACACTTTGGTATCAGGTTACATGACACACACGTGCAAAAGTACACGCCCCCGGGGTTAGTTGGCAGATTAGACTTTATGCGTTATTGTAGAATGCTACTTATTTACTGCTTTGGTTCGATTATCCTTTTTTCTTTCAAATTCTTTACATATTTCTCGAAATGTAGGAAATCTTCAAGGGTTTACCAGAAAAAGCAGTCGAACTCAAGTGCGGATTGATGACTTGTTGAAAATTAGGGTCCCGCTTTAAGACGGTAAATGTATTTAAATAACAAGTACTGAATACAAGATATTCGTGCGATAGAACGATGATCATAGACGCGATAATAGTAATCAAGATACAACTACTACAACTATTCAGTGATTTCAAATGTTAATTCAAGAAATTAGTCGGCCATGATACTTTGTAGATGTAATTGACGATAAAACTTTTTTTAAATGCTCACTCAGAGCTAATAACAACACTTTGAGCTGCTCGTTATCACAACTCACCGGCTTGGAATGTATTCAGAATCTTGCTGGCTCTTTTAATTCGGGTGGGTTTACGTTGCTTTACAGAATAAAATTGCTCATTGTACAGTTTGTGTCGCAATGTTTTTCGTGACCACGTCACAGTAAATGACAAGATTGACAAGACCTTTAATTAAAGACGCGATAGGGGTTACTTCGTTATACGATAGGAATTAATATTATAATTCAATTTTGTTGCTGAAAGCGATAATTTGAAAAAACACTTTTACTAACTATTATCATAAAAAAATGTAGTATTACAAGATATAATACGGAACAAATAAAAGAATCTGTGACTAGACATTTCTAATGCATTGTATCGTTTGTTTAACGCAAGATAAAAAATAATATATTTGGAAAGACAAATGCTTGAATTTCAACACCCAAATGATTAACCTGTTGTCTACAAACATGGTGTTAATTTGAAATGTAAAAAATTGACTTGGATTAAATAGGAGGATCTACCGAAGCTTGCGGTGGCCCGATCGACGCCTCGCGGATAGCATCGCGCTAATGTCTTACAATTGCGCTAGCGCATCAAATATGTCCTGCGCTGCCCGTATTCAGCGACGCAGGACCGACCGGTTTGGAGGTCCTTGGGGGAGGCCTATGCCCAACAGTGGGCGTCTCTCGGCTGAATGATGATGAAAAAATTTGTTTCAAAGCCTAAGAGTCCGCGGGTATCAGTGTCAATTGCGGTTTAAATACCGTGCCTAATTTTAGAAAAATACTAGCGTTTTAGTAGCGCGGAGGTATGATCATTTGCCTCTTTAATGCCATCTACGGCACAGCTATAAATGGGTTACAAATTGAGCAAAGTATTCATTAGACAAAATAATTTGTTGAAACAAAAATGCTACACTTTTTCAATTAAAATTTTTAAAGACCTAAGCCTATGTGTTTGTTATTTTCACTGCTCTAGAAATGTTAGATAAATTATTGCAAGACAAATAACCCAGAAAAATGTTATTAAAATTGCTTTATATTTCTTTATTCAACACAACAGTCTTCGTTTTATCATAACCAGTCCTTTAAAGTTAATATAAGGCGTTCTGATAATTAACGTCTGTAGATGCAGCCGGGTCTAGTGACTTAACGTAACTTCAGATGCAGATCAAATTTTCGAGGCAGAATAATTTTACCAGTAGTCAATGTTGTATTGTTCCTGAAGTATAATTAAATACGCCATCAAGCCTAGATTAAACTTTAACGCACACCCAATATTTGAACGAACAAAATTTAATCAATACAACCCAATCGAATGTAATAAATAAATATGGCCATCCAATCCGATATGTTAAACAATAAGAACGGAACCAGTTTGGCGGGATGATATCGGGGCTCTCGAAGAGCATAAATATTGAGATGGGCGTCATCCTTTCATGTTACACTAAGTGCGATGAATACGTAATACGAATTGTTATTCTTTTACATACATACATAAATATATCGCCTATATCCCCGAAGGGGTAAGAGAATTAAACACCCACATTTCGCCAACTAAGTTAGGTACCATGTTATAGGTGGCGAGCCTACTACGGATATCGGGCAATACGTAATACGAATGTTATTTATTAAGTTTGATTTTTAATTTGAACATTACATAAACGTTAAAAAATTAATACAAAGAAAATTAAGGTTAGACAAATTTCGAAAAATTATAGTCCTGACGAGGGAATCGAACATGTGTTCTCTGCAATCCGGGTAGATGCCTATATATTATATAATATAGAGACTGGATCAAGTTTAAACAGAGTTTTATTTTATATTCATGTACACAATCAAATCATTCAACATAACTTTTCAAACAGTTATTCAGTCACCACGGTAACCACGTATGTCACTCATACTCTCTTCTACACATCCATGGTTCCGAGTGTCACTCTCGATAGAGTTTCTATTATAACACTCCCCCTCACGAGGAGCTTCTCTCTTCATTGACGCGTAAGCCTAGTTTCTCGCGCAGTTTAACTAATCTTGGTTGAGGCAATGCTTTCGTCATTATATCTGCCTCCATCTCATCGGTAGGCTTGTGCTTTATCGCAATGTCTTTTCTTTGAACACATTATCTTATAAAATGTTCCTTGATGCTGATGTGTTTTGACCTTTTCCCGGTCATAGAGTTATTCGCTAACTTATTTGCTGCAAGGTTATCATTGTATAAAGTAGTTTCTCCTTGCGGTACACCAATTTCATTCAGCAGGTTTTTCAAATGTAAAGCTTCTTTTGCAGCTTCCGTCATAGCCATATATTCTGCTTCCGCTGTCGACAGTGCTACTACCGGCTGTTTCTTTGTTGCGTAACTGATTAGACCACCACCATATTTAAATGTGTATCCTGTGTAAGATTTTCGGTCCACGGTACATGTTGCCCAATCGGCGTCAGCCATTCCTGTCAAAGGCATACCTGATTTCTTGTAAATTATTCCAAAATTTTTAGTGCCTTTCAGGTACCGCACCACCCTTTTGGCTGCTTGCCAGTGCTCTGTGCCATAGCACGTAGTGAATTGACTCAAGTAGTTCACTGCGTACATAATGTCTGGTCTTGTCGCTATTGCCAGATACATGAGACAACCTATCAACTTTTGATATGGCAGTTTTTCTCCTTCTTTAACTTTTTCGAGCTTAAGCCCTAGTTCCATTGGTGTCAATGCCGGGTTGCATTCAATCATGTTAAATTCTTTCAGTAGTTTTTCCACATATGATTCTTGTGACATAGTTCTATTATATAATATAGAGACTGGATCAAGTTTAAACAGAGTTTTATTTTATATTCATGTACACAATCAAATCATTCAACATAACTTTTCAAACAGTTATTCAGTCACCACGGTAACCACGTATGTCACTCATACTCTCTTCTACACATCCATGGTTCCGAGTGTCACTCTCGATAGAGTTTCTATTATAACACTATACCATTCGGCCAACTAAGACCTTAATATCAACTTGCCGAAATCTCTCTTGCCCTTCCATTTAACGCGAAGCCCTCGCAATGTAGAAATAAATTTCTATCATCCAACACAGGTTTTTTATCAAAATTAAATAGGTACCGTGCATTCGATGAAATTTTGGATTTGCTTTTTAATATTATTTTTGATATTGAGATATATTTAACGAATGTTATCCGTTTGGCTCCTTTGTACAGCAGACCGGCATATGCCAGTGAGATGCGAGCGGAAGATTCTGCTAGCGTGCCAATTTCGAAATTATTGCCGGAGCACCCGAAGACGCCGATCGTGATAATTGTGTGACAAACGTGTGGTGCGCGCGCGTCGGCGGCGGCTCTCCCCGCGCCATAAATCTAAAAGCCGGACCGAAGGGACGCGCACAACCCTTTATTATGGCGAGACATGATTGCCCGCGGGCGCTCGCCGAACAAAACGACGCTTAGTAACGAGCGGTCTCGTATCTCGCGACTTCACTTTCGGAGTGGTCGGGTTTTTTGCCTCTCTGGGTGTATTAATCACCATACCACGGTTCAATGGTTAAGTCAAGGTCGTAGGGACTGGCTAACGGCATACGAGTATTCCGAATACTAACTGCCGCACTCAGAGACGTCAAATAACGTTAATGAGTACTTAATGTCAAAAAATGACAATTCAAAACTAGCCGCTATTTTGCCGGGTCTATGGTCTAGATTTAAATGAGATTTTTTGACATTAAGTACTCATTCAAGTTATTTGACGTCTCTGAGTGCGGCAGTAAAGTAGACAGAGCAGAATACAATTGGCTAGGGTTTAGGAGAGCATAAGTTGTGTTACTTCAAAAGTTAGCCGTGTGGTGTCAGCAGAGCAGAATACAATTGTTGCCCAAATCTCTCCTGCGGGTGTCAACGAGGCGACTAGGGTTTAGACAGTGATGAGTAAGCAGCAGCGTTTGTCTTACACCACCTAGTAATATACTGCGATTTACCCTTTATTTAGCCGGGTGTCACCTAACCTACCTCTGCCGAGTGTCGTATAAGGCGAACCAGGGTTAACAATGTAATGAACTTTCTTCGTTCCGTGTTCTAGGGCCGATTTCACCGTCTCTCATCGAAACTGAGTTTAATAAAACTTGGTTTTGATTAATGCAAACTTTGTAGCGGAACTCAGTTTAGAGCATAAACCGAGTTCAACGTCAACAGTAGATGCCTAGCCTCGCCTCCTATTTCGTGGGATTTAAACCTAACATTGCAGACGAAATGTGGTTTAACATGTTATGCGTTAACGTATCTAATAGATGGCTAAACTCTCCTATTTCGTGGGACCCAGCACCCGCATTTGGTCTGCAATGTTAGGTAACATTGCCGACAAAATGTGGGTGCTAATATACCTGTACCTCTTCTGGGATAAACAGGTGATTTATGTAGTTATGTAGCTATACGCATATGGTAGTCGCGCGGATTAAAACTACTACGCGATGAATACTGATGCGCGGGAAAACACAGCAGTTGACTCGATTAATATTGTCGTACGGTCAAATGGACTTAAGACTAACCAAAATCTGTCCAATTTCTTGAATCGATTGTCAATCTTAACACGTTTGTAGTAAAGCACAAAGTCGATTGGGAAAATGTTACATTTAGTGGTAGACTGACATGCTGTTAGGTGTACGTTTGCCAGTCTGCCCTGTAGACAAGTGGTCAACCTATTCAAACGTATAGAATACAGTATGTATGAAACTGACGTATTACAGAGAAATCAACATGGCGACCGTCGTGTCAAATGTAAGAGAAGTTGACCAAATTTACATTTGTATTCTATTCGTTCAAATAGTTTCACCACTTGTCTGGAAGACACGGACACTGTCGTATGACAATAATCTTCTTCGAAAGTTCGCGAGTGGAGAAATATGAGCTTTCGGACTGGGCGGCGTAGAGTACCCCCTTTAGTTACAATGTCCGCGACCCGCACCATGCCGTCTGCTCCAGTAAAGGTTTTGATGACTCTTCCCAGTGGCCACAGACCACGCGGTAGGGAAGAGTCCACGATGAGCACTACGTCACCCTTCTCCCTGCCCTGTTCCTAGTCTATCTGGGGTCGGCGCAGTATGTTTCCTCTTCCATTCATATCGGTCAGACGTCATCAAGCCATCTTGGTTCATATCATCCGTCACACCGTAAAGGTGCTAGTGATGATTGAGTGTATAGAAAATAGACGGAACGGGCTATGTCGATAGATCGATGAACGGAAAGAATAATAATCAATGTTGAAAATGATTGTGTCTACAGTGCTTGCGTCAATCATTGTCGAACAGAGTGCTGCACGATCGCCATTGAATGCGGCAACAAACAACAGAACGAAATGTAAATATCGAACATGACATCCGGGTGCAAGCGAGCATGCATCTATCTGCGAATTCGAAATGGAAACATTTAAGGTTGGCGCTTAATCTCGTCTCGGATCAATGGGATTGTTCGATCAGACCGCGGAGGTCGGGTCACCGCGCTAAACGGATACAACAACTCGGATACGCCGAAGTACACATGCATACGCGCGCGCGCATACGTATCCAAGTAATTCTCGATCATTGTAACCAGCTATTGTTTAGAGAATGTATTTCGGATTTCGCAGTGAGGCGCTCGAGAACGCAGTGGCTTAACGCTTGCGGAAACTAAGCGACGTTCGCTGAGGCCGGTCATTGGATGGGTGACCAAAACTTTTTTTTTCTATATCATCCGTGCTTTGGAAAGCACGTTACTTTGGCGCACTTTGGCGTTCCCTATTAGCATGACTGTCTCCGTTGGTGGCCTAACTCTTGCAAAATGACCCAGTGCGGATTATGGGTATTAACGACTGGAAATGCGATCGGGGCCAACTCCTTAACGTGCCTTCCGAATCATGGAGGAACTGAAGATAATAGATTTTTGGTCACATATCCAATGACCGGCCTTAGTGAACATCGCTCAGTTGGCTCAATCACTAGGATTGCGCTATCAAGCTCCCCCTTTCAGGGTTGAGTCCCATTACGGAATATACTCTAGTCCAACTGGGTCGAACGCCAACGTCGAATCACCTTCGACAGACAGAAACCGCTAAACTGGAATTGAATCATAGTACCCACCATGAAGTAGTATTAGTGCAAACAAACGCGCTCCAAACGCGGGTGACAAAACGGGACGCCGCTCTGCTCGGCTTATAGCGTTGTCTCACTTTGATAATAGGGATTAAGTCGCGTTTAGAGTTAGTGGTAATGCTTCGACAGACAGAAAACGCTATACTGGTATTGGATCGTAGTACCCACTGATATGATGCATGAATCCGCGCTCGCACGACAGAGCAGATCCGCGCTCCAGATCTCGCGTCGTGGTCGCGCCGCTCGAGCATTATATGCTAATATTAAACCATTCTCCTTTGGAAGCGAGTCACAGGCGACAGCGATAAGCGAATTGCGAAATATCAGCGCCGTAGTTGGCAATATAATTCCAGCCCTGATAAAGGCCAAAGATCGAGCTTCACCTGGAACCCTCAACCACAGAGAGGCTGGCTATCTTATCACAATTGTCGGAACACAACAATGCTGTTAACATTATTATTATGGCGACAGATTTAGATAAGATGGTGGTAGCTAGCCAGGCGGACTCGAAAGATCGCACCAGGGACCTCTGGATCTTAATTCCGGTGGGCAAACCAAGGTTAAATAGAGACAAAAACTCTTAGCATTCCATGGATTCACTGTGCGGGTGCCAGGTCCACAGTGTGGCAGAGGAAGTCAATGACAGCGCTTGGGACCTGTGACCCAAGTGTAGGCTTTACGGGATCACTTCACACCAACCTTCGTCACCCCGATTTCGCTGTCAGCCCAGCCATAGCCACGTCTGACCGATATTACTGTAAATGGAAATACACTGCGCTGACACCAGGTAAACCGGGAACAGGGCATAAAGATAAATGAATGAATGAGGCGACCTTATTGTCGGCTATAGGCACGTAAATTGTAGTATATAACTAGATGGTACAACAAGAAAGCTTATGCCTGTTCCTCCTCCGTTTTTAACCCTTAGTCGCCTCGTACGAAACCCGCGAGAGAGAGTGGAGTAGTGACAGTTGCCTTCTGCTCTGCCGTTACCACACGACATTAATAATATGGCATAGATCTAACAAAAAGGACGATGTTAACAGACTGAAATCTTCAATTGTGACTTGAGCCAAGAAACGGATCTCTCCAAATAAATAACGATTGGGCAACACATGTCACCCTTTCGGAGCGAGACGAGCGTGTCGCAGACTATAAACTGATGAAATTAGACGCCTTTTGAATGTGTCCCGATTATTCTGAGAACAATTGTGCAACCTCCTTGCGTATGTGAGACCGACGCCGAGGAGACTGCTAAGAGTCGCATTTTAAGACTCATATTAGCCACAACAATAAATCGTTTTGCATATGAATGACTTACAATGGTAAGTAAGCTAGTTTACAAATGTTCAGATTTGTTAAAGGTGTAATTAGAACAGGCCATGTTCTGTAGAATCCTGCGGCTGCATTGGCCAATCGAAGCCGGTTAAGGATTGTTAATAAATTTAAATATTTCACTTAAGTCAGAAATTACAGAAATCCACAAGATAGGACAAGATTAAAAAAACAAGCTTTTCGTGTGTGGTTTACACACATGAAAAGTGGTGCTACGTGGTTTAGTGGTTCGCCCACCAGGATTAGACTCCTAGGTCCAGAATTCGTTCCCCAGGGGAGTTCGGTTTCGTTGGTGGTAGGACTATTTGCAAGTCCTCCTGGCCTAGCTACCACACCATCTTATCATAATCTGTCGCCATAATAATAATGTTAACAGCATTATTGTGTTCCGACAATTTGCGATAAGCTAACCCCTCTGTAGTTGAGGGTGCCGGGTAAAGCTCGATTCCATCTTCGGCCTTTATCCTCAATTAAAAATTGAGTACTAATGAACGAATTTTTTTCTTCAAAGCAGATAGATTAGTTTCAAACAATTAGTATTTTTTTAAATCCAACCCTAACACTAGCAAAAGTATAACTTTTGCTGGTGTTTTTTTCTTTAAACTCTGATTAGTTACTAAATACCATCAGTAATACAAATCAGAGTCCATCAATAGTATTTTCGCAAGCTTTAGTTCTGTTAGATCCGAGAGCGGCCAGGCCAATAACTGCTTTTCCTATATCGATCGCTGTAGGAGCGGTTAGAAGGTTTTGTGGGAAAGAGGCGAGGCCCGCATGGGAGCCCCCGCGGCCGGCATTCCCTCGATCGGCCTCGCGTCCGCGCGATCGCCGGAGGCTGCACCGACCCCGTAACCATGGACCTCGAAGTCGTATTGACACGGCGAGCCGACTTTTTCTTTGACCGAAATGGATTTCTAGAGAGCCTAGCCGAGTGGCAAACGGTGACGATTTTATTCCACAAATCCTCTTAGATTACAAATCCCTTGCTCCTCCTGATCAAGTGGACAATCTATCGTACGCGCATAGAATACAAAATGTATGAAACTGACGTATTACAGAGAAAACCATGCGTCAGTTTCATACTTTTGTTTTCTATGCGTTCGAGTAGATAAGCTACTCGGCTAGGCCCACTGAGTAGAGATTTGTCGACTTTTCATGTAAATATCCCCTGAACGACGAAGGGGATTTTAACACTGAAAGTTTACAAATCCCCTTAAATAATGAAGGGCTATAAAAAAAAGAACTATGAA
The DNA here is from genome assembly GCA_963931975.1 of Cataclysta lemnata. Taxonomy (NCBI): domain Eukaryota; kingdom Metazoa; phylum Arthropoda; class Insecta; order Lepidoptera; family Crambidae; genus Cataclysta; species Cataclysta lemnata. The sequence continues at coordinate 2,272,076 of OZ008342.1, forward strand.
GATAAAATAAGTAAGAGCAGAAGACAAGATCTCTTTTCTAGATGACCTTACTTATCTTGCACGTAGCGCATTTAAAACTTCATGTAGAGCAATGTCGATGTTCTTTTTGTTTGTAGTTTTCTTGAGTTCTGTTCAATAGTAGGGGTTCCAGAATAGAATTAAGCTCGACAATTGCATAGGCGTGCTGAGCCACTTTTCACTTTGATTTGCGTAGACACAACAGTAAACTAACCACTAGTTACGTCTGTCAATCGTTAATCATAGGATTGCGTGCCGGGACGGCTACACCAAACTTTTTGCCGGAGCAATTTTAATTAAGCTATCTTTTTGCAATTTGGCCCATTGTAGATACAAATTAGGTGTAATTTCGATAGCTATTTAATAAATGTGTCAATCATTTATAATTCACGACTGATAGTTCAACGTCCCGTGCCGAAGTAGTTATTTAAATGGTCAATAATGATTTAGGATGAAACGTCTAGCGGATGCATGGAGGTGAAAAAACTACAAAGAATAATTAGTAACTAACAAAGTTGAAATGAGAAATAGAAAACTTTTCCGACAGACAATAGATGAATAACATAACTCGATCTATTGGTTCGCAATATTTGAGATGTAGCAGTGGTATACTAAACAGACAATAAAGGCAATACATTCGTTCTTATTACTAATAGAGGAGTACGGCCTATAGAACATAAACAAAGATGTTACGACACACCTAAAGTAGATCAAAGCTTCGTATTCGATGGGTTCATTACACATTAAAATATACAATCCAACCAGCTTAGGAATACATTATTTATACATTTAAATGATGCACAGATTATATGAATAAATGAAGAAAACAATGCAAGTAGTGAAACATTCATAGTGGATAAAGATGTTTGTAATGCAATACTTGGTATGAGTTTTTTTTAACTGGATGTTGGTTTTCAAAATGTTAGTTTAAAATAAGACTGAGTTGATGAATTAATGCTTGAAAAATATTTCGGAAAGCAGTTTTTATTTAAAAAGATAAATAAATGTATGGTGGCACTAACGCTAAATATTTCATTTGAACAACGTCATTATCATAAGTAAATTTTATTATGAATACCTAAATAATTAGCAGTGATGTGACGGCAGAGCAGAATACTATTGTCACCACCACACTAGTGGGTGTTCCACAAGGCGACTAAGGGTGCGATTTAGATGTCCGATATAAGCGACAATAAGCTCGCTATCTTAATACATGGGACTTGAAATAGTTAGCGTAATGTGGGTTGATACACCTTTGCCTATCCCTTAGTTAATGAATGAGGGATGAATAGGCGTGATTTGTGTATGTATGTGTGAGTCCTTTTTTTTTGATGGAGTAGAATGCATTTACGCACCATATCAGCCGCTAGCTAGATGGCTGACGTGTGTGGGACTGGTTCGACCTAAACTCGGAAATACGCCACTACACCACTTCGGTGTCCCTAAGCCCTTTGAATGGGGAGAGTCTTCGATCCGCCGCGAGGCAATTCACCAGTCTAATGTACCAGGAGACTTTTTGGTCACTGCAAAAATTTCTGGAATTCGTTCAGACCATTAAACTGAACAAATTTAACTATGGGAGCAACTCCAAATCCATGAAAACAAATTCAGCTGTTTTATACAAAATGATAAAACCTACTTGACCCAAATGAATGAAACAGCTGTTATTTTTTCGTGAATTTGGAGTTGCTCGCGTAGTGAAATTTGTTCAATTTGATGGTCTGAACGAATTCCAAAAACTTTTGCAGTGTAAAATGTCTCCTGGTATGGTATGAGTCCTAACAATTATTTTTACTAGCGTTGTGCAATGTAATACTGACCAGCGCGTGTCGTCACAGGCGTGACGGATGCGAGCGCTCATTTCGAGGTCGTGGGCGGCTCTCGTAAGATGCTATCAGAGATAATAGTTTAATATGACGCGCAATCACCTTTTAGCTGGATAGAGCTATCGATTTTGATGGCGCCTTCGTAATAACAACATGAAATTACTCTATTTGAAATGTAAAACATGCTCAATGCTCGTAGGGGTAGGGCTGAATTTATTAAAACCAACGTCTCGCCAATTATATTATGTCCCATGCCATTTAATCGCATTAGTTATATTGTTAAAAAACGCTGCTGCTCATTACTCATTGCTGTCCTAACCTTTAGTCGCCTTGTACAGTCAACGGCTCTTCAGATCACCCAAAACTGTCAAATTTCTTCAATCGATTGTCAACCTTATCTTGTTGGCAGTAGAGCCAAAAGTCGACTGAGAAAATTTAACATTTCGTGGTAGTGCTGTTGTCTGTACGACACCTGCGAAAGTGGTCGGGGGTGGTGACCATTGTATTATCTGCAGTTCTGTTTCTATAACTGTGATAGGTTGATCAACTGTCAATTTTTTTCAATTATACAATGACTTCAATAAGTTCGGCGTAGGGTTCGAAATTGTTTGTTCACAAAGTTACGAATCACATTCGACATCTTTCAGACGTCGAAACAATTCAAAATCGAATTAAACAACAGAGCTCGTTACTAATCGAAGGGAATCTAAATTGATAATCGATAAAGGAGGCTTCTCGATTAAAATCGGTAGCAGATCAAAGGCGTATCGACATTGACCTTGCGCGGGCGCACGTCGCGAATCGATTCAGATGCTGCGGCCAATAGGGGCGCGACGCAGACGATGCTCAGCAAACGCCCGGGTCATTGACCGCCGCTGGACAATTTGCATACCTAGTTGTTGCATCACGGATGGTCATAACTTGTTTGGTGTCACTAGTGTATGGTCAAGATGAGTTACTGCCTATTGTAGAGAAAATACATATATTTTTTACTGATATAATAACCTTCTGCGTTACCCAAGAAATTTGCTTGAGTGCTGAATATGGATCAAAAACAAATTCGCGGAAAGAACAAGATAACTCTCTCATTTTATTATTCGCGTCGAAGCCATTATTTGTGCCATTTACTGCCGCACTCAGAGACATCAAATAACGTTAATGAGTACTTAACGTCAAAAAATTACAATTCAAAACTAGTCGCTATTCTTGCCGGGTCTATGGTCTAGATTTGAATGAAATTTTTTGACGTTAAATACTCATTAAAGTTAATTGACGTCTCTGAGTGCGGCAGTTAGTCACTTTAGTAGGCTTCCTCGCTTCGGTGGTGGTTATAATAATAAAATATTACAAAAAACTGTAAGCAACTGGACACATAAAGCGAACTCATCTAGATACTTTATTAGATATAATATGGTATCCATTTGCGGCAATGGATACCAATAATTATATTGTTAAAAACTACAAACCTTTTGAAATGAAACTTTTTTTTCCCCACTTTTCGATCGCTTCGGACCGTGGTAAAAAGGAGTCTCGAAAACTGATTTCCATTTTCACGTTGTCAATCTAATAATATTCTTTTCAAAAACTAATCTTACTTAAAAATAAAGTTAGCCATAATATTATTGTAATACTAAATAAACCTGCCAATTAAAATTCTATTAAGACGGTGGCAATTGTAACTGCTGCAGCAAATACGTCATACACGGATCACGACAACCAAGAACTACAAGAATATCCAAAAGTACAACTGAATCTACCACTTCGAATCTAATTCAAATATTAGTTGATGGATGGATCTAATAATACATCCAATACCACAATTCACCTTCAAAATGACTCACCAGATTAACATACATATTTAATACATGAGACTAGCGCTAAGATCAAAGAAGGTGTTACCGTCCCGCCCAGACTTCACCCAGTCATAATAACAACTCATGGACCCTTTCTAAGGCTAATTAGTACCTGTCTCAAGTATCCGCTGTCAAAAGCCTGTATTTTGATATCACCTACGCGGTCCACGAATCTCATTACATTGCTCAAGTATAATTATGATGAATGTGTTCAATTCCAATATTTAATCCCTTGGACAGTAGTCAGTTCATTATGTGGTCAATACTTTAAAGTAATTAACGACATTTCTGTGACGTGAAATGTATTTATCGTCGTAACCCTCGTACCACTTTCCGATTCTTATTAGCGTCCAAAGATTCTATTAACGCTAATCGCCGAATTAATTTATCTAATTTATATCAACTAACACTCTGAACACTTGAAAAGTTACGACGCAATGTGAATAGAAGCGTAATTAGACAGCACACACTTATGAAATGATCCCGTCGTAAAGATCAAACGGGCGGACCAATAAAGTCCATAGCTTCATTTATCTGTTAGAAGACCAATTTGTGCACCGAACAAGTTTTCCACAGCAATAAAAACTGTTAATGGATCAACATTAATAAAGGCCCCGAACAAAACCTGGGGCGCATTCAAATTTTTATTGGCGGCCAACTAACATGTTATTGTAATAAAGTTTATTGAAAATCGTACGAGTTGGATAGCGTTATTGTAAAGTTTTATGTGGTCAGAAACCAAGGCTCTTCTTCAAAAACGGCCTAATCTGTCCCTTGAACGCGGCACTCTCTGACATGGGAACGTTGTTGCGACAACGGTTTATTGTGTTCTAGTCTTGTACCCGGAAACACAAATAACCATATTTAAAAGTGTCTCCCAGTAAACTTAATCCATAAGTCCCATTTCTATGCTAAGCCAGTGTCAACGTTCGGTTCTGGTTAGAAAGACGGGTAAAGATCGTTATCAGCAATGTAAATCCAATGACGACTAGTATAAGATAATGCAGTTCGTTTCTGTGTTTCTATTCCAATTTATGTGCACTTAATGAAGCACTGCATCTATCTACAAATATCGGAAATCGAAAATTGTAATAGATTGATCTACACACGCTATTGGTTTTTTGTCTGTGCTTATTCCGTTTCATGTATATCTGGAAAATGCCAAACTTACGCAAGTAATTTTGCATTTTCTATTAAACTAAATAAAATAACACTAAACATTGATGAACCGAAGTGATATTGACTGAGACCTATCTCAGTATTTATTGATACACCTACTGTGGCACGCTAAGAATATCATCTCAAATCATTAGACGTTATTGTAATCGGTGCATGTCATGAATGTACCTGATTACATTTATCGCAACACGTCTGTGGTATCCTCAAGAATCAAGATGACTGTTTATTTTCTTAAGCCCAAATATTAAGGAGCTTATTCAAATGAAACCAGTGACTGGACGAATACCTTTGATATTGAATGAATTTGGGATTGAAAGCAGCTGGGCACGGCGAATCACGGTGTCAACTCTCAGATACATAAATAATTTCGTAATGATAAGCTCCAATAACTTAGCTTCGAAATCGGTTAGAATTTAAAATAATATAAACAGATACATGTGTTAATAAGATTCAATTTAATGTTGTGTGACGCGTTTATAAAATCAAACATAAAATGTCAGGACGGTTTTTGTTGTCATAAATAGATATTTAAATTAATTAAGTGTGGAAGTAACCGATTGCTGAATATGTAAAACGACATTTTACAACAAACAATAATAATATTGTAGTGACGCATGAAATTGTGGGGCCACTTGACATAATACTTGATGTCAAGCCGAGATTGAACGAGACGACCCGATCAACGGACTCAGATGAACTTAGCCAAAAAAGCATAGAGAATCTCTTAAAATAAACATTCATCGAAATCGATTCGACTCTTCATCCCGAATCTCCAAGTGTTTACTTAGCAACAGTCTGTTGTGTATAAATCGATTTCAAATGGTGAAATCGATGTTGCTTCAAAGCCAGCCTTATGTCTACAAAGATACGATTCATCTGATTCAGTTCTAAGCGATTCTTTGTAACTAATTGCCAAGTTGATTGTGGTTTGTATTTGTTCTGACCTAAGGTAAGGTTTTGTTTGAACCTTTTTACTTGGTCAAACGTTGACGTCCATTGTACGGTGTCAACTGTGAAGACGGTTTTGGAGCACTGACTCCAAAAAAAGAACCAAGACAGTCTTATCGACAGGAAGTCGTGATACTATTTGAACACACTAAGGCTTTAAATCCTTTGCTGCCTCCAGAACAAAACTTATGTAAATTCAACAAATTCAATTTAGTAGGTAAATTATTCTTATGTTACCGCTAATTATGGCAAGAAACATAAATATTTCTTCGGCCTTATTTAGTAAAATTGAATAGGAAGATACAGATTACGAAAGTGTCTCGTATAGTGAGTTATATATTCATAAATTCATTAAAAGATTTCGGTGTTGTTGAGCCGTTGACCCGGCCCATCATCGATCAACGCGGGGCGTGTCGTGGCCGCTCGGCTCATGTTAAGGCATTACCAGTAATAACGGGTTGAAAGGCATTCAGATCTCCGAACAATACGTTACCGCGCTTATGAGAGCTCCGCCAGCGAATGAATACAAATTTATGTGACCATCGTAAAGATTGCAGCTTTCTGGAATTGTGCAGCCTGCAATCATCGGGTCGCAATGTTTGGGCAACAACATAACCCCTTTAATTAGAGATTTTTAAGAGACCCTCACGCAGGTAAAACTTTGGTAGTACTTCTTTGCCTTAGAAAAGTTTTGAGTTAATCACTATTCAGTAATTTAAGTAAGATTCGATTTCTAGACCTGTGACAGACATCGGGGACCTTTCATAGCTTTTCATTTTCCAGTATAATTTGTTCAGTTTAATTTCGTGAACCTTTCTTTTATTTCCTTATAATTGTAATAAATACACGCTCTTCTTCAAAAACAAATTCCGCCTTATGCAAATTTTGTAATTCTAAGTAAGAAATAAGACCGCGCGTTGGTTTTACGAAAATAATCTCTAGTTTCTTCATACCATAACTTTCTAGTTACCACACGCCACATAACTCTAATTGGTCTTATTTAACAGCTGTATGCATTTTAACTGTCGCCTATTTAGCCGACAGTAACGTTAAGTTCCATTAAATGTGGCATCGTATATTTGTTTTGCCTCGTGTACTGCTTTGGACGTTGGAGTCGACAGTGTTCTTTATTTCACCCACATGTTAATTGACAGCAATTCTCACGGCTTTATTTGTGCTATACGGCGGCGAGCCGACAACGACTCAATTGTCTACACCTCCGTCTCTCGTAAATTGCCAATTAAATGCTATTCAACTAGAAAATCAAACCTCTATCGGAACGCTATTACCATAATTTAAAAAACAAACGTTAACATAAATAAGAAATGTGTATTTATGCACACAATCATCTTATCCTATTGGATCTCAACACTTGGGCGCAATCAACGTCAGATGTGGCTCGCTTTGAGAAGATATGGGTCCACCATTAAAAGTTTACTTTATGGTTCCTATGCAAATATCTCCGGTACACCCACGGACTTTCTAAGGGCTATAAAGAGCCGACGGAGCCGTGTATTTTGACAACAATGTTGTTTAGTGTGCACTAAATCGCTTGCTTTTTGTGTCGCTGCCTCCTTTGCTATTGTCCGTCATTGACGTACAGTCCTTTAAGGACCTAACGTCGGCCAGCTAATTGGAAATTATAGTGCTTCGGCCAAGTGATTGCTATTGTAAATTATTGTAGCGGATCGCTTGGTTAAATCACTCTGATTAATCGCTGACAGAGACTAAAACGCAGACGCAATGCGTGCACGCAGAATTTTAATTGAAATCCGCCATGTCGAATCCGCAACCGGCGCTCTTTTAAAGCTTCTGATAATGTTTCGTTAAAACACACTTTCGATGTGGTACAAAACAGTTTTTTCTACGGCATCAAAAGGTTCAGTGCTCAGTCTCCCATCGGATTCTGTTATGCGACGCTTATAAGATTTATAAGAGATCGTGCGTAAATAAACGACGGTACTGAGTAAACAGTGTATAAGACGGCCCGTCACGGTAAGAGCTCTGCAATCTAAATCCTAAATTAGTTTGTTTTTTGTCGCGAGCCGGCCACGCTGCCCGGAATCTGGCCAGGTCACGTTTCTGTTTGACGTTTTTATAAAACGAGATCCCAAATGAATTTTAAACTTCGAAACAAATGCCAGCCGAAACGCAATGTGGACGAAATAAGGTCTGGCAAAATTGGAGGTCACTGACTCCCGTGAACCGGTGTCATGATCATGTCACGATATTATTTGTACGAAATAGAATCTTTGATGTGCGAACTGACAAATGACGAAACCTGAACAGGGAAGAATAGATGTTTCTATCAGAGATTATTATTGATCATGACGGCACAATGCCTGGCAACAAAACGCATGAAGTTTCAATCAAGATTACGCAATTATTGTGGCAGAATCAGACTTACGCAATGGAAACCTAGATTTAGAGGGCAAAAAATTTACTGAGAATGCGTGCAAGGCAAACATAGATATGACACACCATTGTTCTGCGGTAAATGTTTTCTTGTTCGCGTTGCGTGATATAACAGCAAGAAGGAGGGAAAGTAGGCAAACACGAGGCAGCTAAAAGATCTAACGAAAACACTGAACTACACTTCTGTCTGTAGCTTCGACCTCCACAAGGCGCGAATTGATGAGTTGCTAGCAGAGGTTCAAACTTTTCTATTCAACTGTTAATTAATGGTTTTCGGACGTCATTAGAGGTTGTAGCAACTCTTTTATTAGAAGGTAATTTTGAAAGATTTGATATATGACTTGTGGAGTACTCATTACGTTAATAATAGCATCGGCGATCAAAGAAGACAGATCGAAGTGGTGAGACTGTGTGGACTTTATTAGTGCAGCTAATTTGTGGGGCGCCTTACTTCAGTTCATTAATAAATGTGGCACGTTGTATTTCGACTTCCGATGTCTCTAAGTGGATTGAGTGGGCATTATATGAGAACGGGGTCCTATATCTTCCATGTACAACACGAGGCTCGATCGTGAGGCCCGGCCGCTATTATTTCATTAGAAGCATAATTGATAGTTAACATTTTATGTTGCATCGTACGCAGATTGATAGCTCGTGTTACGCGTCAGTCCAGGAATAGCAGTCTCCGAACTTCCATGTCCGTCTAGTGGGAGGTGGACATGCCACATTAGAATGAGCCCTGATTAACCAATACCGGCGTCGTGTGTTGAATGAATGATTAAATGTATCGATTCATCATTTCGTAACAATCGGGTATTGTTGGCGAAGTTCAATTGAACCATTAGCGGGGAGAAATGCTTCGGACTTGAACTGATTCACGTTCAAAAATTGTTTGGAAAAAACAACAGTTTATCTTCACCCTGCCTTTATCCCATCAATTTGGGGCCGCGCAGTAAGTCTTTCTCCACTCTCTTCTTTCTTCTTCTTCTTCTTTCGTCCCTCGTCATCCACACTCGTCACCTTCATATCAATCCTCACACAATCTATCCATCTTTTTAGGGGCCCTAGAAAAGTGGGTAATCTATTCTAACAATTGGATTAAAAATGTATGAATTAACTGACGTGTTACTGAGGAAACACCATGCACACTGTCGTCGTGTCAAATGTAAGAGTAGTGTCAACAACTGACATTTGTTCTATAGAAATGCCGTATCTTTAGTATCAGGGTCTTTTTCTACTTCGACATCCATCAACATTCATGCGAATAACTGTTTCAGTGACATTTAGAAGAAAACAGTTATTATACCAGAAAAGGCAAACAAAATCCGAAAGCTTTTTTTTTCAAATTTATATAATGTTGGAATAACACACAATGTTAGAAGACCATTAAAACGTTGAAAACTAGCGGCACTGCCACCACGAGACGTGCTCCACAGCATCGAGATACGTAAGGGGGCAGGTGTCTTTCATGTACTTATGTCCGACCAAACATCATCTGCACCCATTGTCACTTTTAGTACCGTGTCTTAAAGTATAAATTCGTCAAGTACCTTCACTTCGTGGCGTGCGTCGGTTCCTACACTCGAGTGTAGTTCAAGTTCTTTATTACTGGCATTGTCATCAAGATTTGTCAATGTGATAAGTGAATTGTGAGACAAAGGTAAGCGGTTCACGGTCAGATTTGGTGATACCTGAGTTTCCTCGGAAATATTTGTAGGTATCATGGCAGATTAGAGATAGGGGAGGTAATGGTTTGTTGCTGCCGTCTTCTAGTATCTCTTTTTCATTTTATTTGTTTATTAGAACAACCAACAAAACTGGCAGAGATAGAGAATATAATTATCACTACACCGGAAAGGTGTTAGTAATGAATGAATGTATAGAAAAGATCGATCAACGGAGAGAATGATTGGTCATTGATAACATTCCAATTCATGCTGCTCAAGGTTTTAGCTTAGGTGTTACAGCCTGACACCAACACTTTGGGTATGGGTCACCCTGGTGCATATTGGTCTACACTGGACGATATTTCCCTTAGTCAACTTTTACGACACTCCTAAGTTGGGGTTAGCACATTCTACGTTATTTAGTCACTCCTAGTCTAACATGAAAGACCACTATATAAAGATATTACGACAACTTTGAAATATAACAAAACAAGTGCGAGCTAAGTCGCATCGTTAGGAAAACGATGTGGTACAGATATCGGAGCTAAGCGGATTAGAGGGCACAATACAAACGAACTCCTTATAGGGCCGGCTAGGGTTCATTAGGGCGTTGTGGAGCAGACACTGCCGACTTGATGTGAACCTCTGAGAATGTCTCATAAAAGTCACGTAAATGCAGGTCTTGAAATAATCGAATTTATAGTAAGTACTAAAGAAAATTTATTAGGTAACAATTAAGATAAAAAAAAATTAAGTCTTATGTAATAGACCTATTCAATTACAAGTGAGCACGCCATTGTTTGTGATATTCAACAGGTTTTACGCCTTCAACGAAATTAATTCATGAGGATTAGGTATTTAAAAAAAATCTATATTTTACAAACACCTTGTGAAACTTTAGAACAGTAGGTATGACTATACTTAGATATATAAAATAAACGCTCACGTTTCGCTAATTATGTTAGGTCCCATGTAATAGGTGGCGAGCCCACACAGCATTATTTTGTCCAATAGCAACAACTTAAAACAAATCACACTGCAGAAATTAACACTTTACATTACGCGGAAACCTTTTATAATGCGTCAGAAGTGTCACCAAATATTTGAATCGTATCAAATCATAACTCACTAAAAATAACGATATAGTGCCATCAATTATTATGCTAAATAACTATGTTTGTTATCACACCACACAAAAGGAACGCACCATTTTAGGACGCGACGACATAAACAGCCATTCACCTAACCAAACTCTGTTGTAGCTTATATGAATAAATATACAATCTATGAAGCGGGTGATAATCAAATATCAAAAATCGGCATACAGTAACCTTATGAATTGATCGAGTTTACTGAGCAAACGCTGATTCGTAGCTGCGGAAGACCAGCATTCAGTCATAATATTTTTAAGTTACGGCATCTATTGTCTTTGAAATCAGTTTACGTACTGACTGTCCCATTATTTGTAGAATATACTAAGTTACACATCCGAATGTAACACGCCCATGGGTAGTGCTTTACGAGTCCTAGGTTTTTTTAAAAACAAAAACATACAGCGGCCTGGCGTGGTCTTAAGACGCATAAAATGAAATTCCAATATTTTTTTTTGATGCTGGATGATTTAATATGCCCAGCTAGATTACCAAAAAAATACACTTGTTTCTAAACAGTAGATTTTAATACTTTTACTATTCTAAATAAGTATATCAGTGAGTTGCGATCGACGGTAAATAAAGCTCTTCGATAACTTTAGCAACTAAAGTTATCGAAGAGCTTTATTTACCGTTATTTCCTAATTCGATTAAATGTGCTTGTCAAGGTCGAGAAGCATAAAAAAACCTAGTTCTATCTCTATGTTTTGGAATGAATTGTTAATTTAACATACGTTAATGTGAATTTCGAATTAAATTATGATACTTTAGCATAACATATTGTTTTCCGAGTATTCAGTTAGGATTTAATACTTTATCTAAAATTCACATACTCGTCGTATGTGAATTTTAGATGTCTGTATTATCTAATAATGAACAACCACTTATCATTACTTTCAACTGAGCTAATTGGGGAATAGTTACTTGACTGTGTCTTCTACAAAGCCAGACTATATAATTATCCAAACTCCATGTTGTAGTTTGGAAAGAAATACTTGTCAAACGTTAACAAATAAAATATATTGCAGTTACGTCATTATTCTATCAAAGAACAACAAGCTCTTCAACGATCCCGCTGAAATTAATGTGAAGCATGTAGATATCGAATGTTCAACTAAGATTAACCTTTGGCTGGAAGCATGCAAACAGTTCCAATGACTACTGCGAACTAGCGCAGCGGAATGTTCAGTCACTTTATTGAGTATTTATGTAAAACGTCGATTACAAGATCTAGCAGATAAAGCTCTAACTGAAATGCTATGAAACTAAATTAAGTCAACTGCTTTGGATGGGTTACATTTTGGATAACCTGACTGCGCAATTAGATTATCCAAATAATTATTTTTCTCCAGTTAATTTCAAATCTTATTAGAATTAGTTCAAATCAAAATAGATTATAGTGTTATACTAAAAATCATTGTCATTGAAAACTGACAAACTATACTAAACTGACAAAGCAAAATAATAATAAGACGTAGATTGCAAGATTGATGTAACGCATGCAACAACGTCTCGTAAAAAAGGATTTAAATAGCTAATTATTAAACACAGGGATAACAACTACAGAAATTACAACAATATTGCAAACTTAAATTTTATTAGACACGACATTAACTTACACACGACATCAGACACGAAATTAACATTATTTTTATAACTGTTTTAAATTTAAGTTTTTTAACGTTACCTACTCATTTTACGCACCACCAAAATATTTTCTGTACTCAGCTTTCTGGTTGGCTGGTGGAGAATGCCTTATAGCATTAAGTCCGCCAATTGTACCTTGTATTTTGTGTGCAATAAAGTGTTAAATAAATAAATTAGCACTGAAAACTTGAATTAGTAAAGGTCATAAAATCACTTACAATTCAAACCCCTCCCTAATGCATCCCAGCAATCCTGGCTTAACATGCAGCAAACGTTTTAATGGAAGTGATTAATGGTTTTAGCACAGGTGACAATTACAAATGATACAATGTATGACTGCGTAACACAGAATTGCGCAATCTGTAGTTTCATTAGGGACACTAATTGAGCAAATGAATGTCCGTTCTTATTTCTAAGCACTGTCCACACTGGCGATTGTCTCTTAGTATTAATCTGGCTTCCACTTGAGAGTGATGGCCAAATAAGTTTGGTGGTGTATTTGGCAATATTCCATTGAAACTTTTATACGTTTTATGCACTAGAATACTTTCCTAGAAAAGTCAAGACGATTCGAAATTAGGACTATGTTCAATGACATCTACATGTGCGTCCACAGTTATTTCACCTCTGACGTTTCCATTTACGTTTCATGTGAGAGAAGGATACTAATATGACTTTCTATATGTTAGAGTAGGATGATGAGAAGTGTCAGAGGTAGACTAAGTGTGAACACACTGTAAAAAGACCTCAAAAGTCAATAAATCTTTTGACATGTAGCCTTGTGAAGTTGCCTTGTTTTTAATTCCTAGAAACTGCCGTTCCCTTTAAACGGCAAAGTCTATATATAGGAATTAAAAACAAAACCAAATAATTGAGGATCAGTGAATAAAGTAGAATCGACAATAGACAGCGTGGAATAAAGTAACATCGTTAAAAGATATGCTTTTACAGGTAAATTCAGCATAATTGCATAAAAATTATCAACTTAAACAAAGAATTTATAACACTCCTTGGTGACTGAACAGTAAATAATTATGAAACCTCTTTTTCTAGAAAAAGAGGTTTCTGTTTATAAATAAAATATTGGTTAAACTGAAATTAAAGAAAACGATGAACACAGCGCTTAAAGCACAAGCGAACGGTCCAACGATGCTCGTATAAATTCAAATCTCGCTAAGCATTGCAGAACGATGGTACAAGATAGTATCTCACATTGTGCAGGGGATTTAGAACGCCACGACATGTTTCATGGCTTCATTGTATATTTACGAGAGGTTGTTTGAATCATAAAATAGATCAACTATGTTATTTATACGTTGGTCTCCATGAAGTTAGAAGATAAAGTTGGGATGACATTAAAATTTTGGATTGTTCACGAAGAGTTACATTTTGCTGATATTCTTTAATGACCAGTAGGCCTATTCCCTAACTTTTTTTGACAGTTGAAAGTGATGATCACCGAACTATTTACTTATCCATTACTACTTTTCTATAATGCTATTGTGACACTTGTCCTGTGATAACAGCAATGTATTAGTAAATAGTTCGGTGATCATCACTTTCAACTGTCAAAAAAAGTTAGGGAATAGGCCTACAGGTTTGGTGGAATGGTCAGATCGGTGGCTATCGGACAAGAAGTCCCGGGTTCGAATCCTAGTAGGGGTAAATATTTGTGTGATGAACACGGACCTTAGTTCGCAAGTCATGGTTGTTTATTATGTTTATCTTGTGTAATTTATATATTAATTTTTATTACAATTTGTCCGTCATCTAGTATTACATAACACAAGTGCTTATGCTATTGACTAAAAGCTTGATGATAAGTGTAAGAAACATTATAATATTATCTATTGATCATTCATCATCATCAACATTTAAACAGTTACCGCAAATTAGCACTACAAGCCGGATACAAACCTCCGTTTACCAGAATAGTGGCCAAATTACTTATTTTGTCAATTAAAAAGTTAAGAACATGAGTAATCTCGTTTGTAAGTTATGATGTTGAAAATTTGTATTATTAGAATAATTAATGGCTCACGTTCATAGAAAAGCAAAAACAGGTTTATTTTAAACGTTTACTGGTAACATGGTCAATGCATTTAACATCACAATAGGTAGTGAAATATTTATAATATGTTAAGTTTATTATATTATAGTCATTGTGCTGAAAATAGCTCCTTCTTATAATATTATATCATTAAACGGGATATAGCACTCACATCGGAGCGGATCGAATATACAACTATCGTGTAGGTAACATAGAAAAATATAATTAGAATTAGTATCTCCTGTTCTAAGCTTTCTACCTAAGAGACGATTAGCGTACCATAATAGTTCACACGCCATAGAGGTGCCTGTCACAATTGATAATGTGATCAATACAAAACTTAACAATACACATTTCTCAGATGTAGCTTTTATAACCCAAGAGAAGATCAATAAAAGAACACCATAATTTTTCGTTAAAATGCAGAGGTAATCGTATCTGATACACCGTTAGCTTATCCATCTGTTATTTAACTAGAAATGACCGTTTGAAAATTGATACTTAAATGGAATTACTTTTTAAAAAGTGACCGTTTAATTTCAATACCGTTTAAAGCAAACGAGATGTGGTAGAAAGCGTGAATAGCGCTGGCATTCCACACAATGAAGTGATTATGTTTTCCTCGGAAAAGCTGATAGAAACAATTCTAAAAAGCTTCGTGAATTATCGATGAATAACAACGTCAACGTTCTTTAGATGGTTTATTATATTTTAGGTTGTCTTCAGGAATGTCAAAAATAAGAATCTCTGACTGAATGATTGTGATATTTTCAACACATTTAAGCGTACAGAAACATTTTAAATTTAAACTCCTAAATCGTCTTGATTACTAGTGAATTTAACAACCATTACTATGAAATCCCGTGCTCAGTTAGAAGCGGAACTTAAAAATTAAAAATCTGTAAATGATTCTTATAAATCACATCTACAGCATTCCTGTATCAGAGTATATCCATGTAGCTGTCATAACACGGGTGAGTTATGGTGGAAATTTGTCAATGATTATTACGACGCCGAGTGTATTACCCATTTATGAAGTAAGCGGCCGAAAATATTCCAAAACTACATCATCCTATTAAGGTTCGTAATAATTAGTAACCACAAACTCAGTAAAAAGTAGTGCTAGAATCTAGTATTGTGATCCTAATTTCTGTAGTCTACAGCGCAATAAAAACACGCTTAAGCAATAAGAACAACAACAACTTTTTTTTTCTCGTACTGCTTAAAATAAATATTTTTTCAAATAAAACTGTTTATGTTCTACAGCGATTTAAAAAAATCCGTATAAATTCAAAAAGTCTACCTTCTGAATCACCTCAAGCATAAATCGCAGCTATACCCGCTCGATGCCCACGTGTGCATCATGACAATGTTTTAGCAATAAATCCGAGTATTCCATGCAGGGAATTAGTACAGAACCCGCCCTACACATCTATTAGGTCACAAACTCGCATTAATAATCTTCCTCCAGCTAGGTTGTAAGATGATAATGAATGAAGTACAATTAAATGCAAGCTCGAAGCTAGATCTTATCTCGTTATTTATTGCTTGAACGGACCAATACCTCACCTTATTATTATTCATTGGTATTGTATAGGAAATCTGCACCTGCGCAGGATTGCCGTGGCCTGTACACATTGGGGACTAATGCTATGTGCATGTAAGTAAGTGCTTGCAGATTTGGAATGGATGATCCTGCGGGTTCTTCTTCTTTTTAGCACTTTTCCTAAACTCTTTGGATTTATTGTCAATGTAAACATCGTTGACTTGCCCTATCCTGCCTACAATACTTATTATAGTGATCGGTGTAAAAAGAAATTCCTTTATAATATTACTACCTTGTCATTGCTTCACCGTTAAATATCAATCTTATTAGAGTACTATATCGTACTTCCTAAACTTCTTTGATATTCAGGAAATTAATTGAGTATGATACTAATAAACATACATAAATCACGCCTATATCCCCGAAGAGGTAGACAGAGGTGAACTAGCACCCACGTTTCGCCAATTATGTTAGATCCCGTGTAATAAATAGGTGGCGAGCCTATTGCCATTTATCGGGCACAAAAGTCGCAGTACTATTGCTAGGTGGTATAAGATGAACGCTGCTGCCCATTCCTCATCACTGATTTATCCTTAGTCGCCTTGTACGACACCCACGGGAGAGATTTGGGGTGGTGACAATTGTATTCTACTCTGCCGTCACCACGCGGCATACTATTATAATATTTCTATTTATTTTCTGCCACTTTTCTAATACTATATACATACATACATACATAAATCACGCCTATATCCCCGAAGGGGTAGGCAGAGGTGAACTGGCACCCACGTTTCGCCAATTATATTAGGTCCCATGTAATAGGTGGCGAGCCTATTGCCATTTATCGGGCACAAAAGTCGCAGTACATTGCTATTGCTAGGTGGTATTAGAGGAACGCTGCTGCCCATTCCTCATCATTGATTTATCCTTAGTCGCCTTGTACGACACCCACGGGAGAGATTAGGGGTGGTGACAATTGTATTCTACTCTGCCGTCACCACACGGCCTAATACTATATAGTCTATTCATAACCTTCAAATCAATACCTAATAGACATTTAGAGCAACTTAGAACTAGTGAAATCTCATTAGGTAAGTCATTATTTAATTTTAAAGCGCGTTATACTTCAAGAGTAATTTCTGACTTTTTAATAGATAATTATTATCGATATTACGGCTCTTCGTCTATGCCGTCAGCAAAACCGGCTATTGCAACTACTTAGCTTATAGCAATTGGAATTATATTATTAGGGCTCGTATAGTGTTAATGCAAAGTCGAAATCTACACTTTCGATCAAAATGTGCTTAAGAAACTTAGTTCAAAAATACTTCAAAATCAAGAGTAATCACTACTGGTTCTTCTTATAATGAAGTAATCCTTTATTTCTTTTTTTTTCTATATTTTGCTGGGCGGGTGTAAATTGGAGCGAGATAATTTGATATTCAGATCTATCACCACTCCTATAAAAGTGCTTTAACGACTAAACTATGTCTACCGTTTATAGTTTATCTTTAAATTCTTCTCGTAATATATTAATCCTGAATCGGCTAGATATTGAAAACATTTACTGTGCTATTTTTAACCTTAAGTCATTAATATAACTTATTAGGTATCCTGCCCACGAGCTTGGATTCCGGAATTGACTGTGCCATATGTCTCATAAAGTTACCATGCGCAGCCTATGCGCTCGCACAGCCATTGTTTGAGTTCGCCAAAAAACCGGTTAGCGATAATGGCAAGAAAATCGTTCTCCACGCATGCGCTGCATCCCTCTTAAATGGCGCTGTATTGTCATACGTAATTAAAATGATTCCGTTGACCGTCATGGTATTTAAAGAACCTAATATAATTAATACGAGTTTTGGTGAACAGCGATTTTCTGACAGGCATATACATAAATCGCACCTATTCATATATCAGTAATGGTGTCAAAAATATTTTTTAACAACATGCCTGATCAATAGTTTTTTTACATTGAATGAGTATTTAATATTTACAAATTACGTTAAGTCAATGTTCCGCCATTTGTGAGCTGAATCGAAAGATTCTTTAATTGAATGAGTTACTGAATCTCACTTTAGCGGCCAAGGAGAACCGAATGCACCAATGATTAATAGAGATCCAGGGGCTATCATCGGAATTCGGTCTGTAAACAGTTTTAACGAGATGAATTAGCATAATTTCTTTAAATGCCCACCATTACGAGCGCGGCTGGGGGTATTCGGTAATAAATGTTTTGGTGGCGCACGGTAGACGCAGATTTAAGTTGATGGCAATTTGCCCATGTAGGAATTCCTTGTCGGTGAAATTTCGAGAAAAAAAGGCGCATAATCCTTTTCCGTGTGTCCGAGCGCGTAAATTGTAACCGCCCAGCGACTTGCGACTTTGCAACGTATTTATATGGTAATTAGGTTTTGGATCGAGAGGAATCAATCTCTGCTCCATATTGAGCGGAGCACGTAGACGGCTACCATAATCGCAAGCTGCCTTGTAGAAGTTTTTGCTGAATAGTAATCGTTTTCCTTACAAGAGGAAATTACATCTACTTTACGTTTTGTACAGTTCAGTAAAACTAGCTTCCCGGTACTAAATACTAATTAATCGTACGATCTTTAACATTTCTTTAGTAACTCCCTTTATTAGGAAAAGTTACTTTAATTGCAGTTGTTCTAAATAATAAATATTCTTCTTAAAGGTTTTTCTGCAAAGTTTTTGTAGATCTTAAAAGTAGTAAGAACAGAACTCTTATTCAATAGAAATACTTCACACCACCTTGTGCTATCATCAATCGTTTTTATGAATATCTTGTATATTCTTACAGAACTATTGTTTAGTATCTTAAATTCGAACGAATATTTGTAAAATGATTATCAGTTATTTCAAGTGCAATTTATATTTTACCATAATAATAATATATATATAGTTTCTGTCGGTCGGTCAGTTAGTATAAATACTCTAAACGACAATAAAGACAATTGAAGCAAGCTAGAATGGAAATTAATATACCCAAGCCTTCTAAATGAGCTATACTTGAAGAAAGACATTAAAATGTGATGAAAAAATACCTAATCCAATCTCGATATAACAAAAGTGCATGCTAACAATATGGACCTTAAGCATCCTGATTATCGTTCCAGGCATTTCCTTGCACGTATTATAAATTACATCGAAGTGGGTATGTAGTCAATGATCCGATGGAATCACATGACATGGTACAAACATCTGTTACTGAAATATTTTCTACCTAAGACGGTTTAAAACGATTTGGTTTGCCTATTATTTCATATTTGGACATCTCAATGGCACGTTACGTAAAGCAAGTTAATCATATTATGATATAGCGAACTTAGCATTAATAACAACGTAATTGATGTTTAGATTACTAAGTTGCGTTCTTAATATTGCCAACGCCGAAGCATTGCAATAAGTATATTAAGTGTACCATATCAAATGACTGCTTGCTCCGTTACTCAGTCTACTCATCTGCGACTTACGATATCAGGTGACGGATTACACGTCCCATGCACCAACCGGTTCCTGGCTTGTTGAGAAAAAAAATAGTTTAATGACAAAAAATGACGCGGCGCCGTGTGATCGCTCGACCACTGAGCGTGGCTACATTTAGATGTAATCTGTGGCCATCCTGACTACAAAAACCAGAAGTGCACACTCTTGGATGACATTCTTGCCATTTCTACTTAGTACCTTCTGGTTAGCAGTACATACAGACAATCACGCCTCTATCCCCGAAGGGGTAGGCAGAGGTGAACTAGCACCCACGATTCGCCAATTATGTTACGTCCCATGTGGCGAGCCTATTGCCATTTATCGGGCACAAAAGTCGCAGTACATTGCTAGGTGGTATAAGAGGAACGCTGCTGCCCATTCCTCATCACTAATTTATCCTTAGTCGCCTTGTACGACACCCACGGGAGAGATTTGGGGTGGTGACAATTGTATTCTACTCTGCCGTCACCACACGGCCTTTTGTGCAGCCTTGGTTAGCAGTACCTTAATATTAATGTTGGTGGTGCTAGTTAAACATTTAATAAAGTTTTGTTTTCCGTTAGGACACAACCTAACCGAATATCCATTAAAATTTACAAAATATTTCTCAAATATATGCTAACATATAAATTAAATAATAGCGTAACTACAAAAAAAAATATAGCGTTTTTTTTTAAAGCATGCGTTTGTTTTAAAGTCTTTTGAAATCATTACGAATCACACTAAAAAACACAAGTAATAAATATAAGAAGAAAACCGCATTGTTTTCCGGCCTTAAGACGCTAAGCTAATCTGGCAATAAGCCAGCTGTACATTGAAACATTGCAATCATCTGCCGGGGAACCTAATTCTAGGAAACAATACGTAACATTTCTTTCTGGCACGCAACTTGAAGGCAGTACTCAACATTTAAATCAGTGACGCAACCGACAACAATTCTCCAAACTATAATTTTATTTCTCACGCTCCCGCTCCCCGCCGAATCATCTTGGAGGAAGTTGCCTCCATTATCTAAGAAGTAAGGCAAGCTGAATCAGAAAAAGTCTGGCTTCAGTGGAACGAGGCAGCCGGGACCCATTTAGAGTTACATAGTATAGACACTGTGATTATACTAATGCACATTTTTATAGAGCATTTATTACGAAATCATTCGTGAGTAATATAATGGATAAGTACAATCGAAACAAAATGCAGGGTCTTAGGAAAATATTTTTATTTATCTTTTTAAAGTATTATTAGACCTTTAAACGATAAGGAGCAACGACAGAAAGGTATCTAATATTTATGTCAAATGATTCACTTATTTATCAAAAACTTCAGACATTGGATCTTCCTTGAGATTTGAATTTCTGTCCTGTGTTATACTTTAATGATTTTAGTGCAAAACTATTTGTATATAAAATACATATGAAAAGCATAGAATAGGAAAGAAGATAAGATAAGAAGATAATGAAAATGGGTAGGGGGAATGGGCCATAACCAACCACGTTGGCCCAGTGCGGGTTGGTGGGCATTAACGACTGCAGATGCAGCCGGGACCAATGGCTTAACGTGCCTTCCGAACATTAATTTCTCGAGATGATGAATTTTTGGTCACCCATCCAATGACCGGCCTTAGCGAACATTGCTTACTTTACGCAATAGCAGGCCGAGCGCACTATGCCACTGCGCTAGCGAGCTCCTCAGGAGCTGAGAACGTATAATATTGAAAATTGCAATCATATAAAAAAGGGAAGTACCTACTCAGAAAACAAACAAAGGCAACAGAAATA
This sequence comes from Cataclysta lemnata, assembly GCA_963931975.1. Taxonomy (NCBI): domain Eukaryota; kingdom Metazoa; phylum Arthropoda; class Insecta; order Lepidoptera; family Crambidae; genus Cataclysta; species Cataclysta lemnata. Next base: position 2,293,655 of record OZ008342.1, read on the forward strand.
AGCTTAGTGGTGCTCATAAGAGGTTACGCAATTGTCCTTGCTACAGATTTGTGTATTCATCGGCTTTCGCTTACACAACGGCGTGTGAACTCCGCTCCACTCAAATAACTGCACAGTTAATGTCTCCGGGTTTATTTTATTAGTTACGTTTGACGCATAAACCTAGCCGTTTATATAAAGTTTTGTAGTTCTAACGTTGACGTTTTTTGCGTCTGCATCTTGTCACGGATTATGTGAAAGTGCTCTAGGAAATTCATTTTTTTTTATTTCTGTCAGTTGACATGAACTCTTTTTCCTTGGTAGTATCATAAATAAATGAATAATTTAGTACCACGACTCCGACAGCATTGGCGCAAAAGTAGTCATGAAATTGCAAAAAATATATTTGTGAAAAGGTTTGGTTACTTAGGTATCTTGTCACATTTGTTCATCTACTTTTAATGCTAACCGTTTATCAGATAAAATTTTATAAGCGTAAAACAACAAAGTTTCACGCTCGAGTGATCTACTATAATTATTATACGAAAATAAAACGAAACTTCGTAACTAAACCCTACTGTATTTAAATATAATTCATAATCTCGGACAAAATTCTATTTCGTAGTAGGTACAATAATCGTGAACGAAGGACCTGCCTGTAAATAATGCTTTTTGGTTAGAGCAACTTGTTTCTGATACAGACATTAAATTCAACAAACCACTAAGACGAATCTTGTATATTAGTCATCACTGTGTTTCGTTACTGGTCTCGTCCAAATAACATATTCGTGAGCGACGCGACGTGTGCGCAGGGTCGTAGGTTCAATCCCGTGCCACAGTAAATACAGCCCGTACTTCGCTATAATGTTGTGTTTCAATGTTATTGTATTGTACGCATAACACCTATTATTACAGCATTAAAGGTTCGGTGATTAGTCTCCTGATTTAAATCTTTTACTTGTGCTAACTAATGTCGTGTGTTGAGGGCAGAGAAGAATAAAACTGTTCCTTTCCTCTTCAGCATCCTTACCTCTCTCGTAGGTGTTTTACGAGACGACTAAGAGTACAGCTAGCGTTCCTGATGCACCATCTAGCAGATTACTGCGATTAAACTTCCTGGTGATGGCAATAGGGTCGGGAGCGGGACCTGAAATATACTGGCGAAACGCGTGCGAAATACAAATTTGTGCGACGAGAACAGTGAGTTATAAAAAATAATTAATGTGCTTCAGAGATGTTTGAGTTTATTGGACTAATAGTCGAATTAGGGTTTTTAGAATTCCCATTTTATCCCTATATTCTGACATCAATAGGGAAGACCTGTGCCTCAGCAGTGGGGACATTAAAGGGCTGGTGATGATGACTTCATATAATGGAGGAAATATGTAGATCAATGGAACTTGAGGATGTAGCGATAGGTTAGCATTAGACTACGCTTTAAGCTTAAATTACGAACGAGATCAAGATAAAAAGCTAAATGAATGCAATCAAAAGAATTAAACAGGCTTGCGTAATTCTGAGAAACCTGTGAATCATTTGCGTGTGCTACTACTGAGGTGGTATTCGCTGTACCATGATACTTTGAGCACGTACGGTGGTTGTAATGTGAAAAATTGTTTAATTTTTGTACGATTGCGCGGTAAGTTAAATGACTTCGTTGTTACAGCAACTCACATTAAAGGCATTATGTTATGAGCAACGGCTCATTTTATGTGAGAATATTTTTATTTGTTGCTGTACGGTGATTTATCATCACTTTGAACTTTAGTTCGCTGTAATAAAGCATTTTTTTTTATTTACTTAACCCTGCATTGTCGGTGTCTATATAATTATATATTTACAGAGCAATGCCCACATTCAAGAAATGTAACAGTTTTAATAATAAAAAAAATGTCGTCACCTTCCTACCCTGTTCCTTGGTTATCTGTGGTCTGCGCAGTACGAATAGAACAGGTATATCGGTGATGCCTCATCCAGCCATCTACTCTGTTTTAATTAATACCATCTATCACAGTGAGAAAAATATAAGTAATGTAAAGAATCATTTAGCTAAAGACAGATGAAGGGGAATAGTGTGCTCAAGGTTTAGATTTAGGTTCTGCAGTTACTTGATTTAGTTCTACCTGCCTCCATCCTCTTCGGATATGTTGTCTTGATAACCACCAAACCTGCCCAAACAAGAGGGCACACCTGCCCTCCACAATTCCAACATGCGTATTGGTGTACACAGGCAGGACAACCTCCCTTTATCCTTAGACTTACAACACACCTGGAGCTGGTATATTCTAAGTTATTTTTCCCCTAGATCAACATGGAAGACATAATAAATAAAAATATAATAAATAACTGTGTATAATTAAAGATTTAATTCGAGCAGAACCAATAAATATACTACAACTGATAATTAATGTTCTTGTTATCAAAATAAATCTTAAAAATGTTAACTTTAAACGCTCTATATAAGCATGCATAATTAAATATTTCTTTTTTAATAATAAGGAAAAAATTCTAGACATCTAATCGACCGGAATATACAATAACTATGTCGAAGTAATCGTGAGAAAGAGAAATGGAAAAATAACAAAATATCCACAGTAGTCTTGGAGCTGCCTCATCAAATGAGAGCAGCTTTGTGTTATTGGATATAGACAGAAATCATAAAGCATTAACGCACACAATGGACACCGAAGAGCCTTAATAGGAAAAGGCTCAAGTGTAAGAAGACAGAAGCCATTCAAGGGAACGACAATTGAATGAGGTTGTAAGTAAAGAGCAAAGACGGTTCGCATAATTAGAGCGAAGTGGGTGAATCAGTTAAGGAGCTCACTCGGAAAACGGAATCAGTAATAGTTGTCATAGATGGCGAACAAAGAGTAACGGAATATATACATTACGTGACTATATTTTATTGTTGGGAACCTATACTGACATCTGAAATAGACTCTAACCTAACCGAGGCAGAGTCCAGAGAGAAGACATACTGAACAGCGAGGTTAACGGATCTCTTATAGTAAACTATAATTGTAATGATTAAAAATACATTTATTTCTTGTGAGAACTATCAATCAATTCCATTAGAAAAGACATCAACCAAAGATCACACGACGCGTTTGCAATGATCACAGACCTGACGCAAAAAGAAAACAAAATTAGAAACTCATCCAAGCGGTCCGTACTCGACATCAGAAAGGGACCCAAATGCACAAGAACAGATCTTAAAAAAGGTCCCAGATCCATTATCACTTGCCTTTATAAAAGCTTCATCCCGGCCCCTTTTATCCGATCTGTAGGCGGAGCCCTCAAGCTGGAGAATTGATTTTGGAAATGTGAAGGCCATTGTCTTGTACACAAAAAGGTTTATGAGGTATCTGAGGTAATTCCAGAGATGCGACCGCTGGCTAATGAGAGGGCACCAAGAACAACGGCTGAAAGCGCCCGGCACTTAGTTTGTTCCAGTTTTTGAAAGCTTTTACCAAAATAGGTACTCAATGGTAAAATGGTGATGAAGGGACCAATTTTTAATAAATTCGTCAAGCCAATTACACCAATTGAAACTCTCATTGAATTTGATAAGGTTTTTGACGTAAAATTATACTTACGCCGAATACGTATTCTCTATTTCATTTAATGTTCGTCATTTGTTCCTGTTGAATAATTAAATTATTTTAAATTTCCTTTCATAAGATAACCCCCGAATACAGAAACGCTACTCAAATTTAGGGGACTGCTTAAAAAATACGTAAATTTTGACAATACTTAAATGTTAAGCGGGACTCAAACTTTGAATAGCGTTTCTGTATTCGGGGGTTTGACTTGTAGTTTGAGTGAAAAATGTTTGTTGATTGATTGAAAATAACCATCGGACCTACAAACCAATACCAAAGTTGACGTACTTATTTGAGATGAGAACAAACGGAAGTCCCATTTATATGAGCTTATATTGAAGGAGCTTAAAATGCGTACTATGGTAATGAATAAATTATTAATTCCAAATTTAAGATCAGACCACCAGACCAGTCCACCGTGCTTAGGGTGACATCCAAAGCTTGTGTAGATAGTGCACACGTGCAGGGTCAACAGTTATTGTTATTTGGGGTCCCCTCTAAACAAATTACAATACTTTAAGCGTAATTGTTCCGAACATACAATGGACATGATAGATTTGTGAGAATTTGTAAACCTTCTATTAATGTTTAATATCGTGTTTATGATTATTGTGTTCCTCTCATTATTGGGAAACACAGCTTTGAGATAAATCGGCAGTGTTCACGACAGTTTTAGTTATTTTTTTTAGTGTGCTAGTTTTAAAATCAACTTTAAACCAATCAGTAATAACTTCGATAAGTATTATTAAACGTCCTTCTGCGCTAGAGATAACGTTGTATCTTACAAGCTGCTTATAATTAACAAGATACAGGAGACCAATAGCATTTCAGTAATGCGATCAGGCATTTGAATTATTCAACAGTGGTTTCTAAATGAGGCGCCAGTGACAGACAAGCCTTAATTGGATTTTCTATTTTTTCAATGATTAAGACGTATTGATGGAAGCAAAAGACATAGATAAAGAATTAGAGAGAGTTATAGAATAGGAGACAATAAGTCGTAACCTAGCGTGATATATACATTTAAAAAGACTTGTCCATGAAACATAACTTTTGATAAGATCGAAATGCGATCGCCTTTCATATTTGCGGTCGGTTCTAATTTTAGAATCCCGTTTTTGGTTTAAAATTGGTAGCCATATTAATCATCTCCATATGAATAAAACATGCCGCATTGACATAAATAATAATTGATGTTCTAATTTTTTCTTTAAAATAATCCAAAAATACCCGATGATATATAATAGCTGTCTCAATGGTTAGCCACGCGAAGCGACTTGTGCCATCATCAGACCAGAACAGTATATTTACAAAATTCATATATGTTTGATGGTATCAATAGTTACTTGACAATGATTTTTGTTTGATACCAAACAAAAGATTTTCTTTTACGATTCCGTAGAACACCATCTATTTTTATTGGTAATAATAAAAAGAAAAAAAATCATGAAAAACAAGCAAAAAGCGTTAAAATGTTTTGAAAACAACATACCTACATAGATCAAGCCATTTATCCCAAAAAGTCCGTAAAAGTCCTGCTACCAACCAAACCGAATACAAACCTGTGCTCCCCTGGGATCGAACCGGAGAACCACTAGACATTAGAGGCGGTAATTAACATTCACACATACTGTTACTGCTACTGTTAAACATACTGTTACTGTTAAATAAGCTCTCACTATGCAAGTAAAGTGCTAAACATTTTAAACTTCATGCCGTTTTCTCTGCAAAAAGATAAGCGGATATTCGCTTGAGCATGACACGCAGATATTTGGGCCGCCCGCCCACCTTCATTAGTGATAGCTCGCTTTAGATAGCTGCAGAATGCACAGTTTACAACCAGAAAGAACCCGACATAATGTAGATTCTAATCTCAAGTATTTAGCATCGGCAATCTAATGATCTTGGAAGATTGATTGGGCATAGACGAAAAAAGGCGGAGGCATGCCCCATATAGAACATTTGTATTGATAAAATTGCTCACAGAAAACGATTAAGCATACATACATACATACATAATACATACTGCAAACCTCAAAAAGAAAAAAAAAATATAGATGAGACAATCGCCATTGAAAATAAGACAATGCCAATAAATGGCAAAGCTTTGTACAGCAGCTACCAAATAAAACAAAATGAAAAATGTTACAATCAGCTCTATGTTTTACTACAAAATCCTATCAAGGTTGAAGAAATTTTACAGTTTTGTATTGTCTGAAGTGCCGTTGACTGTACTTTGAAGTAAAATTATCATACTGAACACTCAGCAAATATGTAGATCAGCCTCATAGGTAAAAATCTGTGTATGTACAGATAGTTTAGGTACGGTTGGCCTCAGAAGTATAAGTAACCAACAGCTGCATCTGCAGTCGTCCAATCTAAAAAAGCCCGTTTGTTATAGCTCAATCCAAGGAATAGGTTTTTTAGAAACATATGAAAAACCTTACATATGAAAATTCTGATAGTAACAGTCAATATTGGTGCAGTAAAAACATCGGTATTACGACAAAGCCAGAACTGTGGAACGGATTTGAATGCTGATACTGGGCGTTCGTGTACTGTGCTCGTTCATAGTTCACCGACACCGCTGAACTGACAACTGATGCCAATTGGCTATCGGACATCTACAACTTGCGCCGGTTTATCTCCAAATCTTGTATTTGCCCTGATATATCGGTATGCTGCTCCTGACGTACGAGGAGCCGTATCTTGACAGCTCACTAACATACTGTCTACATACGCTAAAGCAAAAAGCTCAGACGAATCGATTACGGTTAGAGTAACAGATGTAGGTTCTATATTTCGCGAGTAAGTGAGCAATTCTAAGCGATCGAAATGCTACGAAGCATCTTGTCAATGACGTCCTTAACATTTGTAGAGGCTACAAGAATTACTGACGGAAAATATACATTGCCACATAACCACGTAGTCTACAGTCAGTTTATCATTCTGATGCTCCATTCCAACTGCTTTCATTACACAGCTCCCCTAATGAGCGTCATCTATTATGAACTCTGTTCCTTCATCTCTAACATCAATACTCAATACATCACGGTCACCAAACAAAACCACTTACTGCTCAATAAGGCCTGAGGCGGACGAAGCAAATTAAACTCTAATTTCTGACGTGAAGGTGCTATTTGTTCAGGCTAGAAGTTGGTCTTGCGCGAGTTTGCCTGACAAGCCGTCACGTCCGACGCGGCCGATTTGTAAGTGCATTATTATTGTTAGAAAGCACCAATTCGCAATATAAGTTTATTCCGAAGGCGATTTAAATAACGAATGTAGCTTTATCGTTGTTTTATGATTCACGTCGAAGCAAATCAGAATTTAGCAATGCGTATCGCGGGGAGAAACGACATTTCCATGATCTACTATCTTAACCATTAACGGTCTACATAAATCATCGAACGGGATAAACGGAGTAATGAAATATTCAAATGTGATGCAAATTTCCACGAAACTAGTATGTATATATGCGTAATAAATTATACATATTACCATTATAGCGTTCGGTGGCATTTCTGAATGCACAAACGTTCATTTAACTTAAAAGAACGCACATTCATCTGCAAATGACATTCATTCCTATTCCAAGTGAATAACATGATTCAAGTCAGTTACAAAACTCAAGTCACATGGGCATTTGTTTAGGAATCAATTTATGACCAGCGCTTGTCATATACCCGTTCTGAATTCCATAAATAGAGTTCGCGTGGCATATAAAGGAATCTTTAGAATAAGCAGCTTGTCCTAGGAAGCCTTTTCGCGTGGTTCGCGCCTCTATACCGCCATAGAGGGCTAACGATTTTAATGAGCACAGCCGATGGTGGAACAAAGACGCCGCGACCGTTACTGAGGTGGCGGTATTGTTAAATTGGAAGCGGTTAAGAGTCGGACTAGTGTCTGAGGGAACTTTAGTAAATCGATGTCGTCCATAGCCAATTATCGTTCGAACGCAGCTCCGTGAAACGGGTAAGCAATTGATGAAGGTGGAAGTGTCAGCTAGAGGCAACTTGTCGCATCTTAGAACGTCCAAGTTGAGTAGGGTACATATAGAAAAAAAAATCTCAAGTCAAAAAAAAAATAACAATTCTCAAGAGGAATAAATCTCTTTATTGCATGACATTTTTAAAACTATTATTGTAATTTTCAAAGGAGTTAACGTATTTGATCAGAAGTATGTAAAACAAAAAGTACATAATTGGGAGAGTGTGAAAGGCTAATTATCAACTAACCCTCTAACAAGACCTAATTGCCGAAAGGAGCAAAAAATAATCTTATCAAACATGACGCGATTCGTATTAAGACGAAATATTGAAAGCAATGCGTCGACCTTCATCAAGTGTTATAGGCACACTTAACACATGAAAGCTTTTAATTCAGATTCCAATCGGCAGTGCAAAGGTGTCAGATGGAAACGCGAACATGGACATTGTGAAACCACATGTCACTTCGAATGCGCGCCGTAAAATGTGCAACGAACGATACTCGAGTATTATTACCTGTCATTCCGAATCGCAAATCGAATCGCATCGATGCGAGGATCGGAATGGCGAAGTAGGTATCGATTGTTGGGGATATTGTGTCGGAGTAAGTGGGCCACATAAAGTTTACGGTGGTATCAATAAAAGCCCCGTAAACAAATATTAGAGAATCGTACTGAGTGCAAAATGTTGAACATTTACAACGCACTTGTATACATTTTTATAAGACACTTATCAAGGCTTTTAAAATTTAGCTTATGTAAATGTTTTATCTCAATTATAATATACACTAAACATAACATTGCATTCTAACTTCCTTGATCGAAGCATTTATCCGATAAGATTTAACATTATGAACGTAATTAATACAACTGCCACCACCCAATCTCTCCCGTGTAAGGACAGCAATGAGTAATGAGCAGCGCCGTTCCGCTAATACCACCTAGCAATATACTGCGATTTAGATTTAGACGTGCTCGATCGATGGCAATAGGCTCGTCGCCAATTACGAGGGACCTAATCTGATAATGTGGAGAGTCCCATTAACGAAACGTGAGTGTTAATCACCTCTGCCTATCGCTTCGGGAATATAGTTGTGATTGTTTGTAAGGTTTTAGAATAAGGTTTTGGAGATCTATCATTACAAACTGAGGCATATTGCGCCCTCCCCCATACCCTTAGACATACAAGTTTTCGGTGTCTAGCGTATTGACGATTCCTAAACAGATTGAAATCATACCAGATAGCAATAAACGAATTTTGATTTCGCTTTTAAATAACGACATCACGCTCTCTCAGAAGTTCCAAGTAAATAGAAACATCGGTCATCCATCCGAAGCCCACCATGGCCAAAGTTGCTTGGTTTTCGAAATTGATCTTTTCCGTTAGTATGAATTAGCTATTACGTACGGTCTGAACGCAACGTGGAGGGTCGTTTCGCATCTGTCGCTGCGGGCGCGCGGGCGCACTATACTGCGCCGGCGCCTCGGGCGGCAAACTGGGTGCTTTGCTAGGTGCGGGATTAAATTTTATCTAAGCCAGTTTATTTTATCGATATTTATGACATGGGTAACATGTTTCTCGTAGCTTCACGTACTCTACGTTTGAAGGTGATCTATTATCACCTTCAAACGTAGAGTACTATTTATGAAATTTAATTGCCTGATAGTACTTTCGTTAATGTTTTTTAAGGAACTATGAAAATAGTTGTCGACTGCTTTATACAGCATTTAAAAACAGAGTTTTGTGTTAGTTTTTCATAGATCTACCGTTAATAAACAGAGTTGGTGAACCCTGATTTGTTAAATAACAACGGTTATCAATAGAGCAAATAATAAACTAGGTAAGATAATTTTAACAATCTTATAAAAACAAAGTCCTTTCAAGAAACATAATATCACTTGAAAAACCAGAAATTTAATGGTCTACTTTTGAAATAGTGTACTATTTTCCATTTCTGTTAGTTTGATATTAATAATAATAGATTTTCCATCAAGTGCACAAAACGAATCATTTTTATCCGAGACTTTTAGCAGACCTCGCCTTCGGCTCGGGCTGATAGTAAAGTCGAGGATGAATATGGTTTTGTGGACGAGTTAGAAACTATGCTTTTCACTTCGATTGCGAGGAAATAAAACAGAAGTTTTGAATACTGAAGGAAGTGGTTTTTCCCATTGATATTTAGGCTTGGGCTGCAGACCTATACAGCCTTGTATTAAATTAATTTTATAATAATAATTTTCTTAAATTAAAATTAATAACCTACCATGCTTGAATTAAAATTTTAATTTCTTTTATGTTTTAAAAAACACATTAGGCAAATAAATTAAAGTAAATATTATTAAATAACAAATTCTATTTCTGATCTTCTTATTGTAATTGGCTGCATGGCTTATTTTCTTTGTCTTAATATAGATACATTTATGAGTAGATACGTTAATGCTCTTGAGCCTAAAATTCGATCGAAAAACAAACAGACACAAACCATTTCCGAATCCTTTAGAATTGAAGTTATCGATATTTTATTACTTTGACCGTCCCCTTCCTAGTGAGGAGAGGAGGGTGAACAGGCCGTACGCGCATGTAACGGTTTTTCTCCCATGTGTTCACTTGAACTGTTTTGATGAGACCCTTGTAATTGATAGGAGAAACTTTTTAATATATCTCAATGTACCGCGTAATAAAATTGAAGGGCTGACTTGATTATGTACACTCTAGAGTGTCTCTTTTTAATCAGATACATTTTTGTAACGATTGTAAAATATTAAATAAAAGAATGGTTGTTTTGCAATCATTTATAGAGTTAAACGTGTGTGTGTGTAATAAGCAAAATGTACTTCAAAACATATGACTTATTTATTCTTAAGGTCACAATAACATACTTACACTAAGGAATCGTCACTTCCTATATTTAACCCTGATGATGTTGATGATTTCCGATAGGTATTTTTTTTTAATCCGTTTTTAAATTCTTGTATGCCATATAGAATAATTGTATAAAGTTTTTGAGGAGTCCTAAGGTCCTGAGTCATACTGGGGACTGTTAATTTAATAAATAACACGCTTTTATATGTATTCAATTATCGCAATATTATTCGATTTTAATTTCAACATTATATAAATGTTAGAAAAATTATTAGAAAGATTTTGGTGGTTAGAAAAAGAATTTCGCAAAATTATGGTCCTGATGCGGGAATCGAACCCGCGTCCGCTGCTATCCGGGCAGGTACCTGACCGCTCGACCAACCAAGACACCAATTAACTTGCCAAAATTCTTCTCACCTTTACACTTCACGTTGTAACCCAACGAGTACCCTCGCAATGTAGAAATAAATTTCAAACATTCCTCATTAATTACATCGCAATATTGTCAGATGCTATCCAAGAAACTATGCTAATAATGAAGACAGTACTCGTGATAGAAAAGCTAAAAGGACAGCCGCCTGTCCTGGCATGGGCATGTAATAAGTAGAGATGACGATAATGTCATCTAAACAATAATGCGAATGGACGTTAGTGAGCCTAGCTAGGGGAAGAGGATGACCTCACAAAAAAAGATGAATTGCGTAATGATGAAATGAATGACAAGGGAGTGGATGATTTAACGGCAGTTGACCGAGATGTGTAGAAGTATAAAACTAACTACGCCGACCCCAGATAACTGGAAGAAGGTAGGCGAATGATGCTATCAAGAAACTATGCCGTCCATTCCTTTATCTCAGTGAGGTCTCGTATACCAGCTAGTATTAAATTATTTACAGCCACTCCGATCAGTGCTAATGCCTATAAAACAACCTTTCACATGCTATAACATTTTAATTACTTACATCTAACTTAATTACTTAACCTAATTGCGTCGCAGTAAAATAATATTATCTTAAAGTAGGTAGGTACCTACGCCTTCGTCGGAATAACTGACTATGCTCGGGAAACTTAACATCGATGTCGAATATAAATTTAGTAAGTACATAAACACGATAGAAACATAAACTGAACCAATAAGTATAATTATTATTGGTTGTAGTTTGTACTTTACAGTACAAAACATATAATATAAAGCCTTTCTCTCATAGGGTGTAGGCAGAGATCACTTGTCTACTTGTTACCATCCTCACACACTTCTTTCACTTCATTTAATCTCGTCAATGTCTTATACATGCCCGTCGGTTCCATATAACAATATGACAGTTTTACTGCCGCACTCAGAGATGTCAAATAAATTTAATGAGTACTTAATGTCAAAAATTTTCATTTAAATTTAGACCAAAGACCTGACAAGAATAGAGACTAGTTTTGAATTGTCATTTTTTGACATTCAGTACTCGTTATCGTTAATTGACGTCTCTGTGTGCGGCAGTTAAAGTAAGAACTTAATTTAGCGTGCAACTTACTTGCAGAAGTATTCCCCGCGAGGTGTTGAGAGGCAAGTCCCTCCGTTCTTGCACGGCGATGGAGAACACGACACGAATCCTGCAAACAAAGAAGAAACAGAGGATCAGTTGGATCGTTCTCTATTTAAAAAAGACATAGAAATTGGACGCAGTTACACAAAATATACATACACATTGCATAGTACATACATAAATGTATGGTGCATTAAAACCGACGTTTCGCCAATTATGATAGTTTCCATGTATAGGTGGCGAACCTATTGGCATCTAACAGCCACGTAAGTCGCAGTAATTACTAAGTGATAATTATACGAGAGAAACGCTACTGCTCATCGCTGTCTCAACCCTTAGTCGCCTTGTACAGCAGTCGCGGGAGATATTAGGGGCGGTGACAATTGCATTCTCTTCTACCGTCACGACACGGCAGTTTAGTGAATTTTGTTAGTGAATGAAGGTATTGGACCTTCATGTGCCCTAATAAGCTGTTAAGTGTACACAGCGAAAACTACCTAAGTCGACTTGGTATGAGTCGAGGCATTCTACGTTGTTTTTGCTCCCAGGCCAGCATAGAAGACTGCTATGCTTGAAAATACTTATTACAATACCCACAGACACAACTTACAGTTGTCAAGACATAATAAAAGGCTTGTAACTATCGAAAGCTCTCGAGCAAAATTTTCGGCCACCTGCCTCTCGAAGTGCAATAAAATCAGTAACAATCAATCCACTTATTGCATTTAATTAAAAAACGTTGCGATGTCGATTTAAAATGAGATGGAAGTAACGGATTGACGGGTCGGAATTGTAAGTCGTCTATCGTTGTGCCTTAATTACTACTTAACGAACGGTCCGTCAAGTTAACATGTCAAGTTCTTTAGCGGGACCTTAACGACGGCGAGGCGACAGCTTTTGAGGCGTAGACAATTATTGGCACTTGGCTTTGCAGGAGTTTTCACAATCGTCAATTCAATAAAGTTTAAAGGTGCACAGTTGAATGGAAAGTGATTCTACATATTTGATTGGTAATAAAGTTTCTCACACTGAGTTCATATGTTGGCTCGAAGTGATCTGTAAACTGTAATAATAACTGTATCCATCTGCCCAATATACTATAGGTACAGTAGTATTCTCTAGTCTAGTCTGTTTTGATGATGTTCTGTTTGTTGTGTCCGTAATTTTAAATGTATCCATCTTCCCATAAAATACTACAGTAGCATTTTCTACCTTTGTTTTGGTATCCGTCATTTTAACTGTATCCATCCTCCCAAATATATTATTACACGGTAGTAGGTATGCTGTTTGTACTTCTAATGTCATTCTGTATTCCAACGGTATCCATGCTCCCTACTTGACTTAAAACCTCATCTACTACTTGATGTTTCCTTTTAATTAGTTGACTGCCATTACCAGTAAGATAATCGAACTACTTACAGTCACGGTGTCTTGCATTAAAGCTCACCGAATTATTGGGAGCATAATTCTGATAAAAAGAATATTGGTCGACTGCTGCCGCGTTAATCTGAGAACTATTGATTATCTTAACGCCACTGAATATACATCAGTAGTTAATTATTACATCCTAATGGATATGCAATTAAAAGGAATACGGATTCCTGAGCCTCTTACATTATAATATGAGATTAGACAACAGTAGGCCGGAGTGCTACCTGATTAAGGTTTCGTTACTTTTATTTTACTGTTTGATAGTAGAACTTTCCATTTGATGTATTGCGCGCCGGACATTCCCACTTTTCGGATAAGACTTTTCGGCTAGTTAATATTTTATACTATTTATTAAGACGCCAGCTCCTCTAGACAATTTGTTCGAACGAATAGAATACAAATGCATGACATGACGTATTACATAAAAAACAACATGGCGACCATCTTGTCAAATGTAAGAGAAGTTTCTTTGCTTTAAAAAAGAAAAACAAAAGACTGTGTTCATTTGTAGAATCACAGCAAATAGTTTTAATCACTTTTAATACAATATGTACTAAAAATGAGAAGAAACCCCAAGTTTGATACAAAAACGTTATTGTATTATTTATAAGGACATTATGCGAAAGTGATATAACTCACTGTGGCTTCCAGCGACAGGAATCAGATATCTAGTGCGCAATATAAACGCTAATGCATTCGATTGCGAATCGCATTCGAAATACCCGGCTCGCTATCTCGGAATCGGCGGTATTGTATCGATATCATCTCGATACATCCATCAGTCAAGGAAATCAAAATTGGGACCACCCGAATCGGGAACTTATCAGTTCTCGATTGCACCGAGATACGAATGCGTAATGCAATTATTTCAGTCAAATTACTTAGGTACTTGTAAGTACTTGTTTTTGTCCGATCCCGATGAATATTAAAAATGTTTTTTTGTAGTTGTTTTTAATTCTCCCTATATTTTAGGGAAGGCAAAGGGTCTAGCCCATACAGCCAAGTCTTTAGTGTATATTTTATCTGTAGTCTTATGAAATAATGAGTGGGTGAAAAGTATGAATGAAATGAATTTTACATTAAAATATGGGTGCCACATATTTTAATGCATCTAGGGAGTGCTTGGCGCGAATTGAATGGTAACAGAGTTAATGATGGTGCTTGATGAAATGGATAAAACCACTTTTTATAGTGATCTTCACCACAACATCAAACACATCATGAGACTTATTTTCGATGATTCTGCATAATTGCACATCAACACGGATGCTTGTGCATCAAAATAACACCAGTTTCACTGCACAAAATCCACTCTGTAACAATTTTTGAATTAGTGATAATAAATCTGACTGACACCACAAAACGCGCCAAACACTCTCCAATGTTTTTTTTTTAATAATAATATGTATTAAGGAAAAGGTTGTTGGGCATAAACCTTCCTATTTTTGGGTATATCTATAAAAAATCAATCATCAAAAAATTAATAATATTGACAAATTAATATTCAGCTGCCTACATAAAATATTCAATAATTTACGGGATAAAAAAACCGTTAACTCTGAAAAGTCCGACATAACTTGAACAACTATGGAAATTGCACTTTATTCGGATTAACCTAAAGCACATTATTGCTGTTGTTAATAATTGTGAGAATATGTTGCGGATTTTCGGCTGAATTCGGAGTATTTGTTCCGATTATACATGTCCAGGCAAACATGTCAACGGTGACAGATAGGCACTAAAAGTTGTTGAACTAAGGCTATTTGCGTTCTCATACAGTTTTTAATACATGGATTGTTATTTATCTACACTGCAACACAAGGGCCACTTTACTTTGACACACGGATTGTAATTATTTGTTTGCAAGGGTTTTAAGAAACAAGTTCAACCGATCTTTCAGTGGACTACATTCGATTTGCAACCTTAAAGTTTTGTACAGTAGAGTGAAAGATCAGTTGAGATTTACCGCTGAATTATCTGGAGATTAAGAATTCCTAAAGACGGGAGAATATTGGAAAAAGTGTGCCATAACCTACCACAAGGACGCGATTGGTTGGCTCGATTTGCCGCCAAAGGATGAATCACGGAGGGTCGCCTCCTGCAGGTAGGACGTGAACAAATTCTCTCTCCTGTCAAGTACAGCGTTTTGTCTCGGTATTTATTGGAAGTTAGAGCGAGAGGAAAATATTTTCTCTTCCCGAAGGAGATTTTGTATACGTCCCGTGCTACGGGAGCTGGGGTATGCCTTTCCGCGCGCAATTTAGGCGTGTGGCGAATTGAGTTGTTGTAATTATGAGTCTAAAACACAGTCACATAAAGCTTGGTATTGCCATTATCTTACAAATACAGTAGCAGCTGTGTGGTTGTTATTCCGTGACTACGGGAAACTAGGACATTAGTCGGGTCGCAAGATCACTCAGTTCTACGAAACTATTTCGCCGTAGTATTTTTGCGGAAGGGACAACTTGCGAATATGACATCGTCAAAGTATTTTGAATGCGTTCACAATCATAAAGACCCATAACATGCACGGAGCCCGGGTAAAGAGGATACGGCCCGTATCCTCTTTACTAGGTACGAGGGTGGGTCAATAAGTCCGTGACTTTTGGAATAAAACACAGATTTTTTGATAAATAAATCATTTTATTTTTCAACGTAGTCTCCCTTGAGCTCTATACACTTTGTCCAACGCTTCTCCAATTTTTTTATCCCTTCCAAAAAATAATAATTGTCGAGGTTCAAAAAATTCAAAAAGTCCGGACTTATTGACCCGCCCTCGTATATTGTTCTGCTCATAGCCAGACTGATAATGATGAAGAAATAACACGATGTTAATGTCCCTCTCCCGTCCGCGTAGACAAAGAACCAGGCACCGATGTTTACAATTGCAGCTCATCAAAGAAAGTAATCAGTACAAGTACAACGTTAGCATAAATTGATAAGTTATCAACATTAGGACAAACATTGCCACATAGGACGGACGCGCGCGTGAGAACCAGAATTTTCGACAAACATATAAATATTTGTCGTATCGTACCTACGTTTCCTTTTTACAATTGCCGATGAATATTTATTGAGATTACGTTTGTGTGCTGACAGAGATTAGGGGACATGATCTGATGTAATCCGGCGGCTATCGGTTGGTTTGCGGTGAATAAGGTTATGATCCGATGGGCTAGATCCTCTTTAATAATTGCCAAGGAGTTTGTATCAAACGCCAGAGACAACGCAAAAAAAAATAGACACCTTACTACAGTAAAACTGCATCTAAAAGAAGTCAATCTAAAAATCTAAGTGGATCCTTAGCCTAAGCTGCATAAACGCGTTAACAGGCCAACAGAGTG
Organism: Cataclysta lemnata; assembly: GCA_963931975.1. Classification (NCBI taxonomy): domain Eukaryota; kingdom Metazoa; phylum Arthropoda; class Insecta; order Lepidoptera; family Crambidae; genus Cataclysta; species Cataclysta lemnata. The sequence continues at coordinate 2,310,403 of OZ008342.1, forward strand.
GGGGCTAAGTGTGGATAACGCCCCGTGGATTGGATCCCTTTGATTTCACGTATTCATAAGGAAGCTTTTCGACTTTTTTTTTGAGCAAATGACTGCAACCTTTTTGGAGTTAGTTAAGTGGAGTTGAAGCAGTTAGGTCGTTAGGCATGCCGATGCCGTAGCCAATTTTTGTTACGACGCTTTTAGCTTCCAAATTCAAATTTTACGTAGGTACTATACGCATTAAAAACTTTTCTCGGTAGCATTGTATCGAAAGCCTTTCCCGGTTGAACTGTATCGAATAGTATGTTCCTTAGGATAGTGTGTGTGCAGTTTTTTTATAGGTCCGGTTAGGACAGAAAAAGGGCAAACCTCTCGATTTAGGAGCGTCGATTTCAGCAAACGACGGAATATGGATACGCGTCGACATTATCCGACGGCCATTCCTCGAGGCGGGCAAAAAGTCGACGAACGAGCCGCCTTTTAAGGTCGGCCATTGTTTTTGTTGGACCTCAGTTTGCCAATTTAAAGGAAAACTTTGGCGGCGTGGAAGTACCGGTTCCTGGAACCTTGTGTTTTTAAAGAATTGTAAATATGGGCGCTGTTTTAAATATAGTGTTCGGGACAGTTCGGGTTGGCTGCTCCGCGGTCTCTCCAGACAGAGTGCGTAACATATATGTATAAAATACTAGTGGTCGCCGGCGGCTTCGCTCGCGTTTATGTCGGTTGTTATGCAACACAAAAAGAATTTTTCAATTTGAGCCAGTAGTTTCTGGCATTAGCGCGTTTAACCAGCCAAACAAACAAGGAAACTTTGCAGCTTTATATTATTAGTATAGATAATGAAGATTTTTAATAAGCACAAAGTTTGAGGACTGCGAACTAATATGATGAGCAGAAAGAGAACCCGAGGAGACGAAGGTGAGCGTTGACATGTTGTGAAAGGATCCCGTAAAGCTACACTTGGGTCATAACTTACAAGTCCCAAGGGCTGCCACTGACTTCATTGTGTGGCAGAGAGCCACACAATGAACCCGGTGTCCAGGGTGAATCTATGAAATGCTAAGTTTTCGTTTCGTCACTATAGTAGGTACTTAGGCCGTTAGGGTAAGAAGGCGTGATAAAGATGTGCATTAACACCCACATTTTGCCTATTAATGCCTGTCATAGCTTATTTCCCGTGTAATAGAAAATTTCGAAACATTTGTTTATCTTTTAATAAGAACTAGATATGCAAGGAGTGGAAATTCGCAAGTATACGTTAGTGAGAATTTACGGAACTGAGAGTGCCTCTTGATGTTAATATTCATTATTTTTGATAAGGTGCTAATTACCTCAATAATAATATTAGATTTAACAGTGGTCCGGTTTGTTTAATGAATCTGATTCGACGTAAAAAATTAAACCAAAAAACATATAGGTACCTATTGAAACCAGTTGATTTCAATATATCGGATACTTTTCTACAAGTACCTACCCTCATTAGGGAAAAAATAAAATTCTCAAGTTAAAAAAAAAAAAAACATTTTTTTTTATTTTATTATTATCCATAACAAGTTCGTACATGTACAGATACCTATGATGCATCAACAATAATTTTATATTACATATTACATAAATATATGTTTTGACTCATTACGGAAACGGGCCGATAGCTATATCTCTGGACCGTGGGAACGCATACTGGATGATAATGTAGACATTTAAAAATAAATCTTTGTTAGGTAAAATGTGAATCGCCTACGACCTGGCATTTCCGCGAAGAATCAGCAATAATACGCAAACATTTTTATCTGGATCGATAAGAACGATGTGTAAAATCTTTTTTATGATTTTTCAGGTGGGGTTTATTTTTCTTAAATTCCTGTACACCTGCTACCTTTGCGCGTTTAAAAACAAATAACGCAATACTATATATTCTTTTATTTTATTCTATGACAACTTATTTGTCAAACGTTTTCTAGGATATAAATGAACGATATGGTCTGATGGTTTGACCACCATTATTAAACTTCACACTGCCACTGGCAACGCGACGCTTCAAGAATATCTAACGAAACAATATAATACGTAAGATACGTTTTTAATAGAGCAAGGAATTTTTTAGTGATGGAAAAACCAAATAGCTGTGACCGTTTGGAAAGGGACAGACTTTGAACGAAATGTACGTACAGAATTTGAAAAAAGAACTGTAAATTGTGACTGGCCAGAGGTTGCATTACCAATTACCAGCAGCAAAAATAAACAATAATTGTAAACAGTGTTACCGAATTAATCGACTTTGTGCTTTACGTTAGACTTATTAGCATTCTTCTATGTATTTATAATTCTTAAATGAGCAACTTGATGACAACAGTTAATGTATTTTTGTTAACTGTTATGATTTAGAGAAAAATTAAATGTATCTATTTCAATGCAATGACAAAGAATGAAAGTTTGTAGTAAGAAATATGTATTATTAAATATGTTAAAATAAATAAACAAACAATACACTATTCGATTTTAATTTTAACATTATATAGATGTTAGAAAAATTAGTACAAAGATTTTGGTGGTTAGAAAAAGAATTTCAAAAAATTATGGTCTAGATGCGGGAATCTGCATCAAGACCATAATTTTTTGAAATTTTTAATTAAAAAATTCTTAATTTGCGAAAAGTAAAGTGGCAAATGTATCTAGTAAACTTCCAAAAAGGTAGGTTTGTCAAGATTAATCCACCTAGGTACAAGTGTTATATCTCCACTAAATTATTCCAAGAGAAGGGTAAAAAGAAAAATAGACCTTGACTCTAAAACTAAGTACTTGTACAGTAAATAAAAACATACCATCGCGTGATGGCCCCTAATAAAAAGCAACTTTTCATCTAAAAACTGGCATGGGACCCGATAATTGACGGCAATCAAAGATTTCACGCTAAATAGTGACCAACTGAGATTTCTAGTGAAAACAATAATATAACAAAAATCTCGTTCTACAACTTCAGCTATTGATAAATACCTGATTGGCATACCTGAGATAGCGGATTTTTTAAGGGAATAAAATATTCTTCTAATGTGAAAAGGGATCTCTCTTTCTGGATACTTATAAACTATATTCTTAAAGAAATTTGATCGTTTACTTAACTTAAATTTAAGACGAAAATTATTATGAGTCTAGGAATGAAAAATGATGAAATGAAAATCAGAATAGATGAACAAGAGATTGTATCCAAGACCGCTTCCGAAGTATGATGATAAAAATAAATTATCAAAATAAAAAATCAGTAATATTATTATTATAAACAAAAGAATGTTTCAAACACCAGCCTTTTATGTCAGCTGCGCTTTAGGTGCTTCAAAATGATTAACAATTATACTTTTGGTTTTTGGCTTGTCAAAAACCTAGTGGCACTACCAGCCTTTCAGAAGTTTGCGTCAATCTGTGTGTTTTCGGAATAAAAATTTATAGCATTATTGCCGATAAAAATTGAAAGCTCAAATACAATAAATCAATATTACAACCACAAGTTCCAACGAAATATTTTCACTATCTTGACTCTGTGGCCAGTTAGTTAAAAAAAACACATTGATAATATTTATTTCGTTATTTATTATGCTACTCCACTTTGATTTTAACTAGTTTAAATTCCAAGATGGCGGCCATATAAAATTAATTAAGTAGCGATTTGTAAAAAAACGCTAATGGCGTCTTATTAATATACAGGCACAAATATAGGATATAAATCAGGTTGCGTTTATTTATAGTTACATACTAGATTTCTTCCAAAAGTTCGGAAAGGCTTTTTAAATTCTATTTTTAATGCAGCCTGTAGGTAGGTAATGGTACAATCATTATCGTTAGGCATACTAAGGGCCGGTTTTTTGATCCATTGTTAACTCAACCAATTGTTAAAAACTGTTACTAATTGCTAATAAGCTAATAAATAATAAGTCTGATACGTAACCATTAGTAACAATTTTAGTCACTAATGTTACTAATGGATAAATATCAGTCTGATATTGTTACTAATTGTTTAATAATATATTTAAAGGGGTCATGGTTTTTGACAAATGACGAAGTGTGAAATTAAGATAGCGGGTGAGAATGTTGAACAGGTGTAAGAGTTTGTATATTTAGGATCTGTATTTACGAGAGATGGAAAGTGTGATAGTGATATTGAAAAGCGGGTGAAAGCTGGGAATATGGTAAACTGGGCTTTGCACACTTTTATGAACAGCCAAAGCGTGTCCAGAAAAGCTCGTATGGCTGTTCACAATGGAGTGCTGGTCCCGACATTAATGTATGGAAGTGAAAGTTGGGTATGGGAGAAGAAGCACGAAAGTAGAATAAATGCAGTAGAAATGAGAGCGTTGAGGAGCATGGCTGTGGTAAGGCTGAGCGATCGATTGTATAACAGTGTGATAACGTTTGGTGGTTTGGTCACGTCGAAAGAATGGATGAAAGGAGGATGACAAAAAGGATATACATGGCGAAAGTGAATGGAAAAATGGGAAGGGGAAGGCCTAGGCGGAACTTTCATAATCACATTGAAAGTCTATTAAAAAGGACCAGGGGGCCTACCGCCTAACTCGATTGCTGAAGCAAAAGCTATAGTTAATGACGTCATGCTGTCTTTTCGCACCAAATGTACCTAAACTATCAGCGATAGCTTTGAATGAATGATCACCGAATGATTTTGAAGAATGAATTTGGAAGAAAATCCGTACCGCCTAAAAATTCCAGATGGTTGCTAGCTAAATTTATAACCGTAAGCAATGCATTGATTTAAAGCTATCATCAGCAATCGAGTTAGGCGGTAGGCCCCCAGGTCAAGTGTACCCGAAACCGATGGGCATGCATGACGAGATTGATGAGATTGGATCAAGCGAAAGAAGTGTGTAAGGATCGTAGCAAGTGGAAAGAAGTGATCTCTGCCTACCCCTGTGGGAGAAAGGCGTGACGTATGTATGTATGTATGTATATTTAAAGATAAGTAACAATTTTTAACAATTGGTTAACAGTTAACTATGCATCAAAAAACCGGCCCTAAGTAATCACAAACTGTTAAATAATATTGGTATGGTATGACTGAAGAATTTATAATGGAATGAAAAGCGATGACTATTGGGTAGCAGCGTTCCTCTTATACCACCGACCAACTTACTGCGTTTTTCGTGCCCGATAAATGGCAATAGGCTACCTATTACATTGGACCTGACCAAATGAGCGAAACGTGGGTGTTAATTTACTTCTAGCTACTCCTTCAGGGATAAATAGGTGTGATTTTGTGTATGTATGTGTAGCTGTAGTATTGAGCAACTGGGAAAATCAAAGAAAAAAATTAATGATGACAATATAACACAGTAAACTATACGTTCGATTAACGCCTCCCAATCCAGTCCCCAAGAAGGTCATAAATCAATAACTATTTAAATTTGGAATGAATTCACGTGAAAAATTATTCCAAACCACTAACGAATGCTACCTAATGATCCCGTGACGGTGAGTTCCCTCATTCATTTTGTTGATTTACTTTTTAATTACTTTAGATATTCATTATTATAATAATTATTACGATGTCCACAAATTAAAACAACTGACCATGTTCAATATTGTTCGTGTATTTTTTCGTAGTTGACATTTTGGATTTCAATGGTGCGTTCTTGTCTCTTTGAATATATTTTTCTTATGATTACGAAAAGCAATGGGATCTAGCCCTTACACCCAAGTCGCTTGAAGAAGTGCTTGTGTTGAGAACATTTGAAAGACTCTAAAGTTGGTAACCTTTTTTTTTCTAGTAGGTAGGCAGTAGGCGCTCATAAATGAGTAATGACTAATATAAACATGCCAGTTTATGCATTATATTAACCCTAATCTTGAAGGAGCGCAAAATTTGAAAGAGTAACGGATCGATTATGCAATTGATAATTAATGTGATTTTTATACATCAACCGGGACCTGCGCATCAAGAAGCATGTTATCATAGATCCAAATTTTTTTATGAAGTGACTACTTAGCTTTTTAAAATCATATTCAAAATGCTTGCCATAAAATACCATCCAATAAAATTAGCAAAATTTTGAATAATGTAACAATTCCCACAACATTTAAGTTGCAAAACAATCGAAATGCATACCACGATATGTGGATCACAGTACCCGTACCGAATCAGCTAGCAGCCAGTAGAACTAGCAACATTATCGATTGCGTCATATTATTACTTTTGTTCCACCGGCATTGCCAATACTTGTGGGGTGGTCACCCTCTGTGACAGCGGCGCGCGCGCATACCACGTGGAACGATCTGGGCGCCCGCCAATTTGAAAAAAAAAAAAAAAAACAGAAATACTCCTGGGGCTAGATAGGCCATTGAATGGTTTCTGTGGAGAAAAGAGTCGGATTCAACCAATTATTGAGTGAGACACATTCGACTATAAAAAGCTTGGATATACGGATCTGCCGTCGCTTTTTGGCAAATAAGTTATAATTTTTCCTCTGAACGGTTCCTAAAATATTTCGAAAACATTTAAACGATATTTCTATAAATACATACATAACTAACGCCTTTTTATCAACGCGGGGATAGGCAGGTGCATTATCGCCCACATTTAGCCAACCATGCTTAAGTATGATGGTGGTATAAGAAGAACGCTGCTGCCCACAGAGTTCAATGGCTGCCCATTCCTCTTCACTGTTTTAACCCTTAGTCGCCTTACAGGACACCGACGAAAGAAATTGGGGGCGGTGACAATTGTATTCTACTCTGTCGTCACCACACAGCACTTATAGACGAAATCGAAATTATACAACAAGAAACTTCTTTTAACATTTTAAGTTAAATGACGTGCATTGGTTACTTGATACCAAAAAACAGAACAGATGTAAACTATTAATAGTGCAACTATCCCGCTCATTTGTCACATGCAAAATAGGAACATAAACTTGAAACTCGATCGGCAATACCTACAGACAGCGTCTGCATAACGGTGGATATCAAATGCGCATGGGCAAGTGACAGGAATATCGCCTTGTAAGGAACATTTTGACGCGCACTATAACCAGTTTCATTGCAGAACATTTTTTGTCTTATTATATATTTACCTCTTTATCATATAATAAAAAGTCTACTGTTAGTGTGGTTAAATAAATATTTGTAGGCCAAATAGTCAAATCCAGAGGTATATTAATGGTGAACCTTAGTCAAAGAACATAAAAATGTAATTTCTTTAAAAGCATGCTTAATAAGTATATTTACAAGCCCGCTGCCCGCTTGTGGCTTGCTCCCCACGCATCAAAGGTTGCCGGCGTCGTCTCTTAATGAAGCTTTTTATACCGGTACTGCATCTGCTATTCTCTTTTAGATTTGTTCGTCAACCAATGACAGTATGTAATGAGCTATCAAACCGCACACTAAATCATGGGACTATTTAATTTTGAGCCCTGACACGTTGGTAATAAGAGAGGTAACGGTAACTTTTTGTGCGCTGCCAACATTAATCATAATCAGACTTTGTCTTCTTGATTTTTCTATTCGTAAAGTCAACAAAAGGGTACGGTATAATGGGACTTTTTTAATCTACGCCTCAGATTAGTTTTCGGTCCGTGCGAACAGCGGACAGTCGGACTGGCTCTGTGTGTGTCTTATTCCATGGAAACAAGGTTCTTTTTAGTGCTACGTAATTACGTAGTCACTGTGAAATAGCACGTTTAGACTACAACACGTGGATTCAGAATCAAATTGTATGTATTGCTATATTCGCTTTTTTGTCGCAGGCTCATGTCAAACCGCCTACATTCTTACAATAAATTAAATCATTACAAAGATTTTAGTGGTTAGAAAAAGAATTTCGAAAAATTATGATCTTGAGGCGGGAATCGAACCCGCGTCCGCTGCTATCCGGGCAGGTGCCTGACCGCTCGGCCACCCAAGACACTAATTAACTTGCCGAAATTCTTCTAACCTTTACACTTCACGTTGTAAGCCAACGGGTACCCTCGCAATGTAGAAATAAATTTCAAACATTCCAAAGCAGATATTTTTACAAATACCGTGCGTTCGGTTAAGCTTGGGTTTGCTTTATAAACTATTCCTAGGAATAGTGAATAAATTAAACCATGCTTATTTACCCCTAAATGGATAGATGAAGTATCAACACCCACATTTACATATATTAGGCTCTTGTAACTGGGGGCGGCCAATTATCACTCACCAATCTGGAGGAGCTAGATGGCTTATCGCGACCTGCGATTTCATAAACTAAGCAATGATACCTAAACTCAGTTATTAGATGAGTCAGTAAAAGTATTATAATCTTGAGTTCCTCCGTGCTTCGGAAGGCATGTTAGGCCGTTGGTTCCGGCTGCTACTGGTCCAACGTGGTGGGTTATGGTTAATTCGTCCCTTATTCTTCCATGTTCCATCCATAGAAAAAGTATTGTGCAAGCAGTAGGGCCGTTAAAGGGCTGGTGTAATACTGCCAGATACACCAGGGAAGACATTGACAAAGAATGTAAGTATGTGACTAAAAGAATAACTAACATGAATGATGATGTATGCAGAGGAACGGGAGATGACAACTAACAGGTGTTGGTGGATATCAGAACAGAAAAAAGCAAACGCTCATCCTAGACATAGTCCTTTGATGTCCCCAAAGGGCTGGTGATGGTAACACTATTTTCTATCAAACAACACAAACCACAAATTTCCCAGAGACCATGTAGAAACAAAAAAATGCGGATACGATATCTCGCTTACAATGTGTTGAATGATCTTAACAATGGCAAATTGGATTTCAAGGTCCGCATCGGAATTGCACTCCACGTTAAACTTCTATTCACATCTGAACTTGAAATGGAGGGAACTGGTATTAGTTACGAAACTCTTTTGTGTAACCTTTCGCCCGTTGCAATACGGATCTTTTTACAAGCGACACGCGCTGCTAACGTAGACTCATAAGTTTGTAGGTATTTAATATGCCAGTCAATGTTTGCTTGTAAAAACTTTTCAGAAAGTAATGAAACAAACTTAATTGGCGAAAAGTGTGTGTTAATTCACCCCTTAGGGAATATAGGCGTGATTTATGAATGAATAAATGAAATGAAAGAAATTAAACAACATCTCAAGTATTCATCAGATACTAGTTAGTCATCAGGTAATTGTTACAGAGTACATATTCGAAAACTATTCAGAATAAATAAATAATGAAATCAATAACTGTAACTGGTGCAATAAAATAATTTATAGTGTTTAAATATATTTCCTAAATAAAAAAAAATAAAATTGCTAATTAATTCTGTGTTGACAAACACATGGCAACGTCACATCGATTATTGTCGTGCGCCCGATAAATGGATCGATGCCGACAAATCAACAAGATCGAGTGAAATCGATGTATCAAAGGCGAGCTGGGCGGATGTGACAATAGAGGAGCGAGAGCATCCGCAATTACGCTGATTTGAGGCCCCATTACCGACTCAGTGGCTGCCGAGCAACAAACCAATATGTGCGCCAACGTTACATACCTGTTGGAGCGTGTTTTGAAGCGAAATGCATCAAAACATCGATCTCAAAAAAAACCGATCTAAAATAGATCCTAAGTTAAAATAACATTGAAACAGATTTATGTCAATCGAAAATTGAATGGAGAGGAATCTTGAATTTCGGAAATTAAATTAATGTGTGAAATATGGCGCCGAGGTGTTATATTTTTTTAGTGTAATAGCCTTTTGTGGCGTTTGAAATTTAGACGTTATAAAATTCAGTTGTTGCTACAGCTAATTATTCGTATTTTATAGATTACGTTCTTTAGGAATATTGAATATTAAACACTCAACAATGCATATCACTTTGAAGAAGATGTATTATATGCAGTGATCTTAGAATATAAACCTATAATTTTGATGATCACATTTTGTACCAATTTGTGTTACCTAAACGGCGTTCTAAGGAAGTGCTTTCAAAATTCGTATTAAGCACGCCTCTGAGTCTGGTAATTTCTAACATTGCCTATCCATTTATCCAGTCCAGTTGAGTCAACTCGCGAGCATATTTCTCAAACGTTCAGTCCGCTCGATCCATCAACCTCAGCACTTGGTTAACTTAATTTTCGTAGGTTCACGTGGTGACAATACCTGGGGCATTGTACGTGAATTCCTCCTTTCATTAGCCGTCACACGGAGTGTACAATGGATGTCGAAACACGAGACGTATGGACCGCTCACACAATGTTCAGATGGGCCCATTAATAATTTGATTGCTTTCTCCTGTCGAACATGGACCAATTTTTAAACGTCGACGTGACATGAGAGGTCGTCTCGACAGGCAACGCCTTCGACAACTTCAAAGACAATGCACTTACAAAGCCTTGTCAGAATAACGTCATCGTTTCCAAATTGCCGATCGTCATGAATAGGACAAATGATTATTAGAATATATACAATCTAATGCTTGGCAAAACTACAAGCATGACACGTGAGAAGGTTCAAGGGATAAGCTCGCATTTACCTTCCACGAATGTAATTGTATTAAATTTTCTAATGGAACCTTTATTGGTCTCCAATAAGAACAAGTACCAGCATCCATACAATTCTGCACCGAATATGCCTGAGGTTCCCGGACAATTGTTGCCGGACGCCGTATAAGGCTGAGCTGTACAATTGTGGCGCTGATAATGGGCAGATGTGTGAGGACAATAAGGGCAATGCACCAGATATCGTATTTACGGCCGATTCTGCGGTTAAAGCAGACAAGGACGCAAGCCTTAGCGAAGCAACAAAGGGTTTTGCAATAACATTTGATTTAGATGGTGATGTAAACTATTGTTTCAATATCCAAAGCAAAATTACGGGAATACTTTCAATAACAAATTTTAAAATAAATGAAGATTAAAAAGGTGTCTATGCTATTTTTGGATGTATTTATGATGAATAAAAAAATATATATTTTTTTAAGATTGAAGATCATATTGGACGATACATATCATTGGCTATATGAGGTGGTAACAAATAGAAAGGAACATAACATGAAAGATTCAAATCAAGGTTAAATTATAACCCAAAATAAATTCACATAAATAATAATTCAGAGAAGTTGTATGGATGCGATAGATGTTATTGTTCAAAGGCGTGTCTTCGCGATATCTACGATCATAATGGAGTGAGGAGTTGCGGTTAACAAATTAAGGGAGCTCCTTACACCAGGCACATGACAGCGAGATAAGTAAAACAAGTTTTGTGTAAAGCACTTTAAATACGACTTTCAATTATATTTACCGGCTGCGGGACACCGAAAAACCAGTTTGGGACATTTTAATTTTAATTGCGAGGCGAAATCCACAAGTCCGCGCGTTGTTTATGGTATTGTGTCAACGTATAAAGTTCGCCAGAAAAAATATCTGATCGAGGACCATATCATCACATATCATGGAGGTTTTATACTTCACATCTGACATTATGGGCTGTATCATAAAACGAAATCATTATATCTTTGATTTTACGCTTTTATACATTCGGTTTTTTGCTAACGCGACGGTTTTCGTTCCGTGATTATGTTGTGACTTCGCGAAATTCTGTTATAAAGATTACACCATACATATTTCAAAATAAAACTTAAAGGATAGGTCGTCGAATCTTAAACCAATTTTTTTGGAAAATAATTCTGAAGCGGTTAGCCATTTTTTTCTGAAGACAATTCTGGAACGGTTAGTGCGGTACGGGCATGTGATAAGGCGGTATGAATGTTACGTAACTATATAACGTTTAGTATGGATGTGAAAGGACCTAGGACCGAAAATGACAGGAAGACCGAAGAAGCGATGGATGGATTGTGTGAAAAATGATATGAGAAAGAGGGGGGTTCATGCTGAGCTCACGTTTGTTATTGGAGAGTGGAAGAGAAAGACATGATGTGCCGACCCCGCTTATAGTTAAGGGCAGGGAGATGAAGACAATTCTGAATCGGGTTTCGAATTAAATCTCTTTAACGTCCTGGACTCTTTAAGCAATAATTGACCGCACACGCTCGCTGTTGGCGAACAGTGCGTGGGACTAAATAAATGGTTCATACAATTTACGACACCTTGGGCGCTGACTAATGCAGTACTAATGAACTAGCGACACTTACGACGGCTAGCGCTGCTCTGATAATCGCAATTAGGTACTTGGTGAAATTGCAAAATCTTCGTTAATTCTGTGTTGGTATGAATATTTGTCAGATGGTTACGTGGGTGTTACTTATTAAGGGTTAAACACCAAACCTATTATTTCAAGAGGCCGCTTAAACATACATAAAACATGCCTTTTCCTCCTAAGGGGTGGGCACAAGTGCATGAACACCCAAATTTCGCTAGCTTATTCATCATCAGGTCCTATGTTATAGGGGGCGAGCCTATTGCCATTTTTTTTTACTTTATTCGCAATAAATTTCTATTGCCAGACACCAGGAACGTTGCGTGTTATTATAGTCGTCTTGTACGACACCCACGAGAGGTAGGAGGTGACAACTGTATTTTTCTCTGCCGTCACCACACGGCGGTAACTTAAAGATAGCAACAATATACTTAAGAAGATGTCGTGGCTGAACCATCCACTGGATTCATCAGCCCCACTTAAAGGGGTACGAGATAAAACGTTAATGCAAATGGAATATTTAAACAGGCACGTCCACACTGGTCCCCGAGTACACCCACTTCGGCCGGTATCTTTAATTTATCGACGCGGACGCGATACTTGTGACAAATCGTTATGGCGGTCCCAGTTCCAACATAAAGTATCGGCGATAGCTCCCGGGGCGAGACACGACGCCGATTACTGGAACACGGACGGGACGGGTTGTAATGATCCCGGTGTACGCGAGCAATTTTTAAAGGAATCCTCTGGGAGATCATCTCGCATGAATATTGAAGCAAAACACGCTGCGTGGCATGCGCGCCGAATGGCAATAAGTCTCTGACGTGATGGCGACCGACCAGTAGCAAAAACGGAATGACCGCTTTTTCAGACATCTAATAAATTATGTCGATGGTCTTGCGCATTCTTTTCCCATAATCCGCTTGGCTCTTCTGGTCTAGGCAAGAAAGGTGGATGTCGTAAAACCTTACCAGTACAATGTTCGACAGAATCTGATCACTTTTTGGAGAGAGAACTAATTGTATTAGAAAACACAGCTTTGGGCCAGAACAATAGACGCTGGCACAAAATAGGAGGAACAGATAACGTAGGTATTTACGGACGATTCTGCGGTAGAAACAGACAAGAAGGCGAGGACTACTAAAGCCACAAAGGGATGGAGATATTAATAATGGCACAAAGTAGGGAGGAACAGTTTTAAATTCGTCTAACAGCGGTGAGGACTTTTTTTGACTTTGTTGTTTTGCTATCAAAAAATTAATTATTACTGCACTGATAAATAGAAACATTTAAGGAAACAAACTCTTCGAACAATATATTAATTGGATAAAAAAATTATTGGTGTACCTACTCGTTACTTATTAGTAGGTAGAGCAATCAATTTTAGTACAGCAAAAAACGTATTTTGAATCAAACATTGGGCACAAAAAATTTATTAGAAACTTAGTTTTTAGATGAGAAGAAATTGATCTGTATTATAAGGACACTACATGATTAAGCCTTTTCAAATATCATTAAAAAAATTACTTATTATTAGGCAAAGCATGTCATCACATCTAGGCTAAGTTCCTCGGACTGATAGCCAAATTGATCGTCGATGCAATTTTCCAGAACAACATACAGCTCCCCGGCCTATCTGTAGTTTATTGAAAATAAATCACAACACGCAGATACGCGGGTGTACTAATGCGGTCAGTGCAGAATAAATCACCTTACATATACAGCCCCAGCATTTCCTGCAATCTCTTGTCTTATTCCAAGATATTATCCAGGTGTGTTTTAGCGGGTGTGATCTAGCTTTTGTAAATAAAATACATAACAATTTGAGAAATTATATAATTTACAAGCAACTTTTGCCTAAATAAGTCTGTATAGTAAAATTGGCAAATTATGTATAATAGTCTCTTCCTCGTGCTCTTATCCTACTCTAAGTGGGATGGGTACAGCATGTCTTCTTCGTCCATACTCTTCTATTAAAAGTGAGCTCAGCATGAGCTCCCTTCTTTCTTTTCTCATATTATCTCTCACACATCCATACTTAACTCCTCATCACATGCCCGTACCACCTTAATTTGTCTATCATAGGCGCGACTTTCATGCTACATTTGTTTATTACAATAAAATAGTTGATAGACCAACATACAATCATTTTAACTGTCGACATCATCTAATTTTAATCCCTCGGTAATGACAATGCAAATTTTCTGTAGTACAAGGTTTTTGCAATCTAGTTCATAGTTTTGCCTTGTGATGACGACAGACATGAATAGAATAATACAATTATCACCACACCTACCTCTCTCAAGGGTCTCGTGAGACTGTCCGTTATAAACTTAGTGAGGAATGGGCAGCAGTAGCTAATCTAAATACAAAATATGTATCAAAACTGAGAATAAAGTGCCCTGGGAATGAAAAACATGGAAATTAAACCGGTGAAATGTGCGTGTTATTAATATACCATACACATTCTGCCCGGCTAGCATGACCACCGAGACACGATATGATATAGCCATTTATCGCGTTGAATTTTCAAAAATCATCAGATTTTTGACAGTTCAAAGCGATAAATGGTTTTTTAGAATTAAGAAATAGCCATATAGGCTTTTTATTAAGGTTTATTAAGTGTTAAAATCCAAGGATTATTTACAGTTCAACGTCATAAATGGCTGTATCATATCGTGTTTTGGTGGTCATGATAGCCAAGCTGGAATACATAGCCGCGAAGTATGAATGTATAAACTAACATCGCAGGTACGACCGCAATTTGACTGTAAAGGTCACCCATTACAAAATGCTAACCTGTCTCATTTAAAAAGGTTTTTTTATGAATTTCAATATCTCTCCAGAGAGCTCAATTAACAAACTCGAACATTGAAAGCAATCGGGAGTACCCGGACGTCGCATTCAGACGTCGTCCGCGGGCAACACGGGTTATTGCCATAACAGGCACTAATGGGGGACATTAAATCGATGCACAAATCGAATCGTAAATCGATCAAGCGCAGAATAGAACGATTAATCGTGAACAACGCTCGACGTGATCCCAGCATAAATTCGTGGAAATCTTGTCGGTGAGTTGTGTTAATTCTCCATCAGAACAGTTTTTTGGTGAGAATATCAATGTTTGTACGGCAATGTTATGGATTTACAATAAAAATATGAATATCGTTAAAAAAAAGCAAAGTTTTAAAGAAATGTAACACCTTTTAAGAATAGAAGACTGGATTTTAGCAGTACATCCGCTAGAAGACACAATTATACCTTAAATACCATACATAATATGGAATATATTTTCACATAGATGAGAGGATTGTAATCGAAATAATATTTTTACATAACTTTGAAGATTGTTTAACTATCAAAACTGCACCCGCTACATGATAACGTTGAAATAAAAACGGATTTAAGACTATATCCCGACTAACTGACCCGAGTAATTAACTATAACCAGTTAATTGATCGTGTTGAAGCTTAAACAGAGGTACAGCTTTAATAGAACCTCTCAATTACTCTAGTAGATCAACCAACGATCAAAAGGGCCGCGCCGATTCCGCACAAAACGAAACGATTACAAGAATTAGTGTTGGAGTATTAAAAATTGGATAGCAGCGCTGTGAAGTTAACAAAGTTAACAGTGCAGAGGCGGAAACCGCGTACACACCAAAACATGTGTAAATTGCAGGAAGTCAGATCGTGAGTAGCGGCCGAAGGAATTTGGCGGGCGCAAAAATAAAATTGTTAAATCCGAGAAACCGAAAACCGTTGATTGGAAAAGTAGCGCCGCTGTGTTCCCACATTTGGTTATTGCACAGATAATAGTAGTTTTTTTAGCAATAAACGAAGCGCTACACCGCATTGTACAGTGCGATCAGTTTATATTGACACTTTTCGATGTGGCTAGTGGTGAATAAAAAGTGTCATAGAAATGTCAAAACTTATGGGTAATTTGTAGTTTCTATTTTCGCCGCATGTCAAGATAAATTGGTAGCACTCGTGTTATGAGCTCCTTTGGGGATATCCAAGGATAATATGCGTGATTTATGTCTGTATTTAATAAGCTAGATTGTGCAAACTTCTGAAGCAGTGATAGACACCAAGTAACAAAAGTCGACTAATATAGCTTATAAAATTATTTGTCCCACTTGACCGTAGCAATGCTTTTAGAATGAATCACTTTAATAACAACAGCTTTGTGGAGCAAAATCAAATGATACGTATTAAATGTTACTTAAATATCTAGCGCGACCGTCATACGTCCTTGTTTTTCTAGATTAACTACCACACAGCTACCAATCAGAGGCAAAATTACTGGTCATTTGAAACCAGAAAATGGATCTATTATGTTATGACTGTTAACGCCAAGGTCATAGTGACCAGACGTGTCCCCCATTGTGATTATAATCACTGCTGATTTTAATTCCGGTGCGTATTTGGAACAATAGCGGACCTTATTATGAGCAATCAAGGCTTTTTTTTCGGTGAACCTGTCGCTCAAATTGTGATCGATTACGTCATTATTTCGGATTGATTGCACGAGAGAGTATTTGTGTGAGATATAATTGACATATTACTTGATATATAACGATGGTTCTTAACTGGTTCGGTGGGTAGGAGACCTCAGCAACAATTTTTAAAAAAACGGTAGCATTTATGTCTATAAAATAAATCATGCAACCACATTTCGCCAATAATGTTAGGTCCCATGTAAATCTGTAATATCATCGGCAAGTTTTTAAGCAAAATTAAATCTTTTGAAATAAAACAACTTTTACGGATTAGTCACGCTTGTATTTAGGTGTTTGGCATTTTTATTATTAGTGATCGGGCAGATATAAGAGAAAATTAGAGGTGTTTATTCAACAAAACCGGCCTCAAAACGACTTATTGCAGACTGCTGACTGATAATGAATAAAAACTTCTCTTCGTTCACACCGTTCGTTGATTACGTCTCAACAAAGTGTTATGATCATCATTTAACCAATTTACCTGTATTGTGGTATCTCGATGCATGACCCGGGGTCGTTGGCCGCTTCCAAATCCGTGTTTATCTATTGAAAAATGCAACGGTAGCCTCTTTTTGTTTGTTTATTAATATTCATTGGTCTGTGAGAAACGCTTCGTGTGTACCGCCCATTACAGCGCGGTTTACCTTAATGTATGCGTTTCTAGTTGCGTTGTTGATACTGAGTGATTTTTTTTTAATTAGGAAGGGAGTTTTGTTTGTTTTGGTTGAGCGCAAGATGAAGCAGTGGAAATGATAGCTGTGGGTGGAGTGGTTGACGAGATTGGAAGTGTGGTGAGAGATAATAATGTAATTTATATTGACGGACTTAAAGCTCAGGACTAGTTTTTTGATGTGAAGTTTCGATTTGGATTCACAATAGATTTGTTCCCACAGATGATCTTGGGGAAATTTAGCACAATAAACACGTCTGGACCTCTTTCAAAATGTTCAGCGAAATTAATCCCGATAAACAATAAATTCAGTTTGAATGTATTTAGTTCTGATTTTGTCTTGGGCATTTTTATATGTATGATAATTTCTAAATTAAAACATTACATAATTATTATGTTAATATTTTACAACAGACATCATTAAGGTTGGGTAAAAAAAAACTCTTGCTAAGATGATTGATGTTGAGATGATGAGAGAAAAAATTAACTAAGAATCGAACCATCTTGGGGCACCCCAATAGTGGTGGACTTACCTACCAAGCTTTTATGTCTCTTGTAAAAGTTTTATATATTAAGCCATTAGTCAATGTCAACCCTTATATACAAGGTGACATATTTTACATAATTACGACCCCTAGGTCGTTAAACAAGAAGGTAACTATTAAACGTCCCCTGTAAGCTTAAGACGGTCAATGCTAGGGGCAGCTGTATAGTTTTGTCGCTAAACAAGTTTGTCAACATAATAGTCTTCGTAACTTTGTCTTGGATCGCAGGAAATGTATTTTCTGGAACTTCTATCATGTGTATATTGTTTTAAGCTTACGTGGTCACTTTCATCTTTAAATTGTGAATAAACGGGATTTATACCACGTACCTGGATTTTGTTTGTATCATGCTGTCATACTTACCACTACTTAAGAGAAGACTCTTTTTGATAATAGATTTTCTTTATCAATGTTCTTGTTTACATATTATTTTGTAAACAACTACCTAAATGAACATAATGACGCTTGAACTGGCTTACATTTATTTGCCTTTAAAAGATTTGATAATATTTTTTACATACATTCATAAATCACGCCCGTTGATCAGGAAAGGGTAGGCAGAGTTGAATTTTCACCCAAGTTTCACTGTCTCAATCATTAGTCGCCTCGTACGACACCCCCGGAAGATATTGGGGGTGGTGACAATTATATTCTGCTCATGGATATAAGTATTCATACAATTCATATACAGCAGTTTAATCCAAAATTGATTCATATCGAACATTCGCATCATAACATGGAGAATGTTCGTCAAGTCATGTTTTCAAAAGTCAACTAATTTCAACTTATTTATTCAGATTACCAACTACTTATTTACTAACTGCACACACAATAAAATTAAAAAATGTCCGTATAATATTGAGTGTGGGCTTAAATTTGATACTTTTATATTTCATTTGAATGTGACGTTACGTCAGAATTAAAGAACCCTGCCTCAAATCAAAGCCACAGGAAGCCTTTATGGGTAAGCATTAACATTTGTTTTATGACATACGGTTTCTGAACCGTAAATGAATTTAACATTTTTCGGAGTTTATTTGTTTATTTTCGTTGTAATTTATTGATATGTATTATTAAAATTTAAAGTTAAAGATGTTTGTTTGTTTAACCAATCAATATCAATTCTAGCTTAAAAACTTACGAATTTAAACTTGTTTTTTTTTGCTGTAGATTACAATTAACATACATAAATCACCCCTATATGTATATCTCCGAAGGGGTAGGCAGAGGTGAATTAACGCCCACGTTTCGCCATAACATTTAAAAAAGTCACATAATAATGACATTAAAAAATGCTGTATGCGAATATTGTACGAAAACTGCGAAACCAATACTTATTAGTAAACAAAACACCAAAAACTCCTCAAAACAAATAAAAAAAGTAACATTTGTTGTTGAATAAAAGACTTATATCGACGGTCTAGTCTCGACGCGAGATGGGATGATTTTTTATGGTGCTGTATGACATGCGCGTGCGTTCCCACAACCGCGCCACCCTTCCACGTTCGCTCTCAAGTGCGCAACATCTGGCTAACCCATGTGTTATAACAACACCATACACGAATCACATCTTTATAGGGTTGCCAACAATAAAGAGAAAAATCAAAATTAATTTCGGACTGTATCAATGGTTGGTGGATCTCTCTTTACGCGGCCATGATAGAAAAACACAATCTTTATAAGTCTTCGTAAAATAAATATTATTTGTGTAATTCTGGGTAATTTTAGTAAAATTACTGATACAGAGGAAGTAGCTAGGATCTGGGAGCTGTATCTGCATCTTTATTATCCACCAATCTGCTCTGGGCCAGCGTTTTAGGTTATGGCCCATTCTCACTTGATTCCTCCATCCATAAGAAAGGTCTATTCCCAAGCAATGGAGACATTAAAGGGCTGGTGATGGTGATAAAAATAGGTTAAATGTGCGTCAGTTTAATTTTTAATAACGTTGAGCGTTTCATATTTGTAATTAATCATTTATTGGCTATTCCAGTGGTCCCTTACTGTGTAACGGAGTCAAATTTTTTATCTTAGTCATAAAGCAAATAATATAAAAACAAATTATTCAAAAGAAGTAAGTAACATACCTATCCAAATATCAACTTTACTAATTGAAAAGAAATATATGACAAATAATATCGCCAGGAAACCGATTTAGTATCCCAAACATGGCTAATTTCAATTAACACCACTAGGTATTTACATAAGTGACTCGGTAGGCAAGACCACAAAAGATGCAGCACCCATCTTATAAGAAATTCTACTACGCCTCCAGCAAGATATTCCTCATATCACCAAAGCACCTCAGCTATACGTGTCCCGCAGCTTTTAAAATAATAAAACATTAATAACATCAATTTACATTCGTAAGCGGGGGGATATTAAGGAATCGAATTCGGTAATTGTTACTGCCGTCCAAGAACGTAAATTCTCACCGCGCTATTAAAAACGAACCGCCTAATTAAAGTCGTACTGTTAAAAGTCAAAAACCAACGTGGAATATTAATATCAAAGGACGGAATTTATTCTCATTGATTGCTTTAAGCCCATCACAGACGTCGTTATAATATAGCTCGGTGACGTCACGTGCACCGTTTGACAAGACATTTGAATTTTTAAAATATTGAATGAAATATTTCGAGGATAAGCCGCGATACAAATTAAATTCGCCACGAGATGGTTTACTCTTTATATCTATGGGATTCAATCCAATTGATTCCTGTTTTTGTACCTGACAGGGCAACTAATATAATATCTAAAGCAGCATTGGAATCGTCCTCTGAAGAATTGTCACCTATGCGCAGCGGAGTAAAACGTTTTCAGGTTTTAATTGAGGTTCTGTATGAGGTGCGACGTGTTTTTGTAACCATACCCACTTAATTTTATCTAACCTATTTTGCCTTGAATTAATAATTAAAGTATTTTGAAATCAGAACACCCTTTATTACAAAACGTGTGCCAACAGGCAAGCTATATATTATAGCGACCTCTGTGACGGTCAATAAGTTTAGTTGTTTTGGTGGAACAATAAATTTATGGAGCAAGTTCTTTTTTATGGGCTCCTCATCAGAAGCCGCCATAAACGCACGTGGTCCGTAATGCAATGTATCAAGAGATCATAAAAGAGACGACGCGGTGCCATTATTGTACAATTCCATCGTAAACACGCTAACGAGAAATTCTATTAGAGTAGACGTGTCTCTGTTTATTGTTAATATTTGAAGATTCGATTTGCATTTATTAGCTTAAGTACTTGACAATATTTTGAAGCCAACCAAAAAGCTGATGGAACACACAACATTGGAGCTTAATTAAAGTACAGTTAACAAATAATATGATTATCTTTCTTTTAAATCGAGTCCTCTCATGTGGATTCTAGCGGCCTGTATTTATTTTGCCGCCATTAAAAACGCATTACTTCCATAGATTGTGTTCTGGATTCCGTTATATCACCCAGGTTACGATCGTTCTTTGCCCCCGCGATTGGTTTTTAACCAAATGAAACACTGGATTGCTCAAGTTGTTGTTTTTGTAACGAGATACTTGATTTTAATGATACCTGTTTGCTTAAAATGACTTCTTCTTCTTGGCCTGTTTCCAGTCTTTCTGGGGTCGGCGCAGTATGTTTTCTTTTCTATTCACATAGGAGGTCAGACGACATCGAGCCATCCACTCCCTTTTGATTCATCATATCATCCATCACACCGGTACTAGTGATGAATGAATGTATAGAAAAGTAATGGAAAGGACCATGTCGAGAGAACGATGAGAGAGTAATTTGGATGACAACATTCCAATCAATCTATGCTGCTCAAAGGCCGTCTGCCTGATACCAAGCCTCTTTGGGGAAGTTGCTTAAAATGAGAAATTAAAATTTTAAAGACATTAAGATGGATGCGAAAAACGTAATATTGAGAATACAATAGATGATATTGCATACAACGGTCAAGGTGCTGTAAAAATACATTGATAGTTAAAGTTTTCGAATAGATGTTCCATTACGCATGCCATGCAAGAAACGCATCAAGGTATAGCAAACAGAAGGTCTGATAGAACAAAAAACGACAGAAAAAACACAGTGCTAGAACACGTGGCCGCACATACACGGGAAACAACCCATATCGTGTGCTGTCGGCGGCTGACAATCAAAAATGCACTTTGAACCTACATGCAATAGAGTAGGTAGTCACATGAACTGTAAACAATTCTAAAGTAAATACCAAACAAGTCAATTTATGAAAAAACGTAAAACTCAAAACAGGATCTCTATGTGCAGTTGAATCACGTCTAGAAACAAAAGACTGTAGGCAAAACCAAATGTTTATAAGCTTTATGCGGTTATGAAATAACTGACAAGATTTAAATTGAACACAAAATTCAAAATCGATATCACACGAACGTATTCTGCTGACCGGATGACTGATATGCACTGTCGTTGGAAAGAGACAGCGAATGAACCGGCTAGCAGTAGAAAGGGACGGGCGTAGGGTAGAGTACGTTAGTAGCAGCTGCCGTTTACGTCACAAGGGGTCTAGTGGATAATTGGAAGCATTCGACTGTGGATGCAAGAATAAAAACAGTTTGTGCTGTGTTATAATGTCAGAACGACTCGCGTTTACAAATGTATTATTTATAAAATTCGAGACAACACCAAAGCCTATAAAGCTTCGTATAAATGTTAGCGTGTATCTTTTAATTTTGCACAAGTTAGTAATAATACCGAATGCAACTAACGGTAATGCGACATGAAAAATAAGAATGTATTTTAGAACTTGTTAAATGAAATAATTAACAATAACGACATTATAACATTCTGAATTTTTGCTGGGATTATCAGATGACCATTTCTGATAATAGATTTCGATGCCGATAGTAATAAAATATGTATCCTCACTGATTCCGTTGTAAGTGGTGTGTTTGAAACACCAAACCGAATTTACTAGTTGATTTCTTATAGAAAAGAAACAATTATGTTAGCTCCTAGTCTTATGTAATAGGGGGGCACTTACCGGGCAGGTAAATCGGACTACATTGCTATGTGGTATAAGAGAAACCTTTGCATTATCCTTAGACGCTTTCCACAAGAGAGATGGTGAGTGGTGACAATTGTATTTTGCTCTGCGATCACCACACGGCAAACTACAACTACCAATTACAAAGTGTCTCAATATAGCCGATTACCAAAGTCAAATAACGTATTACCTTTTCTACTACCTACGTCCCTTACTTTATATTGTATTACCTACCTCCTGCTCCTGGAGAACTATTCTTACAGAAGTGTAATTCCATACTATCAATTATTTACTACAAACAAGGGTTTCGGAGCACAATGCCTCGGCGGTTTCGGATCGGACATGCGCGGGCGCAACTCATGGGCCATGCAAACAATTACTTGCCTGCCCCGCGGTCGTTCGTGCGCCGTCTTTAGATAAGGTAGCACAATAAATAAGCTCTAATTACTTTCCTTGTTCGTTTGCCAACTTTGAATTTTCTGGAATATTTAGAGATGTTATTGACGCTGGTTTGGCCAAATACTTTTATCACTCTTTCTATTACTAACAAAAACCTGGAATCACGTCTAATTTTTTGATGTGCTGTGGTGGCACAGTAGAATTACCTACCCAACCACCCCAATTTATTTCGAGAGTTGTATAAGATGAGATGACTAACGGTGAAAACAGCGATTTGTAATGGGTAGAAGCTTTCGTCTACCACCTAACACTAAACCGCGATTAACGTGCCAGACAGGTAGCAACAGGCTCGCCCCTATTACCTAGGGACCTAACATAAATGGCGAAATGTGGGTGTTATACATATACACCATCAGGGATAAATAAGCGTGAATTATGTATCCTTGGACTTCTACTTTCACAGGTGTCTCTAGAATTTCTTTCTTAAAAATTCCAAGAAGTTTGGAAGTGAAACATTTCTGAATAATAAGACACAGACGCACTCTATAGTTTGAAGAACCAAACGCAATCATCCGTCGGAACACTAAGGCGGTGTTATTACGACGACTATGAGTCATTACTTAGCCACAATAGTGTCTATCATCTAGAATAGAGTTGTCGAAAGCCGTTATAGGATCGAGACGGCGCAAGATATAGACGGAGATTATATTTTGCGAGCAATTTTTTTTATTTGTATCTTAATA
This sequence comes from Cataclysta lemnata, assembly GCA_963931975.1. NCBI lineage: Eukaryota > Metazoa > Arthropoda > Insecta > Lepidoptera > Crambidae > Cataclysta > Cataclysta lemnata. The sequence goes on from OZ008342.1 coordinate 2,334,360, forward strand.
TTTAACATGGGTCAAGAAATATTTGTTCTTGTTGGCTAATATATTTTTTAATTTATTAGCCAACAAGAACTACAAGTACTTAAACAAAGAACTTGGCAAAGAACTTGAAAAAAATATTTTTATCAGAAAACATGAACAAAACTTCTTTCTTCATTTCTTTCTTCTTCTTTAACTTCTTTCTTTCTTTTATAGGCTTCATGATTTTTTTTCTATTGCTTTAATAAACCTTCGTTCTTTGCATAAAATACCTTTTTTTGTGCAAAGAGACTGGTATGTCACTCAAAAAGTTTAATACTACCCTCTTATAAACTTGGACCAGCCAAACAACAATCTCACTAAGGCTATTCCGATTCGTCATAACTATATCGGCATGGATAGCTGAACCAGTGTTGTAGTTTTCCGATGAGATTTGCACTAGTCAATATTATTATGAAGCATTGCAGTGATATACTATAAATAAGAAACAGTCATTTTAGAAAATACTAAGTTATAAGACTGTATAGTTGCTTTGTTGACATAATATGTAAAATGTTGTACAAACTAACATAATATGTATATTTTAGGTGTTGTATATCATATTTTAGCCTATCATTATTTTTGGCAGAGCGGGATACAAATGTCACCACCCCCAATCTCTCATGCGGGTGTCGTACAAGGCGATTAAAGGTTAAAACAGCGATGAGTAATAGGCAGCAGCGATTCTCTTATACCACCTTGCAAGAATGGGCCTGATATATGGCAATACCTATTACATGGGGCCTAAAATAATTGGCGAAACGTGAATGTTATTTCAGACGTAAATAGGCGTCATCTGAGCATGTGTGTGTGTGTAGGTTAACTCTTTCACGATTTAAAATATGTTTAAATTTCCAAACCAAATCATTACAGATAATTGATGGAGGCGATTTTCCTTACATTTGAAGTAGCCAAAGACTGGATCCAAAAACCACCATCCAAATCACTTCAAACTTCTCCCACTGTATTCTGATTCCTCTAATAGTTTCCATAAATTACACTCTAGCGCAACACCCAAAAAAAGTACCGGTACTGATAGATTAATTAATCACAAAGGCCGAATGCCTTCCAAAGCGGATTATTAGAGCCAGTGGCCAATAAATATAACGTCGGCAGCCATGTCGGATGCCGCGGCCATCATCTGTCTTACACTCGGGCCCATTGTGGTCCATCGGTTTTGATGACCATGTCATTTGAGGTGTATTGAACCCTGGTGTTTTATTGGACACGATAAAATTTGGTGGTTTCATATCTTACAGCTATCTGAACGCTTAAATCAATTTCGGGGTTCCAATAAATTTAACATTTCTGATAGTGTAAGACAGGCAGGTTCTGTATTGCGTGTTTCTTTGTGTGTCTTTGTTGACATGTTAAATTGAAGTTCACCCATTCCAACATCACTGGAATATTCTGCACAAATAGGTGCGGCTTGACATGAAATGAAATGACCTGAATAAAGTCGAAGAGAAATAAATGGACTTACATATAATAAGGTTTGTAATAAATGTGAAGCATGACGCTAAGGATACTATGAAGAATGAGCGATGATGTACCCAGGCCAACAAGCAAATATAGGCAAAGTTAAAATTGAAGACATCGGTCAAGATTCCATAATCATTAATAAAGAATTCAATACTACACTTAAAAGTAAAGGAGGCAAAACAAAACAAAAATCTTTCAAATAAACCCTGAGGGGTAAGCTTTGTATTATTCCATGTTTTAATTAAAGTTTAGAACTTCACACCCTACTGATTTATTTTAGCAAAAATATACTACTAACGCTTAAACAATATCTTCTAATTAGATTCAATAGTCTTGTCCAATTCTCTACTAAATGTTAGAAGTATAGCTGCCGACCCGTAGGTTAATATCATCGAGGAATCGACTTGATTCTGCTTAAATATCCCATATATGTCTGGCTCACAATAAGCTCCGTTTCACGTTTTACTGTAATGCACGTAATTTAGATCGAGCGAGGAGCGAGTGCAGTTGCAATAGCTGTATTTCATATCCTCATTGTGGACCTCAATGAATAACTAGACTATAAGTTTGTTTAAATGAGAATTTATAGTCATAAGCGACGCACTTGCTTCAGAGCAAACCAGCATCAATTCAGGAAATCTATTCAATGCGTATGATACTAACGTAACGTAAAGTTTAAATTTACAATCCAAGTATTTTATCAGCATATTTTATCTTACGTTTCTTGCATTAAGAAATGACTTTTCGAGTACAATAATTACGACGAGAAACCACGAGCTAGCTAAATCACCCTGCCATCATTTAGCTGTTATAATGAACTTAGCAGACATCGCGTGACTTACTATAGTGAAAGCTACTCCAAATGACGAGCTTAAAAACACTTTAGACGATTCGAGCGCAGCCTCCCGACCGAACGCGCATAACAAGAGTCGAAAATTAAATATAATGCCGCAACTAAAATTATTCCAGCGTCGAGGTCCGACCGCAGAATAATCTGTGCATAAATCATAGAGTTATAATCTCACACGCGACGTGAATCACTGTTCCTCGAGAGCGGAAACGACAAATTCTCCGTTCTTTTTTACGACGCAAGCAAACCCGCCAAGTGAGGAATGACACGGTTTCCATGGCGACGGTGGGTTTTGTTGTTTTTACAAAATAGACGGTTAGTAACATCGTCGTGCGCCGAGCACCTGCGCCCGCGCACCCGGCCCAAATCTCGGAGGGTGCGATGCTCGGGGCGCTCGAGGGGAAAGGGGATAGGCGAGCAGGTAAGCGGCCTTCAAACGCTGGCCAAAAACAGTTTCGTGATTCTCGCCCAAATCTGGTTCCCTAATAGGTCCTGCGCCAGGCTAGCCAGTGTTTAACGATTCGAATGCAGTTTTTTAAGTCTACGTAATGATTTTTATGTTTAAGTAGCTTTGGAAGAGCAATGACATCTGTCTCAGGCATGTTTTGCTTACAAGGTGACTTCGGTCACTGTTCACAAGATGTAACAAACTGTTATACAAATAAATTATTATTATTACAGCTTAGCCAGAAGTAAAGTAACCTAGTGGACTAATAAGACCTAATGAAGATGACGTATACAAAACTTTGGCTCTTTCCTTTTCGATCGAGGTCTTCACCTTTAGTTGTAATAACATTAAGCTTGAAGTAGGTAACCCTATCTGTTATCACAATTCCGTTTGTTAATGTTTATTATGTCGGTGATCAATAAATAAATAAATTACACAACCTCACTGCAATTATTCATAACATTCTAATGCCCAATTCGGATTATTATCGAGACACACCAAAGAATATTGCACGAAATGGGATGGGGGTATTAATTACTGTTGAACCACGCTCGCGACTTGCGCATTATATAATTAACCATCGCTTCGTTACGATAGCCGACCGTTTTATTCGTTAACTTTGCTTCCAAGTGGCACATTCTGGATTCTTATTCTTGCTTTTGGGAAAGTAACAGTTGAAGCAACTGTAGATGACATTGTTTCACCGGATATTGCACGAATATCTTTACCAAATCAAAACTGGTCTTGTAGCCGATATGTGTCGCAAGCGTTTTAAAGACCGAAATCGATTGGCACTCTTTGCTTATCGATATAAGGCTCAGTTTTATTGGGTCCCGTAAAACAAGGATCGCACTTAATGCTCTCACGGTTGCGGAGCGTTAAACGGCCAATAAGCATGACCCTGGATCCAGTAGCTTTATAATAATACTTAAGTAATTGCGCAAGCCAGCCGCGCCCGCGGACCAGATGTCGATTTTATACTCATACCGTTATTACCACGACATGCACATCGAAGATAATCCGTATAATTAAACGCTATTGCTTCATCAGGATCTTTGCAAGTGCATATGCATGGGCATTTATATTGTTGGTAACAATTCCGGGCGGTTTGGTCGAATGGTCAGATCCTGACTATAGGTGAAGAAGTCCTGGGTTCGATTCCCGGTAGGGGAAAGTGTGTGTGATGAAAACAGGCATTTCTCAAACAGGAAACCAGGCAGTGAAAAAGTTTTTGATATCGGTTCGGTAGTTCGGGAGAGACCTGTCCTAAATATACAAACTCACACTCACAAACGCTTACTAGTATATTAGTATAGATTTGCAGTGCTCGAGCAAATACTATAAGATAACATTATAACCCAAACACTTTGACGGCCGCCTTGATCGAATGCTCAGATCGCTGGGTATTCGCCAAGAGGTCCCGGGTTCGAATCCTGGTAGGGGCAAACTTTGTGATGACCACAAATGTTTGTTCCCGAGTCATGGTTGTGTATATGTTTATGTAGTATATTTTCAATATTTATATTCATAATTATATTAAAAATATGTCCTTCATCTAGTATCCTTAACACAAGTGCTTAGGCTACTTACTTTGGCCTAGATGATAGGTGTGAGTGTAAAAAAAAAAATATTATTATTATTATTTATTACTTTCAAAACCTGCAACCAAGCCAGGTAGTGGTAACAAGTGACTGCAGTCGCTGCGTTTTGAGACACGCCCGGCTTTGTTTACAGCTGAATTGTCGGAAGCGGTCAGGTGGACCGATGACGAGCATAACAGCTCGAGTCTTCCGGGCCTTTTGTTCTTTCACAACAACACTTGATTAGGATTTAGGGTGGGTTGTTAAATTTTGCAATGAACCTTAAGTGAGCTTAAAAGGGTCATTCCGAAGAAATCTTTTGTCTTTTAACAAAAAGAAAAATGAATGTGTACGGTCAACGGCGCTTCAGACTACTCAAAACTGTCTGATTTCTTTGATCGATTGTCAACCTTAACTCGTTTGTTGTAAAGCACAAAGGCAATTGTAAAAATTTAACTGTTGTACCCTGAAATGCTGATGGCTGTACACAGACGTCGAAAGTTTTGGAAGATGAATGTAACAATATCGTTTGCTTTGGACCGCACCGTTCCTCTTATTTGTTAATGCTGCAATTTACATGCCCGATAGATGGCATTAGGCTATCCCCCCCCCTATTGCATGGGACCTGATTGGCGAAACGTGCGTGTTCACCTCTGTCCTCCAGCTGCATGGTTTAGTATGAACGACAACCTTACACAACATTTTTTATGTCTTGTCATTTTGTTTTTATTTGCCGTTCACTATTATTTTGCGTGCGTAGGGACCTATGGTGGCAACTGGTATATTAATGCATAAACATTAATACCAATGTCAGTCAAAATTGTGCAGAAAAAAGCGGCCGTACTTTACACACTGCAAACAGGTCGCAACGAAACCCGGAACGGGCGTTATCATTTATCATCGACAAAAAACGGTGTTAACTAGTGATGCGAACGAACACTGCTTTAACGAAACGAATACGAATATCAAACCTATTATCCGGCGAATACGAATAATTCAACAAAGTAATAAATCGCCGTGTGCCGCCTAGCAATAGCAAGGTACTGCGACTTTTGTGCCCGATAAATGGCAATAGGAGCCACCTATTACATCGGACCTAGCATGATTGGCGAAATGTGGGTGTTGGTTCACCTCTGCCTACTCCTTCGGGGATATAGGCGTGATTTATGTATGTATGTATGTAATAAATCATCACATCACATCACTAGCCCTTTAATATCCCCACTACTGGGGCACGGGCCTTCCCTGTGGATGAAAGAATGTAGGGGGGTTGGCCACACATAATCCACCATACTGCCCCAGTGAGGGTTGGTGGGTATTAACGACGGCAGATGCAGCCGGGACCAACGGCTCACCGTGCCTTATATATCTCGATATACTACTCGATATAATAATTTTTTGGTCACCCATCCAACGCAGGCGGAGCGTGCTATGCCACAGCGCCAGCAAGCTTCGCGAATATTCGGCAAATATCTACTATTCGGCGAATACGAATATTCGTATTCGTCGCGTCACTAGTGTTAACCCAATGACGTTTGGTCAGTCGGATCGGGCGAGGTCAGCGCGACAATGCGGCGCCCGCGCACTACTGGTTCACACGCTCGTGATAGCCTCTTCCGAGGGCTTCCGGCGACTTGTCAGGACTTGTACCGGCTATCGGGCTTCCGCCGGACACCGCAGAGTTGACAACGATATTTCGTCGCGTTGATAGCGATTTACCGCCATTCGATCGGCCCCACTCGCATGGATCGGCGGCACGTCAACCACAGCCCGTTTCATCCACCGTCTTTCGTTTCATACAAACGTCACGAGTGCGTTGTCACATAAAAGAAACAAAGCATCAGTAGAACGCCGCATTCATTAATGCAATCATCCATGTATACTGAGGCGAATTTCCGAGACTTTTGGCGACCAACTATTTTTGATTTGATTTGTTTCAGTAGCTTTGCTTGAGCGTACCATCTTACGTCAACCGCGATGCACTCTGCCAGGAAACCAACAAAATTTCCCAATGTTAATGCGATAAAAATGGAGATCTATGTAAAGAGCAATTTGAAAAAAGTCCCATTGCATGTCATCAGATTACGGCCAGCAGCGGCCGGTGCAAAAGTTCTCAAGCGCAGTTCCGAAGCACTTTCGCATTGTGTGCTGTCGCTCCCATTATTGTAACAGCAGTAGGTAATGGCACAAGAACACGTAACCGATGGAAGTGTTACGAAAAATGAGATCTCCGGCGCATGCTCACACGCGCCATATTATTGCATATCTTAATAATATCAATCATCTAGTTCCCATCACAGGTTACGAATTCGGTTGTGTTTTTACAGCAACTCGGCTTTTACGTTTCAAAAGACGTGTGAACACATATACCTGCAAGGATACAGTTGTTAAATTGTGACTACGCAATTTTAGATTTGTCTGTAAATTGTTTATATCTTTGCCTTATGTCCTCGTGGAGATAGGAGATTAAAACTTGTATTCATAATTTATTCTCATTCATTTAATCTAGATTGAAGGAAAATTCTTTTACATTCTCTTAAAAAAGCAGAATTCTATACCGCTGGAATAATTCTCTATTTCAGCACAAGCTACGCAGTCGTAAAGTCAGGTTTGATTCAATTTGCAACCAATAAATGTTATGCAATGAAAATGTGTAAGGCCTAAGCTATAGATAGGCTAAGTGTTAGATAATATAGTGTACTCTTAAATCGATGCAATAAAAACTATTATCGCACACAAAAATCTTCTATTGCCTGTTATTAAATGGAAAGGTCAAAAGATTTACGCTCGATATAACAAGGGTATTGGCGATGAATAACAATTTGAACAACGTCGTAACTTTCTTGTTCACACGAATAATGACACCTTAACCACTATGCATTAATTGAAGGTTCAATCGCGGTTTAATAATAACAATATTTAAATGATAATTCTATTACAATTTACTAATCGGACACCAGACATTCCGCACCAATTGCTCCTGATGATTTCTTAATCCAATTACAGGTGTCTGGTGCAGTCATTACACTTAAGGCACGCAAATTACTTCCAGACCAACTGACAGAATGATTGGTAATATTCTTAATGTAGCATACAATCGCATTTTGAAGTATATTAGTCATTGGAGTCGACGAGAATCGACTGGACCTCTAACATTGTCGAGAATGTGAATTTCCAATCCCATTGGCAGTTCTTTACTGATTGCTTCGTGATTAGAATTAGCAGAAAATGCTTCGATTTCTAAAACGACGTCGAGTAAATATTCTTTGTCATCTAATTTAATGATCTCAATAGAGGCTTTTACAAAGATCCAAATGTCATTGTCGTGAACTTAAATTGTTCTCGAGTCCTTATCATGTTGTTGTGCAATGTAATGGTAAAGCTTGAAAAATGTTCCGAAATATTTCGTTTCGCAATATATTGGTCACTGCTGCTTCTGTAGGACGATTTGCAAGTTTCGGTTCTCCGAAACAAGACAATGAACGCTCGGTTAATCCATCATAAACAATAGCCTAATGATTGTTATCTCATTATAATACACAATCACATCTCTCTGTACTGGTCCATTATTAAATCAATGACATGAATGGTCTCGGCATAATCGTTCATGCTTAAAAGAAATATTGCTAGAAATATTACACGGGCGTATTTATTAAGGTCATGTTAATGATTTATGATTTACCAAAAAAATCTATCTTTAGTATTCCTTAATTACAATCCCTAAGCATTCTGTCTTTCGAATTAAACTCTAACTCGTAGCCTATAAGAAAAACATAAAAGTACGTTCGGTACCAATTACGAATTATCGTTCGAGATCAAAAGCTTATCAACACAAGCTGCCGAACATTTAGTGACTCAATTAGAATTCTCCACCGACCATTAATTCTCTTACGGATTTGATTCACCAAGAAATGTCTTAATTAGAAATCTATAATTGCTATAAAGATTTTCCGGCACATGGTGAATGGGCAAACGGAATAGTGGTAGCTCATTTAAGGGTCTTTATCATCAAAACCATCGCGGGTAATAATTTTAAACTTATCGTCTGTCAAACCTCAAATTTAAACTAAAATCGGTAACTATTTCCCGTGTTACTGTTTTAAAACCAATACACCTACGTGTGCACGTCTTATTCTTGAGTCAAATACTTGGTACATATGTAAATTGATGTGGTGATGTAGAATAAAGATGTGTAACTGATAGTGGTATAAAAAAAGTGTTTAAAAACAGACTGATATCCATTATTGTTGAATTCCCTATTATACTTTTCAACTGAAAATTTATAAAGCTCCGACTAATCTTTGTCGCATTTCATTTGATCGAACATTAGGGGAAGATTGAAATCAAGCTCGGCAAGTAGCTAAATAATAACCGGTCAGATCATAAACCCTGATTGTAATAACTCGAGATATAGATAAGGCGCTTTCACGAGCGTCTGCGCAGGTCGACTCGGAGGCAATTAGGAAGTGTCTAGACATGGCTTGGAGAAACCGAAGGCTAGACGAATGAACAGACGTGGTGAGATATGTGGGCAACAGATTTAGTGCAGTACCAAATACCCTTTAAATCAATATCTTCGAAAGTTCAGTCCATAAAGCCCGTGTATCGTTTGACTGATTAATGGAAAGTCGCATTAGTCTGTGTTTTCTTCAAATCTATAGCAAATTGAAATGAAATTCAAAAGTATCTGCAATAGTCAATTATTTTTATGTGGCTATATCCAGAACTGTTTCCATTTCCGGGTGTCTGTGTTAATTATTTGACTTTATTGTTTTCTTTCTCGTTAGTAGATTTAGTAGTATCACTCTTGCCTTATTCAATAAGGTTTTTTATACTTAAATAAATCACGAGAAATTGTGAAAACACTGCATTTTCGACAAAATAATAATTACTACTAATTTTACGGTAAAAATGTTTAAAATTAAGTGTTCAATAAAAACGGGAAAAATAGCTGACAAAACTGAACTGTATTAAGAAAGAGCAAAAGGCTACATTTAAGGGACATTAAGATTAAGTGTTCAAAATATTACGCAACGGTAATTCGGTGAGTGTGAGAGAAAACTTCGACATTTGATACTTGGATACTGACCTTTGCCTTAAAAGGTTCATAAAAGTGAATAAATAGACAGAAATACTAACCTATTTACCGTCGAATAGGAATTATCAGATTTCCACTTGAGAACGGACGTTGGACGCAACGTGAAACCTTTCAATGAATTGAATAAACATTTCGAATATGTGTGCGTAGTGTAATAATATTCTCAAGAATTTGTCTCAGCAGCATTTTATTGGAACTCTGAATGATTGTCACTGGGTGATTAACGAACTAGCATAAGAATATTTCAATAAGAATATTTCACAGACAGACCATTTGAAACCATGTGCAAAATATGTGCGCTTAAGAATTTTTGAATGCTTTTATCATTAGCGTTATCAATATTATTAATTGTATCAAAAATAGCACCTTTGTGCATATAATTTAGTCCTTTTTCCCACTCATATGTGCTTTTTGCATCTAGGTCATCGATTTTAGACGGAGTCTTTTTTTATCTTTCACCAGTTCTGTTTAAACCTCTGCTTGAAATAGTCAAACTCATCGACTTAATTGTTAATGGAATTCCTCGCCCATTATTACTACACTCCATTTGAGTCGGAATTGAAAGTTCAAACGTTTTTTTTTTCTATTTTCAAAACACTATTTCCAAGTTGTAGGTACCAGTGTTTGGTGTTCGTGACATCGACGCATGCGCAGCTTATTATTAAAGCAAACTGCGACTCCGGCCCGATAGCCGTCCGCTCATATGCATACGACGATACTGTGTAAACACTCGACACCAATGTGTACTTTAACATTATGTGGAATAGGGTTTAAAATTGACAAAATACACCCTGTTCGCAGTGAATCAAAGCTGTGATTCGACTGAGCTGTCGTCCCGTTAGTTGGAGCTTTTTGAGAATGGGTCTTAGTGTACGTTGCTATGTTTTGAGAGCCAAATGACGAGAGCTTTTGGGTCGTAGTCGTATCTTCACTACAAATATTTCATGTGCCAAGTGAAAATTTAAAGCTCGCTTTATGTCCCCATAACTCAATATTATAGTTAGATATAATTCAGCATGTTCTGTAAGTTTGTGAGCGTCGTCATTTTATATTCTAGGTAACTTTTACTATTGAAAATCAATTCTCAAATAACGTTTTAAGAATTTAGTATTCTTTCCGCAGTATGAATAATTCCGTAGTATATGCCAGGCCAGGTGGTTTAAGAAGAACGCTGCTGTCTAATCCTCCAGACTGTTTTCACTGTAAGTCGACAGCCGCGGGAGAGTTTGGGGTTGGTGTAGTTATTTTCAAGTGAGACGACTTTATGTATGCATCGCTTAATGAGCAGGGACACAATATTGCAAAAAATCACTCCATATATACAGGCTGTTAGTCATTTGTTATTGTTATGTTATTGTTATTGTGTTGTTTTAATAAAAAGGGCGACGCCAAAAAGTTGTGAAAGAGATGAAATCATAGGCTTTTCTTTCAAATATCACTACAGTGAAGCAGTATGGGTTATTTAGTTATAGGTCTTAAGGTTTCATAGCTCTTCTGTGCCCGGAATATCACTTAGCACGCCCGTGTACCCGGCAGGCTTACTGTTTGCTGACAAACACACCACGCGTTCAAACAAAGAATGTTTGGACCTCACGGTTGGTTGGTGAGCGGTTCGAAACGCTACACTACACAATGAAGAATTTCGTGCTGTGTGGCACAAATTGCGATTGCGTCTCATATGATTGTGTTGGCGCCAATTTCTTTACGCTCCAAATTTATATTTATTCACAAATGGCAGTTTCTTAGATTTAGAAGACTAATTAACTAATGTGTTAAATACTAAAATTTTAAATTTAGCCGAGACTTCTTTCTATTGTCAGATTGATTGCACGGTGGTTTAGAAATCATTTATTGTTTCTTTATTAATTGTTTGTTTGTTTCCTATGTTGTTGTCTTTGTTAACTAGGTCATTTTCTTGATCCAAGTCTTTTGGAGCCGATGTTAACTTTAGACACTTGCGTTTAGTTGAAAGTTAAAAAGCTAAACCAATAAAACCATCTGAATAAAAACACGTTAATTTTATAATGTTCTCTTGTATTTGCACGAGCACTACACATTTGAAATAAAACAACTTTTACGGATAAGACTCGCGTATAATTTGGTGTTTGGCATATTAATTATTTAACCCGACGTTTCGATCACTTTACAGTAGCCGTGGTCACGGGGGGACTAAAGATGATAGGTGTCCTCACAATCAAGTAATAATTAACTACCGTCGTAATATTTGATATTTTAGGTGTTCCGATTTACACAAACAGAGCTTACAGTATCATTGTTTTTGGCAGTATGAGGACGTTGTTGGGATTTAATTATTCTAATAATTGGGTCCCAAGCAGGTGGTATGTTCCAACCATTATCCCTATTGAAGTTTGGATGTTTCTTGATTTCAATAGCTTCACGTATCATTCTAGGTATGTATCGTTTCTCTTTTGCTAGAATTTGCGGTTTGTCAAATCTTAAATAATGGTTGGGTCCGTCTAAGGCATGTTCACATACTGCAGATTTTGTTTGAAACATAGGCGCGAAACAAAATCTAAATAATCACCTAAAATATCAAATATTATGACGGTAGTTATGTAATTGTTACTTGATTGTGAGGACACCTGTCAAGTTTAGTCCCCACTGTAAAGTGATCGAAACGTCGGGTTAAATAATTAATATGCCAAACACCAAATTATACGCGAGTCTTATCCGTAAAAGTTGTTTTATTTCAAACGTTAATTTTAATTAAGATCAGTGAGAATATGTGTATAATAATGTCAACCGTAACTTTGTTTACGAAATAATATATCAGCCATTCTCGCATCGACTATAAACGTGACAGAGCAATAGTTGATAAAGTGATTCTAGACCTCACAGAACATTCCCCCTCCAAAACTCCGATCTCGCCGATTGTATATACCGTTACCGCTATAATTTAATTAAGGGCATCGCCTAACAAGCTCTAATTAAACACAAAATTTATTGGCAAACATTCATTAATTTACAATAGCCAATACAAAAACTGACACAATAGCCAACTTTCGCATGGGAACCAACCAACATTTCTCAGACAATACTGTAGCTAATGTGCAATAAAAACACGCTTGTCTCAGACGGGTGACGTAAAAAACCTCAAAACTATTATTTTCCATAATACTCCCGCATGCGCGGTTCCGACGAGGCGACGTGACACGCACTGTATGGTTTAAGAAGATCACTATACTGTACTTGGTTACAAGATTTCACCGGTCCAGTCCTCAGTTTCTAAGGTACAGTTTCAAACTGAGATGACACTTGAATTCGAGCTTTATTCAAACAGGTTCTGAATACTAATACAAAATCTTAAAAAGAAGGTTCTTCTTCTAAAAAATAGTAATTTTAATCTTGGAATCATAGGCTGTAATGCGCTTATTCATCAATACTTTCGGAAGTTTAAAACAAAAGGCACATTAGTAAAAATAACACAGCACGTCGATAACATTAGCCGTGTGAAGACAGCAGGGCTGAATACAACTGTCACCAACCCCAACCACCATCTCCCACGGGTGTCTTACAAGGTGATTAACGCTTAAGACAGAGATAAGTAATGAACAGCGTTCCGTTTAGACCACCTGGCAATATAATGCCATTGACATGACCAATAGATGGCAATAGTTGCGCCAATAATTGAACCTAACATAATTGGTGAAACATGGGTATTAATTCACCTCTGCCTACCTACTCCTTCGGGAATAAATTAGAGTGTTTTGTTTTTTCATTAAGGGATTTAAATATACCTACTCGTATAGAAGAGTCAATAAAACTGGTACCATAATATGTACAAACAAATAATGTTACAATAATAAAATGTTGGACGATTTTTGAACAGAACCAACGACCGCGACTTATAGCAAACAGTTACGTCATAGAATATAACATTATGATAATAAGCTGCTATGAATACTCTCTACTAAAAACTTTTATCGACACTTGTATTAACTATTAAGTGGATAACAATACGGTACCGTTAAACCAATCCACGTTATTATAAAGATAATGTTGACACCCACTATTATATAGAAAGTAGAAGCTGAGTATTTACTGTTTTCTCAGTAGAATGTGCCAGCCCAACTCACGCCACGTGTCTTAAAAAGCGACTAAGGGAGATTGCCCGGTGTAGACCTTGGAGCACTCCAATGGTGAATGGTAAACCACCAACAGCTATGCCGTCCCGTTCATCGACATGGTCCTCTCCATCACTTTTCTATACATTCATTCATTACTAACCTATGGGTGTGATGGATGGTTTGAATGAGTAGTTCCCAGTAATTTTTTTACTACTTCACGGCTAATTCCAGTGTTTATTTTATATCGTCCACATTCAGTAAATAAACTTTATAAATAGAAGGAGTTTTTTCTAGAAATATATACTTGAAATTAAAGCACATAAAGAAAGCCCGAAATTTTTTATCAATTAAGATGATATGGTTCGACATTAAGATGGTTACTTTATAAAGTTTACTGTAACATATGGATCAGCTACTACAATCCCAGATGTTAACAAGAACGATATAAATAAACAAGTAACGTTTTTACAGTTTAACGATTTAAGTGGATGAAAGAATGGAGTTATGAAAGCTTGCAATCCAAGTGAATTAACTTTTACAAGACACAATCGTTACCGAACCGATTTTTATTGGAGCCGAAGTTAACTTTGCTGCCAATTATGATGAATCCGACCGCTCGCTCATGGAACCACACCACAGCCGTTTTATAGTTTTAAAATTAAGCTTTCAAGATTACATAAAATAACCGCAAATTGAGTATGGCACCTATTGAGCTGTAAATAAAGATTGAACAGTAACTTCAAATTTGAAACGGGGCAGATATTATTGCATTAATTTGTAACTTAAGAGATGTATTGGCAGTAAACTTTGAAATGACCTCAGCACGAATGTCGAGGGAATATGTATTGGAATTACAAGAAGCGAACACCAGCTACCTGTTGCAAATATTTAAAGGTACAAAGAATGCATAGGAAAGAGGAAAATGTTGTGTTTAATTCTAAACTTTGTCCACTTCGTTGACTTTTGGTACAGTAAATCTCTTGTATGACTGATAGCCATCGCCAATCTATGATCAAGTGAATTTTATTACTATTTATTACTTGCTAATAAGGCTATGTGGAGCCGGTACAGGTAAAACTGTTTCATGGACGCCGGACTCCAAAAAAGGCTAAATACCTAACAAATTACAAGGCACCGCAATTGGTTGCGTGTGGTCCGAATGTTTCCAAGCTATGATATCATACATCATTCAATAGTCTCAAACCTACCGTTACGAATTTTATTAAACTTCAAATAATATCAAATACAATTAATGCAAAAGGATTTATTGACAATAATAACACGAAAGCAATTAGTCGACATGTAATAATGCCCCCAGGTTCAGAATCCGATCAAATATGCAATGTTTCTGAGAGTCAATGCGCGAGATTCCCAGAACAATTTCTTGTCGCCGACACTCGATTGGAGTGGAGACACAAAAAGGCATATCAGGGTTGCATGCAAATTTATAACCTCTTCCTTAAGACATAAGAATCATGCATAAAGCAGATGCTATTGATGAAACAGACGCCCATATAGAGGAATCAAGTGAGAAATTGCTTACATGTAGGTTTAGTTGAGATTTATACGCGACGTGAGCTGTACACTGACCCGACTTGCCAATTGGACGTACAATTGAACATTAATTGCCACTGTTTATAAAAGTAGAGCAGACATGTTTGAGCAACACGACAAATTCGTTTAGATAACATACGAATCGTTTGGTGGCTTGTCATTAGTTGATTGAAGATGTCAACGGTTCTCTTTAAGATAATGCAAGGCCATTTTAGAATAAATGTTTATTAACAATACCCAAAGAGAGTTGGTGTCAGGGAGGCGGCTGATTGTAAGCCCAAACCAAAACTTTACACTTTATTATTAGGATACCATCACAATTAAACTCACCATAATCGACATGGTCCTTTCCTACACGTTTCCATAAGCACCTTTCCGGTGTGATGGATGATATGAATCTAAAGGGAATGGGTGACATCTGACCGATATGAATGGTGGAGGAAACATACTGCACCGACTCCAGATAAGATAACATGGAACAGGGCAGGATTATGATCACGAATTTATTAATAAATGCTTTGCACTATTTAAATAATAATTTTAGGTTGACATCGCACAGAAGCTTAAACTTTGAACAGATTTAATGTAGCACTTAGATTTACCAGACAATAAATTGGACTAGGTTTGTGTAACGGTAATACTGCGAATGCTCCGTAAAGAGTTGCACTTAATGAGTGTACTTAAATCAATACGCTGTTTAAGGACAAAAAGGCATGTCAATATTATTACGAACAAGATAACAGAACATCGGCTTTTGGAGAAACCACTAACATTGTGTGCATTTCCAACGGAAACAGCTAACGACTTCGAACAATATTTGAACCCAACAGTATTTCGTTTAGGCTTATCTTGGCGGGGTGCTAATGTTTAGTTTTGTCGTTTTAAAATATTATAGCATATGCTTGCAATTTAGTAATAATAAAGCGATCGTAAATTATGCACGAGAGGACAGTTCACAAAAGGCATTCGGATTATATCAAATCAGATTACCAATTTACTATAATAAATAAAACATTACCAGAGTTACGCGAAAGATTACGCGAAATATTGAAGAATTTCTGTTATTGGAATACACACTATGTGGAATCATTTTTTAAATTGGTTACATTCAATGACCCTGCCTAAAATAGATTTACTGGTCATTACATTGAAGTGATTCGTATTCAATTTTCTTTGATTCAAAATCAAAACTTATTTTATAAGGATGAAGTTTTTAAGCCTTGTTTTGCACTACTTAACAAAAATCGTGAATCAGAATGCCTTTCATAGCGGAATGGCTAAATTTTTACGCAATACGAGCGATAGAAAGCTCTAATTACAATGCAGGAAACACTTCTAAGCCACACACTTCTTGACCGAAAACACGTGTTGACATCGCCAAAACATGGGCAATTCAAACACCCGCCAAGAATATTAAAACACCTACAACGCAAGTGGTGTTCCCAGCAGCTTTCTCTTAAAAATTTTTCAATTTTCATTTGATGACTCCTCATCCTAAGGCCGCGTGTAAAATAACACGAGATTCTTATATAGACGATCAATATTCAAAAACTGTGCCCGCGGCCACAAAATCGTGTGTCCTCGCCAAGAATACTAAATACAGTTGAGCCGATTTATATTCAACTAGCTAGATGGTTTTAGAAGAACGGGTCGTGCACGCCTTATGGGGAATTGCGCTAAATTCTATCTTGTGCATTATTTATTAATAAAGAACCTTAAGCTCGGTTATGTGTAGCTCCTGTAACATTGCAGCTGAGTGAGTGTTACAAATAATACAAAACAAAAAGAAATTATTTCAGCCATAGCCTACAAACTACTGGTGGTAGGACGTAGGTAACTAACCTTCTATCAATTTTCAGTTTACAACTTACACACGAATTATCGTAGATTGGACAACTTATTGGCGCGAACGTACTCGGTACCTAGATGTTTTAATTTAAACATTTACCAATTTTTAAAGTCCTTCATACAATAAAGGGATTATTGTTAATGTATAGATTACCAATAATCCCTTACCCATTAAAATATTATAAAAGTTACAACTTATATATGATAACGGTAAAATCGTTGATTTAATCAAAATATAAATTTTAATGTAACATGCTGATTAAAAGATTTCATGGAACACTTTTTAAATGATCATAGCTATTAATAATACTTTGAAGTTTTTATTGATAACTATAACAATAATGATTCATAACTATTTTTGATATAATAACGAAGCTGTATTCATTTTCGCTTAAATATTGATTTTTTTTTGGAATATTGCTGTAATAAGATTTTTTTTCACTATAAGTTAAAAGTGTTTCATGCTTAATTTGATTACGCTTTAGCGTAGTGGAAGCCGGTTTAACGCAAGTTTTTTGGGTGTCTCAAAAGAGTATCGGAAAAGAGAATCTCGGATTTCATTTTTTAATGAAAAAATAACGTTTATGCCGTGAAACCGGACTCAAACCCGGGTGAGACGGGTAGGTAGGTACTATGAAACTAAACAAAATATTAATTTCCTCACGTATACTAATTACGCATATGATTTGAGAAATTAATTGTAATCGGATGGACAAATAAAAATTTTGGTATCACTCGATTTAGGGCATCTATAGGAACAATATAGGTCCTATGAACTAATTTTGTAAAATGCATATTTATTTACAAAGTTATAGAATCTCAAAAATTGACAATTAAATTTAATTTATCATAATAACTTACAGTTCACATATAAAATGAGATACAAACACAAATTAGATTATTTGAAACATATATTTAATTTTAGGCATTACGGTGGGCAACGTGTTAAGTACCAGCAATTTCTTTTTATGACCTATTTGTGTACATACAAACTTATTAGAACACAAATATGACGGACTCAGAGAGCTGGAACGGCCGTTTAATTAAAACCCAAGACCTCGATCAAAACAATACTGCAGCGCCCGCCGTCGAGCTAGCTTCAACGTCAACGCTAATTAAAAAACATTAAAAAATGCGAAGCGTTGACTTAACTCCAGTTTTTAAGTCTCGTTTCACTAGTCTCCGTCGAGAAGTGTGAGAACTCAGGTAAGCCGACCGGTGTGGCGAGGTGCGATCGCCCGTTACGCCCGCAGGTTTACAGCGACGTTTTCCCGCGGCCGAGCTACCTAGGTGGCTGCGCTTTCATAAGCTCGGCCCCTAGTCTACAACTTAGACCTATCTTACCTTGTGCGCTGTCGATCCTGGCTGCTAGGGTCCACAGCAAGAGGGCAGCAGACAAGCATTTAATCCCATAATCCGGCAAAAAGTTTCTCGACCGCATTTTGTAGCACAACATTCACACATGGATCACACACATTTGTTTTACTCCTCCTGTGTCGTTTTATCACCAAATAATCAACACTCACGGAACCAAATGTAAGAACTGACACTTCATTTTGTTTTTGAACTGATGTTACGTTGAAAACACTGCGGAATAGGTCATTTTAGCGGTAAAACACGTTTGAATAAACGTTAGGCCCGGCAGAAACATGCGCAGCCGCGTCCCGCTCGCATCTGACGGCTTTGTTCGTAAATACACAGCGTACAGTAAATCAAAATGGCCGACGCTGCCCCTGTGTGCGTGCGCACCCTCTTTATCGTGACTTACTAAGCGATCTAGAGCTTTTTGCTTACTGCAGTACATAGATTCAGTATTAGGTCACACTGTCAACAAATATTTAAGTCATCATATTGCAGAGTTTTCAGCATCTAACCGTGAGAACCGTGGTACACACACATACATGCGTACGCGCAGGAATGTTTATTCAATGGAGAAATCAAGCAATTCAACACTTCCCCGCGCCTTTAGCCAATGGAGAACTTTAAGCTTAGTAGTGTAACAACCACAAGATAGATGGCGCTTTTCGAAGGTTTTACGCCATATTAGTTGATAAAGTCCATTAGCTTTTATGAGCTTAACAGCAAACTTTAATGATTTTGTAATTTTAAGGGTAGATAGAAAGCAATTTTATTATTTTGAAATAAGTAATGCAAGCGATAAAGTATATATATACATTTATTTTGAGACTAGTGGTTGCCCGCGGCTTCCCTCGTTATAAGGCGTATAGCCTTCCTCAATAAATGGACTATCCAACAGAAAAATATTTTTTCAATTTGAACCAGTAGTTTCTGATATTAGCGCGCTTAACTAACCAAACAAATAAACAAACTCTTCAGCTTTATAATATTAGTACCTATATAGATTATTATATAAAATGAAATACTTTATTAAGGAATATTATTTAATCGCGTCCTTGGTACTAGTAGGTATTTTTCTCAATAAAAAGAGTAATATTTCAACTTAATTACTTAATGTTTTTATTATAAGTAAACTAAATATAAAAATATGGCAAGTAATCTCTACTTGACCAACTTTCTGTCGAAATTTATATGAACACGTAGATTTTCACAAAAAAATTCAGATATTTTTGCACCCAAAATTGTACAGAAATAACTTTAAGTAAAAATATGTCGGAGTAACTATATTTTCCTGTTAAAAAAAATAATTTTCACTCGGGTTAAATTTTTGTGAACTAAAATATTTCATACATGCATATTGTTAAGTTGGGCGTTTAAAAGTTAGAAATTGCTAGTTTGTGAGGAGATTTTTTTAAAGTACCGGTTTCCCAGTTTTTTTAACAACAAAGCTAACATAACAATCTTTACATGCCAATCTAGTAATTATATAAATATTTCTTAATTTTTTCAGATTTAACCCATAATACGCGAAATGGAAAATTTTAGGTAAAGGTATTTTTTCAGTTACTATTGGATCAGTCTTAACTATTAAGCTTATAAGAATCCATATTATTAGATTTTATTTGAACAAATGGATGTAAGAAAAAAAATTAAAAAGAAAGAAAAGAAAAAATTATCGAAAAATTATGTCATTGACTCAAGAAAAGTTTCAAACCTAATATATGATCGCTACAGGCCCAATCTTTTTATTTGTTAACGTATTGTAATTAGACATAATTCTTTGAGCAGAACCTTAGGTCGAAATATCAAACTATAATATTATTCAATAAGTTATAAAAATAATAAATATTTTTACACTTACGCCTATCGTCTAGCCCAAAGTAAGTAGCCTAAGCACTTGTGTTATGGATACTAGATGACGGACATATTTTTAATATAATTATGTATGTATATGTAAATGTTGAAAATATACTACATAAACATATTCACAACCATGACTCGGGAACAAACATTTGTGGTCATTACAAAGTTTGCCCCTACCAGGATTCGAACTCGGCACCTCTTGGCCAATACCCAGCGATCTGAGCATTCGACCAAAGATCGCCTAAATAAGTTATATAATTTCTCTTTAAGTTCTCCCACGAAAAACTGCTTTAATAAGTTTTAATCAAAGAAATGTATACAGTAGTGGCAAATCTGTAACAATCATAGCTTAACACGAATACCGTATTATTTTAGCAGCATGATCATAAAAACAATTCAATTTCATTTAAAAAAAATGTGTTACGATTGTTTACAAAGCGAGCCATCCGCGAAAAACCAGAATACAAATCATGAATGGAGTTTGATCAATACTACAGCAACCGCCTTCTAGTCGTCAAACGCAAGACGGTGGTATGTGACCGCCTTTAGCTGCGAAAGTTAATAAATAGCAATATTTACAACAGCATGGCGATCTGTTACCAAAAGCACCCGTTCGAAATACAGAGCGAAGACCGTCTCACCACTATCAACACGAAAATATTCGAGATCAAAAAGAAAATACAGTTGTCAGGTGCGTATTTGCTTGTTGGAAATCTGGAATGTCAATATGCATTCTGAGAATGTCAAAAAATAAGCGAATTCATAATCGTCACCAGCTATGCCATGTAGTGACGGCAGAGTAGAATACAATTTTCACCATTCCGATCTCTTCCGCGGTTGTCGTACAAGGCAACTAAGGATTATGATAGCGATGAGTATTGGGAAGCAGCGTACCTCTTATACCACCTAGCAATGTTTACATGGGACCTACGAGTAACATAATAGGCGAAACGTCGATGTTAATACACCTCTGCGTACCCCTTCGGAGATAGACGGGCGTGATTTATGTAATAATAATAGTATCAGTGTCTAGTAGAATACAAATAGTAGAATATAACAGTATCAGCCCTCCACCAGTAGACTATAATGCAGAGACGTCAATTAACGTTAATGAGTACTTAATACAAAAAAAATACAAATCAAAACTGTGAAAAAACCGTGTGGTGACGGCAGAGTAGAATACAATTGTCACCACCCCAAATCTCTTCCGTGGGTGTCGTACAAGGCGACTAAGGGTAAATCAGTGATGAGGAATGGGCAGCAGCGTTCCTCTTATACCACCTAGCAATGTACCTACTGCGACTTTTGTGCCCGATAAATGGCAATAGGCTCGCCACCTATTACATGGGACCTAACATAATTGGCGAAACGCGGGTGCTAGTTCACCTCTGTCTACCCCTTCGGGGATATAGGCGTGATTTATGTATGTATGTATGTACAAATCAAAACTAGTCGCTATTCTTGCCGGGTCTAGATTTAAATTTAATTTAAAATTAAGTACTCAATAAAGTTAATTGACGTCTCTGTGTGCAGCAGTTAGCCATATAGCAAGCGCATCCAACCGTGATCAAACTAGCCATATTATTATTTAGAACACAGAAGCAGTAATACATACCACATACATAAATCACGCCTATATCCCAGAAGGAGTGCCTTCTGCCTTTTGAGGTGAATTAACACCCGCGTTTCGCCAATTTTATTTTTATTTTGTATTTTACAGAAAACTTACATACATACATACATAAATCACGCCTATATCCCCGAAGGGGTAGGCAGAGGTGAACTAGCACCCTCGATTCGCCAATTATGTCAGGTCCCATGTAATAGGTGGCGAGCCTATTGCCATTTATCGGGCACAAAAGTCGCAGTAAATTGCTATTGCTAGGTGGTTTAAGAGGAACGCTGCTGCCCATTCCTCATCATTGATTTATCCTTAGTCGCCTTGTACGACACCCACGGGAGAGATTTGGGGTGGTGACAATTGTATTCTACTCTGCCGTCACCACACGGCCAACTCTTACAGCCATCTTAAATATTGATAGGTAGGTATTAAGTAAAGAAACTGAAGGCCATTTACAAGTTTCCACATATAGATTATGGAACTTTATATTTCAGAGGGCCAAAGAAAGTCCTGCTACGAAGTATACGAAGTAGAGAAACAGCACAATAATGAACTGATAGACACGTTGAAGAAGGAAGTCAAGCTGCGTCTAGCCGAGCTCGCCCAAGCCAAGGCCGTGATCAGCGAAGAGGAGGGACAGATCAAGAAGTACCTCAACGAAGTGTGCCCGATAGGGAAAAAGAATTCTGATCAGGTAAAAAAGTATTGGCCGTGTGGCGACGTCAGAGCAGAATACAATTGTCACCAACCCCCTCTCTCCCGTGGGTGTCGTACAAGGCGACTAAGGGTAGAGACAGCAATGAGTAATGGGCAGCAGCATTTCTCTCATACCACCTAGCAATATAAATTTGTAGGTACTGCGATTTATGTGCCCGATATATGGCAATAGGCTCGCCACCTGTTACATGGGACCGAACATAATTGGCGAAAAGTGGGTGTTAATTCACCTCTGCCTACCCCTTCGGGGATATAGGCGTGATTTATGTATGTATGTATTTAAAAAAGTAGATTATACTATACCAAGGGCGATAAAACAAATATTGTCTCAGATCTTTCTTTTTTATTGCCCGAGGTAAGGTGCAGTCAGGTAATTGTGGCATTTTAATGCAAAGCGATACAGAGTAATATCTTAGATACCTACGTCTATCTTAGAACTATTCCTCCAGGGAGTTTTGGTACACTAACGTTGTAAATAAACACCTCTCTCAATCAAAACCTAGTTCTATGAAAAAAGTAAGCTCAATCATTGTATAGACCGTTTGACTTCGAAACTTAACTGAATTGACTATTTACTAATTGACGATGATAGTAAACCGCTATTCTATTCATACATGCAAGTTGCCTTTTACCCAAATCTTTTGTATTCATTAGTGAAGTCAGTTCAATTGTTTATTAAATGCTCTGCCTAAGCCTGAACGTACTCAATGGCCATTGTCATAACATCATTTTCGTTTTGAATGAAATACATCACACAACACAAGTAGGAAATGAAAGGCAAAGCACAAACAAGCTGCTAACCACATTACTAGCGCCATCTGTTGAGATATTGCTTTTAATAGAATCTTTGCTCTGTGATCATGATCAAACGAAATGAGTGAAATGAAATAACGTTTTTGAACCCGAATTGGTTTTCAGCCGTCTATCTAAAGTAAATTATGTTGATGTTTCTTAAATAAATTTACATTCTGGTATGTATGCGGAATAGTCGTGGTTTTAATTCTGCCTATTAAGGACCGATTTTCCTTTGTTAAAGATAATATAAGTCGATAGTA
This sequence comes from Cataclysta lemnata, assembly GCA_963931975.1. Classification (NCBI taxonomy): domain Eukaryota; kingdom Metazoa; phylum Arthropoda; class Insecta; order Lepidoptera; family Crambidae; genus Cataclysta; species Cataclysta lemnata. The sequence continues at coordinate 2,357,938 of OZ008342.1, forward strand.
ATATGAAAAACTTCCAAACACATAATTAAAAATACTAACACAGCTACTGAATTCTATTATACTTTCCTAGATCATACACAATCTTGACCTGAAAGTAATTGAACAGAGGAAGATATTAGACCTGCTGAAGTATGAGAAGAAGAGTAAGAAGACGAAGCTCACGCTGCTGGAGAAGGAATACGAGCATCTGCTCATTGAGAGCACGAAGAGTGAACTCGTGAAATCTAAGATATCTACAAGGGCCAGGAAGGTAAAGTTAGTAATAAATGAGCTATGATGATTTTAACTCCTTATTTCATAAAAAAAACTGTTTTAACTAAAACACTAACTGCCGCACTCACAGATGTCAATTAACTTTAATGACTATTTAATGTCAAAAATTTTCATTCAAATCTAGACCATAGACCCGGCAAGAATAGCGACTAGTTTTGAATTGTCATTTTTTGACGTTATGTACTCATTTACGTTATTTGACGTCTCTGAGTGCGGCAGTAAATCACTGATCTGTCTCTAAATCACTGACCTGTCTCTTTTAAACAGACAGATTCTTGATTTAGTTAAAACAGTGTTTCGAAACTGATTTGTTATTAGAATAAGAGGTTAGAAAAAAATGCGAAAATAATAAAAAAAGTCTGTTTTTGAGTAACAATAATAACTTATCTACATGTCGTCAACATTTTGTTTAAAGCAAGCTTCGCACCTGGAGAACGAAATCCACAAAGTGCTTATTCAATGGACGGAAGCGGAATTGGTGAAGAAGAAATATTTGACGATAAGGTAATTAAATGCAAGTATCTTTACGTGGATTGAAGATATAAATAACTTAAAATCTATGACGAAACAAAAAAAAAATGTTGAAATGTTTTAATTTGGCCATAATCTGTTTATCTTGTTCTACTTCTTCTATGTTCTTTTTCTTCTTCTTCTATGTTCTTTTTCTTCTTCTTTCCGTAAACGTACACTTGGTCAAAAGTTCCAAGCTCTGCCACTTACTTCCCTCTATCCCACACTATGGACCCGGCACCCGTACGGTGAATCCATGGAATTCTAGGAGTTTTCGTCTCAATGTTATCTGTTACTTTGTACACTATAAATGAAGAATACATACATACAAACATAAATCACGCCTATATCCCCGAAGGGGTAGGCAGAGGTGAACTAGCACCCACGTTTCGCCAATAATGTCAGGCCCCATGTAATAGGTGGCGTGCCTATTGCCATTTATCGGGCACAAAGTCATTGTTATTATCACAGTACATTGCTAGGTGGTATAAGAAGAACGCTGCTGCCCATTCCTCATCACTGATTTATCCTTAGTCGCCTTGTACGACACCCACGGGAGAGATTTGGGGTGATGACAATTGTATTCTACTCTGCCATCACCACCTGTCGTGAAGAATACTTGTTATATTTGTTGTATTTTGTTGTTGTTTTGTTTGTTTTGTATTTTGTTGTTGTTATTCTTTTGTTGTAATTATGAAGAATTAATAATTCACATCAAACCATTCACAGGCAAGCTCTTATAGACGACTCCGTAAAGTTCGAGAGCTCTCTGTCCCACGTCGAGGATCTACTAAACAAACAAAAGGAAGAAATAGCTAAATTAGAGGTGACTTGAGCTTTATTTTATAGAAGTTAAGGTCTTATTTTATTACATACATACCTACATATTATGTCACGCATTTCTCCACCAGGGATAGGAAGAGATCCTTTTTCGCTTCATCCAATCTAATTAATGGCTTCATGCATGCCCGTCGGTTTCGGGTACCTGGCCGTTTTCAATTTGATTATGAAATATCTCAATTTTATGTATTTCATATATGGCAAAACATTGTAATCGAAGACTAAAAGGTGGTAGGTATTTACATTTATAGGTTAATTGATTACCAAATACTGACTACTATTGCGTTTTAAAAGGTCATAAAATGAAGCTATACTATTTACAATCCAGGGGCGATTTGAAAACGTGTGTGTATTGAAAATTGCCGTCAGCATATCCGATCGGAAGCGGCAGAAATGCGGCTGCGCGCCACCGCGGCGACTGCGGCGGAGGCTGCGCGCGCGCACGACGCCGAACACGCCCGCGGCTCGGAGAGGGCTTACTTCGCGCAGCGGTTCGCCGAGAGGAAGCGGGAGCTGGAGAAGTTGGAAAAGAGGATATTCCCGCCTCAAGGTACGAAGCGTACATTGAAAATATGAACCTATTCTAGAACTATAGAAAAAAATATTTTAAGAATTGTTTATTCTGGCCGTGTGGTGACGGCAGAGTAGAATACAATTGTCACTATCCCAAATCCTCCCGTGGGTGTCGTACAAGGCGACTAAGGATAAATCATTATAAGGAATCGGCAGCAGCGTTCCTCTTATACCACCTAACAATAGCAATGTACTGCGACTTTTGTGCCCGATAAATGGCAATAGGCTCGCCACCTATTACATGGGACCTAACATAATTGGCTTCGGGGATATAGGCGTGATTTATGTATTTAGTATGTATGTATGTTATTCTTGTGTTAAGTTATTTTATTACTATTATTATTATCTACTTACGAATTAAAAAATATAGTGCATATCTTTAATTAATAAATAACTTATAAAAATCCAGGAAGTGTCTCAGCTGTTGTCGTGAAACTTTATGCGGCATACAACTTAAACAATTAAACACCGGTCAAATTGAGTTAAAAGCTCGTTTTCTATGCTGGCTAGGAGCGAACAAATAACGCAGAATAGGCCAGCCCCGACTCATCCCGTGGGTGTCGTAAAAGTCGACTAAGGGAGACTGCCCGGTGTAGACCAATGAGCACCTTGGGGCATCCGAATGGTGGAGGGCAATCAAACCAAACCGACAGCATACCCAAAGTGGGCCGTCAAGCAAGCGGCCGGCTGTAAAACCTAAGCCAAAACCTTGGGCACTATATGGATTGGAATGTTGTCGTCTCAATCACTCTCTCCGTTCATCGGTCTCTCGACAATATTCTTTCCTTCTCTTTTTACATCACTAGCAACTTTTCGGTGGGATGGATGATATGAATCAAAAGGGAGTGGATGGCGTTCCCAGATAGAGAGGGAATAGAGCAGGGAGAAGAAGATTGTGTTTCGACAATTTATGATAAGATAGCCAGCTCCTCTGCGATTGAGGATTCCAGGTGAAGCTCTATTCCAACTTCGGTCACGGGTTCAAAAAGTCTCTGAGCATTTGTGAGCTTCAATGGCATTGCAGTAAGTTAAATGGTAAATCCAACATGTCAATCCCATTCCACTTCCCCAGCTCGCACCGTCCGCCAGGAATCTATGAGGTCGACTGACGCCGAAGCTGTAACCGAAGAAGCGTCAGCCGCGGCGCAGATGGAGCAAATCTTTCAGAGACTTATGAAGCTCACAGGTAAACCTTCAAGCTTTATGAGAAACACAGGTTAAAGGTGTTAGTCCGCAAAGCCCTGCACGACTAGCTGCTGTCGCGTTTGGAACTGGATTTGATATACCCGGTTAAAATATCTGTAGTCCTGGCGTTGATGTAGTCACGTCGACGCTCCTGTACGGTGTGTAAAACAAGTGACACTATTTATTTTACTGGTTTGATCAAATCTGGCGGTTCGCTAAGGGAGTATGGCCATTCTTGGGCCCATTTTGTACCCGAACCGAAGCTTTTTTGAGATAAACTCAAAATTCTAAGCTAAGCTATTAATTATACTTTATTATGAACTTCTATTACGATTTTTAATGTCCCATATAAAGTAAATAAAATGACATTTTTTTATGTAAGATTATACATCACCTAATGTTAGATGCTTTCTACGTTAATTTCTCTTAAATCCGGCGAACTATAAAAAAATTAAAAAGGAAATAGATTGTGTATTTCAAAACCTACACATCGCGGTATGGGTTTATGGAGGTACAAAATTGTTAAAATCTGAAAGCAACGTCCATACAAGATTGGGCATTCCCTATTTTTATTTTTATAAAATAAATATCAATCGCTGTACCTATATATAATCTGAGAACAACTTATTTTTGTCGATCTCCTTATTTCAAGCCTTAAATCTTAATATTTCAGTGATTCTTTATTAGTGTCATCATCTCTATTTTCCAGGTGTAACGGACACCGAAGAAGTATTCGACAGATTCCGTGGTCAGCGCGAGACGGGCAAACGCCTCATTTACCTGCAACAGGCCACTGAGGAGGAGAAGCTGGAGTTGGAGACGGAACAGACTTCCCTCATGGCGGAGTTGGAAGCTTTCAAATTTGCATCTGTAAAGGATAAAGATGAGTGAGTTGATAAAAGTCGTTGGTCGCCTACTGGAAGATTTTATTTGGTCTAATGGTACACCCACCAGAATTAAGGTTCGATCTCCAGGGGGGTACGAATGTTGGTGGTAAGACTTCTTTCAAGTCCGCCTGGCTAGCTACCACCATCTAATCAAAATCTGTCGCCATAATAAAAATGTTAACAGAATTATTATTGTGTTCCGACAATTATGATTAGATAGCCAGCCCATCTGTGGTTGCGGGTTTCAGGTGAAGATCGATTCCATCTTCCGCCCTTGTCGTCACTTACCATGAGGTGAGACGAAGGGCAAGAGCTTCCCAGTCTAGCATTAAAAAAAGTGTTCAAATTCAAATTGTTTATTGCTTGTCACATTACATTAAATACATACGGTGGATGGTTTAACATAGGTCTACATGTGACGCCCTGCAAGGGCATTGCAATTCAATAATATTACATGGTTGCATTTACAATACAATTATTTATATTTTGAAAACGAAATGAAACCCCTAATCATGTCACTTACCATTTTCACTATCGTTAAAAAACTCTTGAGATAAAAAACTATGAGATATGTGTTTAATGCTTGGATATATATTGTTACATTTTCATTATTTTTTATGTAATTTGGTATATGGTTATAAATTTTTATCAACATATTGTGGGGACTGGACGACACTAATTTTAATTTGGAGAATGGAACTCTCAGTTTATTTAAATTTCTGTTATTCCGTTTTACGTAATTTAAAGTAGAAATCCTCTTGAAGATCTTTTTGTCTTGTTTGCGTACCAGGCAGAGGAGCAGTCATTAATACCCACCAATACGCACTGGATCAGCATGGTGTGTGTTATAGGCCGTTCTCCCTATATTCTTCCATCCATAGGGAAGGCCGGTGTCCCAGCAGTGGCGACATTAAAGGGCTGGCGAGGACGTATCATGGCTGTGATTATGATCGGTCTAGTAATTTACTGACCGCTGTGAAACAAGCTTTAAGAATATAGAAAACATGGGATGTGATTAAATTTAATTCCGGCATTCGCCCATCATTGTGAAATTAAAATGAAATAAAAATCAATAAACTATACGCTGTGTAGCGAATTCTATTTATATTCACTTCTACTTATGTTTTCTGCAGAGGCCAAGACCAAATCAACGAACTGAAAGATGAAATCGCAAAAGAAGACACTAATTTCGATGAGTTAACAGAGAAGTTGGAAGAGGTCACAACCATATTATTGGACATCAAGCAGCTGCTGTATGAGCTGTGCAAGTTGTTAGATGTACGTACACATATTTCCTACACTCATTAATTTTATCTAAGGAAAAGTCAATATTATAAAGTAAAATCAGTATTTTATTGAATTTTTGTTGTATTGGCGATCATTCTAAAAATACTGACGTTTATTATGCAACTTCTTCAGTGTAATGACGGATGACCATCATTAACTAGGTCATTGAAAAACTGCAAAGATATAAGTCCGTGTTATAAGAATGCTGATAGAACATGAAGTAAGTATACATCAAATATCCTTAGACATTGTTGTTAAGTGTAAGAACCCTGAAACGTTAGGACCTCGTTTCGTTCCATGTCTTCCGTGCTGGCCTGTAGGCCTATTCCCTAACTTTTTTTGACAGTTGAAAGTAATGATCACCGAACTATTTACGAATACATTGCTGTTATCACAGGACAAGTGTCACAATAGCATTATAGTAAAGTAGTAATGGATAAGTAAATAGTTCGGTGATCATCACTTTCAACTGTCAAAAAAAGTTAGCGAATAGGCCTACTGAGGGCATAACCAAGTGGCCAATCTATTCTAACTTATAGAATACAAAATGTATGAAACTGACTTATACGTGACTGACGTACCTACCTATATATTTCACTACTGTAGGCCTATTCGCTAATTTTTTTGACACTTGAGAGTGATAATCACTGAACGATTTACTGATCCATTAGGTACCTATAATAGCACTTAACTATAACGTTATTTTGACACTTGTTCTGTGAAAACAGTAATGAATAAGTAAATAGTTCGGTGATCATCACTTTCAACTGTCAAAAAAAGTTAGCGAATAGGCCTACTGGTCGCCCGCGGCTTCGCTCGCTTTTATGTCGGTTAAGTCGGTTTGTTATATAAACTATAGCCTAGCTTTCCTCCATAAATGGACTATATAAAAACAAACAAACAAACTCTTCAGCTTTATAATATTAGTATAGATAGAAAACAATACGTCAATTATGGTCAATTTCATACTAAGCCATTTGGCTAAGCCCTTTGGGAACGAACAAATAACGTAGAATGACTAAATTCTCTCCTACTTGCCAGGTGATCCCAGATCCACCGGTCCCAGAGTGGACCGCGGAGGCGCGGGATGTACAAGAGCTGATACAGGTGCTGACCACGCGCTACGAGAGGGCGTGCGCGCGCGCAGCCGAAATACGAGCGAAGCATGGCGACACGGCTATCCTCGTGCTACCGTCAAATGTAATTAATTAGCAAACGCGACGACCAAGTGGCAAAATATCCTATTTTTTGCAATAAAACAATTTTTACGCGGAAACTCCCCGTGACCACGGCCACTGTAAAATGATCAAACATCGGGTTAAATAATTAGACTGGAGTTCCCCAACCCTTAAACAGGCGATTATTATTTCGCCGCCGTTTTTTTGATTCGAACTATCAAAAACTGATGGCTATTTTTTAATCAGTTGTGTAAAACAACTGATTAAAAACTGGTTTTGCTCATAACCAAAAGTTAATTTGGCGAAAAGTTAATTCACCAACCTACCCCCTCGGAGATATAGGCGTGATTTATGTATGTTTGTAGCCAACCAGCCGTCCGTCGTCGGTTGCCGGAATGAGCATCAGCCAGAGCACCCCTAAGGAGGCAGAGAAGGCGGTCCCCACATACAAGGAGCTTGTTCAGAAGGAACCCACCAAGTCACAGCGTAAGAGAATTTTAATATCCCCAGCCCCAACTTACAAAATGCGTTGGATTTTCGACAGTTCAAAGCGATAAATATCTTTATGATATAGCCTTACTCCCGCACTCAGAGACGTCAATTAACTTTAATGAGCATTTAATGTCAAACATTTTCATTCAAATCTAGACCATTGACCCGGCAAGAATGGCGGCTAGTTTTGAATTGTCATTTTTTGACGTTAAGTACTCATTAACGTTATTTGACGTCTCTGAGTGCGACAGTTAGAGGCTTATTCAATTCAGGCCTATTCAAGTGTTAAAATCCAATGATTTTTACGAACGCATTAAATGACTATATTGTATCGTGTTTTGGTGACCATGCTAGCCGGGCTGCCCCTTTAGACAAGTGGCCGGCCATCCTTTGTTTTGAAGGACTGATTAGATGGTCATGTGTTTCAGCTGGGGTGGTGATGATGACTGTTATACCATCTAGTAATACCTGGGTATAGGTAATGCGGTAAAACATTTTACGTATACTGCGGTTTTTTGTCCAATATATAGCAATAGCCTCGCTCAAGGGATCGCAAATAAGTACACGAACTTGCATTTTTTTATTTTTTACCGACGATAAACTCACTCAATTCGTACCGTATGTTTTTTTTATATTAGATTTACCCCCGAATACAGAAACGCTACTCAAATTTAGGGGACTGCTTAAAAAGTTAAGTGGACACTACCTGTCAGAATTTGTATGGAAGAACGTCAATTTTGACAATACTTAAATGTTAAGCGGGACTCAAACTTTGAATAGAGAGTGTTTGGCGCGTTTCGTGGTGTCAGTCAGATTTATTTTCGCTAATTCAAAAATTGTTACAGAGTGGATTTTGTGCAGTGAAAGTGGTGTTATTTTGATGCACAAGCATCCGTGTTGATGTGCAATTATGCAGAATCATTGAAAATAAGTCTTGTGATGGTGTTTGATGTTGTGGTGAAAACCACGTAAAAAGTGGTTTTGCTCACTTCATCAAGCACCATCATGAACTCTGTTACCATTCAATTCGCGCCAAGCACTCCCTAGATGCGTTAAAATATGTGGCACCCATATTTTAACGTAAAATTCATTTCATTCATACATTTCACCCACTCATTATTTCATACGACTACAGATAAAATATACACTAAAGACTTGGCTGTATGGGCTAGACCCTTTGCCTTCCCTAAAATATAGGGAGAATTTTAAAACAAAAAAAAAAACAAACTTTGAATAGCGTTTCTGTATTCGGGGTTATTCTCTTATATTTTGTCCTAAATTTTTCGAGTCACTCTGTAGGTAAGCAAGATTGCCGTGTCAAAATTAGGGCATTTGCGATAATTTCCGATAGTGGGACATAAATAAAATGATAGTAAAATAAAAATAGGATGTGCGGTAACCGCAACAAAGGCGCGACAGTTGAGAAACCAACTTATATGAAATTTGAAATTGCTTTTACATACATATGATTAGGTACTACACGCAATAATGACGCCTATTTATCCACAAAGGGATAGGCAGAGGTGAATTACCCCCTACCTACGTTTCGGCAATTACGTAAGGTCCCATGTAATAGGGGGGAACCTATTGTTATCTAACGGGCACCTAAATCACAGCATATTATGAGATGGTAGAAGAGGAACGCTGCTGCCCATTACTCATCGCTGTCCCTTAAGATTTCGGGGGTGGTGACAATTGTATTCTTCTTTGCCGTCACTACACATACATACATACATAAATCACGCATATATCCCCGAAGGGATAGGCAGAGGTGAACTAGCACAACTAGCCGTCACTATACACTATGCTTTATATATTATATTTAATTACAAAAGTCAGTCATTTAACTTTTGCTTAATTTCCTTCTAGCTTCCGAAGAAGAAGAGGATATCCCTTCGCGGTGCTACCTGAAGAGACAGGCGCAGCTGATTGTAGACACCAAGTGTAGAAGGAAAGGCTTCCGGGCGTATCCAAGGAAATAGGAGTTGAAACCTTAATAAACAATAAATTAATATCAACTTCGAAGGTTTTTGCTTGTTTATAATGTGTATTGTAATCATAGCAGAATATTGAGGTCTGAACATTTAACGGGAAAACCCCTAACGGGACGTGGACGGGTTCTCTCTCGTACAAAAATAAGCCCCGTGTGACAATTATGTTAACGGACGGGACATGCACAGGGCTTTTTGTACGAGAGGCCCCGTCCCCGTCCCGTCTGGGGAATTTTCCCGTTAAGTGTGCGGTGACCTTACAACATCGCTTTGTGTTTATGGATGGTAATGGGTTAAATGGTTTTTCGGTAGGACGTACGGCACTTCCTTCATTTACCCTTCCGGGATACACGGGTGTATTTTATGTACCCGACTACTAATAAGCTAAAACCATAAATAAAGCCAAATTTTATAAAAAAATATCAGTTTATTATCAAAAATAAATGATACAGCAAAACATTTCAGAATATGTAAAACAATAGCAAAACTGCATAAACAACACAAAACTAAGTCTCAACATAACCGACGAAAAAGGTATAAACTGTCACCGAGAAAGGGTGCACGATCCAAATTCTACAAAATTGTGTTCAGGGCTCGGATAATGAATAAATAGTTCAGCAGCGGCGACGGCGGCGTCGCCTGCGCCTTCGTCGGCAGCTGCGGCGGCGTCGCCGTCGGCTGCAGCTCCGGCGGCGACGCCTACAGCTCCGACGGCGACGCTTGCGCTTCCGGCGCCCACAGCTGCGGCGTCGACGCTTGCGAGGACACCCGCACCCGTCAACTGGCTCCCCGGACCGAGACCGCAGCCCACGAGTCTTAACTCGCGCCTTCTCCCTACGCCGGCTCACTGCGCCTTCGTCAGGCGCTCGGGTCTCCGTCGTCTCCCCGTTCTTCTCCTCATTCTTATTCCCCGCTGCCGGTCTCTCGTTCTTCAAGATCTGCTCGGAGCGCCGACGAGCGGCGACTGCCCGCCGCCGCTTCTGCTGCAAGTCAACGTAGGTCTTCAAGCGGGCGGTGTACCGGGGGGCGTTGGTCTCGCTCCTCTTCCGCAGGAAGGCCATCACCTCCTCGTTGATCTTCTGCGTTTCCTCGTCGGCCTCCATGCCGGTGCCGCCGGTGACCCCCATCGCGACTTATTTATTCATTGCCCGCAAAAATCACTTGCAAATTTCGCTTCAAAACTCCAATAGTTGGGACATCTTTGTACTCTTTGGCGTGATGTGAACCCGCAAATTTTTGCCGTGTCAAAGTAATTGTTTTGTTCGATTTTCTTTTTGTCTTTTGGAACGAGTGGCCAGTATTGATCAACAAGGTTACATCCATATTTGCGTCTCAGACACTGACCTCTACTACCTCTACGCTGGACTAAATACTTCTACTAATGTTCTTGTGCCGATTTGAAGCGCCCCATCGAGCGGCAAGGTGTATTTGACATTGAGATTGACATGACAGCGGCTGGTATTTAATACAAATGCATCACTGATATTAGTTCCGTGGACGTTCACCTTCACAAACCAGTGCCATCAGCGCTAAGATGGCGATAAATCAAATTTGCTTCATTTTTTGGATGACAACCTTCAGCGTACCTACTTGTTCAGATCAAACAGCCAACTACAATGTCAAACTACACTGTCAAATGTAGATATTATTTTGATTTCAACTTGTACAAAACATTTTTTATTTAGTTTTATTTTTAGGCGAAAAATAGAAATTGCTAATCATGTTTTGCCCGTACAAAAACTCTTACCTGCAGCTAGTGTGCGCTATAAATCCACGAGTTATCAATAAAACAGTAGATCGGGCGATGCAACGATGTCTCGATCTCCACACAGGTAACGTTAAGACTACAGTTAGAACCTTTAACTCAACTGTAGTACAAAGATTTTGGTGGTTAGAAAAAGTTCCAAAAATTACGGTCTTGGTGCGGGAATCGCTTGGCAACCAATTAAGCGTCTTGGCTGGCCGAGCGGTTTAGGCACCTGCCCGGATTGCAGTGGACGCGGGTTCGATTCCCGAATCAAAACCATAATTTTTCGAACTTTTTCTAACCACCAAAATCTTTGTAGGTATCTTGAAATTAAAATCGAATATTCTACTGTAGGACTACTGTACCTACTCTACTCTAGAAAAATCGCAGGCCACACCCACATTGCATTCAGTTTGTGTCTTTCAACATTTATCTTGCAACACTTTCCACTTTATTGACGCATTTCCAGAACAACCTGCCGCTCAAAGGCTGGAGTCGATGCAACCGTCGCTGTACGCGCCACACGTGGACGTCACCAGGGCCAGGCTCGGCTTCGGCAGAGTGGGACTCCGCATCATCAACAGGGACCTCCACTCCACTGACCACCTCAAACAATTGCAAGCTTTGCACAGCGTCTTAGATCAGGTTTTTTGTGGTTTTCTCAAGTTTAAGGCAGAATCCGAATTAGGTTTCCGAAACTGGAATTTTGTGAAACTAGCGCAAACGTCCGGTTTTCTGTTTCGAAACGTACGGAATATTAACGTTAGGTTTTTATTCCGTACGGCAAAATAAGAATAATGTGCGCCTTGTTGAACATTTTGTATGTACCTAAGCACAGCATTCAGGTGTATAAAGGTCAGCTGAATTCCTGATTCGGAAACCTTATTCGGAACCTTATGCGTCTCTCACATGCTCAAAAATCGAGGAGCGGTTGCGAGTCCAAACGCTTCATTTTTTTTAAGGAATAAATGAGGTTACCTTTTTTTTTCATTAAAGGCGCTAAATTACTTATCTTACCTAGTGATAAGGGTGAATAAATTTCTGTTTAATTATTCACATTAATTATTTGGCTTGTACAAGTAGATACAAACATGTTATCCTTTGATGAACACACGACTCAGCGACCGTTCGTCGCTCAGGCGTCAGTGAATTTGTGTGTTTAAAGAAATGAGAAAATGACGTTTTGAAGGGCTATCCCTATCACTCTCTTCATAGTCTCCAAATTTTCGATTACTTCATAATCACTGGTTATTTAATGCAATTAATTTTCAGGTACAAATAACGGAAAACGCAATGTTCTTAATAAACATTAACGTTGTATACCGTCTGATAGATCTGATGTTAGATCGAAACCCGGTCATACGAGAGAAGGTCTGTCTCGTTCTAACTCACCTAGCCACGTACTACCAAGGAAGACAGAGAATCATGTCGCGTCCAGAAATAGTGGAAAATTTGATGAAGCTAATAATGAGGGACATTAAGGAGATTCGATATGCGGCAGCGTACACCTTGAGCACTCTATCCAGAGAGAAATGCACCTGCGAAAAGCTAATGTCAAATCGAGAGATCGTCGAAAATCTTCTCAAGATGATCAAGAACGACCACACGGGTATTGTCAGACTGCACTTGAAAACCCTGGAGAATTTAGCAGAGTGGGACCCCGTGCGACCTTTGAAAGCGAACGCGTTCCAAGTCACGCTGCAACTCTTCAAATACAGCGACCCGGGCATAGTCTGCGGCGCAATGGATTGCATGACACAGCTCTGCAAACACGAGGTCGGCATGAAGTTGGCCGATGTTCACGACCTGACGTTCGTGCTGTTGCCGCATTTGAATTCTGCTCGTATAGAGGTCGTTGTAAGCGCTGCGGGCTTGATGGCGTACACCACACTCACGACAAGATCCAAGTGGCGAGCGAAGGAACGGTGCGTGGAACTAACGAAGCGGCTCGTCTACCTTTGCCATACCAACAAGCCTTTGCTGCAACTGCGCTGCATACAGGTCCTGATCAACCTCTGCGACTGTCCCGACATCCGGTACCACATGAAATCCCACTGGGAGAAGAAAGTGAAGGCAATCCTCATAAGGACCCATGAGGAGTGGGATGGCACTTCGGAGACCACAACCATGGGTCTGGACACCGGCCACAATTACAGGACCATGTGTATCGAGGGGGTGGAGACTATAAGGAATGATTATGGTGACAATGCTTTGGTGGTGAACGTGCATAGCTATTTGAGGACTGTGGCAGAAATGAAGGCGCAGCTGATAGACGCTATCAACTGGAAGTCTTACAAGGATTAGAAGAGGGAACAAGAAAATTACCAAAGACATAAAATATACATACAACTTATACTATATCTTTTTACTTATACACTTGTGATTTTAAAATGAAAGAAACCCCTTGAAAACAAACTTTACAGGGCAGTGGTAACACTGTTGGCAATATGAACCTAAGGGATTGGTAACAAGGTTTGAAACCAATGTAATTAAAATTACATGCATTGCCCTGTAAAGGGTCAACCCTTCAATGTCTGGAGAAATTACAACTTCCAGCATATTCTTAAACAGAACAGTCCCTCTAGACTAATGATCAAACTATTCAAACGAATAGACTACAAATGTATGAAACTGACGTATTACAGAGACACCAACATGGCGACCGTCGTGTCAAATGTAAGAGCAGTTGTCAAAAATTGATATTTGTATTCTATTCGTTCGAATAGAATGGCCGTCTAGGCCCCAGCTCAGTGGAACAAGTGAGAACATTCCCTAGCTAATTTTTTAGCCAAGGGTGACAATAAAAACAAAAAAAAAACGAATACAACAAAGTAGGTATTGGTACCGGAAAGAAAAGTGTCATCTTTATAGAGAATCATTTTATTGAATTCTTCAACTATATGTAATTACAGTACAGTAATACGAATAACATTAACACTAATTGAGCTACATTTGGTTTCGTTAAAATACACAGAGTTTTGTGCCTCGATTGGCGGACTTAAAGCTATGAATTCAGTCGTGTGACTAAATATGCACCGGTTAATATCTGCATTCCAAAATTGGACATAGTCAAGCATTAAATCAAGGGGTATCCAATTTACAATTTACATACATACATAAATAACGCCTGTCTCCCCCAAAGGGTTGGCAGATTTGCTAGATGGCGCACCAGGAATGCTGCTGCCTATTCCTCGTTATCCTTGTAGGACACCCAGCCCGCTTAAAATAACCACCGAAACACGGTATGACATAGCCATTTATCCCGTTGAACTGTCAAAACTCCATAGATTTTTATCCATAGACTCCATCATAACCGTGTTTGGATGGTCATGGTAGGCGGGCAGGAGAGAGGAGCAATGGTGACAATTGGATTCTTCTCTGCCGTCACCACACGACAGTTTTATAAATTTGCTCTTAAATAAAAGCTGCTGTGTATAAATTTATTTCTAATGTTGTGTGGTTCCTATTTGTTTAACCCCAATTATTACCCCCAGTATAAAATTCTATACACTTATTTCCTTTCATACTGCATTTTGATTTATATTCTCTGATATTGTAATATATCATGCATTTGAACGCTATCAGCCAAGCAATACGTGTGTAAGTTGCGAGACCACTGCGTTCCCAAAATTGCAGTTCCAATAAAATTATATATTTAAAAAGTTAAAAATATATATTATAACATTTTTGGATTTTTCTTCGAATTTAAATGGTCACTAACAGTAATGAATGCGGGAAAAATTAAGGGTTAATATTTTTCTAAACTCAAAGCGTCTTCAATAACCTACTTAATAATATATTTTAAATAAAATCATAGTAACTACAAAGATCAAACCGTTCTATGGCACTGTAGTACCTATAGAGGGCACATAATAAATGAAAACAATAATAATTTCAATCAAGCAATATCGAATTCTTTTGTAATAATTTTTTTTTACATTATTCTTACAAATAATTATTAAACAAATAATGCTTTTAATATTTTGTTAGCAGCTTACCATTTAGAGATCACAGTTCACTTTGGGAATACATACGCAGAAATATCAATAAGGTCCAACCAATTAATAGAACATTGAATACAATTTCCTAAATTCTTCTAATACAAACAAAATTACTTTAATAAAATTAATATATCACCATATAGTCTGATAACATAAAATAAAATTTTACTCTCTGCTCTGAGTAAGACATTGCACTGGATCATTGCTTTTGGCAAATAGATCTACATATGGTTTTACATTTTATTCAGAATTTTGATACAGTTCTACTTCATACTTAGTACTTCATGCATCTTGGGAGTAGCAAACTAGTTAATGTTATTTTGGTATTTCAAAATAATATAAATGTTTGGATAGATTAATAAAATTGTGATTGTGATACTCCTATCTCAGCGACGAGAGGCGTGGAAGCTAGGAGACTAACGGCGGGTCCCAATATAGTTAAAAGTAGGCTTACTAAAGTTTAGTTGCCTGGCATGTTTTGTTACATACATACATACATAAATCACGCCTATATCCCCGAAGGGGTAGGCAGAGGTGAACTAGCACCCACGTTTCGCCAGTTATGTTAGGTCCCATGTAATAGGTGGCGAGCCTATTGCCATTTATCGGGCACAAAAGTCGCAGTAGGTACATAGCTAGATGGTATAAGAGGAACGCTGCTGCATATTCCTCATCACTGATTTATCCTTAGTCGTCTAGTACGACACCCACGGGAGAGATTTGGGGTGGTGACAATTATATTCTACTCTGCCGTCATCACACGGCTAAAGACATAATATTCGAAAAATTTCTGATCTATTTTTTTTCTATATAAAATTACATAGTATCCCTCAAAAGGCAAAAGTGCAACAACACCCACATTTCGGTAACTATCTCAGGGGGCCTACCGCCTAACTCGATTGCTGAAGCAAAAGCTTTAGTTTATGACGTCATGCTTTCATTTCACACCAAATATACATAAACTATCAGCGATAGTTTTGAACGAATGATCACCAAATGATTTTGTATGAATTTGGAATAAAATCCGTACCGCCTGAAAATTCAAGATGGTTTCTAGCTAAATTGATAGCCCTAAGAAATGCATTGCTTTAAAGCTATCATCAGCAATCGAGTTAGGCGGTAGGCCCCCTGGTCCCATGTAATAAGGGAAAGCGCTTTGTCATATATCGGGCACGTTATTCGCACTACATTGATAGGTGGTATAGGAGGAAGGCTTACTGTCCATAACTCATCGCTGGCTTACCCCTAGTCGCCCCTACGGCACCCGTGAAAGAAATTTTGGGTGGTGACAATTGTTTTCTTCAAATTTATAATAGAGATTATAAAACTAGCCCCAAGTTGTTTGAAGTACAGGCCTAATGCATTGGCACTGGTTTAACATTGCCACGATCATGTAATCGATTTAATTACAAAGACTGAATACAATATCTATATATTGTATTCAATCTATACAATATCTGTACTAATATCTATAGCGACTATACAATTATACGAGGTACCAAGAACTGTCACATATTTCCCTAATTTTGAATTTTAGGTGAATTCTATTAAGAGTGATCCAGTTCACTGGCATTTCGTGTATTTTTAATGCATGTATTTTCTTTACAAATATTAATAATTTTCCCTGCTGTTGGGGAACACCAAAGGCTTTCACACAAATGGAAGAATGTAGGGAAAATGGGTCATATTGCACCACACTGGCCCATCAGAGCATGGTCATGGGTACATATATAAGACTGCAGATGCCAGCTGGGACCATAAAATATAATATTTTACGCATTATAAGGAAAAAAAAACCTTAATATGTTATGAGTACCCAATACAATACAGGCACTATATTTAACCTAAGAATAACCAAGTAGGTACAAAACATTACAAGGATTAATTTACGCTTGAAACTATTAAAAAATATTGTTGGAGCATTACTGGCCGTAAGCTCGTAAATTTATCTATAAAATAAGTATCCTTTTGGCCCATGAGAATGTCAAAAATCATATTTTATAATATTATGTCAACCGGAATTAACCCATCTCCAACAAGTCTTAGAAAACCATTCACACCTCAAGGAACTCGTGGCACGGTCATAAACACCGCGTGGGCCTTACCGACCCACTCGCACAACAAGGTCTAAAAGACCCACTCGCACCAAAAAAAGGTCTAAACGACCCACTTGCACAAAAAAGGTCCAAAGACCCACTCGCAAAAAAAGGTCCGAAAGACCGATCGCCGCACTGTCCGAAGCGAAGGGCCCGGTTCAATCGGCCGAGCTCTCAAAGAACTGGGCGCGCTCGTATAACGCCTTGCACAGGTCGTGCAGGGTCGGGTCTCACCTGCACCCCCCGCGTTTGTTCAGCGGGTCGTACATCTCGGATTCGGAGTCGATTTCGTCCTCGGAGAGTGACAGACTGCCTCCGACGCGTCTAGTGCGCAACCCCTCCTGGAAGATGGAACACACTATTTTATCTGAATCGAGTTTTTTGTTTGTTCTGGAAACGCGTGTAAAGCGTTTTTATATATACGGACAAGCATATACACGTTATGGCGTATACAGACTGAACCATTAGTATGTAGAACAAAATTAATGTTGAATAGCTTAGTCATAATATTGTAAGGCCTTTTCTATTGTGTTATTTTACATGACACATGCAGGACAGATATACTAAGGAATTTCAGTAAGTAAATCAATTATCGTTGGTTAAAAATTTCCCTTGTATATGCCACAGTTAAACCGATTCAACGCTAAATACATTACTGCCGCACTCAGAGACGTCAAAAAACTTTAATGAGTACTAAATGTCAAAAAATTTCATTTAAATTAAGACCAAAGACCTGACAAGAATATACTAGTTTTGAATTGTCATTTTTTGACTTTCAGTACTCATTATCGTTAATTAGTCTCTGAGTGCGGCAGTAAGGCGATTAACATTGTGTGTGTAAAATATCCAGAAATAACTTTAATGAGTACTAAATGTCAAAAAATTTCATTTAAATTTAGACCAAAGACCTGACAAGAATATACTAGTTTTGAATTGTCATTTTTTGACTTTCAGTACTCATTATCGTTAATTGACGTCTCTGAGTGCGGCAGTAAGGCGACTAACGTTGTGTGTGTAAAATATCTAGCATAAGCATGCATCATATACGTTTGAACTTAAACATTCGGATTGCTTACACCTACATTACGCCAACTATATTAGGTAATATGGTAATATACGTCTGTATATACTAATGATGGCGTGGCGTGTTGAAACTTGAAATTAAGCATATACCCAACTTAACCTATTGAACACATTTGTTAGTAACACATAACTATTTAAGTTACAGTTGGAACGCGTAAATACACAGGGTTAAGCTATAGTCCGACAACTTGCGCGATGCGGGGAGTAGGGAAAACTCGCCCCTCCCCGCATCACCCACCCCCGCCAACACCCAGAGCGCCAACATCCCCCCATAGTTCCCCCCACAGTCTCATACCGCAGGAAGGTCGCGCACGAACCTGTCGGACTATAATACATTAGCACAAATCCAGATAGCGTCTAAAATAGAATGTAATTTTCATATTTGTCAAATTGGGAGACCATATTATCAACTTGTTTCGCCCAAAATCCCATAAAGTACGACTATAAAAATACACCATCAAATGTTAATGCAAAAATATTACAAAAAAAAATTATGCCTCATACATTTTGGTTGTGCATAATAAATAGAATAGAACATGGGGCCTACCGCCTAACTCGATTGCTAAAGCAAAAGCTATAGTTTATGACGGCATGCTGTAATTTAGCACCAAATGTACCTAAACTATTAGCGACAGCTTTGAACGAATGATCACCGAATGATTTTGTATGAATTTGGCACAAAATCTCTGCCGCCTAAAAAATAATGATGGCTGCTATAGCCGTAAGCAGTGCATTGCAATATAGCTATCATCAGCAATCGAGTTAGGCGGTAGGCCCCCAGAATAGCCCTTCTAGACAAGTAGCCAAACTATTCGAACGAATACAATACAAATGTATGAAACTGGCGTATTACAGAGAATAAAAACATAGCGACCGTCGTGTCAAATGTAACAAAAGCTGTCAAAAATTGACATTTGTATTCTATTCGTCCGAGTAGTTTAGCCATTTGTCTAGGCGCCCAGAACTGAACCATATATTTCTGAAATGCACTAGATGTTAGTTAACCCGTAAGCGCTCTTACTACCGTACTCAGAGACGTCAATGAACATTAATGAGTAATTAATGTCAAAGAAAAATTTAAATAAAGACCATAGGCCCGGCAAGAACTAGCGCCTAAATTTAAAATTGTCATTTTTTGTCATTAAGTGGCCCAATCTCCCTATATTCTTTCATCCATAGGGAAGCCCCGTGCCCCAGCAGTGGGGACAATAAAGGGCTGGTGATGATGATGATGTTGACATTAAGTGCTCATTAACGCTAATCGACGTCTCATAGTGTGGCAGTTAGCCATAAAGCGTCCCGAAACCAGTGCACCCGAAAGTGATTGAAAGGCTAAATACTGCACGCAGCGTGCTCATAGGGTGCCCACCAGTTCTGTGTCACTGATCCACGCCGCACCCTCCTCTACACTGGAAGACATCTGGAGAGAACACCGGCCATTGTCGGATAAGCGGACTTTTTTTTTTTTTTTTACTTATATATGGGTGAAAGTGTTCGCCAATACGACCCGAGCGACTCTTATATTGAAAAGAAGTCGTGCCGAGGCAGCGGTTGTTTCTCCGTTGGACACCGACTGGTACTGACCAGTGACGTCTTAGGTAGACCACGTTATGTCGTCGCACTGACGACACGATGCATGCATAAATAACAGCAACAATCAAAATGTGACAGATTTTAACTTACATATTTGTTTAAAAAACTTTTGAACCGAGAGTAATTACGCTACCCGAGTTTACATTACAGCAAACGATATTTTGCGAAAAATATAAAAATTTATACACAACAATTTAAGCCGGTTTTGAATATTAAATATTATTTATATCAGTATTCTGAAAATATTTAAAAAACAGTTCAAAAATATTGTATGCTGTTGCTGCTATTGAATAAAATGACATTTAGTACAACAACCAAAGAATGCCAATTTGCCCCATATAAATCTATCGTGCCGTCAGTGCACCGATATAACGGAGTCAAATCACAGCGGTTTCAAGGCAGCATATTTATAGAATGACATTGAACATTAAGAGCTTTTCGAGGACCGTGAAATCCAGTCAAATTATTTGCATTAAATATTAGAAAAAATTTTTACAGTGTAGGTGATTTACGTCAGGAACGAAGATTTCGAATCAGGCTTTTTTGAACAACGGCTCTTAACATTAAGCGCCCCTTTAACGACATAAAATCCAGTGTAAAAAAAAAAAAAAATTTTACACCAAATAAACAGGTCAAATAAATTTCGAAAAGTCAACATTTTGGCTACCAATCAACTGGGGGCCTAGGCAAGTTTATGCGAGGTTAGAGTTTAGGCTTATTTATCCGAACGCATAGAAAACAAAAGTATGAAACTGACTTACTGCCGCACTCAGAGACGTGAACTAACTTTACTGAGTATTTAATGTCATAAATTTTCATTCAAATCTAGACCATAGACCAGGCAAGAAAAGCGACTAGTTTTGAATTGTCATTTTTTGACGTTAAGTACTCATTAACGTTATTTGATGTCTCTGAGTGCGGCAGTTATTGTTTTATCTGTAATACGTCAGTTTCATACATTTGTTAGCTTGGCCACTTGTCTAGGCCCGCTGATGATATTAACTGCGTGCTGATTGTATTCTGCTCTGCCGTCCACACCAGAGTACTGACCTCGTGTATCCCAGCGCTGGGCTCCGAAGCGTAGCCCTCGACGTGCCGCTGGTCCTCCTCGTAGTCGGACGAAGAGGAGGACTCGTTGTCTTCGTCACGTCCAGTCCTCACAGAGCACACCATTTGTGCCAGATCAGTGAACGTGTAGCTGAAACGTACAATTGGAGTACATCAAACGGCGCAGGCGCAGCTTGATGAAATAGGGAAAATCAACGTTGATGTTGATGGAGAGGAAGACCGCAGAAGAGCTGTATGCACTGGCGTGAGAGATGACGCGAACGGGAATGGAGAGGATGAGCATTTTCATCTCCCGTGCATGTAATTTTCTTTCGTCGGTCTTCTTTATGGCAGCTAGCGATTATTTCTGACTAAGTTAAGTTAGTGGCGTATGTCGGAGTATAAAATTTAACCCCAACAGTATTTCTAAAGGACTGAGGATGACGATAAAAAAATAAATATTTTTTTTTACACTCACACCTATCATCTAGCCCAAAGTAAGTAGCCTAAGCATTTGTGTTACGGATACTAGATGACGCGACATTTTAATTTTTTTTTGTTGATAATGATTGCCAGTAGCTTCAAAACTCACTCAGTAAGCGAATGCTGTACGTCAGGGCGGCGACCTTCGGATGCGGCGCCGACGACCCCCCCGCCGCCACCCCGCCTCTGCCCCTCGAAGTAGGCGGCGCCGTGCCGGAAGCCCACTTCTCGGATCTCGTCGAAAGACCCAAACTGCAGTGTTTTGTACGCGTCGATCGGGGGGCGAATGTACTCGCAATAGTCGGATTTCTTCACCTCCTGCGGGAGGAACGGATCGAGGTTAAACTTTTTTCTAAACATAAATATAGGATAATAACTCCGAAAGGAAATATGTAGTCGGAAAAATTTCGAAAAAATATTTTTTGGTCTGATGCGGAAATCGAACCCGCGTCCTCTGCAATCCGGACAAATGCCTATACCACTCGGCCAACCAGGAATCACGCCTAATTATCTTCGAATTGGTGAGTAGAGGGGAATTAACACCTCAAAAAAACGTTTTTTTTTTGGGGTGTTAATTCACCTGTTGCTATAATGGCCTCCCGACCAGCCTTAAAAGGTCTAACAAAAAAAACCTACGTGCCTCGAGTTTGGCACACATCCAGCCGCGAATGTGGCGTCACATGACGGTCTGAGTTACAATACTGCATTAATTACCAGCAAACTGTCGGTCGAATAGTGATTACCACCTGCTTTAAAAGAAAGCTTATCATCAAACGCTGCACTAGGTATACACCATTTAACCAAGAAGAAACTGTCTTCCTATTCTTACTGCCGCACTCAGAGACGTCAAATAACGTTAATGAGTACTTAACGTCAAAAAATGACAATTCAAAACTAGTCGCTATTCTTGCCGGGTCTATGGTCTAGATTTGAATGAAAATTTTTAACTCGTATACTCATTAAAGTTAATTTATGTCTCTGAGTGCGGCAGTTAAACACCTTACCTCGAGCTGTCTATTGCAGGACACGTACGCGAGCCGACTCTGTATATCTGGCAGGTTTGGCACTTTGACTGGTGTCGTGAACGGGTTCCATCTGCAATACATACATTGCCATTATGTATAATGTTTAGTAAATACGGTCGCGGTCAGAAAATGTTCACCAGTTAATAATTGTAATTAGATTCTCTATCACACTTCTTTCACTAAAGTCTAAAATGCCATACCTTACTTATTACCTATTAAAAGTTATTATGCAAAATGAGGCACCGAGAATAACAGGGAGTATTACTAATAACAACTCTTTTCTTTGTTTGTTGAAATGACATTTATTAAAAATTATTGTTTGAACGTCGTTTGGACAAGAGCAAAATTTTACGAAAGAAGGTTTTCTATACATCAAACCTTGATGATATGACAATCATTTGAAACAAAATAATCTATGGTCAATAGAATAATTATGAAATAGACATTAAGAACTTGTGACCTAAATCTGTGCATGCAATTGTGATCCTTAAGGTTGTAAGCATTTTCTGACCGCAAAAAGTAGGTATTTGTATATAAGATTTTGAACCTCTTCCACAGGAGCCACCAGCCGGATAAGTCGTCTCCGTAGTTCGTGAGGTCAACATCGTCCTGGGAGCCCACGTCAATGGCCAAGATATGTTTCGCTCCGAAGGACCTCATCACGTCAGCTGAAATGTGCGGAATACTCTAATTATTACATGGATTTTTATTTGAACTATGAATATTAGAATAATTTATTACAAAGAAAAGTTCGAAAAAGTTGGAAAAAAGAGTAAGGTCTTGGTGGGCCAAGTGGTATAGGCATCTGCTCGGATCGCAGAGGCCGCGGGTTCGATTCCTTACGCTAACCACAATTTTCTTTGTAAGAATTCTCTAATCCATAATTATGTATCCCAAAACATATAGCACTCATCATCAGATTACAACCCTTTCGATCCCCACGTTAATACAGTTTATTTTGTCTGGTTATTCTTTGAATAAACAATGTAGGAATGATTTGACGTATCAATAGGTGCCGAGAAAATCTGAACTAAGCACAAAAAGGGTTGCCCCTCCCTACTAAAGACCTCGACAAGTGGCCAATCTATTCGAACGAAAAGAACACAAATATAAGTTTTTGACAACTTCTCTTACATTTGACACGACGGTCGCCATGTTGATTTCTCTGTAATACGTCAGTTCCATACATTTGTATTGTTTTCGTTGGAATAGACTGGCCACACTTGTCTTAAAGGGCAGATATGAAAGTTCCTTAGTGCTGCAAAAGGCCCGTTAAGTAGTTGGGTCAAGGTCGCATCTGCAGTCGTCAATACCTTTACATTACCAATTTTACTTTACTTGTAGTGTGCCTCATTAAATAAAAAAATATTGTGAACTAAATAAAAACCTCAAACAAGGAACCCAGATGAAACTGATCAATGTATAAAATGCCTCACAGAGTATCTAAACTCTATGTAAACAACATTTATAAGTTTTTATCTGATTAACTGTCTGCATGATATTATCTAATTATTGAAATACGAAATGATACGTCTAATGTTTTTCTCTTATTCACACGAGTGAGAGAGAAGAACCACTTTAAGCACGGCAGGGGCTCGTACGGACAATGAATTTTGCATCTTATGTCAAAATACTTGGTTTTCACATCGAAAAATGGCTCCAATCTACTATGTTTTGAACCGCCTAATCGATGATTATGACTTTAACAAACATAATACACAGTCAATCTCACAACAACTTCACAATTTCCTGGTGAAATTTCATAGCTTGTTTACATAAATTCCCGATTTCCGTGACAACAGGCCATCCAACTGTACCCCAACCACTGACCTTTATTAAGCAAGTACGCTGGACTGAATAAGTCTACTAAAATGTCAAATGTTTCTTGTGCCGATTTGAAGTGCCCCGTTGAGCGGCAAGGGTACTAAATTTGAAGTTTGTTGCTTGTATTCGACATTACAAATGCATCTCAAATATTAGTTCCGTGGACGTTCACCTTCGTACACCAGTGCCATCAGCGCCAAGATGGCGATAATCAAATTGGCTTCTTTTTTGGATGACAACCTTCAGTCCAGCATACTTGTACAATAGACGTCAGTGACCCCAACGAACCTGGCACATTATTCACGTAGCAACCGTCCAGCAGTAGGTGTCCGTCCACCGGGTCGCATATCGGCGGGAATATGCCCGCGATACTCATGGACGCGCGGCAGTACCTCCACAGTACACCTGCGGAGCTCGCGCGGTGAGCACGTGCCGGGTGTTGCCACTTACTTACCGTGGGTACCGACCGAGTGTAAATATTGCCAGTGGCAAAAATGTTGCCCGAAATTTGACGCAAAGTTTTTTTCTTTGCCCTGTTCTTGTGACAACAACGTGAATCTTTTTTTTTTAAATAAGAACGCTACGTAATAATACAGTAAATATAAAGTGCTTTAATAAAAAGAGTTATAAACATATTTACACTCAGCCATTACAGCGAACCGAGCCTAGCCAATCGCGTGGCACGCTCATCGCGCAACAGTGCATTGTGATTGGTTTACCTGGCAGGTTGTTGACGTAACCGCCGTCCAATAGGAGGTGGCCGTCTACCGGGTCGCACAGCGGCGGCATGTAACCGCTCAACGACATCGAGGCGCGTATGTAACGCCATAGCGAACCTGCGGCGCGCGCAACGTGTTAGCCACACTTCTTCCCAGGCAAAGGGCGTGAAAGCGTTTACACAACAAACAAACTTAATAATGCGGGCACAGGGCTCAATTTCGAACCCCGGCCGGCATTAATAGATCACCGATTCGTGTAAACGTCCCATCGGTAACATATGAACATGCCAATAAATATGAAACGTTGACTTTTGATTTAAAAAAAAACAAATTAAAAAGTACATATCGGAAGATGTATCTATGGTTAAAAGAAACTCTGTGGAACAATTACATAGTCTGTGTGAATTAAACCAGACAACGCAGTCCATGGAAAGGAAAAGATGATGTAAGATGCCATACCATAGAGAGTAGAAAACCACTGTAAAAGTATATTAAATTACAAAACAAAAATTCACACGGAACCAGTGTTTCCAACCCAAAAATAAATGGAGACACGCTTCTACATTATTAGATGGTAGTTCGATTCAAAGATAAATATATTTTTAGTTATTGGTTAAAGAGTTATAATGGAATATTCGCTACAGTATTCTTACATGCGTAACATGCGTACTAATTAAGTAGTCTATGGCAACCAAGACGCAAATGAAACGCTTACTGCCGCACTCAGAGACGTCAATTCACTTTAATGAGTACTTAGTGTCAAAAAAAGTTCATTGAAATCGAGACCATAAAATAGGAAAGAATAGCGACGAGTTTTGAATTCTCAGTTTTTGACATTATATACTCATTAACATTATTTGACGTCTCTGAGTGCGGCAGTTATAGTAATAAATAAATATTTCTTAAAATTACATTTATCGTCTCGCCCAAAGTAAGTAGCATATTAATAAGAACTTGTGTGATGGATACTAGATGACGGAATTTTTTTAATATACATAATAATTATAGTATATATTGAAAATAATATAACACAAACATTTGCCCATACGACATAAAGTACTTACTTAAGTAGCTTTCAATATTCTACCAACCTGCAGATCAAAATAATCCTACCATGTGAACTATGATAATTTATTAGTTACCGATCAACCTATGTTAGTATAGTTCTTAACGAAAAATCTCTAACAATAAAAATTCAGTGTGATTATTCATCACGTGTGGGCACACGTGATGAATAGTCACCAAAAAACGTTATATCAACAAAGGTAACCATTATTTTTGAACATTGTTATTTTCTAGCAACCCAGTATATAAATATGTATTATTTTATTTCTATTTTCCTCCACTACATTTTTTACATTTTCTTTGTAACCCAGTATAATAAAAGTATTTATCCTGGAAATACCAGCACCAGTTAGTAACATGGTGCAATCAAATTAAATCAATCATTTTCATAAAAATCTGTCACAGTGGTATTCCTTTGGAGAGTTGGCGTCAGGCTGGCAGTAGGCTAGAAAAACTTAACATTGTATAGTAGTTAAATTAACTTGTATTGATGATATATTTAAATACTTGTAAGACTATTCACGATTTAAAAATATTCGTGTATAATGTCGAAATACTAATTATAAACTAAAATAGGTCAGTAAAACATTTGCTTGATCTGCGTATTGTTTCAATAAATTCTCTACCACGAATTTAATTATAAATTAACATAAATAAATCAGGACTCCTAAGCCAAAGGGGCTGTCAACACCCTAAATTTCGGGACGTGCCTACTGCCATCCACCGGTGTTAATTGAAAACATATTATATATACATATAGGTACATCACCCGTTATCCTCATTAATTTTTACCACCAAATCAGTGGCAAATACTCATCAAACTACCCTTCAGGTGTCATGTGACATGCCATTTATTTAATTTTTATTATTGCTTTTGACTGGTTTTTAATATCCGCTAGCAAACACATACAACATTATTTAAACACGGTTAACTCCATATTCGCTTCACTACAAAATAATATAACTACATTTATAAACAAAATAAGATCTGTACATTAAAAAAGCACTACAGGGGCGTTCCACTTGCGTAACAAATGCGATAGAACAGTAACTACATAATGACTATATGAAGGAAGAGTACGTGAACGGACAAAAACTAAAACCACACTCATGCATATACATGAAAGATGGAGACAAGGTACTGAAGTGAGATATGATTCAAAAAATGACAACACGACCAATACATACACCATTGATTATTCACATCCAACCCGACATTGTAACACAACGGTACATTTAATTTTTTTTTTTTCAAGGTTACAATCCTGAAGCGTTATTTGGTAAACCAATCACAAGCGCTCTTTTTCTTTTCTTTCCACGAGTGAGTAATGGCAACGACCCAAAGCAAATGTCGGATTCGTTTTGAGAAAAAAAAACAACACAGCATTAATTAAATACAGTGGCGTGTGAACACCGAGTGAGGGGGACAAAACATACAGACACAGTGAAATTATACGTATAAGTAATATGTCCCGTATACGCTCTTCGTATACAAAACAAACACATAAATGCAAGTGAGTGTGGTTGTAAGATCAAAAGAAAAAAAACACTGTAGCGGATAAAACAAATACAAACATAACAGCTTCAAACTCCAATGAGCAACGATTTACACTGAGCGAGACAGGACACGTGTTCGGTACACTGTCTCGCTCTGGCGTGGTGAAAACACCAAACGTCACGCCACCATAGATATTTAGGACCGTATGGTGGCATGGACGGCTCCGCAAAATAATATCACAACGACATAGCTCCAATTCAGTACGTGAAGCCGTAAAATCCCGACAGGTATGATGGGTAGTGTCAAAATACCTCGCTTCATCTGGTCAGCAGACAGAGTGGCAAAAAACACTACATTTTACAACATTGATCATGCATTAGTCTCATTAAATACAGGTTAAGATCAACATTTCGTGTTTTCGTGTTGAAAAACGACAATTTTCCATTGGAGTCCCGTTTGACGCCACCAAAAATATATTTCACCGGGCAATTAATATCTTTGGGTTAGTAAAAGTGCAAAGTAAGCTACCAAACAGACCACCAAATCATAAAACATATACTTTTCCTGTCCATGATGCGTGTTGTGTTAACGTGTATACTGCACTAATGCCTCATCGAATACAACATCAGGGCTCTTTTTTTAATCCTGTATATAACTTATCAGTCTGATCTGAAATCTGATCTAAGTCTGGAATTAAAAGTTATCCACCAAACACCAAGTGACAGAGATCACATTTTTAATGTATCAGTAATATGCATGACTAATCCATACTATCTTTTTAATATTCATTTGGTTATATTATATCAGTGATCCGTTTCCAAGGACCACTATTTGCCCGAACTATTATAGCTTTTTGACTATATTCAATAAAACTCAGGCAATACGTTTTTTTTCTTTTATGATATCTAACTGTAAGCAAGAAGGGAAGGGAACTCAAAATATATAATAAAAATAGATAATATAAAAAGGATGGTCATGCACAATATAATACGAATGATATCAGACGTATAAAATTTATACAGGCATCGAAAAACTAGCCCCAAAGGTAGTACGACTATTTCTGTCGAAATAGATAGTTCCTGTTTGTGTAAATCAATTGATTTTTAGAGTATTTTCAAGAACTAAAACAAATATGTGTTTTGTTAATAACCAAAGTAGAAACATTACTAAAAATCATTAAAATAAAATTGAACATTACACAAAATAAGATCAAAGTAAAAAGATATTAGATAAAATATATATTCCTATCTGTCAAGTTAAAACGCTTAAAAAAGCAAAATATTAAAACAAGAAGAAATAAGATTTTAATGCTAATCGTTAGGTATATTAATCATTAAAAATTTTATATGAGGACATATTTTGTGATGATTAGTTAATAAAAATGATAGTTACTACAAGCAGCAAGAGGAAAGATTAGATTAGAAAGAAATTAAAGCCAGATTAATATTTATTAAAACATCAAAATATGGTTTTGATGAAAAGTTAATATCAATAATTCAGACAAATTTTAAATCGTCTTAATAATTAATATTAACTGATTTAATTAACATCAACAATTCATCAGAACATATAACTTTTCGAAATTATTCTGACTTTATTTTCTTTGTAATATATAAATGTTACAAAAAATTAATACAAAGAAAAATAATACATTATGTTCCCTTATATTTGCATGACCACTACACATTTTTATTTCAAAAGAAAAATTGGTCAGAAATTTCGAAAATTATTGTGAGTACAGTTGCGAAAGAACACAGATGCGGATTACGTGTTTACAATTTTGCATATAATATGTACTGTAAAATCGTCAATAGATAATTGAAAAAGCAACAATTTCTTACGTTTCAATCAAGAATTTTTAACAATAGAATTTGGTAATAAGCCTGCCGATTAAAATTTCCTCTCGCTGCTTTGTCTGGGCAAAGAGATACTCTAATTCAACTATATGTAAGAGTCAGCAAGACTAAGTTCTTACCGTGCCTGTGCACTCTCATGCAACTGGCGCTGATGTCTGTGGTGACTGTGAAGTAAGGCAGCCACAGGTCCTCGATGTGAACCTCCCCGAAGGTGGACCGGATGGTGGCGTTGAAATGGCGACCGGAGAACATGGAAGTGGCGGGGTATGTCAGGTCCAGCAGCTGTTTTCCCCATTGCGTCATTTTCTGGAATAATCAAGGGGAGACTTACGGGGGTAGGCGGAGATCACTTCTGTCCGCTTACTACAATCCTTACATACTTTTTTTTAATGCTAGACAGGGAAGCTCTGGGCCTTCATCCAACTGATGGTAAGTGACGCTAATGGCCGAAGATGGAATCGAGGTTCACATGGAACCCTCAACCACAGAGGGGCTGGCTATCTTATCAAAAAATCGTCACTCCGCTCTTTAATGTCCCACCCCACTGCTGGGGCACGGGCCTTCCGGATGGCAGAATATAGGAAGATTGGGCCATAACCCACCACACTGGCCCAGTGCGGGTTGGTGGGTATCACAAATTGTCGTAATACAATAGTTCTGTTAACTATGGCGACAGATTTTGATAAGACTGTGATGGTTAGTCAGATGCACATTCACCCAATATATTGCAAAATTACCTTAGACCACTCCCTGGCCTTCTGTGTGACAGTGGTAATATTCCTCTCCATGCACCACAGAGAGCCCATGAACGCGCCGATGCTCACTCCACCCACCATATCGATGGGTACACCGGCCTCCTGTTATATTCACAAGACGTCATTAGCACAATAGTCAACCATGCCGTGTGGTGACGGCTAAGAAGACTAAAATTGTCACCTCTCGTATCCAGGTGTCGCATATTTAACCAAACATGAATTATTCGCGTTTCGTTAAAATTTTAAAAGGTACATTTGAAATTCAAATGGGAGCCACCATTCCATCGATTCACCGTTCTGATGCCGGCTCAGTACTGAGCGTGAAGTCAGTGGCAGCGCTTGAGGGACTTCTGACCCAAGTGTAGGCTTACGGGATCCTTTCACAACAAATCAACACTCACTTTAAACAGGGCGTCCCACGACCATGCCACACGGAGGGAAAGTATATTAAATATTGAACGTAGGATATTTTACTAAAAGAAAACATCGTTTTATTTTTAATAATAAGCAGAACTACATGCACAGATTTTTTAAAAATCGCCTACCTCAACCGGGTATCGAACCCGTCAAATGTGATAGAAAAATTACTTGTATTTTTGAAAGGGCTACTCATAAGCATTATTTTGTCCTAAATAACCTAGCATATTAAATGAAACTAAGATCATAAAATTTTTCATTTTATTTAAAAAAAAATAATTTATCAAATGCTCAAAATGTGATCCGTTCTGTTGTATACAAATTCTCACTCTTTTGATAATTTCTCTCCCTGTCGATTTACTTATTTTTGCATGGTGGATGTTTGAAATAATACGTCTAAGTTCATTTTGTAACTCCTGCACACTGTTGTACCGGTTCCTGTAAACTAAATCTTTTACATAACCCCATAAAAAAATCAAGTGGGGTTAGATCTGGGGATCTCGGTGGCCATCTAATTTGTCCAAAAGTGCCGAAAAAATAATGCTTATGAGTAGCCCTTTCAAACGCTATTATAAAATACAAGTAATTTTTCTATCACATTTGGCGGGTTCGATTCCCGGTTGAGGTAGGCGATTTAAAAAAAAAACTGTGCATGCAGTTCTACTTATTATTAAAAATAAAACGATGTCTTTTTTTAGTAAAATATCCGACGTTCAATATTTAATATACTTTCCCTCCGTGTGGCATGGCCGTGGGACGCCCTGTATATCTTCATGTATTTTACGTTGGTGAAAACAGGCATCACAGTTATAATATAAGGCTAAAGATAGAATCGAGCTTCACCTGAAACCCTCAACCACAGAGGGGCTGGCTATCTTATCACACATTATATCTTACTATAGGCCCGGTGTTGACGACACACCTGTATGGCCCGTATGATGCCGACGTGCGCGGCGCCCCTGGCCCCGCCGCCCCCCAACACCAGCCCCACCGAGGTGCCGGTCAGCCAACGGGCCAGGCGGGAGAAGTCCGAGTGGACGCTGGCCACCGACATCAACACCTTCTGGTAGAGCTCGTTCTGGAAAAAGAACAGTATTATAAAGGACACTTTT
This sequence comes from Cataclysta lemnata, assembly GCA_963931975.1. Lineage (NCBI taxonomy): Eukaryota > Metazoa > Arthropoda > Insecta > Lepidoptera > Crambidae > Cataclysta > Cataclysta lemnata. The sequence continues at coordinate 2,389,475 of OZ008342.1, forward strand.
AAATAGACAGTAGATGCATTGAATTGGTAGAGCTCGTTCTGGTAAAAGAAACATTGAAAAGTATTATAAAGGACACTTTTGATAGACAGTAGTAGAAAGCATTGAATAAAGAGAAAACATTAGTGGTACATTATAAACAAAGGGCGATGAAACGAAAAATGTCTCTGATCGCAAGTAATTATGCGATAAAATAAATATGTGATCTGAGGGCTTCTTTTCACTTTTAAGATCATAGTTTTATGTTACCCTCCGCCCAGAAAGTGGGAATTTCCGGACGCGTAGCGGGCGCCAAAGTCCACTTTATTGTTATATTATAATGGACACATTAGACAGATGCACAGAATAAAGAGAATAATAAATAATTTATAAATGAATATTTATCATACTCACACTTATCATGTAGTCTAGCCCAAAGTGACATAGACATTTTTTTTAAATACACACTATATGGAGGAGGAGCTCGCTAGGGCTGTGGCATGTGACTGCGTAAACTAAGCAATCGCAGGCCGAGCGCTATCAAGCTCCCCAGACACAGCTATAATACATTTAGGCATATTAGTAATTTTTTTGTCCCGAGAGATGTATTTTAAGATACATCATCAATTTCACAAAATCGAAATTTTGAAAGCGACTTTTTGAAATAGGTATTACAATTTCTTATTTTTGTACTATATTTATAATAAAAGACTCATGAACATTGTTTACGTTCTTTATCTCGTTATAATGGCTCGAGTATAGAATGTAAAGGTACTCACGATCCTGTAGAGGCTCTTCCTGGTGAACATGCGGTGGGGACACCGCACGTGGTGGTGCTGGCTGACCCACGTGCGCATGTTGAGCCAGTGCACCGTGCCCGAGGGGTTCGCGGCCCCCTCCCTGTGTAGAAGGACCAGCTCCTTCTGGGTGCGAATCGCGAGCCGCTCGATCTCCTTTTCGATCTGGAATGTCAACATTGGCCCCCTAATTCGAAAACTTACAATGGTAAGTCGCCTACCTAGCGGCTGGTTTGGTACGAAAAGCACTGACCTCTAATAAAACGAGTACGCTGGACTGAATACTTCTACTAAAATGACAAATGTTTCTAGTGCCGATCTGAAGCACCCCATCCGGCGGCATGGATACTAACCGTTGACGTTTGTTGCTTGTATTTGACATTACAAATGGATCTCTAATATAATGTTAATATGAATATAATGTTATGACAATAAAATTGTAATCGCACTTAATATATAATAAGCCTAAATTGTGAATATAATGTAAATTTTAATTATAATGAGCAGTAAGTAATAATAACTAGATATTTGACTGTATATTTAAGATACAATATTTGCATGCCAGTGTCTGGTGGAAATGTGTGAAGAACACAACATTGCTATTATAAAATCAAATTGGACTAGATTTCTTGCGAATAAATGAATACGAATATATGAATATTGACTGTTAGATTTTAATTTTAACATTATATAAATGTTAGAAAAATTAGTACAAATATTTTGGTGGTTAGAAAAAGAATTTCGAAAAATTATGATCTTGAGGCGGGAATCGAACCCGCGTCCGCTGCTATCCGGGCAGGTGCCTGACCGCTCGGCCACCCAAGACACTAATTAACTTGCCGAAATTCTTCCAACCTTTACACTTCACGTTGTAAGCCAACGGGTACCCTCGCAATGTAGAAATAATATGAATATTAGTTCCGTGAACGTTCACCTTCGTACACCAGCGCCAAGATGGCGATTATCAAATTGGCTTTCATTTTTAGATGACAACCTTCAGTCTAGCATACAAATAACAGAAGTCAGTGGCGAAAAGGCATCACACTCCGGAAAAAAAAAGGTTTGTTTATTCATATTCAACATTAGAAACGTGCGTGTCAAAGTCTAAACTACCAGGATGCCTTATTCTGAGAAAAAAATAACAAGAGCCTCACTTTGCCGATGCTTGGCTGCTTATCTCCCAATGCCACGATCAAGATGCAATCCGCCTGTCTGATGCATCTCTGGGTCCATTGGGTGAGGCTGGGGTCACACTGGTAGAGGGCAACCTGCAATCGAAAGGGTAACTAATCTATTGCAACATTGATAAGGTAAAAGGGTTTCAGGTTAGCGCCACAACTTTTTATATAAATATTAGACAATATCTCTTCTGCTTCGTTCTGACGTCAAAAAAAAATGACTTACTTTCTACTTTATAAAGTTTTTTGAAGTGTTGTCAATTGTAAGAGAGAACTAACTGAACAACCAATTCAGATACCTTATACTTGTCTTCTTGCTGCGCGAGCCACGAGCTCAGCCGGTATTCGTTGTTGGGGTCCATTATCGTCATGCCGAGGTGATTCCGGATCACATCCGACGTCAGGCGAACCGTTGGCCCTAATTCGAAATAGAATAAGGCTTAGAATAAAGAACAAAATACAACTTAATTTAATCAAAAAGAGGGTTGGTTACAGGCATCCCAATCATAGTGCATCGTGGTCCCGAAATGGTCCTTTATGTCTCTTTTCTATACATTAATTATTATTTATCACTAGCCGGTGTGATAGTTGATATGAATCAAAAGAGAGTGGATGGTTTGATGACGTCTGACCAATATTAATGGAAAAGGAATCATACTGCACCGACCCCAGATAAACTGGGAACAGGAGAGGAAGAAGTTGCCTTGTACGTGACTAAAAGACGAACAGAAATGTTGAGGAAAGGAAGAGGAAGGCCGTAATGAAAGTAATGGGTTGCGTGCGAAATGACATGAATGTGATTGTAGTCAACGAGGAGATGACAGCCAACAGAAGTGAGTGAACAGATATAAAAAATCATACTCCAAATTAAATGGGATAAGCTCGAGAGGATGATAAAGTTACCATATACGAAACTCACCAATGGCGCACAGCGAATGGTACAACTCGTACGTGAACGCCGTCAGGGGTACGTCGTCGCTCACTGGCACCACGGCGACGGTTGAGAAGTTGTGCTGCGAAGGCCTAGGATCGATGGCACCAGCCCCTAATCCCGCAGTCGGCTTCTGCCACGAGCCTGGACGAAACAGTGGACACTAGTATGTAACGGCAGGCAAAGTAGTCAGATACATACATACATACATAAATCACGCCTTTATCCCCGAAGGGGTAGGCAGAGGTGAACTAGCACCCACGTTTCGCCAGTTATGTTAGGTCCCATGTAATAGGTGGCGAGCCTATTGCCATTTATCGGGCTCAAAACACGCAGTAGGTACATAGCTAGATGGTATAAGAGGAACGCTGCTGCCCATTCCTCATCACTGATTTATCCTTAGTCGCCTTGTACGACACCCACGGGAGAGATTTGGGATGGTGACAATTGTATTCTACTCTGCCGTCACCACACGGCTATGTAGTCAGATGACTATCATTAATTCCTATCTACCTTTGGACACACGAATTTTCGATGCCTAGCGTCTTGACGATTCATAGTGTATTGCAATCATACCAGTCCCACTAGTACGACCACCGAAACACGTTAAATATGATATAGCCATTCATCGCTTTGAACTGTCAAAAATCCAATGATTGTTGACAGGTCATCACTCACAATACACTCGTCAAGACGCGGCTAGACTTTGACAGGAGGTCGGGTCGAATCCCGGTAGGGGAAAATTCGCACGACGTGCCATCTTCAATACTTCAATACAATCTTAAATACAATAGATCTTCCCGCTCTGTTCCTAGTTGGTATCAGGGGCTGGCGATGATTTAAAATGTTGGTCGTGATGATAGTCGGTTGATCCATAAACACTCGAGGCACAAAACCCATGAGCTGCCTCGTCAATCTCTCAAAACTCACCCAATATCCTGTGCCCCAACAAGTTGATCAGCCTCGTCACCACGACCGGGAAGCGGAGCTTGATCGCGTTGAACAATCCCTCGGGCAGCTTCGCCAGTTCCGAGTCGCGCACCGCCATCACGGTCGTGCTGCGACGCGTCTGGGTCACCATCTCGACCTGGTGGTTAGTATATTCGCAGTGTTACCATACTCTGGCCATTATAACGAGATAAAAAAAACGTTAACAGTTTTGATCGTCTCTTTATCGACGAAGAAAATAAAAATAAGAAATATATATTTTGAAATACATCATCCATTTTAGAAAATCAGAATGATTAGCGACTTTGAGAATATTACAAAAAATTATTTTAAAAGACTTGTCAACATTGTTGACGTTGTTTATCACGTTATAATGGCTATAATAAAATAATAAAAGTATGTTATAAAGTCAGCTCTGAATACAATTATAAAATGTTTTAAAAAATCACATATTTCTTTCTTTTTTTTTTGTTAAATACTCCCTATATTTTAGGAAAGGCAAAGGGTCTAGCACATACAGCCATGACTTTAGTGTATATTGTATCTGTAGTTTTATGAAATAACGAGATGAAATTATGAATGAAATGAATTTTACGCTAAAATATGGGTGTCGCATATTTAACGCATCTAGGAAGTGCTTGGAGCGAATTTAATGGTAACAGAGTTCATGATGGTGACTGAGGAGGTGGACAAAACCACTTTTTACAGTGGTTTTTACCACAACATCAACCACATCACAAGACTCATTGTCAATGATTCTGCATAATTGCACATCAACACGGATGCTTGTGCATCAAAATAACACCACTTTCACTGCACAAAATCCACTCTGTAACAATTTTAGAATTTGCGAAAATAAATCTGACCGACACCACAAAACGAGCCAAACACCTCTCTCACACATTTTTTTTTTTTAAGTTGCAACAACCAAACTATATTACAATAAAGAAATTTTAATTTGGCAACACTACGAACCAATCTGACCTCTTCACGAAATGCCCATGTAAACGATCCAACCATATTCCGACAACATCGTGCGTGCTAACATCTAGATTGCCCAGGTCCCCGCCACCGTCTCTCATACCGCAGGAAGGTCACGCACGAATTTGTCAGACTATAACTGCCGCACTCAGAAACGTCAAATAACTTTAGTGAGTACTTAACGTCAAAAAATGACAATTTTAAACCGCTATCTTCTGCTATCGCTATCGCTATTCTTGCCGGGTCTATGGTCTAGATATGAATGAAAAATTTTGACATTAAATACCCATTAAAGTTAATTGACGTCTCTGGAGTGCGGCAGTAAGACATACGCATTGTAACACTCACAATGCCGACGAGGTCCCCTTTGCCGTACTCGCCCACTAACTCCTTCTTCCCGTTAGGATGGGTGATCACTGAGCGCAACCGCCCACTGAGCACTATGAAGGTGGAACCGGACTCCTCGTCCTGGCGGTACACCGCGCGTCCGGATTCGAGGAACACCTGTGAAAGTAATAGTCATTAAGTAGGAGAGCGTTAGAGTGTTTAATTAAATACTATTCATAATCATTACCAGCAGCCCTTTAATGTCCCCGCTGCTGGGGCACGGGCCTTGCATAGGGAGATTGGGCCATAACCCACCGCGCTGGCGCTGGTATTAGCGACTGCAGATGCAGCCAGGACCATCGCCTAACGTGTCGAAAATGCTATTGGTAGTGCATAATAGTACATTTATCACCAAGTACGGTAAAACAAATAATGTCTCCGATCTCAAGTATTGCATCCGGGATGAAGATAAATTTGCAGCGTTAACCAGCGGTTTAACTCGAGATAATAAATTTTTGGTCACCTATCCAATGACCGACTATAGCGAACATTTTTTTTTTACACCTATCATCTAGCCCAAAGTAAATAGCCTAAGCACTTGAGTTATGGATACTGTATATATATGATATGTATATAAATGTTGAAAATATACTACATAAACATATACACAACCATGACTCGGGAACAAATATTTGTGCCCCTACCAGGATTCGAACCCGGGACCTCTAGGCCAATACCCAGCGATCTGAGCATTCGACCAAGGCGGCCGTCAGCTACTGCCTGGCCAACTCACCCAGTCCAGCGCGAAATCCACCTGCCTCACGAACGGCGAGAGCCTCTTGACCACGGTGTTGGCGATGTGCAACACGACGGACGGCCGCTCGCGCATGATGCTGTACACGGCCGTCTTGGACAGGAGCCCGATGCGGGAGAAGTGCTTCGCCCGGATCGAGAAGAAGCTCGGCTCGCCTGTGAGCACCGCCAAGCCGCCTTCCACTTCACCTGGGGAAGCACATATCAGTTTGATCAGAGAGGTTTCCAAACTATTTTTTTTTCATAGACCACTTCAAAATATATAATACACTTTATGTATGTATGTATGTATGTACAGGATTATGTGTAACTTTTAGTAAATTAGTTATATTATGTATGCTTATGTATATTAATTTCCGAGTGTTTTGTACACTATATCCCCGCATATAAATGCTTAAACGATCGCTTGGGTTGGCTGGAAGATATCTCTGCTAGAGACGAGCTCGCCTTTGTACATGACTTTTCTTGTTTAGATTTTGTCAATTTTTATATGTACAAAAAAGAATTTATATAAAATTTTCTCTCTGCAGCTACATTTCTACGATATTGCCAAATCTAATAATAAATAATAATTGAAAATAATAACCTTTGTTATCAGATTATACTTGTGTTTGATAATTATTTATTTTATTAAAATTCTAAATTTTTTTTACTAAAATAAATATAAATTATTTTAGGTAAAAAAGATAAATACGTAAAAAAACGTGGTTAGAGTTTTCCAAAATTAGAAAAAATGCCTATTAACAGTAAAAAAAAAAAGTAACAATCGATTGGTTATTTAATTAATTGAGCGAGTGAATCCTTCTGGTAATGTTAATAAAGTGCACAATGCCTCACCTGGATACGCCGTGAACATATGCACCTCGCCTTCACCCTCGGCCACCTTCTGCGACACGACTAGCGCCCCAGAGAGCAGATATACTAACGCCACATCCTAGAAATACACGAATAAAGAAATAAGGAACGGACTTTTCTTTTGGATCACCATAATTTTCTTGCCCTGTTCCCGCTTAGCATACCGAAACACGATATGATATAGCCATTTTTCGTGTTGAACTGTCAAAACTCCATAGATTGTTGACTGTTCAAAGCGATATATATCATTCGTGTTTGGGTGGTCATGCTAGCCGAGCTCGGGTCGGCGCATAATGTTTCCTCTTCCATTCATAGCAGTCGGACGTCATCAAGCCATGTACTCCCTTTTGATTCATATCATCGATCACACCGAAAAGGTGCTAGTGATGAATGAAGGTACAGAAGAGAGTGATTGGGATGACAACATTCCAATCCATACTGCTCAAGGTTTTGTCTTAGGTTTTACGACCAGCCGCCTGCGTGACAGCAACCCTTTTGGGATATGTGAAATAATTTTATGGAAAGACATATACATAATGTTATTACAATTAAGAAAGTACTATTGCAAAACTAAAATGAGTTCCACTTAAAAACAAAAACTGTTTACACGCCAAAATACCACAAATAACTCTCTTTTAACTATGGTAACGCTCATTATTGCATGCAGTCAATTGATGTACCATGACGCACACAAATACCTGTTTTATTTCTGGTTCACCGGGTACATTATAATACAGCTTTTGAAAGGAAACATTGATACAATTAGAATCAGAATATAATATACTCTTATGTGTCTTCACAAATTGACGGAACTATAATATTGTTGCCACAAGTAAAAAAAAGTATATTGCCATTTCATAAAAAATATTAGATAATTATTGTTATGGCATATTAAAAATGTCCTTGATTGCTTCATGCTCAATCAAATTAGGCAGCTCCTTTTATACCGAATGTCGGATATTTACGACAAACAGTTTATACGCCATAGATTGATGTTTTCCGTATATTTTCTAATAAAAAACGTAATATCCAAACAAAAATCTGGTCAGACTATACAAATAAAACATCACTGTCGTAAAATTCCGACCGACCAATCGGAATTTTACAACAGTGATATGTGTCGCGTGAAAATGTTTTACCTTGTGGCTCTCCTCCTTCATGATATAAGTGTTCGTCGGCAGATCTCTCACTTGCACGTTTCCACACAGTAGGCTATCATTTTCCAAGCCTAGCTCCTTAACGAACGCCTCCGTCGCTATCTGTATCAGTGCCTGGGTGAGAAAGAAATGACTCTGTTATCGTTACACCCCCATTATCCCTTGATGGTCTACCACACATTGTTCGTTTATAATATTATCAAAAGAAACTTCCAACAACTCGATAAGTTATCTGTTAATACTTGCGTGTTAAATGCATACCTGTTCATCCAGGTTTTCCGTATTATGCCTTTTAAATGAGGAACCATCTTTGCTTCTTTGCAGAGGCGGAGTCGGCTGCACGTCCGGTTGTTGCTGGCATGAAAATACATACATCTTTATATTAAATTACTATTCGCATTTTAAACACATATTTAATATGTATTAAATTCGTTTAATTTACACAAAATCTACTTTAATAGCTGATGAAAATAAATAAATATTTCTTGATATTAATATTTGTTTTTTAATTTAAGTTTGTTTGGCTAATGAAAGATGTCTATATCTACAGAGAAATGCGAATGTTTTGTCACGTAAAATGTTGTACAGAGAAAAATAGCGTAGATTTTTTTTAAAATCACAACTGTCGCTGTCAAACATGAAGATGATCATTGAAACCGTTCATAATAATATATTCATACATTGAAAGCTTTGTCGATACGATTACGTTACGAAACTTCGAAAAGATCGTGCTAGCTAGAGGCACTGAACAGAGGCAGTTAAAAAAAATTTTCGCCGGGCACTGTACGTAAAAATATCCATCTTAATTTTTTTGGAAAATAAACTTACCTGTGGAGTGTTCGACGTAACGTCTGGAACCATATCAGGCCTGGGCCTCCGCCCCTGAATGTTTATCGGAGACGACGCGTGCATGCTCGCGTCTTGCGCGTGCTATGTACAATGAGAAATGAAACGTACGAGTTAGTAGTTATGGATTATAGTTGCATGGTCGTAATGCCTGCTAACAGATGAGGGATGTTCCGGTATTTAGATGACAAATACAGGTGACACACGGTTAAGAACATCGAAGTATCTACAAGCGTACAGATAACGCCACACAACTAGTTGCATTAACTGGTAAGTATCGTGAATAGAAATCGAAAAAATGGTTCATGGAAAAGCAAAATATAAATATTAAAATTACACCATTAAACATTAAAGCACTATCGTGGTTGACAATCGAAGCTTAGTTTCAAGGTAATTTAAAAAAATATCAATATTAAAATTTTATAACACAACCTGAACAGTAAAGCAGAAAATCTTAATGGCCATGTAGTTTAACATTTATGGCGTTATCTATATACATATGCCGTTATCTGTTTTACTTAATGTCATCGGTAGTGAATAATGTAAATTATGGCACTGTAATAAGGTTCTTTTCAGAAACACGACCATCGGACTGTTTGCCAGAAAACAACAAACGTACACAACAAACAATGTAAATCTTTAGTTAGTTTCAAACAATGGATTGTACGACTTATCAATAGGCCTCCATGGTCATCAAAGTTATGGGTACTTAGGTTAATTTGGAGAAAAAGTTTGTGTAAACAAACCACTGTACATTTTTCTTACAAATAATAACTTAAGTTTTACGTCTAACAATGTGTTCGTGTTCTACTATATTATTTTTATTCTCACATATATGATCAAGTTTAAAGTAAGCAGCATATAAGTTATAGGCACTAGATGACGAAAAAAATTATATTAATCTTCTACTATAGAAAAATGAATTGCTGTGCGTTTGTCTGCGAAAACCATATTGTGACAAATTTATAATGAATAAATGAATATTATTATTATTATAATTTATGAACGTATTTCATTAGTGATTTATTGATTTATCGTGACTTATTCGAAACTTTAACTAACCTTTGAACTACGCCACTGAAAACACAAACATATTCTTTAAATTTCAATACATTGTAAGTAAATTGGAAAATAAACTTCACTATTTAGTACATCGATTGGCCACCCATCCCATAAATGGTCTTTGGGAACATTTCTTACTTTACGCACTTGCCACTGCGCTACCGAGGCCGTCTAACGAGATTTTGGTAGGTAACTATAATAAAAAATTACACTAAAAGGCTGCTAATGTTCAGTATAAAATTCTTATACTGCAGGTTGCCTGGAAGAGATTGCTTAGCAATAAGGCCGCCTATTGTTCTGTCCTGCAATTTGTTTTGTGTCATGTGCAACATGTATATGTATTCGAAAAGGGGGATTTAAAAAAAAAAATTGCATGCCCTTGCCAAAAAAAAAAAAAAAAAGAAACTCACCAACTGCTCCGACATCGTTCTGTCACTGTGACTGTGGTGTGGCGAGTGCATCGACGTGCTGTTGTCCACCACGGACACCCGGCCCGACTTCCCCGGTGACGCGTTCACGTTCGTTCGGCGTTTTTCGCGGCCCTATTGACAATACACACATAAGTCACGCCTTTCTCCTCCGAAGTGGTAGGAAGAGGTGTTTCAACACACGAGTTTCCACCAGCTCACTTCAGGCCCCATGTTGTAGGGGGCGAGTCTATTGTCATTTGGTAAGCAGAGGTGAACAAGCACCCACGTTTCGCCAATTATTAAGTTAGGTTAGTCCGTGTTATCCCTAGTCGCCTTGTACGACACCGGCGGGAGAAATCGTGGGAGGAAACTACTGACAATTTTTTTCATAATATTATATTAATATATAAAATTATAATAATTGATTAATAAATATTAGAAAAATTATGCCACAGAAAAAGAGGCGGCTCGGATATTTTTCGGATATCTGTATTCTGATTTCATCTAACCTCCTTGGCTTCAAGTTTAAGTTAAAGTAAAGAACTATTCCAACTTACCGGGTTAACTAACTCAGCGCTGAGACCGAGATATTGGTGGAGGGCAGTGAACGTGACCCGTTGTAGACGCACCATAATTATCTGTAATAAAAAAAGCACATTTTTCACCATTTATAATACAACAGGGGCTTGCGCGTTCGGCCTACAATTGCATAAAATAAGGAGTTCGCTATGGCAAGCCATCGGAAAAAAAAGTCTACTTCACTTATGCAGCAGGTTAGGTAAACTTATTAAACAGATTATTTATCAGTGCACTGAGCCAGCGTGCTGGGTTGTGGCCTCTTCTCCCTATATTCTTCATTCTGATATCTGAGAGGGATGATGATAGCGAGCACGTATAGGGAGCCCAAAAAAGATCCGTGACAAAAAAAATATGGGAATGTCGTGCCACGCCCACTTTGCGGAAACTCATAAATTGCAAATGTGGACTTTGTTTCCTCGACGACAACAATCAAATTATGAAAACGCAAGCTTCCGCAGTGATCTGCAAACGCGCGGCAATCGCATAATCAAAGAAATAAGAAATTACGTTTTTATTGCATAAGAAATAGAGCTCAAATTAGCTATTTCTGAAATCGAGCAGCGCGGTCATAGACCAACATTGAAGGGCCTGTTTCATAACCGACGGGTAAGTTTTGGGAAGCTTACTTGGCAAATCATTTGGCAGTTGTAAATGTATGGCAATTGAACTGCCAAGTAACTACACAGAACTTACTCGTCGATTGTGAACAGGCTCTAAGTCTTATATGTCTTATCTATATGGCATATATTATATGCCACTCACCTGTATAACCCTAACGAATATATCGGGGTACTCCTTGAACACCTCCTGGAAAGCCCTCATGGGAAGCTTGATCACCTGGGAGTCCTCCAGCACCTTGGCGTTCACGGTCTTGTACGGTTGGGAATTCCCCTAGAAAACCGGACAATACACAATTAGGTACCGCAGTATAAATAACAGTCACATCTACTTTGGTGATATGTCATCATCATCCACTTGCTCTTATCCTGTATGTTTTTTCATCCATTCACTCCTGTTGACTGTCGTGTCCTCATAGACTCCATTCATTAATTCATACCAAGCCAAACGATTACCTGTTATCTTCTCTATCAACCTAGCCTATACAAGTGACCAATCTAGCCGAACGAATAGAATACGTATGTCAATTTTTGACAACTTCTTTCACATTTGACACTACGGTCGCCATGTTGATCTCTCTGTAATACGTCAGTTTTATACATTTGTATTCTGTTCGTTCGAATAGATTGGCCAGTCTTGTCTAGATGGGCTGGCATGCTGTGGGCCGGGACGTGGACAAAATCTCTCGCCACCACTAGACAGTGTTTGGTTTCGGGATTTAGTGGGAGTTAGAGCGAGAGCTAAATATTATTTCGTTTTCCCCTGGGAGATTATGTCCACGTCCCGTGCTACAGACGGGGGATGGTAGGCGAACGCGTACGCACCGTCAAGACGTCGGTGAAACTGAGTAGTGACGTCACGCTCTCCCCGGCGCGCACGATCTTCAGCGACAAGCTGCTACCGTCTGGATTCGTAATGTACACATTGATGCGTCCGGTCTGAACCACGTAGACGTTTTCATCTGTGTCACCTGCAATGGATTAAGATTATAGGTGAGAAGATTTACGACTATGAATATAAATCATGCCGTGTGGTGACGGCAGAGTAGAACACAATTGTCTCCACCCCAAATCTCTCCCGTGGGTGTCGTACAAGGCGACTAAGGATAAGTCAGTGATGAGAAATGGGCAGCAGCGTTCCTCTTATACCACCTTGCAAGGTACTGCGACTTTTGTGCCCGATAAATGGCAATAGGCTCGCCACCTATTACATAGGACTTAACATAATTGGCGAAACGTGGGTGCTAGTTCACCTCTGCCTACCCCTTCGGGGATATAGGCGTGATTTATGTATGTAATATAAATCAAAAGGGGATGGATGACTTGATGCAGTTTGGCTGATATTGGTGGAAGAGTAAAACTTACTGCGCCGACCCCAGATAAACTGGGAACAGGGCAGGAAGATGAAGATGGATGAGGAGGGTGTCGGCCTGCGATTCATCACCAGCCCTTTAATGTCCTTGCCCTACGGGGAACTTGCACGAGAAGACGAGAAAGTCTCCTCGGGAAAAGACCACATTTTCCTCTCGCTCTTCTTCTTCTCCCTGCCCTGTTCCCAGTCTATCTGGTGTCGGCGCAGTATGTTTCCTCTTCCATTCATATCGGTCAGACGTCATCAAGCCATCCACTCCCTTTTGATTCACATCATCCATCACACCGTAAGTGTGCTAGTGATGAATGAATGTATAGAAAAGAGACGGAACGGACCGTGTCGCGAGACCGATGAACGGAGAGAGTGATTGGAATGACAACATTCCAATCCATACTGCTCAAAGTTTTGGCTTTGGTTTTACAGCCGGCCGCCTGCCTGACACCAACCCTCTTTGGGTATGCTGTTGTTGGTGGTTTGCCCTCCACAAATCGGGTGCCCCAAGGTGCTTATTGGTCTACACCGGGCAACCTCCCTTGGTCGACTTTTACGACACCCATGGGATGAGTCGGGGCTGGCCTATTCTATGTTATTTGTTCGCTTTCAGGCCAGCATAGAAGACCACCTCTCTTTTTTCTTTTTTTTTTCTTTTCCTCTCGCTTTAACTCCCACTAGATCCCGAGATAAAACACTGCCAAGTGGTGGAGAGAGATTTTGTAAAAGGCCTTCTCTACGGATGGAAGAATATAGGGCGAATGGGCGATAACCCACCACGCTGCCCCGTGGTGAGTATCAACGGGTATCAGCAGATGCAGCCGGGACTCACGGCTTAACGTGCCTTCCGAAGCACGGAGGAACTCGAGATAACAATTTTCGGTCACCCATCCAATGACCGGCCTTGGCGCACTTTACTGAGTTCACGCAATCGCAGACCTTAGCCACTGCGCTATCGAGCCCCTCAACTGAGAGACAGTTGGTGATTAATTTGGGTGCATCCGATAACCTCCTCCCCTTGTCAAGAGTTGCGTTAAAAACGTAATTCGTTAATTATATAATAAGCATTACTTAAAATAGCCTATACTATTGTATTCGTGCAAGCCAAAACACGTCCTCAACTTGTGACAATCAACCTTGAACTTGTACTCTCGCTTTGGCACACAAACTGGCAACTGTGACGCGTTGTACGACTTTTTGCATTTACTTAAGAGTTTACGATTTTGACGCACGCAATCACAGATATCCATTTGTCATTTGGGCGATGACAACGGCGGAGTCTAGAGCTGACTTTGTACCCGGATCGATAACGACAATCAGATATTAAATTTAAAAAGTGTGGACGATTAATTGAATTACGTTGTTACTCGTCTTTGATCTTTAACATACAATATTAAACAATACCGCAGTTGAAACGTTACTTGCTGAATTTTCCGAGAACAATTTTATTTAGGCACGGGCTTTCCCTATAGATGGAAGAATATAGGGGCGTAGAATTTGACTCGAAGTACGTAAAAAATTGTACACACAAATATTTACAAATGGCAGCGTCAATATAGAACTTAGAATGTACTAACCAGCCCGGCTAGCATGACCACCGAAACACGATATGATATAGCTATTTAATTATCGCTTTGAACTGTCAAAAACCTATGGATCTTTGATAGTTCAAAGCGATAAATGGCTGTATCATATTATTATCGTGTTTCGGTGGTTATGCTAGCCGGGCTGTGCTAAAAAACTTACCGACTTTGAACAGGAAGGAGCCAGCTGCCAAGTTGATTATCTCGGTGTGCTTGCACAGCTTCAGGAAGACCGGCTTCTCGAAGTGGCCGAAGACCCGGATGCTGTGCAGCATGTACAGGGCGTCCGGTGGCACGCGGTCGTCGCTCGTCAGGTCCTCTTCGAGGTACTCGGCTGGTGGTTCCAGTACCTGTTCATCAAAATACATACTTATATAACTCGTAATAAAAAAGAACACTGTTCTTTTCAATAGTTGTCTTGAAAAATAACAGGGATGTCGTAAAAGTAGACTAGGGGAGATTACATACACTAATAAGCACCTTGGAGCACAGAGAAAGTCACCAATAACAGCATCCAAAGATTTTGGTGGTTAGAAAAAGAATTTCGAAAAATTATGGTCTTGATGCGGGAATCGAACCCGCGTCCGCTGCTATCCGGACAGGTGCCTGACCGCTCGGCCAACCAAGGCAACCTAGGCACCTGCCCGGACGCGGGTTCGATTCCCGCATCAAGACCATAATTTTTTGAAATTCTTTTTCTAACCACCAAAATCTTTGTACAAATTTTTCTAACATTTATATCATGTGGAAATTAAAAAAATCGAATAGCATTCAAAGAGACAAAATTTCTGTTGGTGCTGTTAGTGGTGATTCAGTCTGTCAGGCAGACGGCCGGCTGTAAAGTCTAAGCCAAAACCTTGAGCAGTATGGATTGGAGTGTTGTCTTCCCAATTACTCTCTCCGTTCATTGGACTCTCTACATTGTCCTTTCCATCACTTTTCTATATACATTCATTCACCATTAGCATCTTTCCGGTGTGATAGACAATATGGATCAAAAGTGAGTGTTTGATGACGTCTGACCTATATAAATGGAAGAGGAAACATACTGCGCCGACCCCAGATTAACTGGGAACAGTGGAGGAAGAAGAAGAATACATATTAATTGTTGTGTCAATATTTTTTGCTCATCACCAACGTTTCAGGAAATAAACAGTACAGCTACTTTCAATCTTATCTGGTAAACGTCTATCGACAAATAGCCAAGGTTAGCTCGGCATTGGCGTCGCAATTGTCAAGTGTCTATTAATATGTTACAAAGAAAATATTCGCGTGGGAAGTTTGTCAATTGAGTCAATACAATGTAGTACATGTTAAATATCACAGAAATCAACGTGAATCAACCTCTCCTTTGTTTTAAATGCAAAGTTGAACGCGTTCTATTTATTATCATATCACATAACCATGATACACATACATACATACATAAATCACGCCTATATCCCCGAAGGGGTTGGCAGAGGTGAACTAGCACCCACGTTTCGCCAACTATGACAAGTCCCATGTAATAGGTGGCGGGCCTATTGCCGTTTATCGGGCACAAAAGTTGCTACTTTTGTGCCCGATAAACGGCAATAGGTACTATTGCTAATATGCTAGGTGGTATAAAAGGAACGCTGTTGCCCATTCCTCATCACTGATTTATCCTTAGTCGCCTTGTACGACACCCACGGGAGAGATTTGGGGTTGTGACAATTGTATTCTACTCTGCCGTCACCACACGGCATTACGGCATAACCATTATAATGATAATAAATAGAAATAACCGTTCAACTTTGCTTTTAAACAAAGGAAAGGTCTACTGCTCCAGTTCTTTCTTCAATAAAGTGTGACTTCTCACTTTAGAGTATGTCTATAGTATAATATTGCTAAAATAATTGAGTTGACTCTTATGAATATAGTTTTTAGTTATAGAATCATTTGCTCTGAAAGAATACAATCGTAGAGTTAGCGCTATATAAAAAAACTTGTGGGCAATAAAACCTTCGATTACATTTTCCGTTTCAATGAACATGGAATACGATACTTTGAGTACACATAGGTGCAGGCAACGTCATTATCATCTTCAACAATACTATTACCAGTTTGTCTGGGGGTTGGCGTTTCAGGCGTTTGTATCTTATTCAAAAGTTTACAATCGATTATGCACTCTCCCATAGTCGACTTTTACGACAGAGGTGAGTCAAGGTTTGCACATTCTACGTAATTTTTTTTGCTCCCCTACCAGCGTGGAAGACCCAGAGTCTAAGGGAGTCAGATTCTTACCATATTAACATACATAAATATATGTAAATCACGCCTATATCCCAGAAGGGGTAGGCAGAGGTGAACTAGCACCCACGTTTCGCCAATTATGTAAGGTCCCATGTAATAGGTGGCGAGTCTATTGCCATTTATCGGGCACAAAAGTCGCAGTGCATTGCTAGGTGGTGTAAGAGGAACGCTGCTGCCCATTCTTCATTACTGATTTATCCTTAGTCGCCTTGTACGACACCCACGGGGGAGATTTGGGGTGGTGACAATTGTATTCTACTCTGCAGTCACCACACGGCTAACCACATAAATTCAAGTGATAATACGAGTAATAAAGGGGGTTAGCGTAGTTCACGCAAACGAAGTCGCGGACAAAAAGCTAGTTGAGTAAAAGGCCTAATCCTGGACGCCAGCGGGCGGTATTAGATTTACTAGTAGATTTACTAATTTATAGTATTATATTTTAGATATGTGTGAAGCTGAGGAGCTCGCTAGCGCAGTGGCACAGCGCGCTTGGCCTACGATTGCAGAAACTAAGCAATTTCGCTAAGGCCGGTCATTGGATGGGTGACCAAAAATATATTATCTCGAGCCCCTCCGTGCTTCGGAAGGCACGTTAAGCCGTTGGTCCCGGCTTGTCCCGGCATGGTCCCGGCACTGGGCCAGCGTGGTGGGTTATGGCCCAATCTCCCTATATTCTCCCATCCATAGGGAAGGCCCGTGCCCCAGCAGTGGGGACATTAAAGGGCTGGTGATTGAGATGATGATGTGTGAAGCTGTTCTCGACGACAGCCGACAGCGGTGCGAGCGGTGGGAATCTATGAACTTTGATCAAGACGCGGGTGTCGTCGCCCGCGCCGCCCGCACCGCCTGCTGGCATCCAGGACGAGACCTTATATCATCATCATCATTCCGGGTCATCCGCCTGATGGCGGGCTGCGGGCATCGAGCGGTAGCTCAATGCCCGGGCGTGGACTCAGGGGACATCAGTCCCCTGGTGGTCTGGGCCGCCGTCTAAGGCGGCGGGCGGGGCTCCCCTTCGCCCCCCTGTGCTCAACCCCGGTCTGGTGGCGAGAGACCTTATAATCCGACAAGTTCGTGCACGACCTTTGTGCGGGGTGAGAGACGGTGGCGGGAACGTGCACTCTAGATTTCTGTGCAACAGCGTTTCTATGAAATTATGTCACAGAAACACAAGCTGAGGCAGTACCTTTTGGCCATGCACAAGGCGTTAATTTTCTTTTTTTTTTTGTTAAATTCGCCCTATATTTTAGGGAAGGTAAAGGGTTATTTTGTAGTTTATTTGTAATTTGTTGTTAATTTTTTTTTTCTCTTATTTTGTTGTCTGTGTTGTCTTTGTGCTGGTCAATAAACGTTTTTCTTTCTTCTTTCTTTCTAGATGCTAGCGCGGAGAGGGAAAACTCGTGCAATACAGCATACAATACCTCAGCGCCCCACCGTCTCTCACACCGCGGGAAGGTCGCGCACGAAGTTGTCGGGCCATAATTACGAACCTTGAGTTGCTCAGGCGCAGACTCCTTCTTGAGCTGCAGCAGCTTCCGGGCGAACCTCATTACGGCGCGCCGCTTCCGGCCCTGGCCCGAGTTGGAGATGGACTTCACTTTGCGCAGCATCCGGCGGCCGTAGAACAGCATTTTGTCCCGCTTGCGGAACCGCTTGGCAGGCTCGCCTGCTGCGCCCGGGGCTCCGACGCCGCCCGCCATTTCTGGGGGAACATACAACCGTATATTTTTTTCGTAATTTTTTTTTGCCTTTATGCACCGCTCCATACCAGCTGCTAGCTAAGCGACTGGCGTGTGTGGGACTCGCCTGGCTTCATCAACATAATACAACCGTACCTTTACCGTTGTTTTGTTTTTTGCCTTTCCGTACCATACCAGCCCCCGTAGCACGGGACGTGGACAAATCTCTTTCGGGGGAAAGAAAATCTTTTCCTCTCGCTCTAACTCCAACTAAATTCCGAAACAAAACACTGTCAAGTGGTGGAGAGTCCACGCCCCGTGCTAGGCCGCTAGCTAGGCGACTGGTGTGTGTGGGACTGTCGAAGCGCCGGCGATAAATGTACTTATTCATCAAAATTGAAGTTTATATGTAGTAGCTTGTCAATAGCTCTAAGAATATTACTATTGTTTCTTTAACATTGTTAGTAAGAAGCTGTTAGGTATCCGAAGAAATTAAAATAAACCACCCCGGTGTTCGTCCAAGCCCTTTAAGCGTGGATAATTAAGCTTTAATGTCCTCACTGCTGGGGCACTTTAAATTTGATAGACTTTAGATTTACATAATAGATTTTTTTTTTCTGTGACAGATAAATAATCATTGTCACAGTAGCATTATATGCTGAGACCGCGCCTTTTGGCCTCGCTCGACATAACCCATTGTTCTAATAATGTATTTTTTTATTTTTACTATATTTTCAGTTTGTGATCTGCTGTGAGGTCATTAGATGTGTGGTGGCTGCGTACATTAATTTTAATCATATGTTTTATGTTTGTAATTTACAGTATTGTGAGGTCAATAGACGTTTTGCTTTCTTGTCTTTCTTTACATGATTGGAGCTTACCTTTTGACCGCCATCTTTTGTGATAGTAGAAAAATACGACAAGGAGAGACACCAACAAGCAACCGCAAAATGACCAGAGCAACTGCGAACAGAAAAATATTTATTATGTACACTCAGAGCAATAAATATTTATAAAGTACACACACAATGGCCAAATCAGGAGGCTGAAGCGGGCTTCACTACGCGGGCACGACACCCACGTTTCGCCAATTACGCTAGGTTTTATTTAATACAGGGCGAACCTTTAGTGCTATAAAATGGCACAACTCGTATCGTAATTATTTAACAAATAAATTAAATGCTCGCAAAAAAATTGCAACACCATCATAATAACATAGAATGATAAATATAGGCCATCAAACTTTAGGATATTTATGTAATGTACAAGTATGAATACATGTATATATTATGTATGTATAAATATATATGTATGCGTATTTATGTATATAGAATGTGTATGATTTATGTGGATATTTATATAAATAGTATTATATTTTGTTTCACGTCCTAAGCAAAATAGTCAGTAATAAAGGGAAACCTTTTATTAGCTTTACTCATATTATAGTTACTATATAAGATAAAATTGTAAAAACGCTGTTGGTTTTCTCAATAAAATAAAATAAAAATAAATAAAACCACCAACTCGAGGTATTACAAAATGGCAGTCCGATTCGCCAACTGTGAAGGTCTCGAACAAAAGTATTGTACATGTTAGAGAAAATTCTAGAACACAATAAAATTTAGAGCGCAATAAAATTGTCGGGAATTTGGTACTTTTAACTAGAGTTAACCAATACTTAAACAGGTCATTATGGTTTAACCGTCGGTTTACGACATTTAAGCGTATGGACGAAATATCAAAAACTGGCGGTTATTTTTTAATCGCTTGTTTTACGTGAATATTTTTAATACACCAGAAGTTTCTAGCTGGCTTAACGTTCATAGGCTGAAGTTCACCAAGACTTAAACAGGCGATTATGATGCGACCTAGTTTTTTTAACATTTATATAGGTATGTTACTACTTATCGATGAAATAACAAATTATAAATCAATTTGTATTTCAACTCTTATTTCAGCTTTCGATAGGTAGATAACTCGACTCATTGCTTGGTTACAAAATGGTTAATTCACAGATTCACACCCTATTTGGTTTGCAATAGATAACTAGGTGGTTAACTCCTAATCAACTTTCGTTACCAACATTTTGGCTTGATAACGATAGAGCGATTACGTCACTATTATAATTATGACGTATTTATATGTATTCAATCTTTACTAAGTAATGAGAGCGAATTGATAAGTAAATGATAACATTAAAAGTTTTTTTGATAGCAATCTACGAATTGTATACGTAACGTTGTCCAGTTGTGCACTTAGCTTTGGTTCTAGATGTAAATATACACCAGTACACCTATATACAAGTCAGTTTACATCACTTGTAAAGAAAGACGAACAATATAAAGAATACAGAGAAAAACGCCAAACCCGCATTCAGACATTTCAATGACAGGAAGTAGCGTTTTAAATAAATCAAGGTAACTAACAATTACTTGCTTTATCACGGATGACTTATCACCGTATCGCGCATCGCAGATTAATCAAATAATCTTTCTCTGTTTTTATCAACAACAAATATTTTGGCAAGTTCCTTTTTTGATTATCAATTTCGCCAATAATGTGAACGTATGGACGCGTGGTGTCAGAGAAACATGAACGCTGAAAAGGCCTTTTTAAGCAACATCGCCAAAGCAATTCACTTTATTACTCTATTTTAAACCGTTTTACAAAAAAACCTAAGCCAAAACTTTGAGCATTATGGATTGGAATGTTGTCATTCCAATCACTCTCTCCGTTTATCGATCTCTCGACATGGTCCGTTCCGTCTCTTTTCTATTCATTCATTCATCACTAGCACCTCCACGGTGTGATGGATGATATGAATCAAAAGGGAGTGGATGGCTTGATGACGTCTGACCGATATGAATGGAAGAGGAAACATACTGCGCCGACCCCAGATAGACTGGGAACAGGGCAGGGAGAAGAAGCCCCAAGGTGCTTATTGGTAATGGCAATCTCCCTTAGTCGACTTTTACGACACCCCTCGGGGCTGGCACAATCTAAGTTATTTTTTCGTTCACAAGCCAGTTTTAGAAAAGGAGCATATTGGCACACCTCCACCGCGCCTGCTTCTGACCCGCATTCACTTTGTTATGCCGTATGTTAACTAATCCTAAATACTAACGGGGCGTTATCCTGTAATCCGAGTTGGATTTGTTCGATAGTTAATTAAATAAGAGCGTATGATCCAACATTTTAATGAATTTTGACTTCTGCTGATTGTTTGTTCATTTACAAAAATAATGATCGTAACCTAAAACTGAGTCAATACGCATTTAAAAATCAGTATTACTATTTTCTATGGGCAAGTCACGAAACTAATTTCCAGGATCATAGAATAGCACAGCCAACCGTAATTATGTATTAAATGACATTTAGTATTGTTACATACCTACATGTTTTGTTTATCTCAGTTCCTAGGTTGCTTGAACAAAACATGAACCTTTACCTACAAGATTGAAATATTATGTTGCTTAGCAATAACGCTGCCTCTTGTACGGTTCTATGTTGTTGTATTTTTTAAATTATTTGTATTTTTACGTGTGCAATAAAAAATATGTATTTTTTGTATTGCATTGCATTTCTTTATTTATTATTTTCTTTAACAAAGGAGCTGAAAGCACATACATTTGTATTATTTTTTAAACATTGTTTATTTAAATATTTGAAAAATTATTACATAGAAAATTGTGGTCAGAAAAAGGTTCGAAAAATTACAGTGTTTCAAAATTTTGAAACCAAAAGTGAAAAATGTTACATCCTTTTTAAAGCTACCTGGCTCAATACTTTGCATTATAATCATTCCACTCAATGAGTACCTACGCATTTCCGTTATCGCGATATAAGCTAACGATTGACCAAACAAATTAAAATCAATTACAAACAGAATTAAACGTCTTGTTACTCTACTCACGCATAAAGTTTCGTTGAAACAAGTAAAATCAGAAAATAATTTTACACATTTTGTTAACAACTCATCAGAAAAAAAATGTTGAATAATTATTATGCTTAATATTTACCTACAGCTGTATTTTTAATGTCGACTTAACGGAACAAAGAAAAAATCTAAACTTATCTATTAACTTTTATTTGTATCATGTCACGTATGCCCCTATTTCTGTAATTTTAAATCAGCATTTTCAATAAACATAAATCGTTTCAATATTAAAACAACGGTCATTGATACAGAAATCAATAGTTAAACCTTCCACGAAATTAATCACACTTTATTCAGCAAGCAAATTGCATATAACTTCCGTTATCCAATTAACTCTTGGTTAGCACAGGCGAAATTTTTTTATAAAACACCACTTTTTGCCCTATTCTGCACTTTTTGCAAACACAAAGGCTTCACTTTTCACTGAAATCTGAGCCGTAGCGCCGTTTGAATTAGATACAAATCTACGTACCACGCTCAGCCAGTCCAACATGGTATCCGCCAAAGAGCACCTGTTGTATTACTTCGCGGCGCAAAAGTCCTTGCGCGACTGTTTGCGACTTTTATTTTGCTGTTGCGACAGCGCGCGGAAATTACGCAAAATGTAGCGTCAGTTCAGCGGGTGCGCTGTGGGTCAATGGCGCCTAGCCTTGCGCGCGCGCACACGCACGAGCACTCGAGATCTCGTTAAGAGCCTGTTAGGGAGCTAGATACGCGAGGATTCTCTAGCGTGTCCGAGTACATTACTGGTTTGGCACTACACAATTTTACCGAGGCACAGTAGAAAGAGCAATGTACTATGCTTTGTGTCTTACTCGCGCATACTTCGGACAGAGCGTTAATGAATTAACAATGCGGACGTTGGCTCGGTCATCCGCTGTTGGACGTTTGGTGTGTTATCATTGATAGTGTTAGAGAGGACACCGGACACTGATTACGATTCGCTCTTTGTTATATTAAGTTTTCTTACTAAATTCGTCATCAATTAGTAAATAATAATATTAATTATAGTACTTAACTGATTCAATAATTTTATCTGTTTACTATAATGATGAGACAATACATACTTACATTATACATAAATCACGCGTATATCCCCGAAGGGGTAGACAGAGGTCACTCACATTTCGCCGACTGGATTAGGGCCCATGTAAGGTGGCGAGCCTATTGCCATTTATCGGACAAGATAATCGCAGTACATTGCTAGGTGGTATACGAGGAATGCTGCTGTCCATTACTCATTGCTGTCGTAGCCCTTAGTCGCCTTGTACGACACCATGGGAGAAATTTTGATTGTCTTCTGCTCTGCCGTCACCACGGCACGGCAAATAATAATCAGAAATTTACACGCCATACCTAAATCTTGCCTTACTCTTAGGGTAGGCAGAGTTGTAGGCATAAAACAATGTTTCTCATAGTTATTTAACATATATATGTATGCTGAGTAAATACATAACAAAGGCTGAATAATCACAAAATATAGAGAAAAGTCAATGACCTCACAATCATGATTATGATTCACACAGTTTGTTACTTAGTGAAAATAAAACAAATGCTACCTTCTTCACTGTTAATAAGTGTAAATTTAGAATAAATACAGATTTCTCCAGAATGCTTAAATAATGAATAATCTATTTATCTTTGTTTCTTAAAGTTAATATTAATAATGTTAATACCTAAGTACTCTTTTTATAGTGAACTGGAACATAATTTTCAAAGACTTTTAACATTAAACTATATGAATTGGGTGGTAATATAATAGGGTGGTTTACTGGAATCAATTAAAGGAGACCAGCCAAAATGGTACCAGAGTTGTACAGCTATATATTGTATACCATTTTATTTGGTGTTTTACAAGGATAATAATTTTGATATAAGTAATGTAGTCGGAAACAGTGGGAAACTTTTTTAATATCCATTTATGTTTTTTGTGAAATGAAACTTTTAGTGGATGTTGCGGCAAACGAAACATTTAGTTCTTTTTTCAAAAACTCGCATATTAAAACCAATAAAATAAAAAACTAACATCTATGTCGTCCCTAAGCCTGCATTAGGTTCTAAAACTATTTTAAGCCCTATTTAAAAGCATAAAATAAGAGCTTTTAATTTCTTAATTAATGGCTGTTTGTACTACATTCCTTTGCCGTCCTATTATAGTGATTAAAAAAATGGTATGTCAAAATAATCTGTGATTTTTTGTTGTTAGCTATTGTTGATTGTTTGTGATTGATTTGCGTTGTTTGTAAGGGCCGGTGTTTTTATATTTATTATTGCCTTGTTTAATGTTTTACGGATTCAGATTTTTTGAAGATAGCATGTGTTATCCACCAAAAATATCAGGTTTATAGTCTAGAGATATAATCCTGCACCAGGTTATTCAATAAAATAACCTGTACAGTACTTTTTCTAAAGTGCTTATTTGTAAATAAGCCCCACTAGATAATGAAGTTAAATCAATGTCACTTCTTTTCTGTTGTAATAAGCTATAAAAGGAATACATTTAATAGCTGAACAATTACTTTCACATTGGTACCAGAGCTCCATACAAAGTGGCGGTTCTCCTTTGTGTTCAATTTTTACTACAAATAGATATGTAAATATGTAAAATTTTTGGTAAATAATAATTAAACCACTTGGAACAGTTACAGTGAAAGAAAGAGTGTAATATAAAATAATATAAATTACACTCTTTCGATATAATATAAATATAAAATAATAACATGTGACATGATTTTTCATGTCGCATGAATTTTTATGTTTTGGCTGTGTCTGTTGAATTCTTTTGCCTCGTCAACGACCGAAAACAAATTTTTACGGGAGGGGAAACCACTGTCATCCACAAAGAGTATATAATACACTACGTTTAAGAGTCGGGACTTCAAACAAGCTTTTTGACGATTTTGACTCGCAGTTTAGGCTAAGATCTCGTACCAACCAACAGACACAGATAAAAAAGTAATGCCAACATACTACAAAAGCAAACTAAGGATGTGGTGTACGCTACAGAATGTGTCGATATCGATAAAAACGAATGGGTACCCCCCCCCCCTGCCTTGCAGAACTTGCAGACAGGTTTTTTAATCCTACAAAAGCAAAATAAAAAGCTCTGTTCGTTTGAAAATATTGAGTATTATTTAATTACGTGTAATTATTTAATACAATTTATTTAATGTTCTCTTATATTTGCACGAGCACTACACAATTTATTTAACAACAAAAAATAAAAGTTATGTTTACAATGTGGAAATTAAAATTGTTGGTAATTTTCTGATCTCATATTCTAGGCGGAGTCTTCAGATGTTAGCTGATCGATCAACACACGTTTTTGCAATGTTGTGTAAGCAAGTAAGCAGGACATTTAGATCTGAAATAATGAATAGAGATTAGTAAATATATCGTTTGAGTTTACGCTGGTCATCATCAATTCAATTTATTGTTCACCGCTTACCATAGCGGACTATGTGTAACGCGCCCGAAGGTCTGGTTCTGCCCAATCAATGAAATCTGGTTCTGAAATAAACCACTCATTAGCTTCAGGAATTGAGCTATCAAACCATATCGGAAAGATAAGTTATGTAACTTACCAATAGAGGCGCTTATGCGGTTGCAGGCAACGATCACACCCGACGGGCATCGTGTAGCAAGGCGGCAGTCACGCTGTCTTCTTCTTCTAGTGCCTCTTCAATTCGGAAGATAAGCCGTCAGCTCATTATATTCATCTCTGTCAGTCGCAAACCGAAACGGCTTTTCAACGGGGTTAATGCCGATCCACTCTCATATGCTTTGCAGCCATGACTCTCATCGCCTTTCAACAAGTCACGCTGTGATCTAAAAATAAGTGGAGTTGAACACAGAAGAACTTTTGATGATGATAATGAGAGATGAATAATAAAACTCATACTCAACTTTGTTGTTAATGATGTTAGCTATCTAGTCATGGGAGGTTTTTGTTGTTTTATAAATAACCCTATATATGATATACTATATTATAATATATTGCAATAGACAATATTTATATGTATAAAACTAATGAAACATCTCAAGTACATTTGATACTCAAATTTACGAAAATAGATTTTTTATCGATAATTTGGTAAGTAGTAAGGACATCGCTACGGCGCATATGATTTTTGATTAAAGTGACCAGAACTTATTTCTAATTACTTAACGTTTATACAATAACATGGAAAACTACATACCGCTTCTCATCTAGTGGGAATTGGCCATGACAACCCTCTTTTGGTTTAATTTCCTACTAGATTTTAGTCAACATATTTCACACCTTTTGTAAAACATTTCGCTGTTATGCACATAAATAAATGACACAAACTAGTTAGATATACACTAATGATAAGTCACTGAAGACAATAAATAAGCACAAGATGGAAAACTAAACTAAAACAACGCTTTAATTTATATTTTCAAAACGGCATAGTGACTTATGACATTAGTGACACACTCCGGCAGCGCGAGACAAGGAAGGTTAGATCGGAAGTAAGAGACAAAACAAGTCGCCATTAAAAATTGCCTAAACTCCATACATTTTTTCTGCAGTATGGGAGTTTCGCCAGGCTGGTCATCCACGACACAAGCCGACCTCTTCTCGAGATCGATTGTCGATCAATACGATGGTAAATTAAAATCTTTATTTTCATAGGCCATCTGCCTTAATTTTATATTAGAACTATGTGTGGTTCTTTGTGAGTCAACACAAGAAACAATTGGTAAGCATATTTTTCGATATTTTAAACTTTTTGGTCGAAACATTGAAACACGTTTTTTTGTTCGATATTTCAGTGTTCTAATTTCTTGTTTTAGGGGTATGCCGCACTTTACGCACTTTATGCCGCACTTTGTTTAGACGCACTTTCTATCGCCTTTATGCATTTTGGACCCACTTTATAATGCAAATTTAAAAGCCGTAGTCTTCTTCGCATTTTTCTTCGCCTTTCTTCTTTGCCTATTTTTCTGGACTGCAAGCCTTTTTCATCTTGCTAAACGTTGGGAGCACCGAGGAGAGGGAAGGAGGTAAACCCTGCACCCTACACCCTTAAGCCATACACACACACCGGCAGCAGGTATGCAGAACCCTTTCTAAAGTCTCATCTCAACTATCTAAATTCTTAACAAGTCAAATTAAAATTAATTTATATAACATAAATGCAATCTCTTTCAAAATTTAGGCAATTATTAGAATATTAACTTAATCCTATTTGTACAGCCCCAGTGTGCCCTTAAGGCCAGCTTAACATTAATTTACAACTTTGTTTTTATAACCAAATACACGCACAACAAAGTAACCGTTGTTTTCTTTGTGTACAAGCCCCCCTTATGATTAAATTTCTAATTCTTTCCCAAGTAGCAATCCGTGTGCAATTTTGTAGGTGAGTCTGGCGCCCGAATATACCTTTTTTTTCTACATTTATTTATATATTTTTGACTCATCTCAACCTTAAAATTCAAAATTTAAACTCTTTAATTTTCTGTTACATTTGACATCCTTTTTAATTAACCTTCAAAAACATTATTTTTAATTTTTTATTACATTTGGCACCTTGAAACAGGGACTTGAATATTATCTAGCTTTGTTTGTTTGTTACTTTGTTGTGTGGATTACATTTTTATATGAAAGATATTGCATTTTGTTTTTCTATAACTTTTCAACAAAACAATTGTTTGTTTTTATAATTAATTCTATTTGAATTATATAATTTGTGCGGCATACTACCAAATAAAAGTTCTTGTTGTTGAATTTATTTACCCCATATTTATGTGTAAAAGAATAACTTTCATTTTTATGTGTTTTTGTATATTTATACATATATAGGCAATTTAACCTATATACTTTGTTTTTATACAACATTTATTGTATTTTGACATTACGGTTTACATATTTTAGGTGTAAAGAAGCTATTAATTTATATTTCAATAATTCTACCAAACACTTAGGGATTTTTATTGACTTTTTCTTGTAAACTTAAAACAATTTTCTTTGTTATAGTTTTGAGGTTGTTTTACCAAACTTAATATTAAGATATTTTTGTTGGCAGTATAAACTTAGAATTTTTAGCTAATAATATACTTATATAATTTAAATATTAACTTTAAAATATTCATCTATATGAATGGTTGAATAAATAATTTGTTTTATATTACAAATTTAACATTTGTTATAATATTTTATTTCAGTTAGGTAATTTTAAGTACATTGTGAAAAGATGTTGCATTTGTTTGCTTTGCAAATTAATAGTATTACATTCAAATATTAAGATTTCCGCTTACCACTATTCATTTAATTTGAATTGATATTGAAATAGCGTTATCACATTATCATATTATTAAAATTTTGTCATTATGGACATGGATAAACCTGCTTCTGCTGGACCATCACACAAAGTTTCTATTGCTACTGACACTACTGACTTAATTCCGCCTGTATTTCCGCGTGAATTGGAATCGCAATTAATTACAATGTCTGAAGAGCCTCCTCGCTTTGATCATACTCATAACGTTGCACAGTCTTCTTTGCTGGATTCTTGCTTGCCTGGTGGATCACAATTGCCTAATGATTTATTTGTTCGTAGTTCTGCTAAACATGGTTATTTTAAGCGTCCTGATTTTTCTAAGAGTAAAATATCGTTTGACGGTAAGTCTTGCGTTAGGGAATTTATTTCAAATGTAGAAGAATATATAGTTTCAAGGGAAATTGATGAATACTTTGTTTTGACTTCTTTTTCAGAATTTCTTACTGGTTTGGCCAAAAAATGGTATCGTGTTGTTCGTTCTCGTGTTAAGTCGTGGTTTGAAATTAAATTAGCTTTGTTTTCACATTTTGATAAACATGATTTTGGTTAGTATCACACGTTTGGTAGGGATTTAATTTTTTATGCTTCTTTACATTGTTTTAGTAATTCTTTTGATAATTTATCGCAGATCGTTCTGGTTTTGCAAAATCACTTTCTTCACTTGAAGAAATTTTCAAGAAAGTTGTTCTTTCTTTATTTAAAGCATTACATAATGCTTCTATATAATAGGGGTCGACTTGTCACTTCTTTTGACGTTACGTATTTTGGAGACAAATTTTTCTTTGTCTAATGCTACATACTCATTATTTTTTGAGAAAATTTCAAATAGTATTTTTTTACTAATATTTTTATAAAAATACTACTGGTAGATACCATATTAAAGATATTCTTAAAGTTGGATAATTATTTTTGAATTTGTTTTTTTGTTTTGTAATTGGAGTTATTTATGACCTATGAAAGAGATGAATGCAGGAAAATGGTCTTTGAATGAGGATGAATGAAAATGAATGAAAGATGGTAATTCCATATACGAATAACAATACAAAAATTTGTTCATTTAGTTTCATTAAAAATATATTACAGTAATTTAAAAGTAAAATTAGTTTTTCAAAATATTATAAATACATATTTTCTAATATCACGGAAGTTATGTTTTAGCTTGGTTATAAACTGAATTAGTCTCCAAACAACATTTTGAATTAACATCAAAAGATTTTAATTATTTTATATTTATTGTTACATATTATTATATATTATTGTAACACCTCGTTTTGTGCAAATTATTTTGTACAAATTTGCTTTTGTCTTTTTATAGACATCTTTTTTTGTCCTTTTGTAGACATAAATATTTTTCTTTGTCTTTGTTATTTACTCGGATTTGACACTTTAATACTCGAGTATAAATAAATACCGGATTTTTCCATTTTTTACTTTTTTCCTCAGGTTTTGTCTGGTGGTTCTTTTTGTATGGTCCCGAATTGTTGGATTCATACACCTTTTTTTTTTCCACATCATGTATGGAAGGTTGGTGGTGTTGTTCCAGCCATGATTGTGTTGTTTTAATGTGGTGATCCCGAATTGTTGGATCATTCACATTTCTTTTCCACATCATGTATGGAAGGTTGGTGGTGTTATTCCAGCCATGATTGTGTTGTTTTTGTTGTGTGTTCCCGAATTGTTGGAACCCACATACATTTTCTTTTTCTTCCACATCATGTATGGAAGGTTGGTAGGGTTGTTCCAGCCATGATTGTGTTGTTTTTTACTTTGTGTACCCAAATTGTTGGTCACCATACACATCATGTTCGGAAAGTTGGTGGAGTTATGCCGACCATGATAGTGCTTACTAGAGTCTGATAAACTGTTTGTTTTCAGATCTCACATTTAAAAAAAAAGACGAGTAGAGAGGAAGAGTCAGCGACGAGGGTGTCCAACTGATCTCCAAAAATTAAGGATAGTTTTGTTTCGGTAGGGTAGTTTATGAGTCAGCGACTAGGGTGTCCAACTGATCTCCCAACTTTAGGATAGTACTAGTCAGTGACTAGGGTGTCCAACTGATCTCCAAACTTTAGGATAGCTTACGAGTCAGTGACTAGGGTGTCCAACTGATCTCGATACTGAGGATAGTTTAGTGTTCAGGTAGGAAGGTGTTTAGAGTCAGTGACCAGGGTGTCCAACTGATCTCCATAAACAGGATTTTTAGGATTTTTTTTGTTATTGTCCTTTTTTGTTTCGTTTCTTGGGTTTTGAAACCAAGGTTCATTACGAACTTGGGTTCGGGTTTATTTACTTTTCTTGAACTGATGTTCACAATATTTTGTTGTGTAGGTATTTGTTTTGTTTTTATCAGCCTCGCTTCTCGATGCTTTTCTTGGGGAAGGGTGAAATGTGACATGATTTTTCATGTCGCATGAATTTTTATGTTTTGGCTGTGTCTGTTGAATTCTTTTGCCTCGTCAACGACCGAAAACAAATTTTTACGGGAGGGGAAACCACTGTCATCCACGACACAAGCCGACCTCTTCTCGAGATCGATTGTCGATCAATACGATGGTAAATTAAAATCTTTATTTTCATAGGCCATCTGCCTTAATTTTATATTAGAACTATGTGTGGTTCTTTGTGAGTCAACACAAGAAACAATTGGTAAGCATATTTTTCGATATTTTAAACTTTTTGGTCGAAACATTGAAACACGTTTTTTTGTTCGATATTTCAGTGTTCTAATTTCTTGTTTTAGGGGTATGCCGCACTTTACGCACTTTATGCCGCACTTTGTTTAGACGCACTTTCTATCGCCTTTATGCATTTTGGACCCACTTTATAATGCAAATTTAAAAGCCGTAGTCTTCTTCGCATTTTTCTTCGCCTTTCTTCTTTGCCTATTTTTCTGGACTGCAAGCCTTTTTCATCTTGCTAAACGTTGGGAGCACCGAGGAGAGGGAAGGAGGTAAACCCTGCACCCTACACCCTTAAGCCATACACACACACCGGCAGCAGGTATGCAGAACCCTTTCTAAAGTCTCATCTCAACTATCTAAATTCTTAACAAGTCAAATTAAAATTAATTTATATAACATAAATGCAATCTCTTTCAAAATTTAGGCAATTATTAGAATATTAACTTAATCCTATTTGTACAGCCCCAGTGTGCCCTTAAGGCCAGCTTAACATTAATTTACAACTTTGTTTTTATAACCAAATACACGCACAACAAAGTAACCGTTGTTTTCTTTGTGTACAAGCCCCCCTTATGATTAAATTTCTAATTCTTTCCCAAGTAGCAATCCGTGTGCAATTTTGTAGGTGAGTCTGGCGCCCGAATATACCTTTTTTTTCTACATTTATTTATATATTTTTGACTCATCTCAACCTTAAAATTCAAAATTTAAACTCTTTAATTTTCTGTTACATTTGACATCCTTTTTAATTAACCTTCAAAAACATTATTTTTAATTTTTTATTACAAACAGTAATATAAATAACCTTTAAAGATAATATCAGATCACTATCAGATTTCAGCATTCAATATAATACAATTTTACTATCACAACCCTTACCTATCTTGCGGGTGTCATAAAAGGTAACTAACCGCGGGTCCGTAATATTCTATCTTCATGAAGATAGACATACTACAGGGTAGTCGCCTAGTAACTTCTGTTATTTATCATAATATAACAATAACATATGCCAGGCAACTAAACTTCAGTAAGCTTACTTTCAACTGTAGATAGAATATTACGGACCCGCTGTAAGGGTAAAGACAGCGATGAGTAATGGGCAGCAGCATTACTCTTATATCAGCTTGCAATATATTGCAATTTACATGCCCGATACATGGCAATAGGCTCACCACCTATTATAACATGGGCCCTATTGTAACTGGTAAAATGTGGGTGTTGATTTACTTTGGCCTACACTTTCAGGGAAACAGGTGTGATTTATGTATGAATGTCAAAAATAAAAAATGTTTCAAAAACATCATCAGTTTGTAGAATAGTTATATGACTGTATATTTTAACCAACGATCCTGGTTCATTCTTGGTTGTTTTCAATATACATATTGTAGAATACCCTTAAGACAAACATTTATTTGAACATTTATTTTATTAAGGGCCTGTTTCACAATTGATGAATAAGTTCTGGTTCTTACGTGGCAGATCATTTGACAATTGTAATATGATTTATATGTCAATTGAACTGCCAAATAAGCTATTCAGAACTTACCCGTCAGTTGTGAAACAGACCCTAAGTATTACATTTATTTAAATAAGTTTCCAAACAGGTTGTGTTGTAACATGACAAAATTTAATCCCCAAGCATAGGCCTGGGCAATAATTGGCTAGTGACATTGGATAGTGGATTGTGACAAAACATTGAATAGTGGATAGTGACAGTTGTATTCTACTCTGCGGTCACCACACATCATACATATCAATTAATATTTTTCATCTTATACAACAATACATTTATTTCTGGCACAATAACAAATATTACTTTTCTCAATCTCTAATTGGTCACTAAATTCAAGGATACTAAAACTATTATTATATTTTCATTGAGTAAATTCAAATAAGAAATGTATGTTTATAATTGTATGTAATTGAAAAGATGTCGTTTCCACAGCGGTCAGTAATGAGAAATGCATATGATTTATTGAAGTATTAACAAAGTTTGTACTTGGAAAATCGATTAGAGGTACGCACCTGATTCTCTTGGAAACTGTTAGACCATTCAGAAGTCCATGTCTTAACTGCAAACATCTCCGACCTATCATTTATATTATTCAATAGTCCCACAACATCCATTTTTTTTTAATTGTTTTTTTTTTTATTAATCTAAATTAACCATTTTTAGCACTCCGCACAATTTTATCAAATTCAGCTGGGCTTTGCAGTTCGCACTTCGTCTTCCGCTTTTTTATTTTTGACATTATTGTTTGAGTTTGACACAGACAGTTTGAGTTGACACACCAAAAAAACTATCTTGTGAAGCTACAATTTTATTTCTTACCGGCAATACTATCATCCATCATCCTTTCATTCTTTACTCAGTTCAGGTGAATGGTTTAGCCGCAGTTTCGAACTTTCGAGATCATGTGTATAATCTATGAGAATTTAATTTTCCATTCTTCTTTCTATCCATCTTCCATTCATTAGATTCGAAAAAAAAAATTGTCAAATTGTCTCATTTGTCAGATTTTCTGTCAAAATCAATGTCTGTCATTCATTCATTCCTTCAACGACTTTTTTTGTGTATAGACGTGGTCATTGTGTAAAGTGATCAAGGTAATGGTTTTTGAATTATTGTTTTATATTTATTTTTTTGTCAGTATTCAATGTCTTCATTATAATATTTATAATCATCTTATTTGATAGGATTCGTAAGGTTTTAATGTTAAAAAATTGATTATCAAAACCTAATCCAATATGGCGTCATACCGTATCCTCGTGTGATTTTTATTGGTACACCTATTTTGCAGATGTCTCGCTACCGTGAATGGGATCTCTCATGCAAAGTTTATGTGGGAAATCTTGGAACCAATGCATCAAAATATGAAATAGAGAAAGTATTCTCCAAATATGGCAACATAAGAAATGTGTGGGTTGCTCGTAATCCATCCGGTTTCGCATTTGTTGAGTTTGAAGATCCTCGTGACGCTGAAGATTCCGTACGAGGGTTAGATGGAACGTAAGTTAATTATTTATCGTTACTTGGCGACCATTAAGTACTCGGGTTGATAGGTACTTCAAGTTTTGTGTAGTCTCAACGGCAATGTATTGATTTTTTGTCGCCATTTTCCTCCATTTTGGTTTATTTCACTCTTACCTAGTAGTAGTCTATTTTAAATCATAGGTATCTTACCTTGCTAAACATATATTGTATTTAGGTCTTAGTACCTTCATTTTTGCACATATTAATATGTCTTAATAGACTCCTACTTATCTTTGGGATTTTTAGACTATAATAAATTTTACTATGCATTACAAATTATTCAATGAAAGTATTAAGTAGGACAGTCGCACGCTCCTTAGATCCGTTTCGTTTATCAATATGAAACGCTTGAGTCATAAGTGTGCTATATTACAACACCTCCATACTGAAACTGAGATGTGGCATTTTAATGGATGTCAATTGTTTTGGTATGGGGAACACTGTATTATTATGTAATGTTTAAACCACTGGAACATGCGTGATTATGATTGGAATCTGTAAATGCTATGTAATTGCTCATCTTATTTTATTAGACTGTTGCCCTTGTACCATAGAAAATGATTAATAAATTTCAACTGTATGATATTGTTGTTAAAACAAATTCTGCTATGTGCACTTTAGAGATTTCTACTTTAATGTATAATACCTACCTATAACTTTGACTTACATATTTGTATTAATTTTTAAGAGAGTTAATTATTTTTATAATATTATCTCAAAACTTTTTGCAAATTTCAGAAATTATGGTTTCACTAGGTATGTTGCTGTACTCTGTGTGAACCAATACAGTAACAATGTCAATAAATGCATTTTGTTTTTTTCATAGCTTAAAATTACCAGGGCAGTTTTGTAATATTTGTGTTGTTTTCACAAATAACTGCCCTAAAATAAGAAAACCTAACTATGAACTCTTTTTACAGGCGCTGCTGTGGAACCCGTATTCGTGTAGAAATGTCGAATGGTCGTACTAGACGGGATCGCCGTTACTCAAGGTAATATTTTCTGAATTAAAAGTATTACAAATTAATATTTTCACTTGAAATTAATTTTCTTTGTTTTTATGCATAGTATGAGTATTCCCAAATTTGTCTATTTTGTTTTGCTGTCAAAGTTAATGTTTGGTTTTGAAATCTCTGATTTTGTTCAACATTTTTAATCAACTATAACTGAGTACATTAAGCTTCTAAAATACGTAATTAAAAGTGGTGGGTGTTGGAACGTTTACAGGTCCATTTTATCAACTGACTACCAATACACCGACCTCACCACATCTGTTCACCACAACTACGGCTCGTTAACCAATAAGACATCCGCGAACGCCGCTCGCAACAACATCCCGCTCAACTTCTTCGATTGGCTCACCAAACTTCTACGCGCAGCCGAAGCCTCCAGCTGCGTACCATCTATACTCCCAACAGCCATAACCTAGTCCTAAACCCTCTAGTGTGGACACTTCTGTAATATTGCCACGAGGCATGATATAGAAATCCAACCTTGAGTATTATCGCAACTTTGCTTCACTGACTGCACACACTCATCGTCTGCGAGGCACCAAGCTATAGAACTTTCCACGGTCAACTCTGCTCCCTGGTGTACCACATAGTTTAATATGCCCCCCGTTAAACTCATCGTACAACTGAAGATCTGCCGCGTCCAAGTTTGTATCCCCTGGCTACAGCCGCCTCACAACGGTCAACAACCTCCGCCACATGCTCACCAAGGCTCGGTACTATTTCAATCCTATACTTAGAACTACCATACCTTTAATAG
The DNA here is from genome assembly GCA_963931975.1 of Cataclysta lemnata. NCBI lineage: Eukaryota > Metazoa > Arthropoda > Insecta > Lepidoptera > Crambidae > Cataclysta > Cataclysta lemnata. Next base: position 2,425,581 of record OZ008342.1, read on the forward strand.
TATTAGTCAGTGCATAGGTCAAGAGATATTGTTATCAGATTAAGGAATCGACAAGTAAGTTCGAAGTAGCTTACTTCGCAGATCATTTGACAGTTCTAATATTATGAAATAAATGTCAATTGAATTGCAAAGTAAGCTACTTTGAACTAACTTGTTGATTGTGAAACAGGCCCTTAGAAAGTAAAATGTTATTGCTATCTCTATATTTGCAACTCTCTTTTGCAAACCCTTTTAAAGTTATATAATCTTTATTGAAAGTTATACACACATTATTAGGGATGTTATGTCAATTTTGCAATAAGTATAAGTAAGAACATGCAAAAAAACAATAATTGGCTTCATTATTATAAATTGATGGTTGATTTGATCACCAATGTAGACATTTATGATACATAAGTTCCTACAAAGATTTTGGCGGTTAGATATAAGTACAGAAGTTCTTACAGATACGTATTGCACTGTGCACACCCGAAACTGATTTGTACTCAGCTCGTCTCTAATGCTTCACAGGTCTCGCAGCCGCAGTCCGCGCCGTCGCTCGTACTCGCGCGGCCGGTCGCCCTCACCCAGACGGTCCCCATCGATTCGCCGTCGATCCCCGTCGGTCCGCCGCTCTAGATCCTGCGATCGGCGAAGCCGCTCTGACAGCAAGCCCAGGTATACATACATATATAAATCTCTCCTAATTATACGTGAATTGATTATGTTAGGTCCCAGGTCTCTATGTAGTCGATATAGTCGATATAGATAAGCAGGACTTATTTTTCCATCATTTATGGACCTTCTTCAAAAGAAGATAAAATGGTCAGAAAATGATTATCCTGATAAGGGAATCGAATCTTAATTACGATAATTTTTGTGAAGTCTTTTTCTTTGAAATACTTTTATATAACATTTTTATTTAATGTTCAAATAATAACAATATCTTCACAAGGTAATTTTGTCCACTTGTACTTTGCAAGCCTTAAATTATTTATAGAGATGTAAGACAAATGTTATTGTTATAATTTTTATTTAAATAATTCAACACTACTTTTTTTTTTACAGGTATTAAATCAGTGGGGACTGAAGAAACTTATGAATTGGACAAAACAATGTGTAATATAGTGATAATAAATGTTTGTATGTGCGTGCGTGTGTGAATGTTTTGATAGGTAATTTAGAAATACATATTATGTATTTTTATTTCTATTTTAAAGTTAGGCATGTTTTTTAGCTTTGATCAATTTCACTAGTTTACCTGAGAAATATCTATTTAAAATATAAGCTTTGTATAAAGTTATTGCTGTAGATAAATTGTAGTATTTACTTCATTTTCACAAATTAATTGTCTGTGTATGTTTATAAGAATTATTGTAAGAGTACTCAAAATATATTATGGTAATATAATTATTGTTTCATTTACACCTCAACTAAGGGATGAATTTACATCATTTGTGTATATGTAGAGCCCTAGTAAGGAGTCTTGAGCTATTCTTTCGCAAATAATGGGCACAAATAACAATGAACCAACGACGTAGGATAAGTGGCATTCCCGGTGGGCGTGGGCATGACAGAAATTGCCTATAGACAACTTAGGTGCCTTTTTTTTGAGGGACCAAGTTGTTGACAGAGGTCTTATAAAGCATCTGTGTCGGCAGTAGCCCGGTGGCAAAGTGTTTAGTTACGGCCCGTTCTCCCTATAATCCATCAAGAGATTCTGTCCCAGCAGTCGGGACACTATCTAAGGCCCGTATTATAGAACTATACTCTGTAATGAATCTAGTTTTAAAACTAGTCTTAATACGAGATTCAATTTTATTTAATTTTAGAACGGGTCTCGATTGATCATAACTCAGCTGAGTAATTGCTTATTACAGAAGGACATTTACGTCAAAATCTACGCTCAAGTATAATTTGATCTTTGTTTACGTAAGTATGGTCGACACCATACCTACTTGAGAAGAGATTACGTAATATACTCCTAAATAAAGTTTCAGTGATGATCAGACAAAAAAATCGAATCATTCAATCTTAAAGGAACATCTGTTGATTTTTAGTTACCATGTTTCGCTGATTTATTTTGTTGCAACCTTTGATTTTACTTCCGATTATTGACAATATTACAATTATTTCACCACTACCCATCGATAGGATCCACATAATTGATATATCTGTGATAGGATCTGTCGTTTCAATCGGTATGAGTTTGAAAAGACTAATTGGGCCTTAACAAATCTTACCAATGGAATGGAATGGTTTCTATAGTCGATTCATATGCTAGCTAATAAAAGAATATAAAATACTTATCACACTGCCTACTAATCTGCACAGACGGACTAGAGATTTTTTTGCCATTTCCATCTACATTTGCATGGTCGAATTAGGCAGAAGTGAACAAACAACCGTCAACACCCACGTTTCGCTAATTACGTTAGGTCCCCGGTTATAGTTACGTTGGTAATAGATGGCGAGACTATTGCCAAATATGGGGTACGTAAATCGCCGACCGACTCTGCTGTCCGGTTACTCATCTCTGTCATAACATAACGGGGCGGGTCCCAATATTCTAACAACAGTCTAAGCGTACTACAGCTTATTTGCTTAGCAACTTCTGTTACTTATCGTAATAATATTGCGATTTATTACGTAACAATTTTTTATATTATCTTCTATGCTGGCCTGGGAGCGAACAAATAACGTAGAATAGGCCAGCCCCGTTTCATCCCATGGGTGTCGTTAAAGTCGACTAAGGGAGATTGCCCGGTGTAGACCAATAAGCACCTTGGGGCACCCGAATGGTGGAGGGCAAACCACCAACAACAGCATACCCAAAGAGGGTTAGTGTCAGGCAAGCGGCCGGCTGTAAAACCTAAGCCAAAACTTTGAGCAGTATGGATTGGAATGTTGTCAATCCAATCACTCTCTCCGTTCATCGGTCTCTCGACATGGTCCCTTCCGTCTCTTTTCTATAAATTCATTCATCACTAGCACCTTTACGGTGTGATGGATGATATGAATCAAAAGGGAGTGGATGGCTTGATGACGTCTGACCGATATGAATGGAAGAGGAAACATACTACGCCGACCCCAAATAGACTGGGAACAGGGCAGGGAGAAGAATTTTTTGTATCATAAAAAATGCCAGGCAACTTAACTAAATTTTAGACTTAATCTGCCGTTAGTAGCCTTTACGACAACCCCGCCGGAGAGATTGTAACATAGATAAGATACGTTCCAAAAAAGATAAATTGTTCTTTCATATAGGTAGTTTCTTTGATATCGTTCATTTAATAGAAAGACGGCACAATTAATTAAAAACTTAGTAACATTTTGTATTCAAAATTGAGGCTTCAAGACTTCTTTTTGTAAGAAAAGAGTTTTAAATTTTGTCAATTTTCTATTTAGGAAGCAATATGTTATACAGGATTTGTGGATTTGTCAATGAACTACGAGATTAATATAAGACAATTAATCAACCAAAGCTTCGTCTTTTGTTTATTTTCCACGCTCCTAACAATTATTATGTCATTTTACACTACGTCTCTAGTAATAAATTGAAACGAAGTAGGTCGGCTTTAGTTAATTCTTTAATAGATTTTAAAATGTAATAAATAGACAACGTATAATATTTTCATTTGAAATAAATAAATTCAGATCACACATTTTCATTAGCACCACGGTAAAGCTACTAGTTACATATTAACACTTTTTCTTATCAGAAGCATACGACACAGGCCTTTGCTTGCGATTAGCAAAAAATTCGAAATACACACAAGTCCCTACAGTTACAAACATAATGCCTATAACATGTAGGACGGTCAAATTATTTTTAAATACAACCGAAGACAATAGCAATGACATGAACTTCCTTATAGTTAATATGAACGTTACGGTCACAGACGTTTCTGTAGTAGCAAGTTCGTGTACACTCTGTGCACAGACGAATTGGGAGAGGATGCTCATTCCTACCACAAGCCAGATGTCCATTGACAAACTTAAAGCTGCTTTCTGCAAGTGTGGGTACAATGGTACAAACAATGGTAATCCAATGGCATGCGTGTAGAACATCATCTGAAAATAGAAACACCAGCCTTTGAAATCCTGCTTTACATCTAAGAATTAGTAATTCCTGTTTTGAAATAGAAGTTTTTTAAAAACAATTAAAAGGCCTTCACAAAATCACCTCATCTGCATGTTTCCCATATTTCTGGAATAATAGCTCTTGTTGTAACCCCAATAGTGCTCCTGTGACTAACGTACTCAATAAGATAATTACACCGATGCACCAATAGAAGAAAGACTCTTTATTCTCCCCAGTGGGAACCCCACTGTATGTTGCTATGGCAACACCAATACTTATGAGTATGGAACCACAGGCTTTTGAAAGTTTCGGATACTGCTTCTTTGCAAAACAGTAAATAACCATTCCAGCAGGAGATGAGGCTGACCTGCAAAATAAATAGACTCATTCTCATTTGGTACCATGGTGCCATGCCACTATGGCTTATATTAACAGCACTGCAGATATGAATTTTCCATACTTTGCAGGACACAAAATATTACGGTTTTTATTGCAACAGGAATTAAAGAAGGTAAGGAAGGTCTGTAAACTACCTATGAAAAAGATGATAAAATTTGCAGTATTACTTTGACTATAACAATTATTATAAAGTACAATTTAAGATATAAAGATGAAAGTGAAACGTCACACAATTAGTTTTTGAGTTGACCTTCAAAGTTTTTATACTTTTGGAGAAGATTAAGGTCTATGATTCGTGTAAAGAATGGAACATTATAAATAGTTAAATATATCCCTTCATCCACTCATGTCTTCAATTATAAATAGTTTATTATGTGTAAGTACTATGCTATAAAATTAAATTAATATTTATTATAAGCAAATGCATTAATCAGAAGGGTTAGTACAATTATAAACATTTTTGATAACAGAAATGTAATTGTCCTACAAGAGAGTATAGTTATTGAATATTTTCAAAAGAGAGAAATGAGTAGGTATATCTAATTGTTAGGTGAATAATATTATAATTGATAGAATTAATGAAATTCTTTAGAAATTCAGATATTAGAATATTTATTGTGACACACAAGACATGACAAAAAGTAATCAAAAATATATTAAATTGACATAGAATGGTGCCATACCTTTAAAATATAGAAAAAGAGTTTGCCTAGGAGCCTATACAACCTCTAACAATAATAGTGTAGAATAAAATAAATTACCTTATAATCATATGCAATGTTGAGGGCACATGCAAAGAATAAACATAATTATTGGAAAAATGTGTAATAAAAAACACACCAGTCAGAATTATGTATTGTTTAAGTGGTATTTTCGGGCGAATCTAAAATAAGATAACATTTACATTATTAAAACATTAGTTAAAATGCTGTTTTAATTTTTTTAAAACAAAACGAGGTTTATTTACATGTGTTTTGTAATTAGAGATATAATTAGCGACGGAGGCAAAACCTTACATGACTGGTATAATTATGACTGCAAATTATAAAATTGTTCACTTACTGTGCCACATTTTGTCGTAACTATAAACCCTTGTAACGATATAAAGAAAAATTGAAGGAATGTAATAAGATTTGCACTATTGGGAGTCCTGGCCATTAAAATTTCCATGAAAAAGGTACACAAACAACAACTTGTAAAAAGTTTCACTACAGTTTTGGTTAGAGGCATTTTTACTCATTAAAACAGACAGAATGGAATATAATAATAAATTATTGTCATTTCACAAATACAATCGAACATATACAAGACATAGGTGATTGCGAATAATTAAACAATACAAAAACTTTGATAGTGGAAGTTTTGCTGGAATTTGGAAATATTTAAAAATTGTTTCATTCATTCACGTAGTATTGTATTCTCTTTGTTCATTCATTCATTCAAAAGAAATGTCAAAAGCAAAACCTATGATTTTTTTTATTTTTTTTATTCTCCCTATATTTTAGGGAAGGCAAAGGGTCTAGCCCATACAGCCAAGTCTTTAGTGTATATTTTATCTGTAGTCTTATGAAATAATGAGTGGGTGAAATGTATGAATGAAATGAATTTTAAGTTAAAATATGGGTGTCACACATTTTAAAGCATCTAGGGAGTGTTTGGCGCGAATTGAATGGTAACAGAGTTAATGATGGTACTTGATGAAATGGATAAAACCACTTTTTATAGTGATCTTCACCACAACATCAAACACATCATGAGACTTATTTTCGATGATTCTGCATAATTGCACATCTACACGGATGCTTGTGCATCAAAATAACACCACTTTCACTGCACAAAATCCACTCTGTAACAATTTTTGCAAAACCTATGACTACTGAAGGTAGACAAACGATTCTTGAACTATACAATCTTAAAATAATATCAACATATTAAACATTATGATGGTCTGTAATAACCTGGTTGTATGACCTTGAAAAAAAATTTTGTAAGTTATTTTTGATAATTATATTTTAAAAATAGATCATACGCTACCGTTAGCAAGGCAACTATTTTTATTAACGAACCCATAATCTAACGACAACTTTATTATTAAATTTGTTGATTTATATTATTGTACGTACGACACCCATATTAAAATGTATAATTCAAAAAAATAAAAAGTATAGACATGGCTGTATGGGCTACATCTCTTTGCTTTCGCTGAAAAAGGAGAACTATACAGAAATTTAGGTGTGTTTGGTGCGTTTCATGGTGTCAATCAGTTTTTGTAAAATTAGTTCAGAGTTGATTTTGTGCAGTGAAAGTGGTGTTATTTTGATGCACAAGCATCCATGTTAATGTGCAATAATGCAGAATCATTGAAAATGAGTCTGGTGATGTGTTTGATGTTGTGGTGAAAGCCACTATAAAAAGTGGTTTTGTCCACCTCATCAGGCACCATCATGAACTCTGTTACCATTAAATTTGCGCCAAGCACTCCCTAGATGCGTTAAAATGTGTGACACGCATATTTTAACGTAAAATTCATTTCATTCATAATTTCATCCACTAATTATTTTATAAAACTACAGATAAAACATACACTAAAGACATGGCTGTATGGGCTAGAACCTTTGCCGTCCCTAAAATATAGGGAGAATTAAACAAAAAAACAAGGAGTGTTTGGCGCGTTTCGTGGTGTCAGTCAGATTTATTTTCGCTAATTCAAAAATTGTTACAGAGTGGATTTTGTGCAGTGAAAGTGGTGTTATTTTGATGCACAAGCATCCGTGTTGATGTGCAATTATGCAGAATCATCGAAAATAAGTCTCATGATGTGTTTGATGTTGTGGTGAAGATCACTATAAAAAGTGGTTTTATCATCCATTTCATCAAGCACCATCATTAACTCTGTTACCATTCAATTCGCGCCAAGCACTCCCTAGATGCGTTAAAATATGTGACACATCCACTCATTATTTCATAAAACTACAGATAAAATTTACACTAAAGACATGGCTGAATGGGCTAGACCCTTTGCCTTCCCTAAAATATAGGGAGAATTTAACAACAAAAAAAACAAAAAAAAAATTGAGCGGGAATTTCTTTTCTGTTTTGAGACGTCGAATTTTCGGATTGTTTGTTTGGACTCAGTGCACTAAGATTAGATTGTACAGGATTGTACCTATTTGAGGGTGCTTTTAGTGACCGTGTGTTTGTTTTTTGGATTTTGTCTTCAGAATAGGACACTTTTATCTAAATAAAATAATATAGCAATGACACCTGTATATGTCATTTATGTTTTATTGTATTATTGCTTATTAACACATTGATAAATAAGATCGAATTTGATAGTACCTAAGTGGCGTAGTGTTTGGTACTCTTTGAGTTTGCCTAACACCCGTATTACATTTTTATGAGGTGCGTTAACGCACAGGGTCCCAAAAACCTATTCACAGACAATACATACCTACTTGAATGACAAAACACATTGAGAAATGTCTTACTTCGCACAGTGTTGCTTCTTTACTTATACAAGTATTATTTGTGAATACGGGTGTTAAAGTCCTAGGCAGTGGGCTGTTTATTAGGATGGTAGAGTGCGGCCCAGATAGGTCCGCGCGTGGTCAAAATTGGAACTAAAATGTCGTCTCATATTTTGTTTGTCTAGGGAGTGTCAAATGTTAGCGAGCAGCGCCACCCCTCGCGGGCGAAGTTGTTATAAAAATAAGGTGAAGGTGGCAAAGTGCGCCTAGCGGGTAAATGCACCTACCACAAATGTCATGAAAAGTATCGATTGGATACTACTTTTATAAAAAACAAATAGCCTTTAAAGACACCTTTTTTATCGACGCTTAAGTTAATTTAAAGCTTTATGTTAATTTAAGTTAAAAGAAATTTTCGAGATATTTGTGGTAGGTGCACTTGCCGGCTAGGCCCACTTTGCCACCTTAACCTTACATGCTTAATTTTTATTCCACGCCTTCCACACATACATTTTATATATAAATATTTATACAATAGGCATAATACCACCATCATATAGCACCCACACTGCCGGCGGGCATGCCCGTCTAGTGAATTCCCCGGCTTAGCCAATGTATGAAATTTAGTGTTGTTGTCATGAAAGAAGTAAATATCGAGATATTATGTTTACGAAAATAATAATAATATAATCTATAACCCTTCCGAGGTCCAGAGCAGACTGGGAAAATGGCAAAGTAGGCTAAAGAGTGTGGGACTGAAGATCAGCAGAACAAAAACTGTTCATTTGTACTGCGACTTCGGTTGCGCCTCTGGTCTTACTGATATTACTTACGAGTTTTGGGGGTAGGCAGCAAAATTAGCAAGTCGTGACTACACTTAAATTATTTTTTTATTTAAATATAATAGTAAAATTTTATAAAATACAGTATATTTATGTTCTATTTTGCTTATCTAAGAACATACATTGTGGGAGTCATTTTCTGATGTGTATTTAGTTTGCACATCCACATACCTGCCGATCACTTTATCAAATTTAAATAAACTACACGGAGCACTAGAATGGCCACTATAGAAGCAGTTTTGGAAACACAGAGGTCCATAGAGGCATCTTTGACACAGAGGTTGGCTAAACTGGAATCCAAAGTGAAGTCTGCATCACCCCCAAAGTCATCAGCCCCGGCAATGGGTTTGGCGGAAGAAGTAAAATCCTTCAAAGAATCTGTTCACTGTATATTGTCACTCCTTAGAAAACAGATTGCAGAGATCTTCATTACAGTTGACAATACAGAAATGCGACATAGAAGGAAGTTTCTTTTGCTCAGCGGGGTTCCAGAAAGTGCAGATGAAAATGTTCATGAAGTGACTGCAACACTGCTCCAAAAACATCTTGGGTTGAATGAACTCTCAACAAGTGATATCAAAGTATGTTATAGACTGGGCTCTTCTAGTGTCATAGGCAACCGTGTGCGGCCTATTGCTGTGCGTTTTACCGATTTCGGGATTCGATCTAAAGTGTGGAAAAGTAAGACCAAGTTAAAAGGTACGTCTTTGGTACTAAGCGAATTCCTCACTAAATTCCGGCAAGACTTGTTTCAAACAGCACGGAAACACTTCGGCATGAGCAACGTGTGGACATCGGACGGAAATATCAACGTTAAGACGCCTGATGGAGTACGTGTTAAGATTACTTCGGCCGCTATACTGTCCGATCTGATGGCACAATTTCCACCGACAATTGTAGTCTGGTACTTCTACAGCTAGTCAGAGCAGTAAAGCTCCAATAGGAAGATCCAGACGCCCGGTCAAAACTACTAAGTTCACGAAGTAAGACCACCGGTACATATTATTTGGCTTTATTCATACATTTTCTATTTTATTTTTGTGTGCCCAACCTAAATCGAACACGATACATTGTTATGTTCACAAATTATATAGTTAGACAGTTTCGTTTTTCGAGATAACCTCAGAAATAACAATAATGTAATCACTTTTTGACATTTCGCGTTGACATAGACAGTTTTTTTTTTTTTAGTTTTAAATTCTTCCTATATTTTAGGGAAGGCAAAGGGTCTAGCCCATACAGCCATGTCTTTAGTGTATATTTTATCTGTAGTCTTATGAAGTGATGAGTGGGTGAAATATATGAATGAAATGAATTTTACGTTAAAATATGGGTGTCACACATTTTAACGCATCTAGGGAGGGCTTGGAGCGAATTTAATGGTAACAGAGTTCATGATGGTGCCTGATGAGGTGGACAAAACCGCTTTTTAAAGCGGTCTTCACCACAACATCAAACACATCACAACACTTATTTTCAATGATTCTGCATAATCGCACGTCAAAATAACACCACTTTCACTGCACAAAATCCACTCTGTAACAATTTTTGAATTAGCGAAAATAAATCTAAATGACACCACGAAACGCGCCAAGCACTCTCTGTATTGATTTTTTTTTTTTTTCTCTGTTCTCTCGTTCTTGATTAATCGCATTGAGGTGACACAACGGTCAGACGTGTTCCATTTTGTTGCCATTTTTATACTTTTATTAAATATTTTGTAATTTTTTTTTTTTTAAGTATGCCATAAATGTACAAACAGAATATTAGACATAGCACGATTGTGTGTAAAACTTGCTGATAACGTCTGGTGTAATTTTATTTTTCTTTTGATTGTTGTTGTTTTGGGTAAACCTGCTCAATGGTGGGTATGTGGATGTATTTGTTGAAATATTTATTTTATATTCCTCATTTAATTTTATTAGTATATATTTTATAATTTTTATATATTAATATTTATTTTTTTTATATATATTTATATTTATAATTGTATATTTTATCTATATTATTTCCTATGTCTGACCTTGATGATTATCAATCGCTTAGTGACTCCAACTCTTCGTATCACTCATTTGAAAGTGATGATGGATATGCACTGGATACGGCCATTTCGCGACAATTTGGCAAGCTTGATAGCTGTCTTAATGTTTGTCACATAAATGCGCAGAGTGTCCCTTGTCATTACTCTGAGCTCTTAAGTACGTTTTCGGGTGGCACCGTACACGCTGTTCTTATTTCTGAGAGCTGGTTAAAACCCTGCCTGAGATCGGTGTCTGTGTCCCTACCCGGTTTTGTTCTAATACGTAATGACCGTGTGGGTAAGGGGGGGGGAGGGGTTGCAATTTATTTACGTGGTGGCATTCCGTACAAAATCTTAGATTCTTCTTCATCACACTTTGGTTGCATGGAATACTTGGTTCTTGAGATTGATGTCAGGGGTGTGAAAGTCGCTCTTGGCGTTATTTACTGTCCGCCCTCCGTTACCTATTTCTCAGACCTAGAATCTCTACTAGACAAAATCGGAACGGATCACTCGCACCACATTATTATGGGCGACTTTAACACAGACCTGATAAAGGTAGCTCCATGTTCTCTGAGGCTTAGGTCTATTTTTGAGTCCGCAGACTTTACGATACTACCGCTTGATGCTACTCACCATAACATATCTAGTGCTGACAGTTGGATAGATATTATTGCTGTATCTGCTACTGATCATGTTATCAAGCACGGACAGTTGCTGGCTCCAGGTTTCTCAAGACATGACCTTATTTTTATAACTTACAAGGTTAAGCCACCCAAACCAAAGCCTATTACTGTACAGTTGCGCAATTTTAGTAAAATAGACATGAATTTACTTCTCAGTGACGCATACGCTCAAAACTGGTCTTCCATTATAAATGCTTCCTCGCTGGACGAAATGGTGTGCCTTTTCGATTCAACGGTCATCAATATTTTCGATAGACATGCGCCAGTGAGGAACGTTAGGATTAGGCGACCGCCTGCCCCATGGATTACTCAGGGTGTGCGTATGGCAATGAGAAAGCGTGACAAAGCATTTCGGGTTTTCAAGCGGTGTCGTACTGATAGTCACTGGAACACATTTAAGTCCGCCAGGAACCTTTGCAACCGGATGGTGAGAGCAGCAAAGCGGCAACATATACAAGAGAAGGTTCTCAATTCTTCTCCCGCTGGTACTTGGAAGTTCTTGCGATCCCTCGGCATTGGTAAATCACTGGATAAAATCGCACCTTCTGTCAATCCAAATACACTAAACAGGCATTTCTGTTCAGTGAAGCCTTTACCTGAATCTGTTAAAAATAAAACTCTTCTTTCCATATCTTCCAAGGCAGCGTCATCCTATTTTCAAAATCAGTTTTCCTTCACCCCTGTCACTGAGAATGAAGTTCATGACATTATTTTCTCTATCAAATCCAAAGCCATTGGCTGCGATGATATCGGAAGGTCAATGATTATCTCTATTCTGGACTGCGTGCTCCCTTTTCTGGTGAGTATTATTAATCGCTCTCTTACTTCTGAAGTCTTCCCAACGTTGTGGCGGAAATCGCTCATTATTCCCCTACCCAAAATTTCTAACCTTACTTCTGCCGCTCACTTTAGACCCATTAGTATACTTCCCTTTCTATCTAAGATTTTGGAGGCGGCTGTTCAAAAGCAAATGGCAATGTACGTCTTGTCGAATCAACTACTGAGCCCTTTTCAGTCGGGGTTTCGACCGGGACATAGCACATCAACAGCCCTCACCAAGGTCTTGGAAGACATTCGAGATGGCATGGAGCACTCTCATTTGACAGTGTTAGTTTTAATTGACTTTTCAAACGCTTTTAACGCTGTCGATCATGATTTGCTTCTTGCCATCCTCTCCTCTTTAGGATTTTCTCAATCGGTGGTCGCGTGGTTTTCTTCCTACCTACGTGGACGCCGACAAGCTGTATGTGTTAATAAGACCATTTCTGATTGGTGCGATTTAGTTGCTGGTGTTCCACAAGGCGGTATACTATCCCCTTTTCTTTTTTCTTTCTTCATAAACAGTATTACGTCATTGCTTCAATGTTCTTATCACCTTTATGCAGACGACCTCCAAATTTATACGCAGTGTGAGTTTAACGACTTAAACAAAGCCATCGAGATGGTGAATGACGATCTTAATAGGATACTGCATTGGTCGCTCAGTTATGGCATAGAAGTCAACCCGGGAAAGTGTCAAGCTGTTATCGTGGGTAGTAGCCGACGAACAGTACATTTAGATTTAAAGTCTGTCACTCCTCTTACGTATAACAGTAAAATCATACCTTTCGAGACTCATGTTAAGAACTTGGGAATCTTAGTTGACGGGTCACTGAGCTGGGATGCTTACATCAGCGATATTAGTCGTAAAGTCAACAACGCTCTCAGGACTTTGTACTCCCTTAAGAATTTTTTACCACCTTCCACTAAAATTATGCTGATACAAACGCTTGTTCTTCCTATCATAGATTACGCAGATGTCTGCTACACAGACATCAATCAATCCCTGCTCAACAAACTTGATCGTCTGCTCAATGCGTGTATCCGATTCATATTCGGCGTGCGGAAATACGATCATATCTCTAGCTACCGCAAGCAACTAAATTGGCTGCCCATTCGGGAACGTAGGAACCTGAGAGTTGCTTGCACGCTTTTTAACATCCTATTTGATCCACGATCCCCCGAATATTTGAAATCGAGATTTAGTTTTTTGCGGTCGACTCACAACCAGAACCTTCGCCCTAAACTTCTTCTTAGTACTCCTGCGCATCGAACCAGTTTCGTATCCAAATCTTTCACGGTCTCTGCAATTTGTATCTGGAATGCTCTGCCTGACAGTGTGAAGAAAGCTCCCAACAAGGTCGCTTTCAAGAAACTAGCACGTGACCACTATCTCAAATCTATTTCTATATGAGTTGGTGTCTTTCGTTTACAATGCTCATATTAATGCTATAGGAAATATTTATGTATTTATATATGTGTTTATGCTATGCCTCATTTATGTATTCTATAATATAAGTCGACAATAGTAGTAGTAGTAGTATATTAAAGTACTTATAGTAAATAGTTGTTATGTTGTAGTTCATAATTAATTATGCTTTGCCTCCTTATGGTTTCTAACACGTCTTACTGGTTGACTGGTAGAGAATGCCATATGGCATTAAGTCCGCCAATTGTACAGTTGTTTTATATTTGTGCAATAAAGTTTTTATAAATAAATAAATAAATAAATAAATATTGCCTTAGATGGTGTATCCCTCACAGTTCGTTCCGATTTCAGGTACCTAGGATCATTTATCCAAAATAATGGTGATATTGACCGCGATGTGAATGGTAGAATATATGCAGGATGGATGAAATGGCGGCAGGTCATAGGGTCAACGTGTGACCCAAGATCGCCCCTGAAAATTAAGGGTAAAATATACAAAATCATAATAAGACCTGTCGTATTGTATGGATCAGAGTGTTGGGCAATGAAAGCGAGGGATGAAAGAAAAATGCATGCAGCGGAAATGAGAATGTTCAGATGGATGTGTGGGGTGACTAGGAGAGACAGGATTAGAAATGAGTACGTTAGAGGAAGTCTGAAAGTAGCGCCGATGATCGAAAAATTTAGGAGTAACAGATTAGCGTGGTACGGGCATGTAACGAGGAGCGATGAATGTTACGTAACTAGAGGTATGTTAAGTATGGATGTGCATGGACCTGGAATGAAAGGAAGACCGAAGAAACGATGGATGGATTGTGTGAAAGATGATATGGGAAAGAGGGGAGTTCACGCTGAGCTCACGTTTATTAGAAGAGAGTGGAGAAAGAAGTCATGTTGTGCCGATCCTACTTAGAGTAGGGCTGACTATTTAGACAAGGGCAGGGAGAAGATGTTTACGAAAACGAACTACTATAATGTAAAGCAAACTGAGTTCTATGTCATTTAAATAGGGAATCGCCATTCGTACGTCTTCAGTATGTCTTGAACATTAAAGTTCATTTTGGTTTGTCCGCTCGCCCACCACAAGCAACCAACCGACCAAGTGAAGTGAGTGAGTGAGGAATCCATTAGTTAGTCTGTGTGACCGCGTCGCAGAGAGTCGACGCGATGTGTTTACGCGCCAAAACGTTTTATATTTCGAACTTGTTCAACGTAAACTTAACGGAAAATCTGTGACCGAATCGATCGATGTAGTGACTGTTCTCATTTATTCGGATGAAAACTTAACAGTGCTCGTGTGAACAGTAGTGTTAACGGCGACCAGTTGTAACTAAACACTACATAGTACGTTACAGATGATTTTCGCATTCGACTACACAATGCAAACAGTTTTAAGTTTTATGTCTTCACTGAGTTTATGCAACTTGGTTTTGTTGGAAACATGTTAGCAGGATACTTGGTGTTTTCTCTTCTGATCTTCCACACATTCCAAAATGGTGAGTTATCTTTAAATGCGGGTATTTAAATAAGAAAAATTGTCTAAGAAACAGAAAATTAAAAAGGGGTATGTTCTTATAAATTATTTCTGTGATAAGTATGTACAGAACTTCTTAATTACCCTCCATTATCCCATATATCCAAGTTTTATTGAAAGTTAAATGTGTTAAACTTGATTTAAGCCTATTGCAGAATAAAGGTGGTAGGCGCCGTAGGCGTAGCCTGGCACAGCCTTGCACGAATTAAATTTACGTATCATTTACTTTCATTTACATCATAAATGTAAGGCTTACTTAATATTTTCCTTCTATTTAAATAATGTGCATTAAGTTTTCTGTCTATACAAAATTTTGAAGATGTACGCTATTTTTGAACTGACACAATCAAAAGTGTCAATGAACTACCCACTGGCCAGTGGCCACCTACATAACAAATTGCTATCATTAGCAAATTACCTATTAAATAAAAATAAAATTTCGTGTTTCGGAACAAAGTTAATATTAGTTAGTAGTAGTAGTTTAACGAAGAATGAAAAGGTAAACGTAGTTTTACTTTTATCCCTTAGTGGTATAAAAAAATATTCTCAGACCTACCAAACAAACAAAATTCATAAAAGTTACGAAGAAATTCGACAACAAACACCGTGACACGAGATTTTTTATTAGATTATCAAGACAGTGTCCACTCAATTAAAGGTGTCTACTGCCTAATAGTGATTTGAAGTCGTTAAGTTCGCTATTTGTTTTTCTCTCGTAACATAACCAGTTTGGCGGTTAGGGTGATCAGGAAATTGATGTGTAGCTTGTGACGTAAGCGACTGACAATGGCTCGTGTTCAGTCGTCGGTCACCGGCTTGGTCTATCTGTGTTGAGCCTTATTGTGCCATACCTGGCTATGAAACATTTTTATTGTTGGTACAATTACGCTGGTCAGTTTTTATCCGCCGTGTAGTGACTGTAGAGTAGAATACATTATTGTTACCACCCCAAATCTCTCCCGTGGGTGTCGTACAAGGCGACTAAGGATAAATCAGTGATAAGGAATGGGCAGCAGCGTTCCCCTTGTACCACCTAGCAATGTACTGCGAATTTTGTGCCCGATAAATGGCAATAGGCTCGCCACCTATTACATGGGACCTAACATGATTAGCGAAACGTGGGTGCTAGTTCACCTCTGCCTACCCCTTCGGGGATACAGGCGTGATTTATGTATGTATCTATGTTTTATTAATCATCATCGTAATCATTACCAATTTACCAACCTTTTAATGATTTCACTGCTGGGATATAGGCCTTCCATATGGATGGAATAATGTAGGGATACTGGACCATAATAACCCATCACGCTGGCCGAGTGCGGGTTGGAGGGTATTATTAATGACTACGAATGCGGCCGGAACCAACAGCCAAACTTGCCTTTCGAAGGACGGGGAGCTTTAGATATTATGTTTTTGGTCACCTATCCAATGACCAGCTTTATCGAACATTGCTTAGTGTACGCAATCGCAGGCCAAGCATGTCTACTGCATGCCTACTGCGCCACCGAGCTCCTCCCCTTTTATTACGTTAAGCGAAAGCGATCTTCTGTATAAAATTAGGTAAAACATTTTTTGTACTGGTGCGGTAATCGAATCCGCACCCTCTGCAAACTGGGCAGATGCCTACGTTATACGTTAGGACGTTTTTTTAATGTCTAGATTATACTGATCCAGGTAAACGTTATAGTTGGTAACGTTAATCAAGTTAACTTGACGAAATTTCATTTAAGCCAACGATCTTCTGTTTGTAGTGTGTAGTAAATGCACAATTTCATTATGGCTTAGTTATGACAATTTCAGAGAGGCAGCCAGCTGCAAAACCTAAGCCAAAACCTTGAGCAGTTTGGAATGTTGTCGCCCCAATCATACTCTCCGTCCATCTGTCTCTAGGCACGTTCCTTTCCATTACTTCTCTATACATTAATAATTCATTATTAGCACCTTTCCGGTGTGGTAGATGATGGATGAAAAATAAAGGGAAGTGTAGCTTTGATGACGTCTGAACAATATGAATGGAAGAGGGAACATACTGCGCCGACCTCAGATAGACTGGGAACAGTAGGCCTATTCCCTAACTTTTTTTGACAGTTGAAAGTGATTATCACCGAACTATTTACTAATACATTGCTGTTATCACAGGACAAGTGTCACAATAACATTATAGTAAAGTAGTAATGGATACGTAAATAGTTCGGTGATCATCACTTTCAACTGTCAAAAAAAGTTAGGGAATAGGCCTACAGGGCAGGGTGAAGAAGAAAAGCAGGAATTCCATGAGCGGGTTTTTGCCGCATATTTTTATGTAGAACATTGTAGGTACCCGGTCTTTATTACTATTGAAAAAAAAAAACTAGCACGAATCGCGAATCTGAATAGAAGTGTGGGAGATTATCTACGACTAACGAGGTCAATCACCCGCAAATAGAATAGGTATTAGGACAACGTGGAAGAACAAGAAATAAAACATTGACCCAGCATATCCAACAGGAACAGCGATCGGCAAAAAATAGCGCGCGACCTCAAAAGCACCCAATCGTCGTCGTAAAAGAATCTATTTTCGTTGGGGAAAAGCAGAATAACTACGAACTTGACATCTGTCGCTACGCCAAGTGCCCGCGTTATAAACAAACAATATATTTAGACGTCAGAACGGAGTGAGAGTTATTTATAGCGTTATTGTCGACAATAGTAATGCAAGGGGCAATTGGCATCTGCCAAGTGCCACGGCCGCGACATCGCTTATTGTAGTCATATCCAGCACATAGGTACATAACTGTGGGAGCTAGAGCTCCTTCACAGTAGGCAGCCGAATCGTGGCGTGGAAAACTTACAACGGGTCTCTTAAGAAGGCTCAAAGTTTCTCAAAGGGCAACGGAGAGGGTTTTGCTCGGTGTTTCCTTCCCTTCGTAAGACGGAGGGTAACATGATGACTTCATCATCATCTCCAGCACTTTAATTAGCGGCCCCTGCCACTGTCACCCAGTCCCCTCTAGGTCGTGGCCCTAGAAGGACGCAACCACGATTGGGCATAGGCCTCCTCAAAGATCTCCACACCGATCGGGCCTACAGTGTCCGCAACCAGCG
This sequence comes from Cataclysta lemnata, assembly GCA_963931975.1. Taxonomy (NCBI): domain Eukaryota; kingdom Metazoa; phylum Arthropoda; class Insecta; order Lepidoptera; family Crambidae; genus Cataclysta; species Cataclysta lemnata. The sequence continues at coordinate 2,443,924 of OZ008342.1, forward strand.
GCTTCCCGTACATGGGACCTAAAATAGTTGCCGAAATGCCTTTTGGGATAAACGCAATTAAGTGTACAATATCGGTACATAAGATGACCTATGCGCAGCGCAGTAAAACGTTTTCAGGTATTAATAATTGAGGTTCTGTATGAGGTGCGGCGTGTGGCTGTAACCTTAACAACGTAGGGATCTGCTCCGCTTCTGCGCGTTTATTTAGTTTAGACACTTTCCCTTTAACTAAACCTGCGCAAACGACCGTTATGTTGGTTCTACTTACGTGCCGGGAAGTATAGTATCTTACAATAATATTTTGTTGAGTTTTCGTTTTTCTCTTCCAATTTTTGTGAATGATGTCAAAAGCGTCTTGAGTACTAAATGCTAATCTGTTTTCTTTCGACACTACTTTATTTATTCTCATCCGAATATACGCGGCACGTGCCAGCTTACGCCTGCAGTGCAGACAGAGCGTCTGAGCACGCGCATGTGAATTTGAACTTGATTCCACTTTCTATTGCCAACCAGCAATTAAGATATAAGTTGGATGAGTGGAAGAGGAAACATACTGCGCCGACCCCACATAGACTGGGAACAGGGCAGTGAAAAGAAGAATTAAGATATATTTATTTTTACCTGCTAGTAATTTCAGAAGAGACGCGCGCGCGTGTCTCTTTTTTTTAAAGTATCGCTAAGGTCAAGGTTTTTATTTTATTTTTTGTTTTAGAAAGGTGCAGTATATATTTACTCACAATGAACTACCGCCGGATTCATAGCACCCTGCAAGGTTACGGTAGCGTGATTGTTTCTGGAGATGTCGGCCCTAGAGAACCCCTTCAGCCCCCGTAGCACGGGACGTGGACACATCTCCTTCGGGGGAAAGAAAATCTTTTCCTCTCGCTCTAACTCCCACTAAATCCCGAGACAAAACACTGTCAAGTGGTGGAGAGAGACTTGTCCACGTTCCCGTGCTACGCCCGCATGGGATTGCTGGATTCCGAGGCTCGAGGACGATTCAAGGTTTTCGGCTTACCGGTAAATGCTGTAAAGGTCCCTCAGCCGATAGTCTAGAATCTAGATCCTACAAAAAAAAACAATGAATGAGGGATGAATGTACGTACGTATTGATAAATCTGTCGTGGTGCATACATAAATAATATATAAAACCAAATGCATCCTTCATCACATTATTTTGGGCAGAGCTGACATTAAATCTATAGGTGAAATTGAAATAGATTTTTTATTTAGTGTTGACTCTGCTAGTTCTGACTATCTTTAGAGACAGACAATCATATTTATTTATCTATCTATCTAAGAATACGGTCATTGATAAATTCAGACAAATTTACATACATACATATATACATAAATCACGCCCATATCCCCGAAGGGGTAGGCAGAGGTGAATTCTCACCCGCGTTTCGTCAATTATGTTAAGTCCCATGTAATAGGTGGCGAGCCTATTGCCATTTATCGGGCACAAAAGTCGCAGTACATTATCAGGACGGTAGTATAAGAGGAACGCTGCTGCCCATTCTTCATCACTGATTTATCCTTAGTCGCCTTGTACGACACCCACGGGAGAGATTTGGGATGGTGACAATTGTATTCTACTCTGCCGTCACCACACGGCTATTTTTACAATGTTAATAATATTAAATAAAGAAACAAGCAAAAAAATTTTGGTTGTAATAGTTTCCTCTGCTTTTCCTTGCGTGGAAAGAAACACTTGGGCATTATTTTCTTGTTAGCTACCTACTGTAAAAAATTATAATAAGCAGTTGCTATAAAATTGGGCACTTGCTTACTTAGTAGCCATAATTTACATAATATGATTTGCCAGCAAAAAAAGTAATTGACTGCTATTTGAATGAGCTGTCTGCCCTTGAACTTCTGTTGGCAAATGTCACGCCTCCATACAGCCAACGATTTTGGCGATCAGCGGTTAGTATTCTCATGTCTTGGCAGTTTTACAGGAGACACGTAGCCGGAAAACTTGTACGTGTATACGTGGAGATTATTAAATGAGACATCAGGGGCGTAGTAAAATGGTACGAACTAATATTAGAAAGGAATGATTTGCAGACGCGTTTATTTTTGATTTCAGAATTGTTTTTGGTCAAGCTTTTTGGATTAGTATGGGTCAAATCAGATTTGTACCTTTAAAGTGGGTAGATAGGTATTAGACGTTAGCTGTTTTAAAGCACACGTGCTTGCTTGTTGATTGTTGATACTGTTCCGCATTTTTGAGCAGTAAGGTCTTGTGTTATTTAGGAATAAACCATATTGTAGTACAACAACAGAATTTTTTTGGCCTTTGCCAAATGCATGGATAAACAATGGAAACATTCTATGAATTCGGTTATAGTCGTATGAGAAAATCACTCATTAATAATTTTTTTTATATATTTTTTAAATAAATAAATATTTTTTCACTCACACCTATAATCTAGCCCAAAGTAAGTAGCCTAAGCACTTGTGATATGGATACTAGATGACGGACATATTTTTAATATAATTATGTATAAAAATGTTGAAAATATACTACATAAACATATACACACAACCATGACTCGGAAACAAACATTTGTGGTCATCACAAAGTTTGCCCCTACCAGGATTCGAACCCGGGACCTCTTGGCCAATACCCAGCAATCTGAGCATTCGACCAAGGCGGCCGTCATTATAATAAAAACATGCCTAAATTACTTACTAACGTTTGTCACAGAAGATGGATAATAGACGGCAGAAGAGATGGGAGTAAGTGAATAATATAATGTACACCTCATTGTCTTATTAAAATGGGACCCAGATTGAGAAAACATTATTCTTTTAAAAATATTTTTATCATGCGACCTTTTAAATTTTGCTGAAAACCGCTATTGAGTTGGTTAGTTGTACAGCGGTGGATCCCCAGCCACTTTTATTAATACCGTTACGTCGCAAGTCGTGTCATGGGAAATGGTTTTCATTAAACAATAGCCGTTGCATCTGTACACAATGGTAATGATGCCTAGTAGCCATTAGCGATTAACTTTTTTCACTAAATTCATTAACCAACTGGGCAAAGAGACATCTGTCCCATTTTCTGTATTTGTTTCCATTGTAAGGCAAGGTCGCGTAAACATGTAGGTGAATTGGGGGAGGAATTTTAATAGTTAATTTAACTATGCACCAAAAAATCGGCCCCAAGAAATGTGTGGTAAAGCCGTGCGTACTGGGTTATGACTGTTCTTCCACCCATTCCTTCTGATGAATTCAAACTGATGAATAGTTCAGTCAGATATCGCGTGTTACCTTGTAAGCATAATATTTTTTTAAAAAGTCAGAAATTGTTTACGTAGTTTCTTCGTGCCCTTTAATGGAGCATTACACACAACGCAGCGAAACTAGTTTATTTACCAAAATGGTAGCCTTCCAACGTCCGTTTGGCGCTCACGTGCTAATTCGTTACAACATCACTTACAGCGTGAATTAAGTACCTCGCATGACTTGAAGTAAGACACGAGTTGGTATTTGTAGCCGTGTTAGTCGTTGGTGGGTCTGTAACTGTGCTGTTTATTGATACAAAGATTTCGGTGGTTAGAAAAAGTTCGAAAAATATGGTCTTGATGAGGGAAACCATAATCAGCAAAATCTTTGTACACATTTTTCTAACATTTATATAATATTGAAATTAGAATCGAACTGTTTATTGATTATAAATCGGATTCAATCCAATGTAGAATGGAAATCTCCACACGGATCTTAATAACGGAAAAATTCCTCTGTTTAGATCGCATTAACCATACCTAGTATTATTACATTTAGGCAAGTTATCCATAAGTTTTCTTTCTTCTTTCGACGGCAGCCTTGGTCGAATGCTTAGATTGCTGGGTATTGGCCAGGAGGTCCCGGGTTCGAATCCTGGTGGGGGCAAACTTTGTGATGACCACAAATGTTTGTTTCCGAGTCATGGTTGTGTATATGTTTATGTAGTATATTTTCAACATTTATATACATTATAAAAATATGTCCGTCATCTAGTATTCATAACACAAGTGCTTAGGCTACTTACTTTGGGCTAGATGATAGGTGTGAGTGTAAAAATATTTATTATTATTTATTTATTCCCTTATTTATAAAGAATGTCACACAAACAATGCTTCAGAGACTTCTGTAATAAGTTTGTTTATCTCTTCTGGACTTGGACTATCGTCTTTGAGTTGACCCCTTAAATTTAACACGCCACCACGCTTCTTTGATTTTCTTACAATTGACCAATTAATTCATGGGTCAATTAGGCAAGATCAGATTTGGTACATAGGAAATAATTTATTTCAAATGCCCTTGACAACTGTTTATACAGTAAAGATTAAATTTGAGAGCTTCTTTGGTTTTGCAAAGTTGAATGAAAGAGTATCTAGCTCTATATCTTGCTTTTTCCAAAAGTGTTTCGAACAAAAGGAAGATGTTTCAAAGGAACAAACGAATACTTTTGTAAATTTTTGCAACTTTGATGATAAAGCCTCTTTACGTGTTTGTGATATTGGATTTTTAAACGTTATAATGTTCTTTTTAGGCTTAACATAGACAACGAAATGGAGATTCTTTAATTAATCCAAAGAATACGCCCATATTTCTTTCGTTTTATTTGGTTCCGTTTGAGCCTAATGATACCTATTCCGTTCTGGCCTCCCTTATCAAGGCTAGACGTATTAATTCGAACAAACAAGACAGATCAAGTAGATCGTAGTATAAAACTTAGCCAATTTCGAAAGAACTTCACCAAGATCAGATAAGAAAACTGCGTCTAAATTTTCCGCAAATACTTGTTGATTTTTCAAAGTCATTGTTGCTTGCTTGCAAACCCGCAAGCAAATACCGTTTCTTATTGACAAGAACTAGGTATGTATGCCGTCTCGTTCCCATGTCTCTGTTCTCAACGGGACGTATACTCCAGTGGGACAACCGTTTGTCGCCCCACATTGTTAAGAACCGACGGATGCGATTATTTCTAACAAAGCACTCTAGAATCTAGAATCAGAAGCACCTATCATTCACTCCCAACCTCTTTGCTAGAGCATACAAATAAGTGGGTTTTAAAAAAAGCGGGTTTTTCCTTTTTTTTTACCGATTAACCGGTTTTCTCGGATCGTAATTTTTAACAAATTGCCACAATTAAATGGTGATGCAACGCGCAATTGATGCTTCTAGTACTGTCGGTGTTGATCGAAATGATGATTTTTTTTTTATTGAAGTGGGAATAATTTCGACATTATTCTGGCCCGAAGGCAAAGATGAGGTAGGTGGTGAAGCAAGTGAAACCCATTTACTTGCACCTTGAAGGGGTTTAGGTTTTAACCCCGAAGAGAACTGCAATAAGTAATGATATCCATTGGGTCTGAAGAGCAGCGTACAAGAACTATTCTGATTGAACACGCACTTATATAGGAGCTTAGAAATTCAATAAAGGGGGCAGGAGTGTCCTGTAAAAAGCTTATAACTTTTGCAAAGGCCTGCGTAATAGCTTCACCGTTTTCTTTTCCGGTGACTTCGCCCTAGTAATGCGTAACATAGACGAGAAGGGCGTGACCTTGGAAACAGCCATAATTTGGTCATCAGCTTCGAATCGGAGTCGAAGTGGGCGAAGTAGTATATGCTGACTTGTTTAAAGGACTAAGGTATAAAGTTGATATAAATGTGAAATCGATTGAAATTTTTTCCTTTTAAAAGAAATCTCAATTTGCCCAATAAATAATTGTGAATCCAGACTTCGAAGGTCGTTAAAGCTTTTGACCATGTAATCACTCGAGCAAATGTACATCTTTTATCAACAAAGCGCCCGAACAATTGTCAGACGAGGCTCGACCTTGCCTGGAGACACGAAAGGTGTCTTATATACCTACTGAATGTCAATGTTAAAAAAGTCTTTTTATGTGTGGTGACGTCATTCGCGTTAACAGACGCGTATCTTTAAACGAATTCAATGATGAATCAGATTGGACAATTGGTTTGTTCAAACTGAAATAAAATACTCTTAATATTATACTCAATTGAGAATAATTTCATAATTTTTATTGTCCCAATTTAATATTAGGCGTTCTTAATGCTCACGAAACTGTAATAGGAGCAAAAATATTTGCTTGTAATGTCCAATATTTTATGTAAATAAAACGTCGCGGTTAGAAAAATTTAAAAGATATATTCGAAACCGAAGAGGCTGAATTTAGAAAAGTTTCAAGGAGCACAAGCTACCCTGGGCATGGTCAGGACAAATTTCCAGCTATCTGGGAACGCTCCAAGCAATATTTATGAAATCTGTGTGAAGCAGGAAGTGTTAAGTGTTTCCACAAATGAATTCATTAACCTACAACTACCTTGAGGTGTAGTTACATATATATCACAGTCTATTTTGACAACCTCCAAGGCTAGAGAAGCTCTGTGGCGTAAGACGCGCTCACACTTCGTTTTGAAAACGAAACAACCTTCACTGTGACTGAACCTTAATTATGGAAGATTTTAAAGTTTCATAATTTCATGTTCTTTTGTTTTAGGCAGCTACTTAAAACCGTTTTTTTAGCCAGCACTTTAATTATGCTACGTCTTTGGCCCACCAGACTATGACAAGTATATACAACACAAACGGTCTAATATATCCAATCGGTTTTCAACCTTAAAGTGATTGGCATTAAGTGTCAAAGAGACTGGAAAAATATAAGTTAGTGTTTGTCACCACACGCCATGTAGAAACAAAAATAGAAATATGTGCAAAATGTTGTACACGTGTATGTTCTTTACATCTATATCTTTACATAAAATAGTAGAGATTTCATTGTTTAAACAACAAAAGTATTTGTGCCTAATTAAGGAAGAGAAAAGGTAAGTGTAGCACTTGGTAAATACTACTGACTATTGTATGAAATTGTTCTGTTAACACCTGATGCTTAGGTTCTTTAAGTTATAGATCTACTTATACCGTTCGGAACATTAGCAATTTTGCATGATGATAATTATCTTCGTACTTAATACACATGTGAAGACACTTCAACTATTTCAACGCTTATAGTATAATAGTCCTTTTGAGATAAGCCTGATTAATCTCTTCATTAAACCTGTCTGTCCTGTTTTAGTACATATTGAGAGAAAGAGACACCAAAAGCATTAGATTTGTGTAACGGATTCCTTCCAAAGACTACAGCTACACGTGGCCTCTTTATTGCTGTCTCGTTTTTGATTTAAAATTATTGGGCCAGGGGGCCTACCGCCGTACTCGTTTGCTGATGATAGCTTTAAATCAATGCAGTGCTTACGGCTATAGCAGCCATCCTGAATTTTTAGGCGGTACGGAATTTGTGCCAAATTCATACGCCATATCGCTATCGCCAATAGTTTAGGTACATTTGGTGCGAAATGACAGCATGACGTCATAAACTATAGCTTTTCCTTTAGCAATCGAATTAGTTATTAGGCGGTAGGCCCCCAGGTCATTGCCATAAACTACAGAAGCTACTAACTGTGTAGTAATGATTTATATGTGACAGAATAATAGCCTAAAGCGTCAAAGCGCTTATTATTCGCAGTAGTCAACACCTAAGAATACAAAAGAGACATAAACATCGAAAGACTTGAAACAGTAGGTGAATAACATAGCATGATATTGAATTTATTCGTCGTATATGAGCACCTTATTATTCTATTCATAGAGTTTCGGACGGTTACGTTCTCAGTCTTATTTTGTCCTAAGTTATGTCGCGATGTCCTAAATGGACAAGCATTAAGACCAAAATACTCTCATTAAGGATTCAACCGGCGCGCGCAGCGTCTACACGCGCATAGCAAACTTACGCAACCCAGATGCACTCGCTAAAAATAGACAAGACAGACAACAGACAAAGCAGATAACACACACGACAATGCTAAAGAAATCCGCCGGACTGCGGTTGGAAAGTCTTGAAATTGAAGACGACATGTAGCATTTCTTTTTTATTTAGGTTTCTTGGCACCTTCAGTTTTCATACTTATAAGCGTCAACAGTGAAAAAAATAATGGATTCGAAGGGTCTATTTATTTATAAAAACTTTATTGCACAAATATAAAACAACTGTACAATTGACGGACTTAATGCCATATGGCATTCTCTGCCAATCAACCAGTAAGACGTCTTAGAGACCATAAGGAGGCAAAATCTATGTATGTATGTTTTTTTTTTGTCGGAGTGGAATGCTTTTACGCACCATACCAACCCTTAGCTAGGCGACTGGCGTGTGTGGGACTCGCTCAGCGCACGAAGCATCAGCAATACCCACTAAACCACTCCGGTGTTCCTCCTAGCCCTTTAAGCGGGGAAAGTCTGGGATCTGCCTCGCGGCAATTCACCTGTCTTTCCCGAGGGACTCCCAACATGTATGTTTATGTACTTAAATCCTTTAATACTAAACTTTCTAGAGCTGTTGTATTATATCATCTTCATCCACTCATAGCATCAATTTGTTCTTGTTTCTGTCTTGATTCTTAACTAAAAAGAGGCGATATACTGCTTTTAGTTTTTATTAAATTTACAGTTAGAGGACCTGTTAAATTTTTTGGTATTATTAGTGAAAAAGTTTATAAGCCTAAAATATAGCTCGAAGAAACTCTATCCTGACTCACTTAAGACCGAAATCACTACATTTCTTATCAGCAGCCGGAACATGCAGTTTCCAATTAATAGCTTGAGTTAGTTTACTTGTGATAACCTACGCAACGCAGAAAGCGAAAAAAAAAACCTTACGTCATTTTTTTTATGTTCTACTGAAAATACTAAATTTAACCCACGAATTAGTTACATGCACAGAAAGTTGGGATTTGGTTGCTTATTTTAATATCGAACAAGTGTAACCAAGAACTCTAACATATTTGAACAATTGTTCTACGGTTCTGTCGTCACTATACTGAATAGGATTCATTCATTACTTTTCATTCAGACGTAGTTATCGTTTCATTCACAATTGAAGCAAATATTTTTTCTTCTCCCACGTCACACGAAAATTTATAGGGTCTAGTTTGATTTCGTGACCGCACTTAACTAGTTAGGGCTACCTCAAAACTGGTGCTGGTATTAAATACGCCAGATCCTATATAAACTTTGGCTGACTAGGCCAGGAAGAAAATTACCGTAAATTTTATAAATTTATCTAGTTTCGCAATTCCTGGTCTGTTTTGTAACAATGTGTCTTCACTCTTGCTCGTTACAGGACCTCAACATTATTATTACCTATATAACCAATGTTTTCTGTTCATTTCCAAGGTCCAGTTAACAACACGTCAGATTATACAAAACTGTGAAATACATAATCTCCAATCGATTGTCAATCTTAATTTGTTGAACACAAAGAAAATTTGCCATATTGCCAGAGACGGGCGTTCTACAATGGCAAAACATCTCGCTACCTATAACATTTTAAATGCAAAAATAAATTATTATTTACCACCAGGACTACACCAATGATCAGAACTTAAAGATACACACAGCAACATTGTACACCCGTTGTCATGTTGTAACCGAATTAATATGTAAACGGACGTTGGAAGGCTACCATTTGGGGGGGTAAAACTAGCTTTGGTTCAACGTAATGAGTCATTAATACCTACTAATATGGCGAGTCCACGACAAAAATAAGTAACTTCGGAATCGTATGAATAATGTGTTTCAATTGTCAATTGCATTTTCTTCATGGAAAAGGGCGGGTTTAGTTGTATACTTACGTGTGTATTAGTGTGAAAATAATTTATTTTTCATGTAGATTTCTTTAAAAGGAGCCATGATTTAGGTTAGGTAAGCTATACTTACTCACTTTCACGAGTCATAATAAACAAAAACAAGTCGGCTTAACTTTGGCGGCTTACCGCATTGAAGAAAAAAACTTAAAGGACGTAACGGACTTCTTTGCGTAACTCATAGGTATTGAGTCGTTTTAAGGCGGACACATTTGATTACGACATCCTCTCATAAAAACCACATTTGGTTAAAATTGAAATTAAGTCAATAATCATCACAGCACAGAGAAAATAGTACCTCTTTTACTGTTCTGTGATGATCATCATCAGCCCTTTAATAATGGAAGAAAGGGCCAAAGGGCCATAAAACACACTGGCCCCATGCGGCAGATGCAGCCAGGTCCAACGGCTTAACGTGTCTTCCGAATAACGTAGGAACTTGAGATAATATATTCAACATCATCAACATCCTTCATTACAACTGTTTGTTGTAATGAATGATGTTGATAACTTCAGAATTTGTATCTTTATTAACATACTATTACTTGACGTTGTAAGTTATTACAAGGTAATTTAAATTAATTAATAATTATTAATTTTAATTAATAATTTTAATTTTATTAATATTATTATAAATTGAAAATTATTAATGAATTTAAATTACTTTATTTTTATGTAAAGGGAGGAAAAAACCGGACTGAGTTTCTTGCCCGTTCTTCTCAGGACAGGGCCTCCTGGTAGTTTGCGAACGGATAGCGTAAATTTCTTGTCTTGACGATTCCTGAGTGTCAATTATACCAGATATGAATCAACCTGACCTAGAAACCTCTAACCAGATATGAATAAACGAATTTTGATTTCATTGATATTTTTGGTCACCCATCTAATGACTGCGCTAAGCCACTGTGCTATCAAGCTCCTAGATGACATAATTTTTGGAGTAGCTCGATGAGCAATATTGGAATTCAACTGTCACCATTTTCAATCTCCCCCGCTGGCGCCGGTGTCGTACAGGGCCACTAAGGGTGGGAGATATGCTCAGCACCTGTGTTTGTTATACCACCTAGTACTATATTACGGTTTTCGAGTCCGACAGATGGGTTGGCGAATAACATAAGGTGTAAGCAGTGATGTTTTCACACCCACGTTTCGCGATCTTATTCCAGGTTCCATGTAATAGGGGTCCACCTATTGCCATTCACTGGAAACCTTAATCACAGTAATTTGTTACTGTGATTAAGGTTTTTTGTTTGTTAGTACACAAGGAGGCAGCAGTGTGCTGCCTTACTCGTATATTTTAACTGTTGTTGATTTTTTGCTGATTAAAATGTTAAATCACCTATGTCATTATTTTTGCAGCCCGATTGGATATTTACCTTTTAAGCACCGCTATCATTCAGTATTAAATGTTAACTTTCCATATTAGCAACGAAATCCGGTCTGTGAGGTTTTGCGATTATGCAAGAGACAAATTTACGCGTTGTTAGTTAAACGAAAGGAGGGTGATTCGCTAGCGAGTTGTAAACGTGATAATTAACTCCTGATTAACTCAGGATGTATCGTCTACATCCTGAAGTAGCACATTTTTACAAAGTACTTACCTACTGAGGAATGCATAGACATCAGTTAATTAAATGAACGATTTCGTTAGTTAATATTGGGTACTGTTTAAATTGTAATTTACTTGAATCATCTTCACTCTTGTACGAGACCCGAGGTGTGGTGACAATAGTATTCTGCTCTGCCGTTACCATTCGGCATTTTTATTTCTTGTTTTAAAAACCTTTTAAAACAAGAAATAAAAACCAAAAATCCGTTTTACAAAGTACTGTTCATTGCAAGCGTTCTTCTGGAAGGAACTTGCCCAGATGCGAAAAAGGAGAGAAAAAAGAGAAAAAGTCAACACATAAATAGACGCTTTCGAAAGTTCTGTTATTTGCAAGCGGTCTTCTGGAAGGGACTTCAGATACCTTCTGTCTTAAGAGGAAAAAAGAGTGTCTTCTTCTACTCACTGTCCTGTTCCCATTATCTCTGGGGTCGGCACAGTATGTTTCCACTTCCATTCATATCAGTCAGACGACGTCACCAAGCCACCCACTCACTTTTGATTAATATCAACCATCACACCGTAAAGATGAATCAATCAATGAACATCTAGTGATGAATCAATGTATAGAAAAGAGACGGAACGGACCATGTCGAGAGACCGATGAACGGAGAGAGTGATTCCATACTGCTCAAGGTTTTGGCTTAGGTTTTACAGCCGGCCGCAAGCCGCAAGCAGTGCTTATTGGTCACACGCGAACAATCTTCCTTAGTCGACTTCATGACACCCATAGGATGAGTGACTTAGTCGGGGCTGGCCCATTCTACGTTATTTGTTTATAGGCCAGCATAGAAGACAATACGAGGAAGAGTGTAACCTTAATTATCTTTTCTAGGGATGTGCTCGAGCCTGCTATGCGGGCGGACCAAAGAGGTGGAGTTGGGTGGCGCTGGGGGCGCTGGGGCGGCCCTGGCGCTTGCCCTGGTGCGACCCATATCTTCTGCCACCAACGCGCCCTGCCAGCTCAAGCTGACGGCGCCCGACGCTGCAGCCTTCACCGTCAGGCTTATTGACGTTAAGGTAGGAATAGTAATAAATATACTTCATTGCACTAATAATTTTATGGATAATCTTGACATAGAGGCATCCCTTCTAAACAACCTTCGGGTAAAGATAGATACAAGTAAAAGTAATATCAAAATAAACATACGTAGGTGACGGCAGAGTAGAATACAATTGTCACCACCCCAAATCTCTCCCGTGGGTGTCGTACAAGGCGAGATAAATCAATTATGAGGAATGGGCAGCAGCGTTCCTCTTATACCTACCACCTAGCAAAGTACTGCGACTTTTGTGCCCGATAAATGGCAATAGGCTCGCCACCTATTACATGGGACCCAGCATAATTGGCGAAGCGTGGGTGCTAGTTCACCTCTGCCTACCCCTTCGGGGATATAGGCGTGAATTATGTATGTATGTAGGTAAGTAAAAAAAAAGAAAATATAACCATAACATCCATTGTAAACATTTTTCTAACATTTATTCAAATAAAAATCATAGATAATAAATAAACATTACTACGTAATCAAAATAAATATACAATAACAATAGAAATCATACGATAGTTTACCAACAATGTGAAATCAATGTGAGAAAGAATGAAGAAGAAATAAAAGATAAAAGAAAAGTTATACCAAATAATCCTACTTGGTTGGACACCGTTTAGGACAATACCAGACGTCTTTATAACAAAAATGCTGCAGTGTTTGACGATACTAGGTCTACAAGCACTGAAACAGAGTCTTCTATTCTACTGAAAACTACAAATCCTACTACTACTAACTCTACTGTTGAAGTTGGAGTTGCGGCTGAAATTTTATTACCTTAGGGCTGCGTTTCCAAAGAAGCGGAGCTGAGCTGAGACTTACAAAAATTGACCAATAATATTGCGGGGCGGAGATGAGATGTGTGATTTGAGCAATATCATTGGTAAATTTTTGTAAGTCTCAACTCAGCTCCGCGCAGCTCCTAGCTATGGAATTGGAAACGCAGCCTAACTACTACTAGATTCTGACGGTGAAGGATATTCTTCACTTCTGTCACCACACGCCTTTGCCCTCTGTCAATATTATCTTACGCGAGACCGTGTCTTATTTGAGGCGAGAAAAAGACGGTGACGTTAGCTCGTTTGATTAGCTTTTCCTTATTCAAACATTAAAAACAATTATTTGCGTCATCCTAATAAATGGCAGAGATGTCTTCTTGTTTTATATCAATTTTAAGGAAAAATCCATTTAAATCAACCGGAACTGGGCCAGCGTGGTGGGTTATGTATGATTTTTAATTTGTCTTGCACCGCCTAGAGTTAGAGTTTACCCCGGGTTAAAAACTGTCAATATTTAACCAGCCAAAACTGTAAACGATGCCTTGGATTGTCAAAGACGCAATATTCGCAAAATATGACACAGTGTTTGGTTCCAACAGAAACGCAGACATACTTACTTACCTACATATGAAGCGTAAATTGATTAATTAACACAAAATCAGATGTAAAAATGTTGATTTCGCAACAGTCGCGACATTGTAATTGTTGTATGCAATTTGATATTTTAGTCAATGAGAATAAAGTGTAGCGCCAAAATATTAATTTACTTATACAAATAATTATTGTCACCCTCCTATTTTTATTTCTTTGATTCAGCGTGTCACGACTTATTATACAAACTGTTAATTTAGATTTTTCAACTTAAGGAATTTTAAGGAGTTGTGCATGTGTACGTAACACATCATTGCTGTTAGGGCAACCACCTACCCACAAAGGCGTTTGCTAGTAAGGCTGGTGTCACATAGGAAGCTTGCCTTTACATACATAAATATATAAATCACGCCTATATCCCCGAAAGGGTAGGCAGAGGCAGAGCACCCACGTTTCGCTAATTATGTTAGGTCCCATGTAATAGGTGGCGAGCCTATTGCGATTTATCGGGCACAAAAGTCGCAGTAACACCTAAGAGGAACGCTGCTGCCCATTCCTCATCACTGATTTATCCTAAGTCGCCTTGTACGACACCCACGGGAGAGATTTGGGGTGGTGACAATTGTATTGTACTCTGCCGTCACCACACGGCATTACTAATACTACTACTATCCAAATCCTAAAGCAATAGTAGATTCAGTTGCCATAGGAGCACATTTGCAATAATAAAATTTTTCGATATTTATTTATACATATTTTACTATCAATGTTCTGTTATGACAAAATTGAGTCGTGACAAATCAACAATATGGCCGACGTTCGTCAAGCCTCCGGAGTCGTATTAAAAAGTTAACAACTTCGGCGAAGGGGTATAATCATGCGAGTGTAACCTTCACACATGTCTCATTATTGCTTGCTGTAGGCCTAGCACGGCACGTGGACAAAATCTCTCTCCACCACTTGACAGTGTTTTGTCTCGGAATTTGGTGGGAGTTAGAGCGAGATGAAAATATTTTCTTTTTCCAGAGGAAATTTTGTCCACGTTAACAACAAGTTTTCGTCTTAAATAAAAAAAAAATCTAATTATTTCGTTGCATCACTATGTATTTTGAAAGAGGAAACACTTTTCCTTTTAATTTCAAACCCATAACAAATCGAAAGGAAAGTGTCGAATGAGGCATGAAATGACACATTGTTGGTTTAGTGGCACACAGACTTTTCTGTTGCATTGTGTTTTTGTAACAAACTGGGTCCTACACTTGAAAACAACTAGAATATTCTTTAAAGAAAGAAACGTCTGCGTTGTACTCACGATAGGGTACTGAATGGCTTGGATTACCATGAAATGTCTGAGTAATTATGTAATGTCTACTTGTGGTACAGTCAATGGCTCTTCAGACTACCCAAAACTGTCAAATTTCTTCAACCGATTGTCAACCTTATCTATTACATTGTAGGCGGTAGAGCCAAAAGTCGATTGAGTAAATTTAACATGTTGTGGTGGTCTGTAGTGCTGTTGTCTGTACCTACGTCTACACTTATTTACTAGGTGACAATTTCACGCTAATATACCACAGCTTTATACTGTAAGACAATTGCCTGTCTACAGTTAATGGCAGTGAATTGTATAATGTAATTGTTTTAAGTTGTGTAAGTAGGAGACGCTTTGTTTTTATTAAGACAGTGACTTCGCACTTTAAGGCCTTTTTATACCGGAAAATAAATGGTGCTGACATTATAGTTCCGTTGTTAACTCTGTTATTTTACGTATTGAACGGTACCGTTGTTGTATCTCTTTCTAACTTCTGTTGTAGTTGAACATTTATTTCAGCATTCTTATTTTTTTGTGTATAACCTTTCCTGCTTTTTAAATTAGTGACTTTATGAAGGTTATCGTTGTCATCATCATTACCAGCCTTTTAATGTCCCCCACTGCTGGGGCACGGGTCTTCCCTTTTTTTTTTTTTTTTTTTTTTTTTTGCGGAGCGGTATACTGCATTTACGCATCATCCCTGCAGTACGGTGCAACTACAGAGGTATGTGGGACTCGGGGTAGAGACGTTCCCCCACTACACCACTAAACATCCTCTCCGGGCATATCGAGCCAAAGCACACTATGGCAGCCATCCGGGGTCATCCGTTAGGATATGTCACCGGACAGCCACCTGCGCCCGCCCTTTCGGGCTCCTTCTGTGCACCGTTTCCCCTAGTCCAATGTCCAACAACAGCGTACTGCGCCGGACAAAGGATCCGCCCGTCCTGACCAAGTTTCCTCCGAAGAGGAATCTTTCCAAGACAGGCCCCCATACGACGGGAACCGGCGCTCTTCCAGCCCCAGAGGGAGCTAGAGGGCGCAGGCTCCCCCACCCTACCTGCACTGCCGGACAAGCGCCCCGACGCAGTCACACCTAACGCCGCCGGACAGATGCCCCGACGCGGCCCTCCTAGAATCCACCGGACAAAAGCCCCGACGTGGTCCCACCCCCCGGTCGCCGGACAAACGCCCCGATACGACCGCTACGTCCTGCCGTCTCCTCCAGTGGCGATCGCGATCCCCCGGCGGGCGATGCATCGGACCTGCCCAAGACACTGTGCGGCACTGGGCGGTGGACATACCCATCGTGTGGTGTGCCTCCACATAGGGCTCTGTCACTCACTGCTCAGACAGCTCCCAGCACAAGTCCGCACACTCCACCCGCCGACGAGCCGCGCCCGCCACTGGAGAAAACTGCCGACCGCCGGACAAACGCCCCGACGCGGCCAACACCTATCGGCCGCCGGGCAGACGCCCCGATGCAGCCCTCCACCTGGTGACCGCCGGGCAAGTGCCCCGACGCGGCCCCACACACGTCTCCAACAGTGGTGTCAAAAGGGGCCCGGATGAAACTCAGCGCTAAATTTAAGGCTATGGTCTACGCTTTGGCCCCCTACCAAAGGCGAACCATCCGGAAGACGCCGCAAACACCACGTCTTAGGTGGTGAGCCGACGCCAACGTGTAGGCACCAGGCTCTCGCATCGACCAGCCAGCGCTGCCTCTTCCGGCACCACCATTGGAGACCACCGTTGACCCGAAGGTCCCTCCCCCGTTCCGAAGTTAGCCGTCTGCCCGGAAAGTCAGTGCCGCTCCGACCCATCGAACAGACGTTGCCCAGGGTGCACCACGTGGAGGTCTCGGAACTTCGCACCCCGGGGCACGGGTCTTCCCTACTGATGGAAGAATATAGGGAGAATGGGCCATGACAGCGACCGTTGCTTAGTTTACGCAATCCCCAGGTCGAGTGCGCTAAGAAAGCACTATTGATCTCTTACGAAGATTAATTTTAACAAAATAATATGAAATATATGCTTATAATATTTTCTGATAGTTGAAATGAAATCATTACTAATATTAGGCAATTGTAACAAGATGCTTCTGCAAAATTCTGGACCGATGTGTGAATCAGAATGTGTAATATTTGAACAGGCCAAGTCGATAATTTGTTTCATTAAGCGAAAATTGACTTTGAGCGAGCCCGGATTTAAATCCAAATTCTATTGGCAGACATATTATGTTTAGCATTATTTTACAATGTCAACATAGTTCCGTCACCCGTTTCCTTGTATTTATTGAATAACTTCTTAGAGTTGTTGGAATGTGTTGTGGATATTTTGTTTTTACGGCGTTGCGACATTCGGAGATGCAAGGTCAAAGATGGCAGCAGATTTTCCTTAAAATGTAAAGCGTGGGAATATTCTCTTTCAATACCTCCAGCGTGCTGCTAATTGCTGCTTTGGATCTAGATTACTCTATCAAAATGCTGTTATAGCAAGAATATTTAAGTATATTATTTACATACATACACATACATACATACATAATTCACGCCAATATCCCCGAAGGGGTAGGCAGAGGTGAACTAGCACCCACGCTTCGCCAATTAGGCTAGGTCCCATGTAATAGGTGGCGAGCCTATTGCCATTTATCGGGCACAAAAGTCGCAGTACTTTGCTAGTTAGTAGGTATAAGAGGAATGCTGCTGCCCATTCCTCATCACTGATTTATCCTTAGTCGCCTTCTACGACACCCACGGGAGAGGTTTGGGGTGGTGACAATTGTATTCTACTCTGCCGTCACCACACGGCCACATTATTTACATACATACATAAATCTCGCCCATTTAACCGTGAAGGTGTAGGTAGACATGTCACCAACTACGATAGGTAATAGGGGGAGGTTACTTTGTTATCGGGGTATTAGGTTTAAGAGGAACGCTACTGCCCATTATTATGCCCACAATCATTAACCCTAAGCCCGGCCGCACACTATCAGAAATTTCTATTAGAAAAAATTGACGCTCGCCGGAAGGTACTCTCTGCATACGTTTTGTATTAGATCCCGCACACTGTTAGAAAAATTCTGATCGATCGTCCGCTTCTGATGCACGCCGGATGGCACCTCAGCCGGACGTAAGATTTTTTTCTGATAGAAATGGCAGAAGGCGTGTGTGCCATAGATTTTGTTCTAGACTCCGCACACTATCAGAGATTCGCGTTAGTGCAGGCACGCTGGCGCAAGCTATACACGTATTTACCGTTGTTTTTTAGGTTACGTTTTTCAAAAAAATGACCGAAATTCAGGATTTAATGCCAGAGGTACAGAAATATCCATGTGTATGGAACCTTGATGATGGAAGTTATCAGAACAAGATACAGAGAGACTTAGCTTAGGAGCAAATATGCCAAATCTTAATTGAAAATTGGAATAAAAAAATTACTAGGGTAGACTCGCAATCTGGCGTGTTTGAAATAAAATTGGCTATCTATTAATCTTGTCATGTTAAGAGGGTGAACCCAATATTGACGCTCTATTTTTCTTTTGTTCTTTAATCGAAATAATAGCGTCAATAGCAATATCGGATCTTCATTCATTTTGGTCGATACATGTGCGTCCTTAACGTATTTATACACAGCTGAAACGCGACTGGGCTCAAAAGTTGCCGGATCGAAATGTCTGACAATGTGCGTGGTGCGTCCGGCGAGCGTTAGAATTTTTCTGATAGAAATTTCTGGTAGTGTGCGGCCGGGCTTAGTCGCCTTGACGACTGACGACACCCGCGGGATAGATTTGGGGGTGGCGACAGATGTACTTATTCTGCTCTACCGGAAACATGCGGCTCTATTAATACATTATTGGATTAACAAAATTCCTAAACAAAATATGAATAGTGCATGAAACGTGCAGAAAAAAAGCCAAATTTGACTGATGGTGACGATGGTGGCTTAAATGCAAATGCTGTACTAGACCGGCTAGCCCTGAAACTAGGTTGTAGGTATGCAAGATCACTTTTTGGCTGAGCAGTTTGATGTTATGTTCCAATTGTTTGTACTATTGTTTGTACAATTGGTTGTATCTGTTTCAGTGGGTTCAATAATCTTCTATTCTACAACAGCAGTAGGCCAAAGTAACGGATAATTTTACCTTCTTCTAGCGTACATTTCAATGGTTTACCAATTAATGGTAAGTCGTATTTATTAAGTCTTGGGCCATATGCCAGCTTGCTAGGGTTGACAATCATTGTTTTTGGTTTTTGATAAATAATACAAAGAAAATGAAGTCGGAAGAATTTTGAATAATTCTAAGTTCTGTTGCGACAATCGAACCCGCGTCCTATCCAACCCGGGCAGATATCTATACCACTCCGTGGCTCTGACCTTGCTTGTTATATTTTTTTTTCTAACATTTCTAAATAATGTTCAAATAAAAATGAAATCATAATTTGATAAATAAAATATTCTGGTATTTTTGTAACAAATGTTGAAGCAACTAAATAATACACATTGACGTCAAGAAGTAAAAAAAATATGTATTTAAAATGTAAATAAAATTAATGTAGGTGATTGTCACATAGTCATTAAAAACATTTATATTTTTTAAATTCAGTGTGACAATAAACTTAGCCGTAAAACGCGAAATTACTCAGTTCCATCCATGACTTTCGAACTAAATATTTTTACTAGTCACGTGTAGCCTATGAATCACGTAAAGCGTTGAAATTAATTTTCAACAGTGTATGAAATCTAAATCCGTAACATAAAACGCAGTCGTAACGAAATATACGTCAAATTTTCAGAGATCAGAGATTTTGGAGATATCAGAGATTTTGGGCACAAATTATGTCAAATTAATCTTCTACATCATTTGTGCCTAAAGTCTCGATTGCGACTAATATGGGAATTGAGAGATATGAAATTGGTTACGTTTTCAACGATTACCTAAAAATTATCGCTGTTAAAGATCATTCCAAGGAGGCAAAAGATAACTGATGCGTTTATCTAGACTAATATTATATCGGCAGGCCTATCGATCCAAGCTCCGACTCGGGCGCCCTGTGAGGCTCTCCGCGGCGGTATATCTCCCTCGGGAGATGCTGTCCCCCCACGGAGGACGCCTGCCGTGAAGGCACCCTCACAGGGAGTGCTCGACTGCAAGGCTTGAGGACACGCTTGGCTTTAGGTCAAGGTCTTCGCCTTCCCCAAAAGACCCGGTTGATGCTGTAAAGGCATCCCAGGCAACAGCCTAGGTCCTTAAAAAAATAATAATTCAGAGTTTTTTGTTTGTTTGGCTGGCTGGTTAAATGCTTTAATCTCAGAAACTACTGGTTCAAATTGAAAAATTATTTTTGTGTCTGATAGTACATTTATTGAGGAAGGCTATATAGCAAACAACATTAACGCAAGCGGAGCCGAGGGCAACCACTAGTACATACAAACGCCAAAAATGTGAACAGAAAGTGAGCCAAGGATCCCTTTAATAGTAGTACCTAATCTTTGAGTTGAGAATTCCAATTCATGGCATGCAATGTATTAGATATTGGTAATTGTTATAATTAACTGTCGGCAGCCAAACGATGAACTCGGTGGCGCAGTGCAGTGGTGCGATTGCGCATACTAAGCAATATTTGCTAAGGCCGGTCATTGGATGGGAGGTCATTACATAATATTTTACCTGGAGTTTCTACGACTTTTGGAAGGCATGTCCAAACTGCATCTATAGTCGTCAATGCCCACTAATCTGAACTAGACTTGCTTGATGGGTTATGCCCATCGTTCCATCCATAGCGAAGACGCGTGTGCCACTTTTATCATTTAGTTCGCATTTTCATGAACTGTAAAAAAACACCGTAGTAGCCGTGTGGTGACGGCAGAGTAGAATACAATTGTCACCACCCCAAATCTCTCCCGTGGGTGTCGTACAAGGCGACTAAGGATAAAACAGTGATGAGGAATGGGCAGCAGCGTTCCTGTTATACCTACCACCCAGCAAAATACTGCAACTTTTGTGCCCGATAAATGGCAATAGGCTCGCCACCTATTACATGGGACCTGACATAATTGGCGAAACGTTGGTGCTAGTTCACCTCTGCCTACCCCTTCGGGGATATAGGCGTGATTTATGTATGTAAAAAAACAGCCCCATTTCGCTTACTCTCTGCTTCAAGTTGCAAATTGCCACCCGTCATGTCCCCAGACGAGTTCACTTAGTAATGCGACGCCAGCCATGGCGTTCTCTAATCACAAAGTATCATATTCCGCCTGTAATTCATCGAAGGGCGTCCTCGGCACAGCTGCGTAGGTTGTTCACCCAAGGTCCCACGATTCCAATGCCGTTGAACTGTCTGTGCAAATTTGCTAACACACAGACGGTCTGTGTATGTTCACACCGTTTCGCCCATCGATTGGTCTTGATTTCCCATTGTAAGCAGAGTTCCCAGGGTTTTCTTCAATAGGAGCAACAGTTCCTACTGAATGTTCGCTAAGAACTCTTCAAGCAATCAATTTTATATAGTCGAGGGCAAAAACTTGTGGTAATATTTCTAGTTCTCTCTTGTCTTAACAATAGGATTCGAGATTGTATGCGTTCCGTATTTTTAGCATCGTATATTACATTGTTATTTAACAGAACTCCGAGTTATAAAAAAACTGTTAAATTTTTCAATGAATTTCCTTTTAGATTAACAAGTTATGATTGAAAAGTTTTACAGAACAGAGAATCCAGATGATGTAAATTTGGAGTAGTTTTACAGAATTACTTCACATGGATTCTCTGTTGATTCTGCCCCATAGTCATCTGAATAATCGCTTACGTTGACAATCGCATTTAACGTAAAGGTGATTTAACTTTGGACTCTGTTGAATGTGATGCCATAAAATAGTTTCTCGAAGATTCATTCCACTACAACAAATAACGCAAAAACAAATTAAGTGACTAAACCGGTTTGGCTAATGCACTGTTGTAAGTTGTAAAGTTCGTTATTTTCCAGAAATTTAGATTTTGGTGGCGGCAATGATAAAGTTCGCTTGAAACGATCTTAAAAACTCAATTTAGTTGGTTAGCGTGTGCTAACAGCTTAGCAGATTACAATTACCACCTTCACTTATCACAAGGCGACTAAAGTTGTAAAACTGAGTTGTGAATGAGCAGCGGAATTCCTAAAACCCTGCTAATACTGATATTCAAGTGCCCAGAAACGCAAATAGCATTAGTGGTTTGTGGTTTATGAGTTCTTAATTTAAGCAAGTGGATCAGATTGTACTCCTTCCTTATGTTCTAGTGGATTATGACATTATTCCTATGAGTGAAGGTACCTGCCATAGCTAATATATAGAAGTCAGGTCGAATAGGCTTTCAATTACTGTAAATGCTTGAGCTCGTGACGCTAAACGTGACGGATGCACTTCGAGTGCGCTTGCTGTACCACGTGTGCAACAGTTTTTATTACATTAGCTGATGAACTTATAGGTTCTGTATCGGGATGTTTACCTATTTATAGCCCCTGCTACTTACCTCAATGACAAAAGACAATTGAAAACCGCCTATGTTTGTTTTTATTTTAAATTTCATTTTCCCTTTTCAGGGAAGGCAAAGGGCTAGCTACAAAAATGGGAGTATTAAAAATAAAAAATACTCGCGAGGCAGAGGTAGGTAGCGTCTTAAGCAAAAAGGTCCAATTACCACTAATTGAGATTTTAACAGTATATTAATCTGTATAATCATAAAAATCAGCAGTTTGCGACTGTTTTAATTATAAAAGTTAGGGCTAGAATAAGAATAAAATTTTACGTAAATCTATTGCGACATCAATACTGTACTATTCATTAAAATCACATTAGTTTCCAATAAAGAAACAATTATTCTGAGTTGAGCTTGTGACTTACCTAATTAATATGTAATCCTGTCCTTTTTACATTCTTGTTTTCCATCTATTCAAAAGATGATAGACAATTTAGTTTTATTATCCGTCCAAAATACTCTAAAAGAATGTTTGATGGTATATTCGTCATACTTGCTAAATTATGACTTCGTATAGGAACAACAGTGTATTGTCCGGTGACATATCCTAACGGATGACCCTGGATGGCTGCCATAGTATGGCTGGATGCCCGGAGAGGATGTTTAGTGGTGTAGTGGGGGAACGCCTCTACCCCGAGTCCCACATACCTCTGTAGTTGCACCGTACTGCAGGGATGATGCGTAAAGATTGCAGTTTACCTCTCCGCAAAAAAAAGGAACGACAGTGTATTAATGTCAAATATAGCTTTACTAATTTAAAAATGTGAAGCCTTGCTCAAAATATATGTGATTAATTTTTAATAAATTGCTTGTATAATTAAAATTCGTGGTGAAGATGTTGATATACATCAATGTTGTCAAAACAAATAATAATGGTGTTGTCAAAACAAATGATAATCTTATTTTTCAAACAAAAAGGTAGGTACTTATTAGGAATCATTACCAAAATCTTGCTTTTGACACTTCGTCTAACTACCCGTGTCATTCCAATTGAAGATCATGGGTAGCTTTGAAAGAACATAATCCAAAAATAGATTACATTTTATCAGTACATGGCATTTTTAAAAATTGGTTATTATCAAATTGCAAAAAAAATAACACGATGACATTTGATTAGCACTATAATAATTGTCTTCAAACCGAATCTGTGTGTGTCTAGGTAGAGATGTATTAACACCCACCTTTCGCCAAATGTTAGGTCCTAGGTGGCGAGGCTATTGCCATCTATCGTACACGTAAATTTCAGAAAATGGCTAGGTGGTGAGGAACCTACGCTTTCTCAACCCTTAGCTGTCTTGTACGACACCCGCGTGAGATATTGGGGGCGCTGAAAATTGTATTCCGCTCTACTCTCATCCTTCATTCATTAGGACTATTTGTCACATAACCTTGTGTTCTGACAATTATAGAATCTAACCAAAACTGACTGACTATTAATCGACTTTTTTTCTACACCAATGCCTTCCGCTACCGTTCTCAAACCTCATGGCTTAGCCATGAAGGCTATTGCCTACCAGCCGGCCAGCAGTGAACAATGAAACGAATTAAGTATTATTCCACAGCCGCAGTCTCAAGTGAGATGAATTGTCTGTTCCTTGACAGCTGCTGCTAATAGGGGTCAAATAGTTACAGGCGTGCACAATCACGTTGTCACGTGATGGCAATGTCAGCTGAAAATTGAGCTTTAATACTTTCGGAATACGCTATTCGTCTTCCATGCTGGCCTGTGCCAGCTCCGAATCACTCCAGGGGTCCCGCCTCAAGATCATAATTTTTCGAAATTCTTTTTCTAACCCCAAAATCTTTGCACTCCAGGGGTGTTGAAAAAGTCGACTAAGGGATATTGCCAGGTGTACACCAATAAGCACCTTCGATCACCCGCCCTCCCCCATAAGTACCTACACTCTTTTTAATGAATTACCACAATAACTCTCACATGTCTATTCAAATTAGCAGATTTTTATGTTATTTGGAATAAAAAAGGGCCTGTATGTCTCCTTAGCCCTATAAATTGGCTGGATACCAAATGTGATATTACCAACTATTCGATTTTAACATTATATAAATGTTAGAAAAATTTGTACAAAGATTTTGTCTTGGGTGGCCGAGCGGTCACCTGCCCGGATAGCAGCGGACGCGGGTTCGATTCCCGCCTCAAGATCATAATTTTTCGAAATTCTTTTTCTAACCACCAAAATCTTTGTGATATTACCACCCATCTTCAAAAAATAGTGCCCTATTTCGTTTTAACCGTAAATCTTAAAAAATTGAAGCAATGAATGGGCATTCCATGCATTCTTCAGAGGCAAACTAAAACCCGTTCTTTGCTCGATCGATTTTAATAACCGGATTTCTTTCTGGAGTCAATAGCAACCAGATTGCGAAATTTCGATTCGTAATTGAATCGTAATCAATTGTATCGAAGCAACATCGAATTAGGTTTCACAGAACTCCCCGAACTCCCGAAATTTTAGACCCTAAAGTTTACAGAATAAGGTTTATAATTTAGCAGACGATTCTGCGATCTGCGATAGTGTGGTAACTTGATGTGTTGGCAACAGTACTTGCCAAAGCAAAATAAACAGATGTTGTATATTGGATAGTTTTGTGATTTAGTCAGCCTCTCTCCATATATTTTTGGTTATTGAAATCTCAACACTCTGATTTCTATAACCAAAAATATATAGTATTGTAGCGCATACGATGAGTGGGTTACAGCTCGGCACGCCCCTCGGATCTTGCCCCTAATTGGCCGACTGCTTAAACAGTCTGCTGCCCAAGAAGCTTAATGAATAGCTGTCATTTGTTTCGCTTCGTTAATCCTATGATCCTTAATATTTCAGATAAAATCTTACATACACATACACAAATCACGCCTATATCCCCGCAGAGGTGAACTAGCACCCACGTTTCGCCAGATATGTTAGGTCCCATGTAATAGGTGGCGAGCCTATTGCCATTTACCGGGCACAAAAGTCGCAGTAGGTACATAGCTAGATGGTATAAGAGGAACGCTGCTGCCCATCCCTCGTCACTGATTTATCCTTAGTCGCCTTGTACGACACCCACGGGAGAGATTTGGGGTGGTGACAATCGTATTCTACTCTGCCGTCACCACACGGCAAGATAAAATGTTAAGATTTATTAAACATACCAAGTCAACTACTTGCCATATTTCCTCTTGCATATCGGCCAAACGACATCGAGCCACCCAAGGCCTTTAGATTTGTATTATTCACCACATCACACCATGGTGCTAGTGAATAATGAATGTATAGAAAAGTGTTGGAAATGACCATATCGAGAGACCGATGAACGGTGAGACTGCATGAAATAACAACATTCCATATTAGTCAAGATTTTGGCTTAGATTGCTAACACCAACCCTGTTTGGTTGTGGGTACTGTTGTTGATAGTTCGCTCTCTACCATTCTAGTGTCCCATGGTGCTTTTTAGTCCTATTAAACTCCTTTAAACAACCTTTACGCCACCTTTCAACTGAGTCTTCGAGGTAAATATTTTGAAGAAATGTGTTAGTTTCTCGAGTCGAATTATTTTAACATTTAATTTTTAATCAAACGCGATCTGACTGATATTCTGACTAAAGGAAGTATCTCCTACAAGCAACGAAAAGGTCGTCCAAAAATGCCAGACATTACATGAACGAACGAGGTTGTCATGGCAATAGGGTTTCGCAAGCAGTTGCTATGGAGCGTTCCACGTTAAATACTAATGATTTTTTAATTGAACCGCCCGGCAGTGTTGCTTTGTATAACAAAATACATTTCCACATTAATAAATAATTAATTTTCTTTACTCGATTTATTATTGCGTTTGAAGAGCTTGCAATACTCAGACGTCTTCTTTAGTAATCTTTTTGTTTCGTTGGTAATCATCTAGCCATCTGTAATTGGCCTTAGGCAATTAAAAAGCACACGATGTGACCGAACTGTCATTATTGAATTGTTTTTTAGTCTTCATCTCCTATAAAGTCCATACACATCCACAAATAACGATGAAATTGACCCTTTAATACCCAGAAGTAAGACACAAATTTTTAATCAGAGATATCGTAAAAGTACAAATTATAAGATACAACAACAACAACAACAAAAAAACACTATCTTTGACAACTTGTTTTGTAGGTACGGAACATAAAAAAGTAATTGTATTCTAAATTCAAAAGCGTGTAGGAAGCAAACGGGTCTAGTCGAAAGTGATACCGTGTAAATATTAAAAGTGAAATTGGGTATTGAGAACATACGATGATTTGGCAATTATTGCCGGTAAGCATGTTATGTTTTGAAATGCCTTGCAAAGTATGACGGGTAGTCTGTACAACATTAATTTAAACTTTCTCTCCCAGAATGATGCAAATAAATGCATTTCTACTTATTTTGACACAAAAACGGACTTCCTTATGTTGTCTGAGAATGACGATGACAATAAAAAAGTATGAACTCTTCCCGAATTCGATTTGGAATTCGAAAATGTTCCATTATTGTACCAACAGAACAAACTTCGGACCAACCTAAATACACTGGCAAGCAAAAACCCCGTTTACTGACTGTTTTAATAGCGACTCCATATCAAGCAAAGCATGAGAACATTCTAGGTCTAAAATTGGATATCTGCAAGAGGCTGCCGCGGACCCGCCAATCAGGTTCCGAGAGGTCCAAAAATAGTCTGCGCTAACGGCGCACGCGCACAGACCCACGTACACATTTCTCCTTTCACTGACAACGAAATTTGCACCTTAAGTGGCAATCTTACAATGGTTTTTGCGCCGATTTGCATTCAAAGGTCGTTGTATATTGACATGAAGTTGCTCATAAGTCGTGATGTATTTAAAGTGTCTATAGCACAGAAAGCTAGATTTTCAATACCTACATAACAGCTGGTACCAGGGTTAACGGTTTTCATTTTAGGTGAAACATAATTTTATGTTATTATTAAAATTACAGTCAATTTATGTGCTGCAGATATCGCAGCCGGCGATGTTGACAATATGTTTATTTTGAAATTAATTCCATTGTTATGTAGCGTTTACCCAATGAGAGTACGTGTCTGGCAGACGGCCGACTAAGCCAAAACCATGAGCAGCATGGATTGGAATGTTGTCATGCCAATTACTCTCCGTTCATCGGTCGCTAGACTGGGGACAACGTGAGGTAATTTTAATTAATTTATTAAATGTCCTTTGTCCTTTCTTCTCTAATTAGGACAAGGTCTATGGGTACAACGAGTATGCACGCTCTCGACATGGTCCTTTCTATCACTTTTCTATACATTCACCACGATTACGTCTAACAAATATAACCGAAGACGAAACATACTGCGCCGACTCTAAACTGTATGTATTATAACTTACTGCCGCACTCAGAGACGTCAAATAACGTTAATGAGTACTTAACGTCAAAAAATGACAATTCAAAACTAGTCGCTATTCTTGCCGGGTCTATGGTCTAGATTTGAATGAATTTTTTTGACATTAAATACTCATTAAAGTTAATTGACGTCTCTAAGTGCGGCAGTATGTCTAGCTTTATGAAATGGTCAGGTATTGATTGTGTTTCGACAGCATTAAAATATCGCGCCAAGTTGCATTAAGAGAAATGTTTACAGCAGTGATTCATGGAACGTCACGTATTCTGGACCTTCCAAGTAATCGCCCAGAGCAAAGGTGCTAAGTGCACGGAATGAGGACAGCCCACGGGCTGTGATTGCGCAACTTTCCTCGAAGTCGATCGCGGATCGACCGTTTGTTTCTGAGGACTCATAATTATCGCGAGATGACCGAATTAAATGACGCATTTCCGACGAACCGTAAAGGAAACTTTTTGCAGCGTTCGACGGATAAGGAACTGCGTGAAGTGAATAAATACTACAGTTTATTTTCTCCATTTGACTGTGGTGTATTTGGGTTAATTAAGGTTTCCTCTTCCGTTAATATCGGTCAGACGACCGTCAATCATCCATCACATTGAATGAATATAAAGTCGAGAGACTGATTAAGGGAAGAATGATTTGTAATATAACATTCCAATAAGGTCAAGGTTTTGGCTTAGGTTTAGGTGAGGCTCATCTTGCTCGTGCGCTGTCGTTGGAAATCAAAAGTCTTACAACCTATTTTTGTGGTTATTAAAATGCTTTCAATATAGTCTTGATAATCGCGCTATCTTTAATTTTCAGAAGATGTTCATGTTTCTATTGTGCCCTATTTCAATTGCAATCCTGTGTATATCGCATTATTAGTGTATTGTATTCTTGTTTTAACTTTATTCTGAATCTACTTGTAGAAATACTGCGAATTGCTCTTAAAGATGCTAAGCGTTAATCTGTCTGATTCTTATAAGGTGCCTCATGACTACCCCATGAGAGAATTGACTGTATAATGTTGTGATTAACATCACTAATAGGTAATCTAAAGAAAAACCTTATTGTGTAACTTAAGGACAATTACGTGATCGAATGCGTGTGAATTTATAATTGTTATTGAATAATGCAGTAACAGCACTGGTTGTTGAAATTCAACTCTGTTTATAGAGTTCCGAGAAGAAATATGATAAAGAATGGGCTGCAGCGCTCTTGTTAAACCACCTGTGGCAAACCGAACTCTTTTCTATCATATTTAATTTTATTACTTGTTTTGTCTATTTTATTTTTACGTCATTCTGTTGGCTTAGCAGTTTTGCACAATAAATTCGTTGCACATACTCTCAGATTCCGCCTCTTAATTTCCCTGATCCCTCACATCGCGTACACCACCTGGTAAATATACTACGACTTTCATGCCGGATAGATGGTAGCTGCGATGCGCTACAATGCGCTAACCCTTATTACAATGGGCCCTAACATAGTCGGCAAATGTTAGTGATAATACATCTCTGCCTGTCCCTTCGGGTCCCATCATAAACGTCAATACATATAACAGATATTATTTAAAATATTTTAACAGAAATCGTAAGGACGACGAATATTTAGTTATTAAGATTCGAACAATAATTTAACTTATTAATTATGTTTCTGTATGAAAGTAATTTCTGGCGAAATATTAAAAATTGTACAAGGAAGGTTCGTATTTATGATTTAGCTATCCAGTCCTGCGAGGTTCCTGGTCCTTTACAATTAATCCTGAATAGTTTGCACATTTAAGTAAGACATTCTTTGCATAAATTGTATCATAGTTAACAATGAATTTCGAAACAAAGATATTAAATCATGTAATTCCGATCATGTCTCCGTTTAGCAGTTGATATGTATTCAGGTCGAGTCCAGTTACATGTTGGTTACATAATAATGGTCTCCAAGTAATTATGTCACATAGAGACCTTCGTGCGCCCGCGCAACCGTGGCTTAAAAACCGCGGAAACGTATCTGACATATCAATAGTTGAACGGTCTGTTGCCGATCTGATTCAAACAGCACTAAATCTAGCAAAAATAATATTAGGTTAATTTAAAAACTGACCATCAAAGTCACGATAATGCATGTATAATAATTACCGTGTCGAAGTCGTCTGCAGTTTATTGTCAGTTTTATTCTTTATTTTGTTCTGGTAAAGTGAGTCAGTCGTCACGTCATGTCATGTCACAATCCTGTCTATGTCTCGGTTTCTTACAGAATTCATGACTATTGAAAATTAAATGAGTATATGGCATAAAACAGCAAGTACTGCTGTACGTATGGTTTATAACAAGACTGCAGCTACTTTTCTACCATATTCCCAAAACTTTAGGAATTGCATATCACTGAACTATGGAATAAATATAAAATAAACACAAATCAGTAAAGTTTTCACATAAAATATCAACGCAGACGTATGAAACATGCAAAATTAGAAAAAGAAATAAGCAAATCACATAGCGCAAAACAAAATAGACAGTTATACTACCTATAACTTATATTCGCTAGATGTGAATATTGCTGCTTTCGAATTAGTAGGAAGAATAAATAAAACTAATAAATTAAAGTTTTATGTATATAACTGATGTGGAAGGAAGGATCTAGATTCTCCATCATTCAAATGACATAAGACGAGAACAATTACATTATCAACAACTAGCCACTGACGGAAATTAAGGTAACCTAGTTTCATTCAATTACTATGCGCAGATATTCAATGTAATTGGATCTGGGAAAAAACTATAGTATATATCGGTCAAGACTCAAGACGTAAGGATTGTTTATAAGGAAGGAAGTTAATTAGTAATTAATAATCAATTGATTATATAATTGTGATTGAGCGGGTAAGGACACAAAGTATCTCTGTCCTCGTACAAGGACAGAAAACTTCAAATAATCTAACTCTAAGAAAATAATAAATATTAGTGTAATTTTAGCAAAAGCATTGGTGAATTACTTTGACCTGCTTTGTATTGCTTTGCCAAAGGATTTGGAAAAAGTACAATCAAAAATGTTAAATTATAAAACGCCGTGTGGTGACGGCAGAGTAGAATACAATTGTCACCACCCCAAATCTCTCCTGTGGGTGTCGTACAAGGCGACTAAGGACAAATCAATGATGAGGAATGGGCAGCAGCGTTCCTCTAATACCACCTAGCAATAGCAATGTACTGCGACTTTTGTGCCCGATATAAGGCAATAGGCTCGCCACCTATTACATGGGACCTAACATAATTGGCGAAACGTGTTCACCTCTCACCTCTGCCTACCCCTTCGGGGATATAGGCGTGATTTATGTATGTATGTATGTAAATTATAAAACGTTTTAGATGTTAATACATATACTTACTGTGATTTATTTCTGTCATCTTTCTTAAGTATGCAATGTAAACCCGTTGGAAACCCCTTTCAAATAAAATATAAATGTAAATAAAATCGTGATCTTTGATAAAAACCAAGACGCAAGATTCGCAACGCCCTCTACATTAAGTACAATCAACCAGATTAGGTTACCATTATCATGTCATATTTTTTCAATATACTTTGTGCTCTTTGCCAAACAAGTTAAGGTGGACAATCGGTCGAAAAATTTCGCAGTTATGTATTAAAGTAACGTCTGGCGTACAAACACACTTTTGAATTTGTTATGGAATATCAGTAGGTAGAACGAAAATGATGATGGTAGTATTCGAAATCGCAATCATAAAATTAAATGACTGCCATCATAACAAAATCAAAAGTTTTATTGGCACAAAGAAACTATAACGGATTTTATAGCTGTAGCTTGTTCAAACTTCCGTACTCACATAATTCAGTGATCCCAGTCGTGGGACGTTGCTATATGAGATACAAGAAATCAATTACATTATCTACAAGTTCAGAACAATTAATTAAGAAATCACGAAGTTGATGTGTTGGCGCCAACAATTGAATTTCGTTTTTGTGTTCATCTATTGCGTTTTCTGTAATTTCCGCCCCTTCTATGGACTTCTTTAAGATATCATTCTTAATTTTTTTTTAATATCTGTTCATAATTTAAATAAATAAATTAAATTACAAAAACCTTACCAATCATGAGTAATCATGACTTGTAAAGAATGAAACCATATTGTAATAAAAAATAAATATTTACCTCTTTTCATTAATATTATTAGATTAGATTGCTTATAACTTTATCATTTTTCTCTCATTCTATGTGAATGTTTATTTTCCATTTATTTATATCGGTCAGCGTTACCAAACTATCAACTCCCTATTAAGTATCTTCTAACACACCGGGAAGATGCTAGTGATGAATGATTAAACAGAAAATGACAGAAAGAAGCCTGTCGAGAGACCAATGAACGGAGAGAATCATAGAGATGACAACATTCCAATCCATACTGCTCAAGGTTTTGGCTTAGGTTTTACAGCCGGTAGCCTAGCCTGCTGGACACCAACCTCCTTGGGTGTGGGGTATGTAATCATAGTAAACATTGTATGTGGTAGTAATATCGTGCCGTGGCCTACCCATGAAATAGATGTGGTGGCGTAAACAACATGGCCGTTGTTTAATAGCTTTGATTGTAGGTCAAATGTTTGTCAAGGCACGTCTTAATAGACTGTAGATTTTTCTCGGACATTTTCATCGAAGTACCTATTTCTATTGAATCTTTGCTGGAGGATATATCCTCTGTTTGTGCTCGTCATTTTGCTGACTTGATTTTATAAAAAATATATATATATATATATATATATATATATATATATATATATATATATATATGTAAGAAGATAAAAATCTAAAAGACTTTACTTTTAGTGACAAAATTTAACCATTTCTTTTGGTGTTTGAACACACATAGATAATTTAATTATAATGTATTGTCAAATGCATCTATACAATTAAAGAAATCACGCCTTTTCATCTCCGAAGGGGAAGGCAGAGGTAATTTACCACCCACAATTTGCCAGCTATGTTAGATCTCCATTTAATAGACGGCGAGACATCGCAGATTTATTATTGGTACAAGACTCTGTCTTAACCCTTAGTCGCCTTGTATGACACCTGTAGGATAGGTTGACCATGGTGACAATTGTATTCCGCTCTAGCGTCACCGCACGGCTTGATTATAAAAGAGAAATATAAAGAAATACTACAGACATTTATGAAAGCTGCGCACGCGCTTCTTATGACATAACTTTGTCTCGCCATGATCCATGACACGCATTTGTGGATCTTGACAAGTCAATTGAAAGGTTCTGCTTATGTCATTGAGTGGTTGTATGGAATCAGAATAATAGGGAATCATGGCTGTACGTACGCCGCGCCGTTGCAAATATACGTTCAGGTTATGACAATTTTCAGAGTGCAATTGCACTTAAAATACCATTAGAGTTAGAAATGTAAATTAGTAATTGCATATTTTTGACAGTTCTGATGATTATAAATACATCACACATCCTACATAAGGAACTCGATGGAGTAGTAACTAGAGAACTCGGCGTGCGATTGCGTAAACTAAGTAATATTCTCAAAGCCCGGTCATTGGATTACAATAATATATCTCAGATTCTTCCGTACTTTCGGAAGGCACGTGAATTTAAGTTCAAGGCTCAAATCCGATCGACAGAGATTCACGGAATTAACTAACTTTACCTTACCATAAAAAGTTTTTTCTGGCTTAAAGAGTAACTTGTCTTCGAAATTAGATTTCCTTTTTCAGCGTCTTTGTTCTTTAATAGCCTGTCTCTGTCACATGACTAATAACATGTGTAAAGTAGGCAATATTAAACACAATGTATTCGGTTAGTTAGAACATTGACGATAGAAAGTAAAATCATATTTGCGGACGAATTTTTTTCTACCTACCCGATTATTCTTTTGTAATTTTGACGTCTGTTCGTTCCTAGTGCATGTCACAGATCATCTAATTCTAAATAGTACTCTTATCTAATCATCTTGCTTAGCTTGCTCAAGAGAATCAAGCATAATAAATTACCCGTATTTATCAAAGAATAATTCACCCTCATTACGAACAAAGCTAAACGCGATTTCACGCTTCTGTTATGTAAAACAATAAGTCAATACCGTCACATAACATTGAATGGGTCGGCCTTAAGCCTAAGGGATAGGGGCTAAATTACCGTGATATATTGCTGGAGGAGATAAGGCACGGCCCACATTCGTAACACCTGTTGTAACAAACATTAACGTCACAATGTGTGCTCTAGTTCCAAGAGTACCTAAGGAGTGTCCTGAATTGATGTAACATCAAATACTTTTTCTTAATAACATCTGTGAATACAAATTTAGGACATGTACCTGGGCTAAGGGAGACCGAAACGAGTCTAGGATAAGATTTTTCTTAGTTATTATTGTAAAAGATGGTAATGGATAACATTGTCAGCTTAATAAAGTCCCTACTGTTGGGGCACAGGCCTTTCTAATATTTAGATAAAAACTCCCAAAGAGGCCGAGGGCATTGTCCACCGTCAAAGGTGAAGAGTTATTTTTTTACGGTTCATGCGACACGAATCACGATTACTAACGGTCACAGTCTGACGGTATATGCTAAGTCCCATGTTATAGAGGGCTAACCTATTGCAGATTCTTCGCAGTTGGTGTCTCAAGATTTTATACAAGGAACACTGCTGCATATTCCCCAATGTACTCACGGTCCTACATCATCGACATCCACGGCAATTTGAGCTATGGCGAGGCGGCAATGATAAACTGCGGCGCCACGACATGACTCAACCCTTTCTCCAATTTCATTTATTTCTTCTCAGTCAGTTTCGCATATTTAATCCGTTATCCTATAAGAAAGTTTATTAATCTCCGTAATATCAGCTCCAACACACTCTGACGTCATTGAGCACTCCATTATAAAGACAAATAAAGGTACAGGACCGTTGGTGAATGATAATAAATTAAACAGACTCAAGCTCACCCATTGCCGTTAACCTTTCATAATAGTTACTCTCACCTAGCCAACCTACCAATGGGAAGACTTCTAGTGGAAGGAATTTCAAGTTTTGAGCATGAAACGAATAAGGGCACAGGCGCACAAAAGGACAAAATACATATTTTAATTTTTATGTTAAAACTTAAATCGCTTTACACCTCCGATACTTTCAGGTTATTAGAGAACAGATGATTGATCGACATCAATTTAAAACAAAGTAAATAAAAACATGCAATTATTCTATCTTGACACAATGTGTATATAATAAATAATGAATCGAGTTTAAAAAAGTAAAGTGAACTTATAATTCTAATGTGACACAATGTAACCCATGGTACCTATAATTATATGATGTTAAGAAAGCAATGCGCCCGCACAACGCCGCCGGCTACTTAGCGGTGAAATTGACTGACACAAACTTTATGTGCTTGATAATACAACCGTGTTGTTTATTTTTAATAGTATTCGAAAGGGAAAGTTTGAAAATTACTTTTGAGGTGTAGGTAACAAACAGTGGAATTTGTCTTACAAAAAATTTTTACGTTATTCAGTACTTTATTCTTACGGCTTTCTGTGGCAATCCCTATTTGGGGCAGATTCAAATTATAATGTCTGTTGCTTTTGACAGCCTCAATTTCTTAAGTCGGTCATCTTATTGTATAAAAAATCGATGTGTCACTGTAGGGCATAAATAAGACTAAAGTTAATTGTTCTCCTGTATTCAGGTGGCTGGTTTGGTCGAATGGTCAGATGCCAAGAGGTTCCGGGTTCGAATCCTGGTAGAGGCAAATGTTTGTGATGAGCACAGACATTTGTTCTCGAGTCATGTTTGCTTGTAGCATTTACATAAAACTTGTCAGCCATCTACATAGTATCATAGCACAAGTGCTCAAGTTACTTAAATTATTTGTACAATTTGATCATCAATCAATATTAATCACAGTAATTGGTATCGGTCAGTCAGTATTTAGACATTGAACTACTATTACTAGCGTAATTTAGAGACGAAGAGCAAAATAATGCAAAAAAAGCAAAATAATAATTATTTTCAGTACTCATCATTTCTACTCCGTATAACTTTTAGCAAAATGAATAGAGAGAGAGAGAGAGAGAGAGAAAATCACAGCTCTCGCACTGGAGACGGTGCGCCGGCGCTGTGCTCATTGTTCGAATTAGACTGCAAATAAAGAATACTGAATATTTAGAAAAGCAATTATTAATAATCCGAGGCTGGACAAACAGTATTTGTGGACTTACTTAGTTAAATGTCAAAGTGTCCCAAACAAAATCATCAAATATGGAGTTCCAAAAAATGTGGCACATCCATTTTATGATTTATTTGTTCTACCGATTGACGCACCCAACGAGCAAATTTTAAGAGATCGAGGTAAGAATTCAATATAAATAGTTTTTGGGGGTCTATTTTGCCTTAACTCACCGTCTATAAATAAGCATGATGAATTTGGGTTCAAAAAAATAAACATACATACATACATAAATCACGCCTATATTCCCGAAGGGGTAGGCAGAGGTGAACTAGCACTCGCGTTTCGCTAATTATATTAGGTCCCATGTAATAGTGGCGAGCCTATTGCCATTTATCGGGCACAAAAGTCGCATTACATTGCTAGGTGGTATAAGAGGAACGTTGCTGCCCATTCCTCTTCACTGTTTTAAAAAAATAAACATATTTTAATAAAACACAGTCGTGTGGCCACGTCGGCAAAACAGAGTCACCATTCTCCCGCTGGTGTCGTACAAGGTGACTAAGGATTAGGACAGAGATGGGCAATAGGCAGCAGCGTTACTCTTGTACCACCTAGCAATATACTGTGATTTAGGTGCCCGATATAGGCCCCTATTACATAAGAACTAACGAATTGGCGAAACGTGGGTGTTTTCTAATAAACATTGAACCATAGTGCTACCAAAGCTTTTACAGTTTTTGGATGCATTCCATCCTTGTATTTAATGTACAAGCAACAGTACCTCAAGTTGTTATATGTAAAATTTTCTCATATTTTGTGATTTTCGTCAACCGTGTTAAAGTTGACAATCCAGAATTAAATTTTTTTATAGTATTATGTGCTACTGATTCCAAAATCGGTGAATTATAACATCAAAGTGGTATTCAAAATAATAACGTCACTTGCGGTTGCAGTGTGTCACGCACGAATGATCTCGACTGATGACTGGTTACTTCCTTACATTTGAAAGCTTATGAGGTTTGGTGGTCCAACCAATATTAGTATTGATAGAACTTACATCAGAATTGCTTCGAGGGAACGACGTTCACTCTCTTCTCTGTCATTAACATGTTTTTTTGTTATTTTCTAATTAAATTGATTTACTGTCAAGATTATGTATACAACACCATCCCTTGATATTCGTCGATGTAACATTCGAATTGTTTATTTATATTTTAAAATTTTACCGTTCTTGACAAAATGTAAAATAACGGAATTTGAAAATTGAACTTGCCTGGTAAATACCTTTTTATTTTTGTAAATTGTAGTAGAATATGCTCTAAATAAAACTGTATCATTGTCACAGGAGTCAGAAAGTTGTATAATGATTAATATTAATTTTTATTATCAATAACTGATATTTATTGATAGCTGTGTGAATACAATAATAATTGCCGCCGACTAAAGGTTAAAATTTCAGAAAAGTAAGTTTAGGTTATATGGTCCACTATATTACCAATTGTGAATAATTTTTATTAAAACGAATTTAATGAATAAGCTTTTAAAAATACACGCCAATTAAACCCACGCAAGCAGTTTTAAGTCGTTTATGATTCTGGTAACCAGACATGCAGTAGATCTAAAATTGTTCCGTACCCAAGAAATATAAATCATCCATATATTCCGTTAGTACCTAGTAAAGACGTGGCTTAGGCCTGGTTACGTGCGTTGGTAAACCAGTTCTTCGTGTTTACTCATTACAAAAGGATCTGTGCTGGCCATAGTTGCATGACTCACAATCACAAGTCATTAATCATGAGACAAGTTATCAATAAAGTTATTTGTTACAATTGGTAATCGAAATGTATACGTTTTATTCCCGACCTATATGGTTTTGTTTATCATCATACGGTCTAAAAAGGCAAAATCTGCAATTACAGTTATGATCCTGTTATGAATTACATTGCAAATCAAAAAATAGTCACTCGTCGTTTGTTTATGTTGAATTATTCATTCATTTTTAACAAGATTAAATAACTCGATTCAGACATTCAGAACAATTTCACTCTGCTGCTTTTACTTTATTTGCAATTTTTGCAATTTAGAATTTGGAAGTTGGAAGTGATATTTACAAATCGAACCGTTTTTTGTTACAGGTACGTACTCAACCATTGATCTACTGTTGTTGACATATACTCAAAATTCTGTATGTATTTAGTATTTGAAATATTGTGCCCATGTCATTATTACTGGCTACTACGAAACAAGTATCAAATAGAAGAGCTTTTACGTTACCAACTAAGTTTATAAACATGATGCACCTCATCGCTTCGACTCTACGTTTGATGTGAGGAGATCTTCGTGAGAGGCCTATGCCCACCAGCCCCCGTAGCACAGGACGTGGACACATCTCCTTCGGGGGAAATAAAATCTTTTCCTCTCGCTCAAACTCCCACTAAATCCCGAGACAACAACAAACACTGTCAAGTGGTGGAGAGAGACTTGTCCACGTCCCCGTGCTAGGCCCGCAGTGGATATCTTGTGGTTAAGGTCATGATCTCAAGAAGGCACGTGGATGCACATTTAAACGCACCAACTTACTTGCCCAGATAAAGCAAATAATAGCTCTAATGCTGCTAGAAGCTTGCGTGATCAATTAAAAACTTGTCATGACTCGTTCACTTTCAAGGCTGTTCACTGGACAATACGTAGGTGTGTCCTCTCGTCATAACTTGTGCGCAATAATCGTTGCTGCTTTGATCAACGAATCGACTAGTCTGCCTGTGTGTACTTTATGTTAATCACACCTTAAGTTCTCGCTTTGTAATCTATTCTCCTTCTTCCTGCGCTCATCCCGCTATAGGCGGGGTTGGTACAACATGTTTCCTTCTTCCACTCCTCTCCAATCTTCACCAATTTACAATCCATTACACTCGCTATCATATCCTCCTTTACACAATTCACCCGTCTCTTCTTTGGTCTTCCTCTCCTTCTACGTCTTTCCACGTTCATACCTAACATTCTCCTGCCTACATAGCTTTCATCTATTTGCATAACAGACCAAACCAACCCAGTCAAGTCGCTTTGTAATCAATTATTTTTCAAAATATATGGTCGTCAACAATGTCTAAGGATATTTTACTTACACTTACTTCAAGTTCTATCAGCCTCCATTCTTATAATACTGACATATTCTTTGTAATGTTTCAATGACTTACTTATGGTCATCCGTCATAACATTGAATAAATTGTACAGAAATCGTCAGTATTTTTAGAATGATCGCGAATACAACATAAAGTCAATAAAATATCCTTTAGGTGTGTATATCTTGACGTCATCGATCCAAACTCAGAATTGACAAAGCTATTGAAATGCTATGTGTAACAGAAGCCCAAAATGGAACTGAATGGTTAGATGCGTCACCAGCCCTTTAATGTCCACATTGCTAGGCCACGAGCCTTCTGAGCCTATGGATGGAAGAATCTATAGTGGATGGACCCACCACGCTGTCCCGTGCAGATTGGTGGGTAAATGGTAAGGGGAACGAACATAGTTGATTAAGATAGTTTGCAAGGGTTGGACTTTTAAATGGGATGGGGATGTCGGATAATTATACCTAAGTGATGTATCAATTTGAGTCCCTTCTTGATTTGAAAGAAACGATAAGATTTTGGCACCACCTGCATCTGCACCTGCTCTCAATCACACTCGTATTATTAGTACCTGTCAAACATATTTGTTTTATTTTCTGAATTTAAAAACAGAGAAGTATGTACATACGTTGCTTTCAAGTTTTGTTTTTGAATTCTCGGTAATATGCGATATTTCAAATAAGTACATTGAACAACTTGCCGTGCAAGTTTGTAAGGACCGTGTGGACAGAAGTGATCTCTGCCTATCCCCGTGAAGAAAGGCGTGACGTATGCATGACTGTATAAACATGAAGCAATTTTACATATTCGCAAAGCAGGATTGCCTTAATTAGATGTTTAATGTCTCAAAGAACAACATAACAGTAGGTTTGAAGCTGGTTCACGTAGCCGGTTGGATTTCTCTCAAGTTATAACACAGCCTGTCGGTTCTAAAAATAGTCTGCCTGCCGCTGTTAAATCGGACTAGCTGCCCACCTACCTAGTACTTAGCAACTGTTCGTAAATGGGAAATGCAAACGTAAACTATATACTGGTGCTTACAGAGATTTAAGCAAGTTTCCTTGACAAATATCGCGTGTATATCCAAATTCGTTTTTTACTACCTACTTTGCTGGCCTGGGAGCGAAAATTTTATAGAATGTGCGACTGTGCGTGCCTACTGACCCAAAGGGTGTGTAAGGTTGACTAAGCAAGTGGCCAGTCTATTCAAATGAAGAGAGTACAAATGTATGAAACTGACGTATGTATTTACAGAGAAAACTACATGGCGACCGTCGTGTTTTAAATGAAAGAGAAACTGTCAAATTATCAAAATCATAAACATTAGTATTGTACATAAATACATACACAAATCACGCCTATATCCCCGAAGGGATACGCAGAGGTGAACTAGCACCCATGTTTCGCCAGTTATTATAGGTCCCATGTAATAGGCGGCGAGCCTATTGCCATTTATCGGGTACAAAAGTCGCAGTAGGTGCTAGGTGGTATAAGAGGAACGCTGCTGCCCATTCCTCATGACTGATTTATCCTTAGTCGCCTTGTACGACACCCACGGGAGAGGTTTGGGGTAGTGTCAATTGTATTCTACTCTGCCGTCACCACACGTATATTTGTATTGTATTCGTTCGAATAGTTTGGCCACTTGTCTCGGACAGTAAATGTATCGTAACTACTGATTGCGACGTACTGTTGACTGTACTTCACACCATCATTAATACAGTGTATTTGTATCACCTTGTAACACTGAGTAGAAAAACTGCTTGGAAACTGTAATGTAAGGTTTTGCTTGTGGCCTACCAATAGTCACGTTCGCCACCGCT
Organism: Cataclysta lemnata; assembly: GCA_963931975.1. Taxonomy (NCBI): domain Eukaryota; kingdom Metazoa; phylum Arthropoda; class Insecta; order Lepidoptera; family Crambidae; genus Cataclysta; species Cataclysta lemnata. The sequence goes on from OZ008342.1 coordinate 2,485,016, forward strand.
TTACCTATAACTTTAGTGGATTTACTTGAAATAATTATGTATCTCACTCACCGGCCTTTACAACTATTGTATCGTTTCTTAGAATGCCTCAAGGGTGATTTAGATTTATGGATCAACGCAGAGCTTTAGGACTTGAGACTAGAGGTTCATTTATTAGCTCTGATAGCCGAAAGAAGAGTAATTTGAACCACTTGCTAAACTGGACTACACTAATTCGCTCATTTATCTAAGATAAAAAAGATGCAATTCACTAAATACTGAGAAACAAAATTGCTGCACTCCTGTTCCAAGTTTATTTGGGGACTGCGCAGTAAGTTTCCTCTTCCATTCATATCTGTCAGACACCATCAAGCCATCAATTCCCTTTTTCATAGATATTATTCACCACCATACACACCGGAAATGTGCTAGTGATGAATGAGTGTATAGAAAAGTGGAAAGGACCATAAACAATAAACGGAGAGAAAGTGATTGGGATGATAACATTCCTATCCATGTGATTAGAGTTATACGCTGAGCGATCCTCCCTTAGTTGACTTTTACGACCCTCGGGCCTGAGTTAGGGCTGAAACTGTATTGTGTTAGTCTAGCTATAATGCCATATACAATAAGATATTTATTTTCAAAAATGAGAGGTATTCTGCTTATTTAAAACAACACTTTTACAGCTTAATCTCAAAGACTAAAAGACAAAACCTCGAGGCGGCTATAGCAATACGTATGGTAAATACTCGTGAATTGCTGGACAAATATTGGTCGTCAATAAACATTAATTAAACATCTTTACAATCATCTGAAAAGACTACGTGAGTCCTTGTTGATGCTATTTATAGACTGAACCTTAGAGATGCACTGTCTAAATAGCTACGTAAGAAGATCTCAGCCTCGAACCTTGCCCCGTCGCCTTGGTTATAGGCTGTGGACAGGAATGTTTGCGTCCCGTAATAATGGACTATTGTAAAAGCCATACATGTTAATTCTTGCCTTGCCTATCTTGGTCAATGTTAGCAATATTCAGTAAGACGAAAAAGCCATAGATAGGTATGTCAAACAAAGTTTGGCCTAAACATTTTCGAAGAAATAATCAAATATTTAATACTTCGGTATACACAAAGTAATAATAATAAACAACTATAATTCTAATAAAAGCCTGGTTGGTCCTACCTACCTATTCTTTATACCCCAACATTTGTATTTAACATAAATATTTAAATTACAGCTGGATCTTGAGGAGTCATCTTCAAAGTACTAAGTTTATACAATAGTCCAAGCTGTTAAATGTTTAGTTAATTTAGTTTAAATAACAATCGATTTATGATATATCTTAATGCTAGACTTAGGCATCTCAAGAAATCTGCGAAATACATATAAGATTAAAGCTATAGCTCAAGTGACGGTATTTTACAAGGTCGCACGGAAGGTAACTACTACTATAACATAATAATATTGACATAAACGATACTGACAAGTGTCAGGAAAGTGGCTAAATATAAAATCCGAGCAACATCCTGGACCTGTAAGTATGACAAAACTCATTCTTCACGACCCTAAATAACAGGAGAACTTACTAAGAAGATGGAAATCATCTAAATGAAACAGGAGATGTCGAGCAATACGAGCAAAAGAAGAAAAATACTTCAACTCAAATAAAGGGTAAATATTTAATCAAAGAGAAAAACGAGCTGTTGAAGTTAAATTGAAACCGTATCCAAGTTCAATTAATAAATCTATTCTGCCTTGACCAGTCTCCATACAGTCAAATTCTATAAGCTCAGAAAGTAGAAATATTTGATAGTTACTTGAATATCAGAAACCTACGCTGAAGGTAACGTAACTTCACTTTTATTTTAAATTATTTTTATAAGAAACAAGGAAGCAGAGCTGTTGGACGTAGGAAGAAGTCTCGCAATATCCGGGAATGAACCGGAATCACGGGGGTCGTTGAGAACACCGGGTGAAATGTGCGGAAGTGCCCACGTGGAGAAAGTCTCCTTGGGGAAAATAAAATATTTTCCTCTCGCTGTAACTCAAATCCACACAGAGACAATCCACACAGAGACTATATCCAAACTTTGTCAAGTGGTGGAGAGAGATTTTGTCCACGTCCTGTGCTGGCCCAAATGACTGCCAATCTGCAGAGGCGCTAATAGAAAATGAAAGAAACTAAAATATATGTTACACTTTTACTTTTTCAAATTTTAAACTCTTTGGTTCTTGTAAGTTAGCGTTCGTTATCTATCTAGGTCAGCTTCAACTTAAAACTTTGAATTGTTACACACTGCGTATTGTCTTGAGCTGCATTGTTTCAACTATGTATTGGACGTTCAATACATTCGGTAACCAGTTTTTATTGTTGCATTTTAAAAACTCTATTGTTCTAAGAGCTTTTCATTTCTTATCTTCATCATAAATTCTAATTAGCGGTGTGCTAGTAGGCGTATATAGTTTATTATTACTAATTATTTCAATAATCCACACAATGTAAATGGTTACAAATATTTTTATTAAGATAATGGCACCTAAATGTGATTTTGCAATTTTGAAGTCTGTTAATCCATCCATAAATCTCACTTTTTTTCCCTAAGGGGCAGGCAGATGTATTTTAATTAAAACCCGCGTTTCACCAGCATATTTCAGGTTCCATGTAATAGGAGGCGAATCTATTGCTATTTATTGAGAACTCTAATCGCGGTTATTTGCTAGATGATGCACCAGGAACGCTGTTGCCTATTCCTCGTTTTATTACGATTGTCCATATTCTTGGAATAAACAAACATAATCGAGTGCCTCCTACGATAGTGATTCAATCGATATGTACACGGAGTCGTTATCCGAATTGAGCGATTCTGTTGGAACAAAACGAAACAAGACACCGACTATATAAACGTGTCGTATTTCCATGCAAAACTTGAGAATTTGAATCGCAAATATGCTGTCAATATTAATGTGGGGCTAACGCGAAGAATACCAAATGTGGTCAGTCAGGCCGATGCCGTCTCTTAGATTTCCGTGTCTGTTTTTTAGTACATTGACCAGGACCGCTGCGTCTTGACTTTTAAATGGATCCCGTACATTTATGCGCATATCTGAACAAGATTGTGGTAGTGGGTGTGCTATATTCTACGTATAATGGTCACATTTCTTGTGCACGATGACCAATACGTTTTTGTCAGGTCGGTTCCTTTCGACGGCCTTCATTCATGCAGCATTGGATGGATAGTAATTTTCTTTGCAGTATAATTATGACATCGTTGAGTTACCAACTGAAGAATCCTCGATCAAGCTATATGCCCAAGCAAGTGACAAAAAATAATATCACTGTGTATTATCAAACTCATTCGGCTTCCGTCCTGAATAGCCAAACGCCAGATAGTCGACAACAAAAACAATGTTGCTGGCCGATCTCTGAAACATTCATTTATGTAGATGACATAATTCAGAACGGAAAAAACGATCTGGAATGAAAAATCTCCTGCGTCTAAAACAGGAATTTCGGAATGGAAAAGTATGGCCATTATCTTTGATTGTGGGTTTACAATAGGAATCTGTGACCTTGTGACCTCGAAAATTAGGCGGTAACTGCTTATCTGTGACCTCGAAAATAAACTGCTTCGAAAAGGCTATTGTACTTTATGCCTTAGTAACCTATGCCGTGAATTTCTTAAGCCATGCTACTAAAATTGGAACTATCATTATCTTACAATGGCCCTTCTGTGTGATTATTATACATTTTGTTTATAACTTATTTCATAATTGTTATGTCAAGGCAGGAACAAATCCTGCTACTCCTGTTAGGTAGTTTCGGAACCGTTCTTACCTCTTATCGAGGTAAATATTGGAAACTTTATGACTTTGACACACACGTTTACAATGTTTAACGTAGGTACCTTTGACTATTCATGAGTTGTGATACCTTTTATTACTAAACCATTTCTTTTTATTTTAGAAAAGAATACAGCAAGGGAAGTAAAAAAGCAATCGAATTAAAAAGAATAATCTGTTCTGCGATGCTCTTTAAAAAACACTCATCGCTACAATATTCAATTAATTTGGGGCACTAGACGAATTTGATTTCAAGTTTAATACAAAATTGCTTTGTCATTTTCACTACCTGTGTTGCCAAATTTAGGTAACTATAATGCCAAATTCAGGAACCTGGTTATAATAATTATGGATCACGTCAGAAAATAAATTATGAGACATTCATTTGACTTTATCTGGCAGAGCCGGAATTGCTTAGATATATTTTGATTTAGTTCATAATTAGTTCCTGCTCGGCCAAGTTTTTTTTTAAATTCAAGGTGAGCAAATGATTCTGATCCACCTGATGGGTTATTATGTCAGCCGATTGCTATTGCTTTCGTCTACCCATCACTCTCTTTCATTGAGAATAATACTTAGTACAGTGTGAGACAGATGAGTAGAGAAAAGCAACAGCAATCGCTTGCTTAAACAAAAACCCCGCTGGTTTCTAACGAAGATGAAGTTCAGATATAGACGAAAGCAGGTAGTACAGCAGGCCGTCCTCCCGATTTGTAAACCTAGCACGGGAAATGGACAAAATATCTCTCCACCGCTTGACAATGTTTCGTCTCGGGATTTAGTGGGAGTTAGAGCGAAAGGAAAATATTTTATTTTTCCTAGGAGATTTTTCTGCGAGGCTCTCCGCGGTAGTGGGACTCCCCGGGAGATGCCTGCCACAGAGAAACCCTCTCACGCAGTGCTCGATAGGACCATTCAAGGTTCAAGGTTTTCGACTTCAGGCGTGTAGGCCGTGCGTGCCGCGCTCTCTGATCTCTGCCGTCTGTGACGTATATGACGACTGAGTGTTAAAACAGTGATGAGGAATGGGCAGCAGCAGTAGGTACTGCGATTTACCTGTCCTATAGATGGGCTATGATCGGGAGAATAAAGCTTACAACCTATTGGGAACATGGGACTTAACATGTTAGTACTTGTAAAAATAACTATACACCCATTTAGTCCCATGATTTCATTGCGACCACGAAGCAAAAAATAAGTATCACGTAGCTACCTGATCCGCGCTAATAATTGAAATGAAAAACACTTGTTTCAAATTAACACTTGCTTCTCGAATGTGCCGTATTTGACTTGACACCATGTAGATTTAAGATTATTAGTTAGTGCCAGTAGCGACAATCTGATAAATAACGTTTACAATAGTTGTAATATTTAGTTTTAGCTTATATACGATTACAGTCTATTATGATACCTACATACGTACGTCACGTTTTATTCCCACAGGGATAGGCTGAGGTCAGTAGCCCGATCTTTTCGAAGATTCGTATCGTATCGGGAAAGCAGTCTAAACTAAAACAATTTTTTTAAATCTTAAATCGGTTAATTATTATTAAAATTAAATAATATCGCCTATTTGTTTCAATAACGTGTAACCTTGTAAAATACAAGTGTTGGACAGTAAATAAAATTTATTCTTAGTGGAATATAGTATCCGTGAAGATTATTTTAAAATACTTTATGAAAATTTGTCACATCCCCTATTGTAATAGGTTGGGGAAAAAGTTTCTTCGCATTTTTTAAGAAAATTCAAAACAATTTTTTAATATAGTTTATTTACATTTAAACTTTCAATGATACCAAAACCAGCCAGATACAAATAGTATAGCCAAAGAGATTTTATTACAAGTTTATACATACTATAATGCGAAAAAACTTTTTCCCCAACCTAATATCACAAGGCACGTACTTAGTAAGTGCCGTATTTAAGGTTTTTTTAGCCTATAAGATCCTACTGCTGGACAAATTCCTCCCCCGCAGCCCTCCATCCGGAGCGATCCCGAGCCAATTCCATCCTTCTGTCTCTTCACCTCTTTCTAGGTCGACCTCGACGCGTTTGAGTGTGTAATCGAAATTTTTGTTCACAGGAGTCCCTAGCGGAATGGGAGCGGGGCTTCGGCGAGGTGCAGACCACGGCGCCGGTGGCGGGCGTCGCGGGCCGCAAGTGGAGCGCCAGGGCTGCGCACGCGCAGGACACCGCCACCGACAACTCGGCGCCGCTCAACAACAGCACCGACACCTGCAAACTCTTCATTGTGAGTCCTATACTAATTGATTGACAAATACATACATACACACATAAATGCCGCCTTGGTCGCCTTGGTCGAATGCTCAGATTGCTGGGTATTGGCCAAGAGGTCCCGGGTTCGAATCCTGGTAGGGGCAAACTTTGTGATGACCACAAATGTTTGTTTCCGAGTCATGGTTGTGTATATGTTTATGTAGTATAATTTCAACATTAATATACATAATTATATTAAAAATATGTCCGTCATCTAGTATCCATAACACAAGTGCTTAGGCTACTTACTTTGGGCTAGATGATAGGTGTGAGTGTAAAAAAAAATAAATTATTATTTATATTTATTTATAAATCACGCCTATATCCCCGAAAGGGTAGGCAGAGGTGAATTAGCACCCACGTTTCGCCAATTATGTTAGGTACCATGAAATAGGTGGCGACCCTATTGCCATTTATCGGGCACAAAAGTCGCAGTACATTGCAAGGTGATATAAGAGGAACGCTGCTGCCCATTCCTCATGAATGATTTATCCTTAGTCGCCTTGTACGACACCCACGGGAGAGATTTGGGGTGGTGACAATTGTATTCTACTCTGCCGTCACCACACGGCACAGATTGACAAATACATTTCCCATATCAGATTTAGATAGATTTACTATAGAATTGCTGTGTAGTGACTGCAGAGCAGAATACATTGTCACCACCCCGAATCTCACCCGCGAGTGTCGTACAAGGCGGTGAAGACAGACTCCTCTTTCACCACCTAGCAAAATGCTATAGCCTATACCCTATACCTTTAGACCACAACCTTAAGCCTAAACAGTAAATTACAACACTTATTGAGTGTCCTGCCGAGTGGTCAATTGGGGTTAAATGTACCAACGAACTTAATTCTTTCTAAAACTTTAATAGCGAAGTCCTTGGCACAATAATTATTATGGTGTCATCAGGCGTAGAGGCGGCGACGGTTCGATGCCCATTGGACCTCCATAATTGGACCTTAACTACACAAAGGTGCCCATTCGACCTATCAATTGATTATGGTATTTATGATAGGACAATGTATTAATGTTTTACTTAAGCCGTGGATTTTTCTTCATTGATTTTTGATTGATAACAATGCAATTTTGAGTCATTAAAACATGAATAATAATAATTTAGCGAAGAATGCAAACTGTCACCTCTCCCACTCCCATCCCCTTAGGTTCCGCACAAGGCGACTAAGGGTAAAGACAGCGACGTGTAATAGGTTATTGTATGTGTAAACGATGTAGACGGGGCTGGTGGCAAAAGCTACAGAGAAACACCCTTTTGGTAGCCGAGGACTGTATTCACCATATACATAACAAAATACAACTGACAAGTATCAAAAACAAAACGAGTATCAAAAAATATTTAAAGTAAACAGAAAACATATCAAAAAGGATTGATACAAAACTCAGTCGGCAACAGTATGGGTGATTAAAAATATATTATCTCGAGCTCCTACAGCTTCGGAAGGTCATTAAGCCTTTGGTCCCAGCTGCATCTGCAGTAGTTAACACCCACCAATGCGAACTGGGTTAGCGTGATGGGTTATAAATATAGGGAGAATGGGCTCCATATATTCTTCTTATTCTTCTCTTCACTTCTGCCTACACATAAATAGGCGCTATTTAGGCATGTAAACTGACAAGGAACTATGATTTTGCAGTACATCGGCGACGCCAAAACTCCTATTTGGCGGATGTCGCTATGTGGTGGCAACGCGGCGATGATAGCGGCCAGGGCTGGCACCAAGCTGCTGCCGCCCAAGGTCAGGATCGTGTGGCACCCGCCCACGACGCCGTACCACCACACGGAGAAGCTGAGGCTCGTGGTCACCGCTGTCAACAGTGGTACGTAAAGCTGTAGCTAGACACCGGTATCTCGGTGCACTGACGTCACGATAGAGATGTCAGTGCACCCAGAGAGATGGAGATTATTGTAAATGTCATGTTACGTTATTCAATAACAGCATACAATATTATTGGACTGTTTTTTAAATATTTACAGGATACTACTGCTATAAATAATAATTATACTTAAATGAAAATGTGGCATATTGTTTTCCCTTCGCACCCAAGCCGATTTGGAGGAGTCCAATAACAAACACTGTGACAAGAGATTTTTATATTAACATGTTAGATTTTAACCGTCATCTAGAATTCATAACACAAGTGCTTAGGCTACTTACTTTGGGCTAGATGGTAGGTGTGAGTGTAAAAAAAAATATTTATTAAAAAAATATTTATATTTATATTTAACTGCCGCACTCAGAGACGTCAATAAACTTTAAATTAACTTTGATTATACTAGATTTTTCGAAATTTTTCTGACTTTGTTTTCTTTGATTATCCCATTTAATTTGCAGGATCCGTCTGCAGTAACGACTCACAGTTCACCTGCGGGGTGACCAGCCTTTGCGTGTCCTCGTACTTGGTCTGCGACGGCGTCAGACACTGCCCGGGAGGAGAGGACGAAGACGCGAGCGCCTGCTCGCACAGGAGAGACCCTCCTCTCCTGGAGCTGCTGAGGCGGTTCGCTGCTAGGAACCAAGAGTTGCTGGGCATCGATCAGCAGGATACTATGACCAAGCCGTCTGTTATAAGTGAGTGTATTCAATTGACGCGTTATACAGTCATTAACAATGTCTAACCCCGAAAACAGAAACGCTACTAAAATTTTGAGCTCTGCTTAAAAGGTTGACTGGACAATACCTGTCAGAATTTGTATGGAAAAAAGTCAATTTTGACAACAATTAAAAGTTAAGCAGGACTCACTTAGGGTAACATTACTGTATTCGAGGGCGGGCACGTATTTCAATTTAAAAAAGAGGTCATAAAATTGTCGAAAAATGGTCGTCTTGACGCAGGAATCGAATTCTCTGCAATCCAAGCGGCTGCCCATACCACTTGGTTTAACCAGGAAAATAATTCTTCGAAAATTTTCTGATCTCTTTTACTGGCATGTCTATATTTTTCTAACATTTACAGAAAGTTCGAATAAAACAATTACTATTATAACGGTTGAAAACTTTTTGATGGCGGGTTTGATCCAAGGATCTTAATAAATAAGTAGGGCAGATGCATTCGACCAAACCAGCCGTCAAATAATTTAATTGAAAGTATGTTTAAAAAAGTGTCTGGTCACTCGAAAGCAACCGACGAGCATGCATGAATACATTAATGAGATTGTGTGAAGCGAAAGAAATAGGTTTAGTACGTAAATATCATAGCAATTTTGACAACTACCCTTAAATTTGACACGACGGTCGGCATTTTGTTTTCTCTGTAAAACGTCAGTTTCATAGTATTATTAGTATTCTATTCCTTCGAATAGATTGACCACTTGTGTAGATGGTTTGCTACGTCGTCGTCATCATTAGTAATATTGATAACGAAAATAAATCACTGTTTATATACACTTTGCGGGGAATTATCAGAATGTTTGTTTACATTAATTTTACGTAGAACCCTGTCGTATTGGTGCCGATATCACCGTTTAATTGTTTAATTATCGTGCCACTGTATAAATAGCATCATTATCATGCTCTCGTATTACGAAATGGAGGGCTTCCCCTTTAGTGATTTACCACTATCTACTTGATTAAAAATAATACCTCAGTCCAGGAAAATAGTCGACGACGTGAAAAGCTAACATTTTTGTCATACATCATGATCTATTTCCAGTTTATCTGGGGTCGACGCAGTATGTTTCCTCTTCCGTATATATCGGTCAGACGTCTTCTAGCGATCCACTCCCTTTGATTTTTTACTTCCATTCCATCCACAGGAAAGGTGTTAGTTAGGTGACATTTATAAAAGCGATGAAAAGGACCATGTCGAGAGACAGATAAACGGAGAGAGTGATTAGGATGAACAACAAATGATATGCTGATGCTGAGGTAGATTACCTACACTGTAACAACAATATCGTCGGGCAAGTTATTTTAATAAGATTTGACAATGTTTAAAATTGATGATGGCTGTTGATTTGATTGTAGAAAGTGTTATTTTGTTTCATTCCCTATATCATTTGTTATTTTATATATATTGGTATAGAGGCTGTTCTTCAGCCCTTTTAAGAGATAAGGTAATGACTCATGATGGACCCCATACTTGACCTTCATTAAATTTTGGCGCGTACAGACATTGCGTATCTGTGACCCGACAAAACAAACGAATCTACTCCCGCCTTTTAATCTGTGCATTCACCCCTTTGTAGAATCTTTTATTTAAAAATTCGTTCTTCATTCGACCGCATCATAAGTGATTGACTCACAGGCACTTTTATTGTTGAAGTCATTACCAACGTTAACGTTTTATTGCATCCATTAATGAAATCTTTAAATTGAATTGCACTCAATAAAGTGTTAAATGGACAAAAGGCGGAGATAACAGTGTTATCTTCAGAAATAATTAAGTTGAGCCGCGACATGTCTGTCTTGGCTTCGTCAGTCACGCGTAGCTGTTGAGACGAGCTCCACCAGTATATAGTGTTTTCCCGAAAAGGTTTAAGTCGAATATTTTTGCTGGATTGTCGAATGGACTGTTTGGAGGTTAGTTAGTACCTTGTTAATTTACGGTTTTTTTATCACAGTATGTTTTATAAACAATATGCCTTTCAAAAAAGATATCTGTTGAAAAATATATTTGGTAGTTCAAAAATTATTAACCAAATAATAAATGAACTTGAATACGATGATTCCTGTTTGACCGGCTGATAATGCCGTAAGACATTAAGGTGTGATGGCTGATATGGATCAAAAGGGGGGGATGGTTTGATGACATTTACTCATACTCCGCCGAACGAACACAGATAAATTAGAAATATGGTAGGAATATTGTAATGAATTAACCGCTAAGTAGAATAGTAGAAATTGTGACTAAAAACTATCAATAAGGTGCATGGGTCGCATAAAAAAGTTCTTTGGGTACCTTCATACTTTTAATATAATATTTAAGGAAGGTCGAATGTGGCATTCAAATAAGGTCCAGTATGCAAAAGGGTCTATCCCCATCTTGATCGTTTAATTTGGTTCCCAAACAAATTCCAAAAACCGGTCCAATGGGCACTTTTTGATTTTGAATCGAATTTTGGAGGTTCAATACCGTGTACCATATGCGTGGTATTGGACCCTTTGATCAAAATTAGTAATAATTTGCTACTATGCAGTATGAATTCACCTTATTTTGATGAGTAAACTAATATTTCAGTATTTTAAAAAATAATTAAGAATCTGCGATTCTTACCCCCGAATACAGAAACGCTACTCGAATTTTTAATCCTGCTTAACATTTAAGTATCGTAAAAATTGGCTTTTTTACCTTACAAATTCTAATAGGTCGACATAATTTTATAAGCAGTGCTCAAAATTTGAGTAGCGTTTCTGTATTCAGGGGTTACCCTATCCTGCTTATCCCGATGAACTGAGTATTATTGTGGCCTTTATATTTTTTAATAGCAACTGAATTTGAGATAAAATGGAGCAAGTCTGTGTTTCCCCGTAACCCTCCGTATTTATTATACGTCACAGCATGTCTAAGAAGCATGATAGCGCAGTCGCTTAGCGCATTCGGTCACTGTTCGGCAAAGCAATGTTCTCTAAGGTCGGTCATTTGGACGGGTGACCAAAACTTTAATTTAGTATCGAGAATCCCTCGGTGCTTAGGACGGCACGGTAAACCGTTAGCCCCGGCTGCATCTGCAGTCGTTAATAACCACCAATCCGCACTGGACCGGCGTGGTGGGTTATGTATGCCCCATTCTCCCTACATTCCTCCATCCATCTATAATGATGGTGACATGTCTATCTAACATACCTTTCACTTCCATTCTGTTTTTTCACTCGTCAGCGTAGCATGTTATGCCTAGTTCTCGTTTCATAATAATTCATCTTTCCATCCATCGCATTTTCGGTCTTCCTCTCATTCAAAAATGAACGGATCAAAATATGAATGGACCTATGCACAATAATACCTATGTATAATAATTATTCTTGCTGACTCAAGTATTTAAGGTCATAGGTTAGATGATAACACCTAGGAGTATGGTGACGGCAGAGTAGAATACAATTGTCACCACCCCCATCTCTCCCGTGTGTAAAGACTGACTGAACGACTAAGGGTAAAGACAGCAATGAGTAATGGGCAGCAGCATTCCTCTTGTACCATCTAGCAATATAGTGCGATTGATGTGCCCGATAGATGGCAATAGGCTTGCCAACCCTTTACATGGGACCTAGCTAAATTGGCGATAAGTGGGTGTTATTTCACCTCTGCCTACCCCTTAGGGGATATAGGCGTGATTTACGTATGTATATATGTATGTATGTACCTAGGAGTATAAAAAATTGTCTATAACCTATTCTAAGACCTACAACGTATCAAAACAATTCCGTGGAGTCCAATAACAACACTGTGACCCGATATTTTGACACCTGCAAAAACGCTTACATTCAGTTATAAATGTTAGGTGTAATGTAGGTGTATATTACTAATGAATCAGCAATGTGTTCTCACGCGAACAACAAGCGATAAGAGTGTAATGATTAACTTGTTTATGTAAACGGATGGCTACCGAAAACTTTTTATTAGTTTAAAAATGATAAAATATTACATAGGGCCTTACATCACGCTTATTTACCCCCGAAGGGGTAGGCAGAGGTGAATTAACCGCCACGTTTCGCTAATTAATTATGTTAGATCCCATGTGGTAAGCCTGTTGCCATCTAACGGGCACGTAAATCGCATCATATTGTTAGGTTGTCTAAGAGGAACGCTGCTGCCTATACTCATTGCTGTCTTTTACCCTGTTTAACTCAAATGTTATAACAAGGGCTTAAGTTAAGCCCATTTGAAAGACGTAGACAGAGCGGAGTAGTTATTCCATGCTTAGATCCAGCAGCTTATTAAGACACTCAATGCCAGTGACGCAACATTGCATAGACAGTGGCATGGCGCCATGCAATATTGCGCCACAGAACCCCCCGCGCGTGGTTACCTACGGCAATTTTAACTGAGAGCAGGCGACTTGAAACTTTCAGTGAAGATCGGGGAGAGCGAGCAGAAGTCGAATGCGTTCATGGAGTTCGCGGCGGCGCTGAAGCCGTACGGGCCCTGGAGCTACCTGGTGGTGGGCATGCTGGTCTGCGCCACCATCCTCATGTTCTGCCTGGCGTGGGGTCAGTATTCGCACTTTACATTACTTACTTTACTTTATTGACATATATACATACATACTAGGTTTGTCCACAGTACCATAAATCGCATTATATTGCTACATTATATTATTGTACTGTGGACAAAACTAGATTCCGGGCGGATACTGTGCTAACTCTGGTGCCGCGAAATTGGGTACTTTTCGATACCTACCTATGAGGATTTATTACTAGGTATATCGTAAATAAAATAAAAATAACAGTCTATTATTCATTTGTAACTGGTTTCAATCAAGAATAATTTTCTTTCGTAAAAATCTTACTTATTTTAGACAAAACACTGTCGACTTATAAGATACATTTATATAACAACATACCTAATCTATCCTTAAAGACTAACTGCCGCACTCAGAGACGTCAAATAACATTAATGAGTACTTAATGTCAAAAAATCTCATTTAAATCTCGACCATAGACCCGGCAAAAATTGCGACTAGTTTTGAATTGTAATTTTTTGACATTAAGTACTCATTAACTTTATTTGACGTCTCTGAGTGCGGCAGTAAATCCTAATACGATAGATAAGTAAGTAACTGAATACTACATTGTGTGTATTCTGTATGTACAATTGTGTATGTATGCACACAATGCAATACAGCGATAATTAAGTTCTCATGATCGCAAGTGCAAATTAAGCAGAATACGGTTCACAGCATATTGAATATCGTTCGAACGGCAGCAACTGTACGCCTAATGCTGCGCAAGCGCATCTTCGATAAACCGGATCGTTGGTAAAGAGTATCGAGTTTCTGCCGTAGTCGTGTTCTGAGTATTCTTTTTCTGCAACGTGAATAACAAAATTCCAAGACTTTATTCATTTATTTATTATTTGATTTTTAATTTTAACATTATATAAATGTTAGAAAAATTAGTACAAAGATTTTAGTGGTTAGAAAAAGAATTTCGAAAAATTATGATCTTGAGGCGGGAATCGAACCCGCGTCCGCTGCTATCCGGGCAGGTGCCTGACCGCTCGGCCACCCAAGATACTAATTAACTCAAATTAATTAACTCAAGATCATAATTTTTCGAAATTCTTTTTCTAACCACTAAAATCTTTGTACTAATTTTTCTAACATTTATATAATGTTAAAATTAAAAATCAAATAGTTTATAAAGCAAACCCAAGCTGAACCGAACGCACGGTATTTGTAAAAATATCTGCTTTGGAATGTTTGAAATTTATTTCTACATTGCGAGGGTACCCGTTGGCTGACAACGTGAAGTGTAAAGGTTAGAAGAATTTCGGCAAGTTAATTAGTATCTTGGGTGGCCGAGCGGTCAGGCACCTGCCCGGATAGCAGCGGACGCGGGTTCGATTCCCGCCTCAAGATCATAATTTTTCGAAATTCTTTTTCTAACCACTAAAATCTTTGTACATTTATTTATTTATACGTAGTGATGAAATTATACAGGCTTATTTGTAAGCGTGGGTGTTCAGTCACCTCTGCTACCCCTTTAGGAGTAAATTGGCGTGATTTGTTTGTAACTATGTAGGTATGCAAGAGGTATTAAAAAAATCATGTACTAGTTGGTGGTTTTACATCTTAGTCTAACCTTCGGAGATATACATAAACCACACTTATATCCCTAAAAGGGTTGGCAGAAGTGAACCAACACTAACCTATTACGATCCATGTAAAAAAACCATACGGGTACGAATTGAGTAACCTCCTCCGTTTTTTCGTCTGTTAAAAAGGTGGCGAGCCCATTACCATTTATCGGGCACGGAAATCGCAGTACATTACTAGGTGGGATAAGAGGAACGCTGCTGCCTATTCCTCATTGCTGTCTTAAAGCCGTACCTTTACTCAGAGACGTCATTTAACTTTAACGAGTATTTAATACAGAAAAATGACAATTCAAAACTAGTCACTATATTATTTGTATTCTTGCTGGGTAGAGTTTTGATTGTCATTTTATTGTTACTCCGAGTTTTATTGTATTGAGTACTCATTAAAGTTAGTTAGCCGCTATGTAACACCCACTGAAGGGGGAGATATACGAGCTTGACTCACGTGTGAATGTGTTTATTCCAGAATGCTGCTGCAAACGCTCCAAGCCATCAGACACTCCGATCAACATACCCCCCTCCTGCATAGACCTGTCACCCACTGTCACAGTGACGGCGGCCTCCCAGCAGCTGTTCACCCAGTCGCTGCCTTCCACCCCCCCGGAGTACGAGCCGCCACCGTCCTACTCCTCCCTGTTCCCCAGGGCCTTCAAGTCCTCCCCCACCCCTGTCCCACACTGCTCCCACCAGGAGCCCCCAGATTGAATCAGCCAATCAGAAACGTTTAGCTAGCTAGGTTATTCCAATTGACGCAGCTGTGGATAAATGTTACGGCCAACGCAGACGAGATGCTCGCTCACAGTAAATAACTCTTGTTTCCTTCGCATTTAAGGCGGTTTCCTAGTAATATTCGATTGGCCTAACGCGTAGGGCATCGGACTGGTGGTAATTAATAAATGTATTGTTATTAAAAGTTGTGTGTAATGAAGAATAAATAAGTTGATTATTATCTGTGCCTTTCTAGATGAAAAATGTCTATGATAAGTCACTTTTGTTTAACATGTCATTGTGACAGTGCCACCAGTTTATCTTGTCAGACAGAGAAAATTGGAACTACAATTTACCTATAGATTTCACCACTAGCAACACCACTAACTGACTAGCTAAGTTGGCAGCATTGTAGCATTCATTTTATAAGACTTAATCGTCTTGGTCTTTTTAAAATATTTTCGCGTCCATTGTCGTAATTATCTACATGAAAATGTTCTAAATAATATTCAAGTATTCTAGCCTTAGTTGAAAAGTCAAAGGAATAATTTAATTTTTTTTTTTTTTATGTTGAACATCTGCCAGTCCTACATTAATTAAAAAGTGCCCACCAGCCATAGATAATAATGTAGAAGCTTTGTCACCTATTCAATCATTACATAGAGTGGGTAATTACAAAGTAGAATAAGTAGGTACCTATGTAGCTATTGTCTATATGTATATTTCAAGATCCTGTACCATTGTGTTTTGGAATGGTTTTTGACTGTCCATAAACAAAACTGTATTCCATTATTATTACCTAGATACCTACTTGGCATGGATATATTTTTGTACTTTTCATTATAAACAAACAGTAATAATTATCATCTCCCTAACCATTGTAAATGCCATTTTGATTGCGATGGGATTTTATGACAAAGTGTATATGAGAAAGTATTAAACAACATCTAAATTTAATAACATTTTTATATTATAAATTTATAAGCTGTGCGGGCTGGCAATGTCGCATTCTTATTTCTCATGAATATCCTATTCTCGATATTTAAAGAAATTAAGCATTTTTTTGTTTATTTAACAAATCTTCTTTCGATAGTTAACGGCACTCGATATTAATCATCAATTAATCACTCGTCTAGCCTATTCTGTGTGTAAACGCTCTAAATGGACGATTTGATAAAAAAATAAGTCATACCAACACTTAAAAATATTATTCTAAGTATTATTTTAACAATATAACATATGGTTCTTCCTATAAGAATTAAAAAATATTAAATAAAATAAGTCATCAGTACCGACTACCGACCGAATGCAATGGGACCAATATAATTTAAAAAACATTTTTTTAACTCTCTCTTTATTAATATTTTAAATACAACTCGTGTCGTTTTCTAACTGCAGTGCCTTTGACTGTGCGCAGTCAATCTGTGTACAGTAGGTACTATTTTATCCACTTCAAATAACCAACGATCGACTAACTTTTTTAACAAAAAAAATTGAAATATATTCTTATGCAAACCATAATTTCTAAATTTTCCTGACCTATTTTTCTTCTATATTGTAACACAAAAGTTAATAGCCTAATTTTTGTCGATGACTTGTCGAATGTGAGTGATCAAAATGTTTTCTTAAAATTAAATATTTTAATCGTTTAATTTAAACTTCAAGGAGATCATTTCAGTACATAAATTGTATTTTTTGTATTTGCTAGACACTACTATTTCTAGCAGGTACATATATAAAAAAAATAAAAGCCCACTTATAAAATAATTAGGCTCTTATTACATTATTTATATTTGACTTAATTCGAAATTAAGTAATTCAAAAGCATACGACACACTTGACTTGTTTTTAAATTATAAACAAAATTAAGCTGGCCTTTACGTAGTTATTTTAGCTGAAGGCTGGATTTTTTTACCTTTCCTTTGTATAGCAAAAGCCTTCTTTTAAACATTTAGATAATGTTTCAACTACCTTAATTAAAATTGCTATTAAGCAATTAAATATCAGTTGAGATTTTATTATGACAGCATGAAATTCTTTGGTATCCTTTAATATGTAACTATTTATGACTGTACAGATTATCTTGTTTTTTATTTGTTTTCTTTGTATGGATAAATGTGAACGGAACTAAGCTTTAATGCTACAAACAATTATGTATTGGTACGTTAAGGATAGTTCCGTTTTATCATTTAATACGTTTACTTTAGAAAAGAAAGCAAAAAAAGAAATCAAATGTAGCTAATACTATTAATTTAAACAACGACTTTTTAACTTGATTTATTACTAGCCAAACTTTGCAAATTATGTCCCAATTTTTGTTCTCATTTTCATGCGAAAAAATATTGTAATTATTTTGATCATGGCTTTGTACAGAACTATATTGATTTACCCCACCATTGGGTTAATCAAATGTCCTTATGAAAGCAACACTGCAGTCTTCTGTCAACGTTAGTTTGGCAGTTACTTTGTGTAAAGTTGGTTTCACGTCATGAAAAGATGCCCAAATTGCTCGATTGGTTTTAGCTACTCTGTGGAATTCGTGTAAAACTGACTGAGCATTAATTTCAGTACAAAATCACGAACAAAACTTATAAGTTTGTATTTAATTGATAGTATCTGCGTTCTTCGTTGGTATATACTAGTCTTGTTAGGATCTGTTGTAAGTAACGTAAGGTATTATGTTTAAGTTAAAATTAAAGTCTGTATGTTAAGTTTATAAAACAAAGTTGATTCCAGAAATACCTATTAACACAAAGTGATATGTATTTAGGATGAATAATAACAATAGGTATTCAAAAGCATACGTGTTTTATTTTACACTTACAGCATTTAATTATATTTTCCCCACAAAAATTGATTAGATACCTACTTATCACAGAATCTTACCTGCAGAGAGAGAAGTCGGTCGCGAAGGTGAGAGTTGAAATGTTGTGAAAGGACCCGTAAACCTATATAAGCTGTAATCATGTAACTTATTATTAATTATAAATTATTAATTATGTGACAAAAATAGGTTGAACTCTAATGTCCAAAGTAGGTATTATGAATATGTCTAACAATCATTTTATAGTGCAAAATGAAGTTAGATACTCCCCTTCTTCTCCCTGCCCTGTTTCCAGTCTCTCTGAGGTCGACGCAGTATGTTTCCTCTTCCATTCATATCGGAAAGACGTCATCAAGCCATCCACTCCCTTTTGATTCATATCATCCATCACACCGTAAAGGTGCTAGTGATGAATGAATGTATAGAAAAGAGACGGAACGGACCATGTCGACAGACCGATGAACGGAGAGAGTGATTGGAATGACAAAGTACCAATCCATACTGCTCAAGGGTTTGGCTTAGGTTTTACAGCCGGCCGCCTGCCTGATACTAACCCTTTTTTGGTTGTTTGCCCTCCACCATTCGGGTGCCCCAGGGTGCTTATTGGTCTACACCGGGCAATCTCCCAATAGTCGACTTTTACGACACCCAGGCACCCGTAAGCAGAGGTGAACTAGCACACACGTCCAATTATGTCAGGTCTCATGTAATAGGTGGCGAGCCTATTGCCATTTATCGGGCTCAAAACGCGTATAATTAATTAGTTTCAAATGTGTAGTGCTCGTGCAAATATAAGAAAACATTATATACAAATTTAATGATAGGTATAGGTCTACCAGAATCTCATGGCAAATTGGAAAATAAAAAATTGTAGAGGGCAATACTAGGGTAATTGGTATAAATGGTCTTGATACTTTTTAATTTTTATTTACTTTTCAGAAGTAGCTTCAGAAATATGTCAGGTCCCATGTAATAGGTGGCGAGCCTATTGCCATTTATCGGGCACAAAAGTCGCAGTGCATTGCTATTGCTAGGTGGTACAAGAGGAACGCTGCTGCCCATTCCTCATCATTGATTTATCCTTAGTCGCCTTGTACGACACCCACAGGAGATATTTGTTGTGGTGACAAATGTATTCTATTCTGCCGTCACCACACGGCACTATTAAAGTGCTGTTTGAAATTTTATTATACTTTATATAAATAGATTTAATATTCACTTAAAACTAAAGAACGATTCTAAAAACTCCACATGCATATCTTGTTCTTCAGCGTCTGCAGAGGAAAATAAAGTGGTAATTATTTTACAGCGTTCTTCCAGCATCTCTATTAATCAATCTTGCTCTATAAAATAATTTTCAATTTTCTTTTACAAGTTCACAACATTTACGCCAATCTTCTACAATTGTTTTAATTTTATTTTTAACTAACTCTAAATCAAGTTGATTTTTTCTTTCTAAAAATAGGAGAGCCTATTTTTACAAGGTGTGGAAAATATACCATGATTCGATACGCTTTCGCCTATGATTCGCCGTATAGTCGTATTGGAAACCCCTTTAAGTGACAAAGAGTAAAAATCTATAGGTAAAAATGTCTAGTATATATACTAACCGGTCAAATCTACGACGCGCTTTATAATTGCCGATTGCGATAGATTTACACCTCCTTCTTCACATATTTTACGATACACATTGACAACAATATTTCTGCCTGAAATCGAAGTGGCGTTTTCGATATTTTCACAATAACAAATTAAATTTTGAGAAAGTACACAAAAATCTTTGATTTTCGTTCGTTAAATTCTCCCTATATTTTAGGGAAGGCAAAGGGTCTAGCCCATACAGCAAAGTCTTTAGTGTATATTTTATCTGTAGTCTTATGAAAAAAATAGTGGGTGAAATGTATGAATGAAATGAATTTTACGTTAAAATATGGGTGCCACAAATTTTAACGCATCTAGGGAGTACTTGGCGCGAATTGAATGGTAACAGAGTTCATGATGGTGCTTGATGAAATGGTTAAAATCACTTTTTATAGTGATCTTCACCACAACATCAAACACATCACGAGACTTATTTTCGATGATTCTGCATAATTGCACATCAACTGGGATGCTTGTGCACCAAAATAACACCACTTTCACTGCACAAAATCCGCTCTGAAACAATTTTTGAATCAGTGAACACCACGAAACACCACGAAGCGCGCCAAACACTCTCCCCAAAAATCTTTGAGCATTTGACAAACCTTGTCATTTGATTTGACAGACGCCAGTTGACGTTGCCATATCAAAATTCTGATTAAAAAAAACAAATAATGCCATGAGATTCTGGTAGACCTATACCTACTAAGAACTCAGCTATTGAAATGTTAAACACCGTTAATTTCAATGTTATTTACAATATAAATACTGAACTTATGGCTGTATGAGACATAGCCCGCCTTCCCAAATGGGAAAACTGAAAAAACAAAAGGGGAATGTTTGGCGCGTTCCGTGTGTCAGTCAAATTTATTTTCTCTAATTCAAAAATTGTTACAGAATGGATTTTGTGCAGTGAAAGTGGTGATATTTTGATGCACAAGCATCCATGTTGATGTGCAATTATGCAGAATCATTGAAAATAAGTCTTGTGACGTGTTTGATGTTTTGGTGTGGACCACTATAAAATGTGGTTTTGTCCACCTCATCAGTAGGCCTATTCCCTAACTTTTTTTGACAGTTGAAAGTGATGATCACCGAACTATTTACTTATCTATTACTACTTTACTATAATGCTATTGTGACACTTGTCCTGTGATAACAGCAATGTATTAGTAAATAGTTCGGTGATCATCACTTTCAACTGTCAAAAAAAGTTAGGGAATAGGCCTACAGGCACTGTCAAGAACTCTGTTACCATCAAATTCGCGCCAAGCACTCCCTTGATGCGTTAAAATGTGTGACACCCATATTTTAACGTAAAATTAATTTTATTCATACATTTCACCCACTCATTATTTCATAAGACTACAGATTAAATATACACTAAAGACATGGCTCTATGGGCTTTACTTTTTGCCTTCCCCAAAATATAGGGAGAATTAAAAAAAAACAAAAAAAACCCCAACAACTGCCTGGCCGTATGCTGTAAACAAACGTAGTGTATTATATACTCTTTGGTATTATTGTCCTCTATGGGCTGTCAACAATGTCAACACGTCGATCAAGTCAAGTCGAAATGGTTGATAGCAAAATAAATAAAATACTTTTGGATTATTAAAACTACTCTAAAACTAAATTGATCATGTTAATGTTCCGTGGGCATTAATGAAATCTTGGTTTGAGTCAACTTTTGACTCAATATGAGGAAACAGAGAGATGTTGTTATTTGCAGAGTGTGTCTCAAATCTGACACGAGAAGAAAGAAATGTGTATCGATTTTTACTAAACAGAACAATATGTTGATTGCAGAGAATATTAATTTAATAACTAATATAGAAATTAAGGCAGGTGATGGTTTACCGAGCAATATTTGCCCTGATTGCTTGTTGGAACTAGAAAGTGCTATAAAGTTCAAAACGAAGTGCGAATCTTCAAATAATATATTGAAAACAACACATCGCTATAATAAAAATACTATAGATTCTGATATTAAACAAAATGTTAAATTGGAGGAAATAAAAGAAGAAACAACGGTAATTGAAGAATATTTAGAAATAGATTATTTCGATAATGGAGGTGTATTCGACGACAAAGGTGCAGTACTTAATGGAGAAACTGAACTCAATGAAACTTCTCTGATCGAAACTTATGAGGGTTGTGAAGAACTTACAATAAAAGCCGAATTTGAGGATGAACCGGTGTCTGAAAATGAAGACACACAAGAAATTAGTGCAGTAGTAAAGAAATCTAAAGCTATAGATCTGAAATTGGTGTGTAATGAGTGTGGTGGGTTCTTCAAAAGTAAATGTAAACTTCGTGTACATTGGAAAAAAGTCCATTTGGCCGAGTCATTAATATGTCTACAGTGTAAACGTACATTCAAATCGTACAATGCTTACAACAGACATAAAAAGGTTAAGACTTTGTCATGCTCAGCCGCAACTAATATTAATATTGTAGGTATTGGAAGATCCAGAGTCTTTAACTGCAAAGAGTGCAGTTACTCAACTCGTAGGATCAAGGACATCATTAGTCATTTAGTGATACACACCGGCGAAAAACCCTATATTTGTGATTTGTGCCATAAAGCGTTTGGTCAACAAAGCTCACTACAAGGCCACAAAGAGGGAGCTCACAAAATGTACATAGCAGAAACAACTTGTCAGCATTGTGGCAAATACCTTAAAGGGCGTAGATTAATTTATAAACACTTAAAGTCCCACAATGGGGACCGATACCAATGTGATATATGTAAAAAGTTTTTAAAATCTAAGGCTTCGCTATTAGGACACATAGTTAGACATACTGGGATTAAATCTTACACATGTGAGAAATGTGCCAGCACATTTTACACTTTATCGGAACTCTGTAACCATAGACGCATGAAACATGAAAAAGGACTACATATTTATAAATGTGATAAATGCGAATATAAAACTTTTAGAACTGAAACTCTGAAGAAACACAAAGCTCGTCACACAAGCACAAATGTGCCCTGCTTGGTGTGCGGCATATTTTGTGAAAATGAAGAGATGTTAAAAATACACCAGAACAGGCATTTCGGCGAACGCAAGTTTCAGTGTCCGCATTGTGAGAAGAGATATATGCATAGAAAAGCTCTTAGTCAGCATGTCAGGGATATACACAAATGTAAATTTTTACAGAATAAGCCTTTGATACCAAAAGCCAAGACTATAAAGAAAGAAGCTATAGTAAGCCCTGCTTCCTTAACCCCTATTGGAAATATGATCGAAATTGAGGTGACACCCCTAACAGTAACATAAACTGTATTAATTAATATCAGAGGAAATATTAATATAAATATCATAATTTGTGACAGAACTAGGAGCTTACACACAAAGTTAAACAGTAAAGCTCTCTAAATTAATTCTTCATATGTGATATGTGTTTGATGGTAGGTACCTTGCAAATAGTATTTTAAATTTAAATGTTGTAAAGTACAATTAGTGTGACACTGTTAAAAATTATATGTGTATTCTACCTGTTATGAAGTATTTGACATAAATTATTCTATTGGACATGCATCAATGATTGCATTAGTATAAGTAAATAAGAAGTAAAGAACTTCTCATAATTACCTTCCATATAATTATTATAAGGATGATTGTTGAATTTCTAAGTCATTAATAACTTTCTAAAACTTACATTTAATTGTTTCATTTATTTATTCCTCCTATTTGTAATTTTGTCAAGGTAGGGAAACAAGATAACATTTTTTGTTTTATGAAATATTTATTGTTGATAGATTTCTGTTGTTTGAAATTATCTCTGTTCTCTAGAAAACATCGATAAAAATACAGCCATGGCAGAGGACAATACAATTGTCACTACCCCTAACCCCTACCTCTCTTTTAAATTAGATGATACTTGGAATAAGCTGGCGTAACGCGGTTGCTATATCATATCTGCCTACCCCTTAGGAAATAAAAGCATGATTTACTTAGGTAATCGAATTATAAATTTTAAAATATTTGTGGTTATAGTAATAAATACTATTAATGAAAATGGCCTGATTCGGTTATGTCAACGTAAAGGCAGGATTCCACCAGTGTTATGAACTGTGCGGCACAGCGTATTTGTATGGTCTTTCGCTGTGCCGCACAGGGCAGCACACTGGTGGAATCCCGCATTAACAATTGTATCTCAAATAGCTAACCCCCGAAGACAGAAAAGTTACTCAAAGTTTGAGCACTTTATAAAAAGTAAAGTCGAAAAACCTGTCAGAATTTGTATAGAAAACCTTCAATTATGACAATACTTAAATGTTAAGCAGGACTCAAACTTTAAGTAGCGTTTCTGTATTCGGGGGTTAGTCAAATAGTGTTCGATAGACTACTGCTTTTTGACATAGGTCCTGTTACAAACTGCTTAGCGTTAGACAGGTGTAATAACACAGTGAGTAACACCCATTTCGTCGCTATGTAGGAGTCATGAGAGTCATAACCAGCACTTTATGTCCTCACTGCTGGGGCACGGGCACGGGCCTTCCCTATGTATGGAAGAATATAAGGAGTTTGGGCTATAGCCCACAACGCTGGCCCAGTGCAGGTTGGTGGGTATTAACGACTGCAGATGCAGCCGGGACCACCGGCTTAACGTGCCTTCCGAAGCACGGAGGAACTCGAGATAATTTTTGGTCACCATGATTCCTGTTGATGACTGTCATGAGAGTGACAATTATTGTACGAAAAGATTTCTTTTTAATTAATAACAGTTTAATTTTGTTTTATTTAAGTAGGTACTTAGTAGTGTTGATGGATGTAGAAGTAGAGGAAGACCACTGAAAAGATGGATGGATTGTGTGAGGTGTGATATGAAGGTGATGGATGTGAATGAGGAGATGACGAGTGACAGAAGAGAATGGAAAAAGAGGACATACTGCGCCGACCCCAAATAGGATGGGATAAGGGCAGGGCGATGATGATTAGTAAAATTATATTTACCTATAACAACATTGAATGTGTATACATATACACAGTATGTAATCAACATTGCCGAGATTCACAAATGTAGGTACCTACCTACATTTATCCCAAACCGACTTTCAACCTTCCTTTCAACTATTTATTAAGGAAATTGTACAGTTAGTAACCTACACACCTTTTTATACTACAACACCTTTTTATAGAAGCTAGCCTCTTTCGTCTTGATTCTTATTAGATGTGTATATTAAATGGAAAATTTCGTAGCGTTATACAATATTTTTGAATAATAAAAAACTAATAATTTTGCATAATAGTGCTTATTTGAGATTCAACGACCTTTCTCTCGTCGGGCAGCAACGGTGTCGTGGGAGCGGCGTTGTTCTATGCTGCTTTCAGCTTTTTAACCGACAAAAACCGGAGGGGGTTACTCGATTCGTACCGTATCTTTTTTGGACATACCTCTATTCTACACGTTAATCCAAAACAAAGCGAACTTTTTCTAATTATTTTCATTGCATTGAGTCCAAGCACTGCACCGCCCCTACATGACGGCAGTCAGTCAGCCAAGAGACGCCCCATGTTGGTCATAGCATAGACCTCCCCCAAGGATGCGCTGCCCGCATCCAACGGCTTCCCGCGACCTTCACCAGGGGGCCTACCGCCTAACTAGATTGTTAAAGCAAAAGCTATAGTTTATGACGTCATGCTGTAATTTCGCACCACATGTACCTAAACTATCAGCGATAGCTTTGAACGTATGATCACCGAATGATTTTGGAAGAAAATCCGTACCGCCTAAACATTCAAGATGGTTGCTAGCTAAATTGATAGCCGTAAGCAATGCATTGCTTTAAAGCTATCATCGGCAATCGAGTTAGGCGGTAGGCCCCCAGATCGTCGGTCCACCTTGTGGGGGGCCTTCCAACGCTACGTCTCCCGGTGCGCGGCCGCAATTCGAGGACCTTTCCGCCCCAACGGCCGTCAGTCCTCGCAATGTGCCCTGCCCACTGCCACTTAAGGTCCGCAATTCTTCGGGCTATGTCAGTGACCTTAGTTCTCCTGCGGATCTCATTATTTCTGTTAAGATGACGCAGGGAAACACTGAGCAGAGCAAGTCCTCTCCATTGCCCTTTGAGTGACTTTGAGCCTTATTGTGAGGCCCATTGTAAGCGGGCACCTTTCGTTCTGTATGTCATCACTGACACACGCGTATTGAAGACTTTTATCTTCAAACACTGCACTAGATGGGTCGAGAATATGCCACGTAGCTTCCCGAACACAGCCCAACCGAGTTGGATTCGTCGATCGTAGTGACGGCAGAGCAGAATACAATTGTTAACACTATCCCATCAACAAGGAAGCAGTTCATAAACCATCTAGCAATGTACAGCGACTTACGTACGTACCTGATAGATGGCAAAAAGCTTCCACCTATTACATGGGACCTAACTTACTTGACGAAAAGTGAGTGTTAACTCACCTCTGCCTACCCCTTCGGCGATATATTCGTGATTTAAATTACAAATTGTGTATGTATTCAGTCCAAAAAACTCGCGTATTGTCTAAACAACTGCAATACACGCCTTTCTCTCACAGAGGAAGACAGCTAGGTCTTCTTTCCGCATGGTACGTTCCTTACTATTTTTTCTCGCTTGATTCAATATCATTATTTTCTTCATGCTCGTCGATTTCGGGTTGAGGAAGGTAGCCCAAAGCGGGTACATTGTCTAAAGCGGGTAAGATTGAGATTATTTTTTCTTATAACTGATTATTTGCAGTCCACTTGGTGGTTTGCTCCCTGGAGGTGATAGGTCGAAATTTAAGTTCCTACTTCCTGATGAATTGACACCTACGTTTCGCTAATTATGTCAGGTCCCATGTAGGTAATATAGGCGGCCAGCCTATTGCCATCTATCGGGCACGTAGATCTCGGTATATTGCAAGGTGACAAAAGAGAAACGCTGCTGTCCGTTACTCATTGCTGAGAGAGATGGGTGGGCGGTGAAAATAGTATTCTTGCTCTGCCTAATTACGTTGAGATATTTATTCATGTCTAAAAGCACCTTGTGCCGTGTGGTGACGGCAGAGTAAAATACAATTGTCACTACCCCAAATCTCTCACGTGACACACACTGTGTGTCGTACAAGGCGACTAAGGATAAATCAGTGATGAGGAATGGGCAGCAGCGTTCCTCATATACCACCAAGCAATGTACTGCGACTTTTGTGCTTGATAAATGGCAATAGGCTCGCCACCTATTACATGGGACCTGACATGGTTGGCGAAACGTGGGTGCTGGTTCACCTCTGCCTACCCCTACCCCTTACCCCTTCGCGGATTTATGTATGTATCTATGAATGTAAAAGCACCTGTAACACCGTGCACAATGAAGCTTAGCTTGTCCTTCAGGGCATTCTTCTCCCTGCCCTGTTCCCAGTCCATCTGGGGTATGTTTCCTCTTCCATTCATATCGGTCAGACGTCATCAAGCCATCCACTCCCTTTTGATTCATATCATCCATCACACCGTAAAGGTGCTAGTGATGAATAAATGTATAGAACAGAGACGGAATGGAGAGAGCGATTGGAATGACAACATTCCAATCCATACTGCTCAAGGTTTTGTCTTAGGTTTTACTGCCTGACACTAACCCTCTTTGGGTCCATCAGTGCTTTATTAATAAAAAAAAATTTCGTTTAAAATTGTATGTGGACATAATTTGTTCTTGATCAACTATTGCGATTGCGACCAAAGCAAAGCAAATCGCCCGCCATAGACGCAAGCAGCCGGTTGATTATTCTTAACTCACTCGCGTACGGCCAGTCACAGTCAGTCCTGTTTTATGCGTCTAGCCGGGCGCGCGTACCGTACTCTGCCGCTCCGTTACTTACGATCGCGATTGAAAATAATAATTAATCCGAATAGTGCTTCGACAATCACACGTTCCCCTTACAGTGTTCCACCTATACAATTCGAATGCCAGTGTCATAATTCTCGGTGTTAAGTGATCAACAGTGCCGTTTCTATGTGAAAAAGTTGAGATACCGTAAGTTTGTGAGTGAGAATCCGTTTTATTTGGCGTAAGAACCGGTGACTTGTCCGTTCCGGAAAGCGGATAGTGATCTTGGTGGACCAATTGTGCTGTATTTGCATAAGCGCATGTGGTTTGCAGGCGGCACCTCAAAAATAACCAGGTTTGTTTACCGTATTTGTTTTTCCTAAATGGTTTGACACCTACAAACTGCACAAACCTCTATGAGACTGTTTTGTGTAGGTAGGTTTGTTTGTATTACGACAGTGTTGACGCCTTTCATCTTCAAAATCCGATCAGATAGATTGGTAGGCAGATCTTATTATCTTCGGGCCCACAAACTTTGTTCGCGATTAAATGAAAAGACCCTGGTACATTTTCCGTTACCTTGGGTTTGCAGGTTCACCTATTGAGAAAAATAACTGTAGGATTGTAGGTAGGCGGTCATTAAGTGTATAATTATAGTTTTTATGTTCAACGAATAAGCAATACCTACCTAACTTATATTAGATAATTTTAGTTTTAATTTATTTATGTAAACGGCTTTAACAAAAGTATTATTTTACAGTTACTTAATTGTTTTGTAAAGGTACGCCTATTTATTTAAGCTAAATTTAATCGTTACAAGTAACGAACATAGGTGTACCTCCTTTATGCTATGTTTTTTTACTAATTGGTATTAGCTTTTTTACCTGCTTAATATCCCATTCCTACCTATACCCAGTTATTAAAGGCATAGAATAATTGAATTAAATAATTGATGTTTAATAATATTGACCATACTAATGCGATAAAAAGATAATTAAACTTAACGAAAATTTGTCTCAGTAGGTAGGTAGGTAGGCTACCTATGCACAGAACAGACAACAGCAGCAGCTCAAACTTCCACTAAATGTAAATTTTTCTCAATCGACTTTGTAAGTTACTTTTCATCAATCAACAACCAAATTAAGGTTGACAATCGATTGAAGAAATTTGACAGTTTTATTAATTCCGTAGTGCTGTTGACCCTGGCGGTCTTATTGTTACAACATATTATTACATAAATCAAGCCTATATCCCCGAAGCGGTAGGCAGAGGTGAATTAGCACCCACCTTTCGCCAATTAGGTTAGGTCCCATGTAATTAGTGGCGAGCCTATTGCCATTTGTCGGGCACGTAAAATTGCAGTAGTACACAGCTGGATGGTCTAAGAGGAACGCTGCTGCCCATTACTCTTCTTCTCCCTGCCCTGTTCTCAGTCTATATATGCGATATCTCACCAATCATCACGTTCAGCAATCATCAAGCCCTTTAATGTTCCCGCTGCTGGGAGAAGAGAGAGAGAGAGAGAGAGAGAAAGAGAGAATATAGGGAGGGAGAGAGAAAACTCACCAATATCGACAATCAATCTTGTCACGAATAAAAGCCTTCCCGTGGGAGATATGTGGCTCATCCGCGAAGGGGAAGGCAGAGCTGAATTAAGAGTCACGTTTAGCCAATTACCTACCTATAAAATTTTGATCCCACGTAAACCTATTGTCAAATTATATCGGGCACGTAAATCGTAAAAAGCAAGGGAGGGCTATAGATCCATCGCCAAAATCTAAAAAATGGGATCCAACGAAAATAAATCCGGTAATTTTGTACTTATCGATATAACGGAAGAAGAAACACAACCACTAAAGATAAACTGGGAACAAGTCTGCGACAGGAAGATGATGGTGATTGTTTGTTACACCATTTCTATCATACGATCATCATCCGGCCGTGTGGTGGCGGCAGAGTAGAATACAATTGTCACCACCCCAGATCTCTGGTCTCCCGTGCGTGTCGTAATAGGCGACAAAGGATAAAACAGTGATGACGAATGGGCAGCAGCGTTCCTCTTAGGCCACCAAGCAATGTACTGCGAATTCCGTGCCCGATAAATGGCAATAGGCTCGCCACCTATTACATGGGATTTAACCTAATTGGCGAAACGTGGTTGTTAATTCACCTCTGCCTACCCCTTCAGGGATATAGACGTCATTTATGTATCTAACCCCCCAATACAGAAACGCTATTCAAATTTGAGTCCCGCTTAACATTTAAGTATTGTCAAAATTGACGTTTTTCCATACAAATTCTGACAGGTACACTGTCCACTTAACTTTTTAAGCAGTCCCCAAAATTTGAGTAGCGTTTCTGTATTCGGGGGTATGTATCACGCGATCATGCTTAACATACGATCGAATGCATTATTGTACTACTGAAGCCATGCAACAGCTAACTTGGCTTATGAGGCCTTGAGAGCGTTTTTTATTGAAATTAGTATTTAGCCGTAGCCAATTGTAACATACCATTATTATTAACTATCCTATAATGGGTGATATGGCCTTGCGGTAATTTGTAAAAAATAGAACTCAAGAAATCATTAAAGCACAAAAAACCCTTCGGTTTACTTTCGGCGGACGCGGGCGGGCGCGGGTTCGATTCCCGCCTCAAGATCATAATTTTTCGAAATTCTTTTTCTAACCCCAAAATCTTTGTATAATTTGATGTCTCTGAGTGCGGCAGTAAGACTGGAAGATTTTATTTTGAACCGACGAAAAACCGAAGGAGGTAACTCAAAACGTACCTACCTACCGTATGTTTTTAAAGAATTACAACTGTCGAGATACCTACCAACATTATTAAAATATGGGAGATAAACATTTAATTAAAGTTAAAACTGTGAAACTGAATATGAAGTTTACAACTTATTGTTTGAGTTATGAACACAAATCGACGTGTTGTTTATTTTATAACATAATTTTTTTACCTCTCTTTTTATGTACGTAATCCAAATGTGAAGTAGGTTTTGTTATAAATACAGCTTCAAGAAACAGAATAGGATACTGTTTTCATTTTTGTACTACACCAAAACAAAATAACCAACAAAAGTTCAATCACACAAATGC
Organism: Cataclysta lemnata; assembly: GCA_963931975.1. Lineage (NCBI taxonomy): Eukaryota > Metazoa > Arthropoda > Insecta > Lepidoptera > Crambidae > Cataclysta > Cataclysta lemnata. The sequence goes on from OZ008342.1 coordinate 2,515,963, forward strand.
CATTATTTCCCGCCAAATAATCCATAGAGTAACATAATATTCCTCGGCTACTTTCGTAGATTACAATGCAAAATGGCGGAGCACTGCGGTCACCACTTTCATCAATCAAATGCAATATTATGGTGAATTCGGAATGAAATATAACTGTAACTTATAATTGGATTGAATTTTCAATTTATCATTCCTATTGAGTATGACACTCATATTTTAAATCTGTGTTAGATAGCTCAGTGTTGGAATTGCGCTGCAAGTTCTAGCTCTTAATACAAAATATCGATAAAATGCTTTTTACAACCACACTCATCTTCTTCCTCACAGTTTATCTGGGGTCGGTTCAGTATTTAATTTTCCTCTTCCATTTATATCGGTCAGATGTCATGAAGCCATCTACTCCCTTTGGATTAATATCATCCATCACACCGTAAAGGAGTAAGTGATGAATGAATATAAAAGTTACATAGAAAGCAGTATGGAAAGGACCACATCGTAAGACCGATGAACGTAGAGTGGTTAGTATGACAAAGTTTCAATCTATACTGCTCGTGGTTTTAGCTAAGATTTTACAGCCGGCCGCCTGCACGACAATCACCCTCTTTAGGTATGCTGTTGTTGGTGGTTTGCTCTCCACCATTATGGTGTTTATTGTTCTACACCGGGCTAGATCCCTTAGGCGACATTAACGACATTCCTGGGGTGAGTCGAGGCTGTACATTGTAATGTATATCTTCGTTCCCGGGCCAGCATGGAAGCTCATCTAATATTAGATAGAATTGAGATAGTTAGGTATTTCTTTCTTCAATATTTTAGTGAGCTTTCTATACTTCTTAAGGGTGTTACTACGCCAATCGATCGATTTTCGATCGACGTCGTCAATCGACGAACCGACGCCGAATAAAAGTATCGACCGACGATCGACCGATTGGTGTGGTAACAAATATTTTTTTGTTTTTTTTCTTATTTCATTACCTTTCTACATACATTATCATTATACTATATAAAAGAGTTAACGCCTGTGGCAAAGGACGTTCTACATGTTAGATAGAAAACCGATTAAACTAGTTAATACAAAAAAAAATTTAGTTACTGTTCTTTGGATAAAGCATAAGAGTGTGTTGTTAACGAAAACAGGCATATGGTACTTAATATTATAACCACAAAAAGGATTTACATACTTTTTTTACATTACGACGAACCTATCTCCAATATTTAAGAACATAAGGGTTTAATAGTGACACGTTGCTTGTGTTTCTTGCCAAGAGCATAATTGGCCGTTCGCAGTGAATTCCTATTATGTAAAAGTGACCGCTTATTATATTCAAGGCCTATTTATTGTGTTTAACGTTTAAGGTTAGGGACGGTGTTGCCATTTACGGAGCTAGCCATAGACTACGTGACATTCCTAACGCGTGTTCTTTGTAACCTACAAAAGCAAAGGGATACACAGCTTAGTGTCAAGTTATACCTCAAGTATTCCTCGATGCGTATTCCAATAATGAGGAGGAGGCTTTCTGATTTATGAAAAGAAGAATCATCGTCATCATCACCAGCCCTTTAATGCCCCTACTGCTGATTAGTGGGTATAAAAGACTACAGATCTAGCTAACGGCTTAACGTGCCTTCCCATACACGGAGGAACTCGAGATAGATATTATATTTTTGGTCACCTGTCCATTAACCACCAAGCGAACATTGCTTTATTATTATTTACGCAATTGCAGGTAAAGGGCCCTAAGCCACTGTATCATCAAGTTCTTCCCCATTATATTCCTTTGGTGTTTTCATTTTATTTCACTGACGTAATATGTCCGATTTAAAGGAATATGTTACGATTATAATCGTCGTATACTATTCCCTATTGAAATAAACAATAATTGTCAATACAAAAACAAGAGGATAACCTCTCGTCTGTGGAGGTGGAGAAAATGGCTAATGACATCGCTTATGGTTTCGCTCATTATATCTGATAATGTGTTTTCTAAATTTATATCTAAACCATGTGGCGACGACGAATGAGAGTACAATTGTCACTACCCCTGCCTCTCTCGTTGGGTGTCGCAACGCGGGTGTTAAAACACATCCGCCTAAAAAGGCGTGATTTATGAGTAACCTATGATCTAATAGAAGAGAGACGAACTTAAAAAATAATTTGAGAAATGTGTGTTCTTTATATAAGACAAGAAGGCTTACTGTTGCAGGTGTACAATTCGGAATTGTGTCTCTTTTGCTTTTAGAAGCGATTTATTTATATCTCATGTTACAAAGGTTGATTTTATGTGTCCTACCTTCACAAGATAATTATTTTGTGTGTTGTCAGTTTTCGTTGCTAAGCGACAAGTGATTGAGCCTTTTATCAGTCATTTTACGACCATAATCGGCAGACAAACGGCAGCTAATTGTTTTTTAATTATGTCGATTTTTTTAAACTTGTGTGGATTAAGTCCATTTTGTTTCGAAAATCAGCAGAAATCTGTTTCGAGTTTTAAATTTTGAAGATTTTAAAATCGTAATATAGAGGCTTGAAGCTTTATTTTTTATTTTGCATTAAAAACTCTTTGATAAAATCCCCTTTTAATCCCACAGAGCCATGGTACGCAAAATAGTTTGCCTATTTCAAATTCTTGGGCCGCCGCTAATGAATATTTAATGCCCGCTAATTTATTAAAACATAGCGTTTAATGAAAAGGACGGCACATTCGCCGTTCCGCTCTTCCGCTCGATTAGCATTTAGTACTGAAATTACCTACAAATGGAAGCCATAATGGCTTTCCCGAAGGGTTAAACTAGTCTCGAGTCGTGTTAATATGTTCACGAACAGTGCTAAACTCGTATTTCGACATTTAAAAGGTTTCCTGTGTTGTTAGCTGGATATATTCGTTAAAAAAAAATATTAATTTATAAGGTATACCATTACATACACTCATGAATTGTTAAAGAAATACGCTGAACATAACGTGTGTGTTTAAGTCAAAAGTTTTCCAATATTTAACGTTATTAGCTACGCCTTCCGTTTATAAACTACCAGGAAGCCTTGTTCTGAAAAGAACGGACGTTTGTAAAGATGTTTTTCACCCACCATCTCGGAAAACGCGTTTTTGCTCTTCGATATCTGAGTGCAAAAGCCGTTTTTATCCTCTAGAGTATAAAGTAAATTTGAATTTAGAACATCGTGTGCAATGAGTTTGTGAATTCAAAACATCAATATACCTATTTATTTCTACCTCCATGGTGCCGAAATTATCTTTTAATTTGTTAAAAACTCACTGCCGCACTCAGAGACGTCAAATAACTTTAAAGAGTACCTAATGTCAAAAAAATTCAATTAAATCTAGACCATAGACCCGGCAAGAATAGCCACTAGTTTTGAATTGTCATTTTTTGACATTAAGTACTCATTAACGTTATTTGACGTCTCTGAGTGCGGCAGTCAGACTCGGAACCTTCTTGGTGTACTTTTTTTGTAATTTGCGCCATTTTCATTTTCGCGCCATTTTCTTTTCACGTCATAAATTTGTTAAAACCTAGGTGTTCCGTGTCGGTCAATCAATCAGCTTGGCGTCAATCTTGCTTTAAACATTTTGATCGTCTACAACGCTTGCTTGATGCTTGATTCAAGCATTTAAAAGCTTTTTACTGCCGCACTCAGAGACGTCAAATAACGTTAATACGACAAAACATGACAATTCAAAACTCGTCGCTATTCTTGCCGGGTCTATGGTTTAGATTTTAATGAAAATTTTTGACATTAAATACTCAGCAAAGTTAATTGACGTCTCTGAGTGCGGCAGTTAGGTCTATTTGATTTGTTTACGCTAGCAACGGAACAAAAACATAAAGAAAATCAACGTGCTTGACTCAAGCTGATCGACGTTCTCGGAACTCCATTTGGGACGGTAATTTTTATTAGGTACTTACAGGTGTGTCTGGATGAACGTTGCGGGTGTGGCTGGGTGGATGGGTAGGTGTTGGAGGTGTGTCTGGGTGAATGGGTGTTTTGTGGGTGTGTCTAGGTGAATTGGTGTTTTGTGGGTGTGTCTGGGTGAATGGGTGTTTTGTGGGTGTGTCCGAATGGATGGGTGAGTATTGTGGTTGTGACTGGGTGGATGTTTTGGGTGTCTGTATGGATGTTGTGGGTGTGTCGTGAATAGGTATTTTGTGGGTGTTTCTAGGTGAATGGGTGTTTCTGGGTGATTGGGTGTTTTGTAGGTGTTTCTGGGTGAACGGGTGGTTTTTTGGGTGTTTATGGGTGAATGGGTGTTTCTGGGTGTTTTGTGGGTATTTCTGGGTGTTTTATGGGTGTGTCTGAGTGGATGGGTGTGTATTGCGGGTGTGAATGTTGTGGGTGTTTCTTGGTGGATGGGTGTTTTGTGGGCGTTTCTGGGTGAATGGCTGTTTTGTGGGTGTTTCTGGGTGTTTTGTGGGTATTTCTGGGTGAATGGGTGTTTTTTGGGTGTGTCTGAGTGGATGGGTGTGTATTGCGGGTGTGAATGTTGTGGGTGTGTCTGGGTGGATAGATGTGTGCTGTGAATGTGTCTGAGTGGATGTTCTGGGTGGGTGTTGAGAGTGTGTTTAGGTTGATGGGAGGGTGTTGTGGAAGTTTCTGGGTGAAAACAGAAACTGTTGTGTGATTGTATTTTTTTTTCTATTTTGCAATTTCCTCGTTGGGGGAGATGAAAAGTTACGTGTTGCACTCGAGTGCAAAGATTTTTCACCTTGTGCTCTTTTGATTCCCTCGCTATGGCTCAGGATTGTAATTTTAACAAAAATTTATTTATAAGATTCTTTTAATTCTTACTTATGTATTTCACCCAAGAATCCCAGAATTCCAAGAAGACGCCGACCACGAAGTCGAATAATTGTGGAGTATTTATGGCTAGTAGGTACTCATTTGCCCATCTTATAACATGACCCATAAAATTGTCGCTATCTTACTTATCTCTGCCACTGCCTAATGAAAGGCAAAGAAATTACTTCTATCCATTACAGCAACGTTTATTAGGTTGTATATTCTATACCAAGACGGATAAAAGAAAATTAAATGCAGCAGAGATGAGATTGTTAAGATACTTAAGATAGATGCGGCATGACAAGAGTGGATAAAGTGAGGAATGAGGAGATAAGATGAAGTTTGAAAGTAGCACCATTGACAGAGGGTTTAAAAGGGAATCATTTGACTTGACATGAACATGTTATGAAAATAAACATACATATGAGAGCTACGGAGAAGAAGAGGAAGTTCCCAAAAAAGATTGATGGATAGCGTGAGAGATTACATGAATGTGAATGGATTAATGACAAGAATGAAATAAAAATAGGTACATACTGCGCCAGCCCCAAATAACAGAATATTGCTGATTGCTTATTGTAGTGACTGAAATTAAAGATTACGAAATGCCATTGCCCTTAGATGTAAAATAAAACAGTTGGCGCCATATTATGCATAACCATAGATTATGTAATACTTCGTAATCGATATTAATACTCCTTGTACACTGGTCATGTGAAATACGGAAGGGTCTTGACTCCAACAAAGAGAAACGAAGACGCGTGCTAATGAATTCAAGTGTTCTTCTGCAGAACAGTTGCACTGCGATTGCGAGTTTCAAGTACTGTCGTCAGGTCATAATCATGTCGTTTGGAAAGTCGACTTTAACCTAAAGAGATAAGGTGCACGCACGTTAACGACGGAATGGGAAGAGCAAATCTATTGCAGTTGGTATATAACAATCTGTAATATGGGGTAGTCATGGGTGTTGCGTAACATTTGTTTTATTGTAAGTAGGTAGGCTTTTACTCTTTATTCTTTTTGGACTGTTTCTTTCTTTTAACTACTGTTTCTTTATAAATTCAAAATCGTCATCACAATTAGTGGCTACTATTATGCAGCTAGTAAGAATTATTAATACACTTTGGCCACACGCCTACAATAGAAGAATATAGCCGCACTAGGTGGGTTATGGCCCATGATGATGATTTGCCATGTGGTGACGGCAGAGCAGAATGCAATCGTCACCACCCCTCCATATCTCCCGCTGGTATCGTACAAGGTGACTAAGAGTAAAGACAACTATGAGTAATGGGCATCAGCGTTCCTCTTATATTGCCTAGCAATATAGGTACTGCGATTTACGTGCCCGTTAAATATCAATAGCTTCGCCCATACATACATACACAAACATACAATAATCACGCCTATATCCCCGAAGGGGTAGGCAGAGGTGAACTACCGCCAGTTATGTTAGGCCCATGTAATACGAGCCTATTGCCGTTTATCGGGCCCAAAAGTCGCAGTAGGTACATTGCTAGGTGGTATAAGAGGAACGCTGCTGCCCATTCCTCATCGCTGATTTATCCTTAGTCGCCTTGTACGACACCCACGGGAGAGATTTGGGGTGGTGACAATTGTATTCTACTCTGCCGTCACCCATAATAACTGCAAACATAATTAGCGAAACGTGTGTTGTTTCTCTATCTACTTCTAGGATAAATAAACATGATTTACAGCCGCACTCAGAGACGTCAATTAACTTTAATTAGTATTTAATGTTAAAAAATTTCATTCAAATCTAGACCATAGACGCGACAAGAATAGCGACTAGTTTTGAATTGTCATTTTTTGACGTTAAGTACTCATTCACGTTATTTGACGTCTCTGAATGCGGCAGTAGTTGTACGATATTTAATTTTATATGGAATACTTACCTCCTTATCCGCAAATCTTATTATACGTGCATTTCACATAATGATAACGTAGTGTTATTACTTAATTCTTTGTTAGGAATTATCAACTTTCAAGGAAGTGAGACGTGTAGTGTTGATTCGTCTAACTGCAATTTGAATGATGGACACTACGAGTTAATTTATTTCGTGACACACAGTATTCTCGGTCGGTCAGCTAAATTGTTAGGTATCGAAATTGGTCCTTTCAGAATTTTACTTGACATTACGATTATGATTTTAATTTTAATTTCCACATTACCATACCCAAAAAGGGTTGATGTCAGGCAAGCAAACTGTAAAACCTAAGCCAAAACCTTGTGTGCAGTATATAATGTTGTTATCCCAATCACTCTTTTCGTTCTTCGGTCTCTCGGCATGGCCCTTTCCATCTCTATACATTCATTTATTACTAGCGCCTTTCCAGTGTGCTATAATCAAAAGGGAGTGGATTGCTTGATGACGTCTGACCGATATAAATGGAAGAGGAAACATACTGCGCCGACCCTAGATAAACTGAAAATATGGCAGGAAGACGACGATTATTATTTGAAAATTACCTTCTTATAAAATGTTAGAAAAAATATTACAAAGAAAGTACTTATAAAAGACAGAAAATTTTCGAAAAATTATTTATGTTGATGCGGAGTCGAAGCCGCGACCTCTGCAATCCGGGCTGATGCCTACACCTACCACTCGACCAAAAAAAGCGGAAATGATGATTTCTTCATTTTATATTATAGCCGATATGGCAAGCAATGTTCTGTTTTATGACCGCCATAGCAGTGTGTCGAAATCTCCCGACGTTACGTTGCATCACCTAACTTAGATTGACAGACGTCTGCACTAACCACGTTAGATTAGGTGTTGCCCCCTGTTTTTAGTTTCACTTGTTGAATAAGTTTTAGCTACTCTTTTGTATCGCTATGGAAAGGTTGTTTTTGTTTGCAATTTTAACTATCCTACCCTAATCTGTCAAAAAGTAAAGCAGGTCGCCTTTCTGCCTAATTCTATTTTATTTGTGGTTTAAAATGGAGTGAAAAATCATTAAATTAAATTTCCAGAGCGGGACCCTTTTCTCTTCTGTCTATCCTCTTTGATGCCAATTAAAATGTTTTATCGCTTGCACTGCAGATTGGTTCACGGTCTATGTATGTATATCCTTAACGTGTTAATACAATCAAACCTATTTTCCCTACCCATTTCGAAACAAAAGCGAGTCGCCAATACGTATTTGAAGTTACGCTCATTTAATAAAAAAAAAAACTCAATCGAAACGAGGTGTATTCCAAACTTAAAGGCATAAAAGGTTAACTTTTGAAAGAAAAATCGTTTTTGATTTGTGCCTCTTTCATATTCAAGAATCGATTATGTCGAAATACGTAACCAAACGAGACGATAGCAACGTTCATTGCTTCAATAACTGTACTGAAATTTATTTCGTCGAGGAATATAAGGAAAAATTTAGAACGGAAGTCGTATTTCTTTTAGGTACGATTTTTAATACCTTTAAAAGGTTTTTGTTGCTTTTCGGGTGTTAATTTCGACAGCTGTTTAGTGTCTCACGACCTCGTTAAGAAGTTTATTTGCAGCTCAGTTGAGGGAGACAAAGCATTAAACATCTACATCGTTGGTATGTACGCTGTTGAGGTGGGAGCGCTGGGTACACCAGCTAAATATCTATATTCGTTGCTGAAAGATCTTGGCTTGTCTAGAGCTTTTGTAAGATCTACACTGGAACGAGTGTCTAAGACGGCTCTCACGGAATCTTACCAAATATGGCTGGGCGGAGAGAGGTCACGGTCAGTCTGGCGAAGGTAATTGAGTGCTGATACTTGATGGCGATTCCGTGAAACTACACTTGGATCACAAGTCCCAAGCGCTGCGACTGACTTCCTTCTCTGCCACACTATGGACCTGGCACCCGCAGGGTGAATCCATGGAATGCCAAGAGTTATCGTATCTCTGCTCTGCGTCAAGACAATAACGGATTCTTCTTCTTCGTGCTCTTATCTCGCTTTAGGCGGGGTCGGCACAACATGTCTTCTCCTTCCACTCCACTATATCCTTTACCAATTTCTCATCTACTCCTCTTGCTATCATATCCTTCTTTACACAATTCATCCATTTTTTCTTTGGTCATCCTCTCCTTCTACGTCCTTCCACGTTCATACCTTACATACTTCTGCCAACATAGCTTTCATCTCTTCCCATAGTATGATATTATGCGAAGAGATGAAAGTCCACAGTCTTTCGGTCACAAGACAATAGTGTCTGACATGATTCTCTAAACTTAAAACTGAATTTAATGTCAGTCTCTCCTCTTCATTCTGTATTGAGAATGAAAGAGAAACACTGTTGTCAAATTAATCTTAGGTTTAGAGAACCATTGTCAGAATCGACCCTAATAGCGGATTAAAGTGATCCATACGCTGATCAACCAACAGACGGTCAGTTCGTTGGTTTAACAAACAATTTAGCGTATCCAAGAGGGTCCTAATTTTCGCCGCCATTAAATTGGTTGTTCGGCTTAGGCGTACTTAGTACTCTGATCGTCCGTAAGCGCTAAAACGGACCAGGATTAAGGCCAATTTGCAGTTGGAACGATCCCGTTAATAAATCAGAGGGCAATGTGTCGTTCGTGCCGAGACCTCCGCCAATAAAGAAACTCTTGAACACACGATTTTGACCCCTAAATCTTAGAGTTCAGTACTCAAATTCCCATATCGAGACAGCCTCGAGGCACTAGCACTAGGTTAGTGCTCGATTCCTTGAGCTTTCCCTGTTTTTGATTTCTATATGCACCATGTTAAGGTCCAATGTTGTCCGCAGTCTTAATTGTTGTGAAACAATGTATTCTTCAATTCCTTACAATTTTGCCTTGTTTCTTGTGACTACTAACTGGAAATACCTTAATGATGATATTTTCGTTATAAATTTAACAGTAATAAAGAACGCGTGAAAAGACTATTTTAACCTCTAAACTTAAGAGTTCACTACTAAAATTCCTATATCAAGATAGTCTTAAGGAACCTCCTGCTTGGTTATTTGAGGTTCCCTCATTTTGATTTCTAAATGCATCACATTAAGGTTCTATATTGTGTAATTGTTGTGAAACCATGTATTCTTCAAGTCCAATGTTGATGTTTTCTCGTTTATTTAAAATGTAATAGTTTAATAAATAAACAAAGGGATAACCAACATTTCCCATTTCAATCACACCTAAGCCGAAACCTTGAGAAATATGGATCGTAATGGGATTTTGTCCACCCAATCACGATCTCCGTTCAATGGTCCTTCGACATCCTTTTCATTACTTTTCTATACATTTATTCATCTCTAGTCTCTCCGATATAATCTCAGTCTGCTTTCAATGGTATTGCTTATTAACAGAGTCCGTTAGTAAAATCGTTCATACATACATACATAATTCACGCCTATTATTCCTGTAGATAGAGGTTAATTAACGGTACCATTGGCATATGTACTATTGGTGGTGAGCATATTGCCATCTATACTATAGGGCCCATAAAACGCAGCATATTGCTAGAATTCTAGGTGGTATAAAATAAAAGGTGATGCCCATTACTCATCGCTGTCTTTCCTGTCTTTCTTTACCCTGAGTCGCCAAGTACGACACCCACGGGAGAGATGGGGGTGGTGACAAATGTATTCTGATCTGATCACTGCACATTCATAGACTTAACAACTGACTAAACTCACATGAAGTGTACACAATACTATTGAAACACCATTAAGATACGATTGTTAAACGTTAACGTGAGAAGAATCGGGCCCTTGAGTACTGGTTTCTCGAAATAACGGACGCTAAGTAAATAAAGATCATGCTTAGTTAACTCAGATTAACGTCCCGATAGGCCGAGTAGGTAACACTAACACTGGAAATTAAATCCGCCCTAGCCGGTATTGACTTTCACGGCCCCAATAAAATATTGGAATTGCCCTGAAATACGAGACTACCTTCAATTAAAGGCTGTGGGCCGAACTTTTTGGAATTGACTACAATTAAATTAGCTTAGGCGCCGGCGTTAGATAAATAATGGCAGGCTATCCTGGGGGCCAATCTACTCGAATGAATAGAATTAAAATCTATAAAACTGACGTGTTATTAAATAGGTAATTAAGTCAGTCTTGTCATTGAGCTAGATCATAGATCTTTCTCTTAGACGACTTTTAAAACTTTAATTCTCAGCTACATTTCTACTATTCTCCCTATACTGAATTTGTAAGCTTTTACAGGTAAAAATATTATCTGGCTACGCAATAGGGAAGCCAACATTTTAGTTCGTTTATATGATTAAATTCTATCTAAATCATAAATCATATAAATTTTCATGGACCGCTTACGAATCGTGAACACCAATTTTTTTGTCTCGCCAACTTTGACCCCCTCGAATCTCCCGTGGACCCCTGGGGGTCCGTATGGACCACTTTGGGAATCAATGATCTAGATGTTTTAGAATTCACTTAATAATAAACGGGCCTAGAAGGGCAGATATATATGCGCGTAGCAAATTGAGAAATGCGTCCATTACGCAGATAAAATGTATTCTTCATATTAATACTACCTTCTGCAAAACTTTCCTTTGTGGGAGGTGCGTGAAAGAAGTAACTTCTGTGTATTAAATTAATGGATTGAGAAATTGAATTAAATTAATTTAACGAATTTAATTAAAGACCGCACGTTGGGTTCCTTTGTTAGAGCAGAACGCGGTTTTCTTTCACAGCCACGGAAATTTAAATTTTCACATAGGTACTGTCCTTTCAAGGAAGCAGTCAATAGGACTGTCGGGAACATATATGTTTTTAATGGTCTTTTATACTTATTTATAGCTGATTCAGCAGACGTTGTGTTTACCAAAAATATACACAAAAAATTTAAAAACAATTGGTCAAGCCGGCGTTTTTTAACAAACACTGTGACACTATTTTTATATTATTAGTTTGTCTTATTAGACCGAAGATAGACTGAAGATAGACCGAAGAAGCAATGGATGCTATGTGTGAAAGATTATATGAGGAAGAGGGGAGTTGATGCTGAGCTCACGTCTTACAGACGAGAGCGGACGAAGAAGACATGTGGTGCCAAAGGGCAGGGAGAAGAATATGTAAGTCTTTAATAAATAAATTTCCATATCTACGCAGGCGAAACTCCTGGCTCAGCTTATAAATCAACCGATCGCCTTGAAGTGAACATACATTATTTACGCATGTCTCGACTTCGACGGTCTGGAATTGTTGGAAACTAATTTGCCAACTACCAAAATTTGCGTTTCAATAAGTTAATCGCAAGTCTCGATACTGACTAATAGGTTATTTTCTAACGAAGCGGGCTTAGAGTGTTAACGACTTGGCCTCTGACCGCGACCTTAAAATAGTCTTCTACGATATTCATTATTATCTTCAATAATCCACTGTGTTACCTTGGAGGCTACAAATTCTAACACTTACAGCCGCACTCAGAGACGTCAATCAACGTTAATGAGTAGTTAATGTCAAAAAATCTCATTTAAATCTAGACTATAGACCCGGCAAGAATGGCGACTAGTTTTGGATTATCATTTTTGGACATTAAGTTTCTGGACAGAAGATAAATAATTTTTTTTTTACACTCACACCTATCAGCTAGCCCAAAGTAAGTAGCATAAGCACTTGTGTTATGGATACTAGATGACGGACATATTTTTAATATAATTATGTATATAAATTTTGAAAATATACTACATAAATATATACACAACCATGACTCGGAAACAAACATTTGTGGTCATCACAAAGTTTGCCCCTACCAGGATTCGAACCCGGGACCTCTTGGCCAATACCCAGCAATCTGAGCATTCGACCAAGGCGGCCGTCAATTATTAAGTACTCATTAACGTTTAAACGGCTCTGAGTGCTGCAGTTTAACTACATTTCTTTATGCAGGCTGATTATGTAACTTAATTAACTTGCTAACCATTCTCTTATAATCGTACATTCATAAATCACTTCCATAACCCGAAGAGTTAAAAATAGGAAAACTTAGGTAATGCAGAGGTGAATCAACACCCACGTTTCGCCAATTATGTTAGGTTCCATGTAATAGGTGGCGAGCCTATTTTCATGTATAGGGCACGTAAATTCAGTAAATTGTTTAGTGATATATAAGGAAGGCTGCAGCTCAACAGGTACTCGTCGCCGTTTTAACCCTAAGTCGCCTTGTACGACACCCGCGGGAGAGATTGGGGGAAGTGACAATTGTATTCTGCTCTGCGGTAAAGCCACACAGTTAACCATTTCGATTGAAATTAACAGGATTGTTGCTTTTGCAATTAATTATTAATTCGGTTACTAACAGTGAGTCAAATCGTCAATACATAAGTAATAGCAAAATTGTCATATCATTATTTTTCAGACGTGTGGTGACGGCAGAGTAGAATACAATTGTCACCACCCCAAATCTCTCCCGTGGGTGTCGTACAAGGCGACTAAGGATAAATCAGTGATGAGAAATGGGCAGCAGCGTTCCTCTTATACCATCTAGCTATGTACCAACTGCGACTTTTGTGCCCGATAAATGGTAATAGGCTCGCCACCTATTACATGGGACCTAACATAACTGGCGAAACGTGGGTGCTAGTTCACCTCTGCCTACCCCTTCGGGGATATAGGCGTGATTTATGTATGTATGTATGTATGTATTATTTTTCAATCGAGAATTGTTACCAGCAGAGTGAGGTACGTTACCAGTCTGCTTTTCTTTCCCCTTCTCTCCTTTCAATATTTCTTTTCTAATTTTTCTCAGTAGAGATTGAGTCAATCCTTTATTAAATACACACTAACGACATTCAGATTAAATAATTATGCAAACTCCACAGTCGGCCTTTGACCGGGGCTTGGACTGTAATTTTCGCTAATCGCACTAATTTGCCCTTTTACTGACGCCGTCTAGAACATGAAAAACGTACACTACGAACAAAGGGTCTGAGTAGATTTAAAAGTTCCTCGAAGGGAAACTTAATTTGGAACTCAAACACATTTCTCGAAGAACCCTTTCAAAATTTACCTCGGGAAGAGGTAAAAAGATCGTCCATGTAATCATAGGATTCCCAAGAAAAACAATGAAAGGGGCATTAAAAGAGATATTGCAACAACATTTGATCTAATTACCGTCCACAAAGAAACAGCGGACAAACCTAATTGACCAGCAAATAAAAGAGTACACGGAGTGGAACGTTTTATTGCAGAACGTTGAGCCACTAAGCCGCCACAGGTTGAAGCTTGAAGACCACTCGTTCTTGAAATTGAGTCGTTGTTAAGTTGTTTATGGCTCGTTTCGCAGTGCAGTGATTCAGTGCGAAGCTTTTATTGCACCAGAACTGCGATATCTTCGGATTTACTAGCTGCGACCAATGTTTACTACAGCTATCGGTTTCTCGGTTAACTGTTATAAAACGGTAACGGCTGGAACCGGCAGCTTAAGCCGAGGCAAAAACCAACGTAAATATCGACAGAACAAACGACGAATGAGGCTTTGAGATGCCATACCAAGATAAGCATTTACCGTAGCACACGAATCACAATAGAGATAGGATTGAACCACAGTGCTCTTGGGATCTTGATTCTTTACAATTTACTGAGAAAAGTATGGATCGCCTACGACGTTGCTATTGCATAGCGTAAATTAATCATGTCTGTTTGTTCATTAGGCTGGGATAAAACACCTTATATGGTCGGTTTTTCCATCCACCGGGCACATTCTTTTTCATCTCCCTGCCCACTCTAAGTAAAGTAGAGAATAGGTCATAAGGTACATAACACACGACGCTGGCCCAGTGTGGATTGGTGGGTATTAATGACTGCAGATGCAGCCGGGACCAACGGCTTACGTGCCTTCCGAAGCAAGGAGGAGCACAAGATAATACATTTTAGCTCACGCATCTAATGACCGGCCTTAGCGAACGTTGCTTAGTTTATTCAATCGAAGGACGAGCGCACTAAGCCACTCCACTATCGTGCTCCTCGGCTGACAGATGAAAATGAAGAAATACTGATCTGTAACCTCCCTCTAAGAGAACATTATAAAATTTTATTTATGTTAGACAGCGACGCTCTTGCCCTTCATCTCACCTGATGGTAAGTGACGACAAGGGCCAAAGATGGAATCGAGCTTCACCTGACACCCTCAACCACAGAAGGGCTGGCGTCAGATTTTGATGGAAAGGAAACCTTACTAACGACTCACGTGTCGTTACTAACTGCTTCTGTAATCTAATATTTTAGGTTCTTATCCGACGTATCATATTTTTGCTTATTAAAGGCATTACGGTATTCTAGCTAGATTGTGCGGAGTTGGAGCGCAAAACGTATTAAGTCTAATTATATGGTTTCAATTGCGTATCACTTTAAGTGGAGTTATGTGGCCTCTGTGGTTATTGTCGTTTAAATTAGGAATTGTTAGTGTTTTCTTTGGCCTGAAAGGGCAAGAAATATGTAAAATTTGCCAGCCCTAACTTATCGACTCTTAAACGTCGGATAGGTTTGAATTGTCATTTTTTGACGTTAAATACTCATTAACGTTATTTGACGTCTCTGAGTGCGGCAGTAATAATATTACCTTCATTTTATACAGTAAAGTCGGTTCCTGTTTATGCTACTATCTCCGCTTCGCAACTCCTGCTGACAACGTCGGGTGTCGCTTGTGCTTATTTAATATTTTCCGTTAGATGACAGCTCCGCGTATGAAACTCGGGAAAGCAACGCGAGAGTTATTTATCGTACCCACCCCTTGCTGGGCGGAATGCACACTTCTACTAAGAGTTTGATCACGTCGAGCCATTTACACACGTTTCGACTTCATTGCTTGTTGACTAATAGAGCATTGTACTAAAGCTCCTAGATAACGAGCGATGATTGGCCAAACGCGTTATTTTCGTGGGTGTCAGGTGGTCAGGAGTCTAGTTATTCCTTATTCATATGCAGCTTATGGTTGCTACAAAGCGGAGTTCCCATCGCCTTGGTGACTCACGCCGGGAAAACCGGGGGTTTGCGTTGTGAATCAATTTAAAAAACTAGTGCCTGAATGTTTTTCAACTTCCTGGATTGGGGATTACACGGGTTTCAATCCCGCGTGAGGACAGTAATGTTTGAATGTTTTCTAACCTCTTTTTCATCTTATTAATTTTTCTAACATACATTTTATAATATAGCCGTGTGGTGACGGCAGAGTAGAATACAATTGTCACCACAACAAATCTCTCCCGTGGGTGTCGTACAAGGCGACTAAGGATAAAACAGTGATGAGGAATGGGCAGCAGCGTTCCTCTTATACCTACCACCTAGCAATGTACAGTCAACGGCACTTCATACTACCCAAAACTGTCTAATTTCTTCAACCGATTGTCAACCTTAACTAGGTAATAATAGAGCACAAAATCGATTGAGAAATTTTGCCATTTTGTGGTAGTCTGACGTGCTGTTGCTGTACTGCAACTTTTGTGCCCGATAAATGGCAATAGGCTCGCCACCTATTACATGGGACCTAACTAATTGGCCAAACGTGGGTGCTAATTCACCTCTGACCCCTTCGGGGATAAAGGCGTTATTTATGTATGTATATATTATTATAGTCTATTCGATTTTAATTTTAACATTATATAAATGTTAGAAAAAGTAGTATAATTTTTATAATTAGTGTCTTGGGTGGCGAGCGGTCAGGCACCTGCCCGGATACCAGCGGACGTGGGTTCGATTCCCGCCTCAAGATCATAATTTTTCGAAATTCTTTTTCTAACCACCAAAATCTTTGTATTAATATAATGTTGAAATAAATATCATATACCTAATAGGTAATGAATGTCAGGACATGTAACTTTGACCGTTCGAGAAGAACGCACGCCCGAAGCATGAGCATTGTATTGTGCCATCTATAGGCATTGTTCTTTAACAATGTAGCATTATGTGGATGATTCTGATAATCTTACAGCGGGTCATGGTCGCCTGAGGCGTGTCGTTCGCTGAAAAGTCGAGGAAATTTTAACAGCTAACTGCCGCACTCAGAGACGTCAAATAACGTTAATGAGTACTTAACGTCAAAAAATGACAATTCAAAACTAGCCGCTATTCTTGCCGGGTCTATGGTCTTGATTTGAATGAAAATTTTTGACATTAAATACTCATTAAAGTTAATTGATGTCTCTGAGTGCGGCAGTAACTATGCTATATACAGCATTATCTGCTAGTTACCTAGTGGAAAAGAGTAAGAACAATGTTACAAGGAAGGCACGTTCAGCCAGTGGTCCCGGCTGCATCTGCAGTCGTTAACACCCAGCAACCCGCACTGGGCCAGCATGGTGGGTTAAGGCCCTATCTCCCTATATTCTTCCATCCATAAAAAAGGCTAACGCTAAAAATGACAAAAAAGATTTACATGGCGAAAGTGAATGGAGAAATGGGAAGGGGAAGGCCTAGGCGGATCTTTCAAATTGAAAGTCTATTAAAAAAGGGCCAGGGGGGGACCTACCGCCTAACTCGATTGCTGATGATAGCTTTAAAGTAATGCATTTCTTACGGCTATCAACTTAGCTAGCAACCATCTTGATTGTTTAGGCGGTACGGATTTTTTTCCAAATTCATACAAAATCATTCGGTGATCATTCATTCAAAGCTATCGCTGATAGAGGTAAATTTGGTGCGAAATTACAGCATGACGTCATAAACTATAGCTTTTGCTTTAGCAATCGAGTTAGGCGGTAGGCCCCTAGGTCAAGAGTACCCAAATCCGACGGGCATGCATGAAGAGATTGATCAGATTGAATGAAGCGAAAGAAGTATGTAAGGATCGTAGCAAGTGGAAAGAAGTGATCTCTGCCTACCCCTGTGGGAGAAAGGTGTGACATATGTATGTATAAGGAAGGCCCGTGCCCCAACTGTGGGGACATTAAAGGTCTGGTGATGACATGTTGATGTTCGCTTTGCCGTCACCGCACACCCGGGAAGTGTTATCTTTGCATAAGAGGTGACAATACCCCTACGCACGTTGCTTGGTGGCAATTTAATTATAAACAAGACACAAGTCCATTTTAAGTCCAATCACGTCTTACGGTCACTGTAATTGCGCAAGACTGTTACGTTGCGTTAGTTTAAAAAGTGTACCACCTATACTCATTCATTGCGAAAGGCCCTTTGTACAAATTAGGCTTTGTCTTTCTCTTTTGTTTACTGTTCAGGACAAATCTCCTCGGAGAAAAGAACATATTTTCCTCTCGCTCTAACTCTCACTAAATCATGAGAAAAATCGCTATTAAGTGTTGGAGAGAGATTTTTTCCACGTCCAGTGCTAGGCCTGCAGACGAGGTAGGCCAAGAGATAAGATTCCATCTTCATAGAGGTCAATTTGAAATTCTTCGCTTACCTTATTCTTTTCCTGCCATGTTCCCAGTTCATCTGGGGTCGGCCCCATACATACATACACATATATACATACATAATTCACGCCCATATCCCCGAAAGGGTAGGCAGAGGTGAACTAGCACCCAAGTTTCGCCACTTATGTTAGGTCCCATGTAATAGGTGGCGAGCCTATTGCCATTTATCGGGAACATAAGTTGCAGTAGGTACATAGCTAGATTGTATAATAGGAACGTTGCTGCCCATTCCTCATCACTGATTTATCCTTAGTCGCCTTGTACGACACCCACGGGAGAGATTTGGGGTGGTGACAATTGTATGCTACTCTGGCGTCACCACACGGCACATGTTTCCTATTTCATTAATACTGATCAGACGTCATCAAGCCATACGGAAAGGATACACTTGTATTGATACCAAACAAGAATAAGGTTAGTGTTCACCAACACTTAAACAGGCGATTATTATGTAACCGTCTGTTTTTGACATTTTATAGTATGGACGAACTGTCAAAACCCGACGGTTATGTTTTAACCGCTTGTTTTACATTTTGGTAAACTCAAGTTTAAACGAATTTTAATTGTCATTTGATTGACTCGCCGTATTGGCACAGTATTGGGACACTTTCCGAACTGTTCACAGTATATTTCTGCCAGTCTCCTGCGCAGAGTGACGGATATAGGCCGACGATGACGTAACAGCTTCGAATAGTAACCGAGTTACTTTTACCAATTGCGGTCGAACCTGTATTGTGAGATGATGCCTGTTAATCGGTATTGATAGCAATATAATGTAGATATGTTAGAGACAGAGACAGATGTTACATACATACATAAATCACGCCGATTTTTTCCCAAAGGGAGGCAGAGGGCAGAGGCGAATTAATACTCACGATGTGTCATATCATATGTAATAGGAGTCATCGCCTCTCGCAATGACCATATCTCTCTTTTTGACCGACTTCACAAAAGGAGAAGGTTCTCAATACGTCTGTATTTTTTCAATACATTCATTCGTCACTAGCACCTTTTTGATGTGATGGATAATAAGAATCAAATGGGAGTTAGAACATAATAAGGTAGGAAGAAGTTCTCTTTTAATAAAACAGAGTTTCACGCATAAGACTCGCTTATATTTAGGTGTTGGGAAAAGTTATTGTTTAACCAGACGTTTCGATCACTTTACAGCGGCCGTGGTCGCGGGGGTAATAGAAATACTTCAAAATCGAACCCTTCTTGCGTCCCTGGTGTCTCTAGAGATGGGACTGTCCATTTCCTCATATTCCGAATTTAATAGCGGCTCTCTCCGGGGAAATATGGCCACCTGCCTGACAGTCTAGGAGCCCGTGGCCGCCAGAGCTTCGTTATCTAAATAAAAATCTCGTGTCACAGTGTTTGTTAAAAAACTACTCCGAAACGGCTTGATCAATTGTTATGAAATCTTTTGTGTATATTTAGTAGGTCTAATAATAGGTTTGACGTATCTGAGTGCGGCAGTTAAGTTAAGCTAAAATAATGAGCCATCGTTCTTACCTGTATCTAAGTGCTCAGGGCACACGCTGAGAAACTTACAGTTTTTATAAAATAACGAAGATCTGACGGCCACAGGCTCTTACACGTTCTATACAATCCGCACACGTATGTTCATTAGATCAGGAATTAGCTTTTAGCCTGAAACGTTATTCGGTGTTACAATGACGTCGTTCCATTGATTTTCACGTATTGCATGAATATTTTAAACGTTGAATAAGTATGTAAAGGCGACTCAATTTTCAAATCTTACTTATAACACAGGTACAAAATGGTAACCTTTCTTTTTCTTTATTTAACATACATACATAAATCACGCCTATATCCTCGAAGGGGTAGGCAGAGGTGAATTAACACCCACTTTTTCCCAATTAAGTTAGGTCCAATGTAATAATAGGTGGCGATCCTATTGCCATATATCGCAGCACATTAATCGCAGTATATTGCTAGTTGGTATGAGAGAAATGCTGCTGACCATTACTCATCGCTGTGTTCACCCTTAGTCGCCTTGTACGACACCCACGGGTGAGATGGGGATGGTGACAATTGTATTCTGCTCTGACGTCACTACACAGCGGCGGGATCCTGATACGGGAATCTGTTAGTTTTTTCTTTGAACTAATAATTTAATGGGTAAGCTCAAAATAGCAGATACCAGGTATAATTATCGATCCAACGCGCCGTTTAGATCGATAAGAATTTACTTGCGCGTGGGAAACGATTCGGACCAAAATTCGCACCTTGCTATCTGACACCAAGACATTTAACATTTTGTTATACAAACATACATAAGTCACGCCTATATCCCCGAAGGGGTAGGCAGAGGTGAACTAGCACCCACGTTTCGCCAATTATGTTAGGTCCCATGTAATAGGTGGCGACCCTTTTGCCATTTATCGGGCACGGAAATCGCAGTAAATTGCTTGGTGGTATTAGAGGAACGCTGCTGCCCATTCCTCATCATTGATTTATCCTAAGTCGCCTTGTACGACACCCGCGGGAGGAATTTAGGGTGATGACAATTGTATTCTACTCTGCCATCACCACACGGCGTAACATTTTGTTGCTAATAATTAATTTTATATTTTTTATTAATTACTCTAATGCCTTGTGGTGACGGCAGAACAGAATACAAT
This sequence comes from Cataclysta lemnata, assembly GCA_963931975.1. NCBI lineage: Eukaryota > Metazoa > Arthropoda > Insecta > Lepidoptera > Crambidae > Cataclysta > Cataclysta lemnata. Next base: position 2,536,751 of record OZ008342.1, read on the forward strand.
TTTCACAACTACATCACTCCCGTGGGTGTCGCACAAGGCGACAAAGGGTTAAGACAGCAATGAGTAATGAGCAGCAGGGTTCCTCTTATACCACCTAGCAATTTACTGCGATTTCCGTGCCCGATAAATGGTAAAAAGGGTCGCCACCTATTACATGGGACCTAACTTAATTGGCGAAAAGTTGGTGTTTAATTCTTCGGGAATATATGCGTGATTTATACATGTATGTAATAAAAATATTAAGCCCTATTAAAAATGGTTTATTCACATATGGTATCATTACATACACTCATGAATCGTCAAAGAAATAACGTTAAACGTTGGAAACGCGCGTGTCAATGTAAAATATTTGGTTTCCAATATTTTTATTATATATTTTATAAAGAACCCGGGCGTCCAGTATAAGTTGACCTTTCCTCGAGCATCCCCTGCCCTCCCCAGAGACAATTCGGTTGCTATTCCAATTTTTGTCAAAGCAAGCGGAGCAAGTTAATTATGTTAATTGACTAATGGCGATCAAATATTAATGATAAGTTAATTAAAGACAAATTGATTATAATTAGCTGACGTCGATCAATTTATCTGGAATTATGTATGTAACCTTTAGCGGTGCCTGATGAATTATTATTAAGAACTGAGCTTTATGGTAACCAAAATAAATATAATTACCTCAACAGCGCGCTTGGTTACTGCTACAATAATAAATGTCACATTTTCACTTAATCCAATTTATACTTTACGCTAAACAAGTTAAGGTTGACAGTGGACTGGAGATATTTACCAGTTTTGTATACGTGTTTATTTTGATCAAAGGGTATATCTCTACAAACATCACTAAAAGATGTTGGCTTGTCCAGATCTTTCGCAAGTTCTTCACTAGAACGTGTGGCTAAGGCGGCTTAGCCCACCGAATTGGCTGACAGAATTCGGGGTTGCAAAGGTATTGACATGTTGTGAAGGAGCTCCGTAAACCTTAACTTAGGTGACATCAAGTCTCGAGCACTACTCCTGACATGTCTGCCACACTATAGACCCCACTGTGAACCCATGGAACGCTAAGAGTTTTTGTCTCATGCAAAGTCATGAAGACTTGTACATTCGGTATCCCATACAAACCCGTTCATCCTTTCAATATCCCCACTGCTATGCTGGAGCACAGGCCTTTCAAAATGAAATGTATGGAAATATAGATTGAGAAAACAACGTATTACTGCCACACAAAATAAAGGTACAAACCAATCGAACCACAGTTTTGGCAGAAGACCAAAAATAGGTGTTTACAAGTTCGGAATTGACCTACAAATCTTATGGGATGGAACAAAAGATGTTGTCTAACAGATATTGTACAAGTTCGTTGATTGATTACACCGAGACAATGCTGAACTTGGTTTTTTAGCGATTATTTGGCTCAATTGTTGGGGTCATGAGTCATGACCTTCTCCTCTCTCTCCCACAGGAAATAAAATCATATTCAAATTCAAATACTTTATTGCTCACTAAGTGTCATACAACAGGTCTTATACTATAGAATGTGCTTCACAACTTAGCTACCCTTTTCAGGCATTGCAATTTTAATATTTATTAATAATTAATTATTACATATTTATTTGACAAATAATTAAGAATTAAATACTAAACTTGAGTGCCATGAGAAAGAGGAACAAGATGATGATGATGGATACCAGATCTCTTTAAGAGACCCTCAAAATATCGATTCTTACATCTTAATGCCATTTAGATAAAGGATATGTCCCAGAATTTATGGAGTCTGGCAATAACTTGTAAGGTTATTCAAAATGTAGGCAATAATTTATAAAACAGTTCTAAGTGTTAAATTCCTATTTTTACAATTGTTTGCGCTATCTATCTTGTTGTCGTACAAGGCGACAAAGCGTTTAACAGAATCTACTTCAACTCGTCTTGCAAAGACTACTTAAATAAAAATTATTTTTATTACGTCGCTGGCAGAGCAAACTTGAATATAGATTCGATGGTGCTTAACATAAAGTTATCTTTAAACGAATCTTGTTCCGTTGGTATAATATTGATAAAAATACGCTACACTTTCTATCGGTTATTGAGATTCAATTTCTAAAGTTGAACGAACCGAACCGCCTTAAATATTCGACTTTTGCTAGATTGGATTTGCTAAATATAGTAACTATTTAAGTGAATATGGTTATTAACGGGGCCTTTCAAAATTGTGAGCAGCCAAAGCGTGTCCAAAAAGGATCGTATGGCTGTTCATAATAGAGAGCTGGTTTGAAGACATTAATGTTAAATTTAAGGAGTAGCATGACATTAGAATAAATGCAGCAGAAATGAGAGCTTCCAACAGTTTGGATGGAAGATTATGCGATCGATTGAACAGTAAAGAGATAAGACAGATTTGACTGAAAACGGAACGACAAGAATTGAGAAAGAGATGCTTTGCATGGTTTGGCCACGTAGAAAGAATAAGTAAATTCAGAAAACGACAGGAAAGGTCTAAGCGGAGTCTTCAAATCAAATTGAAAGTATGCCTTTAAAGAGTACATCAAACAGATACATGAGGACAGCCACGAGATTTTGATGTAGAGAAAAAAGTATGCAATGATAAAGAAGTGATTGCCTGCCCCTGTGGGAGGAAACCGTGATGTGTGTTTTATTAAAGGTAATTATGTTTACGTGCAATTAATAGAAGCGCTTTTTGGTAGTGACAAAAATGTTGTTACAAGGATTACAACCTTATAATTCTCGATCCAATGATGGTATTGTCCACTGTTACACCACTGAAGCAGAGATATCATATACAAAATTTAATTCTGCACACGATAACGCAAACAAAGCCCACGCTGCAAGAAATTAAAGACCGACACCTGCCACAATGGAAATGGCATCATCTGATTACCTCAGTGCGAGAATTAAGAATATAATCGCCGTGTTACAATCTCTGATTAGTAAACAAGTTATTGGGCAATATTTTAATCGTTCTCGAATGTTGACGTGTAGGACAAAGAGTCATATATTCAACAGTTTTAATCGAGATTGCAACACATTTGTGGGTTTTGATACATCTTGCCGCCCACTCTGCTTTGTCTGGCCTTTAGTTTTGTAGAATATAGTAGCCGCTTATATCTTCCAGTAGCATTTGTTTATCATCATCAATGTACTATTCTAACTCATCCCGTCCTATTTGTGGTCGACTCAACATTTCTATCACTCACTACTCATCATAATTACCATTCTTTTCATCTCTTCTATGGTCTTCTTAAATTCTACGTCCTATCCACACTGACAATCACTCTTAGGGCCGATTTCATCGTCTCACATAGAAACTGAGTTTAATTAAACTTGGTTTTGATTAGTGCAAACTTGGTAGCGGAACTCAGTTAAGAGCCTAAACCGAGTTCAACTTCAGCTGAACGCGTTTAATTCTGTGGTGAAATCGGCCCTTAGCCAGAATCACAAATTACACAATTTATTTGCACATTATTTACATCTAACTTGACATTGTCAACTCTGCTGCATGGTAATAAGAAAATCCGTCTTCTACGCCAATCACTGCGACAAATTTAATTCCCACTTGCAGGTGTTAGACGATTTTAATACATAAACATAACATACATGAAATCACCCCTGTTTCCCCTAAAGGGTAGGCAGACGTGAATTACACCCACATTTCACTAGCTTATGTCAGGCCATGTAATAGGAGGGAGCCTATTCAGCGGAAACTTTTATGTGTTGGTGAATACCAGCCTTTTAACAGACCATTATTATTTAACCGTCAATTTTTGACATTTGTCTGTAGAACTGTTAAAAAACTGACGGTTATTTTTTAATCGCTTGTTTTACGTGTTGGTGAACTCGGGCCGTAGTAATAGGTATGTATAGGTAAGGTACTTACATACACTCATGAATAAGAAATACGTTATGTGCGTGTCGCAGTTAAAAGGTTTCCAATATTTATCGCGATAAGCTACGCAATTATAAATAAATTTACGTTCAACGTTTAGAATAGACATCTTTCATTGGAAAAAAAAACTACAAGCTGTGTAATTGGTAGTTAACATACCATAATTTGAGTTAATAGGCAGTTAAATAAAATACATAATAATTAGTATAGGTACATTTATAATTAGTCTCAATACTAATATACAATATTAAATCTATATCGCCGTGTGGTGACGGCAGAGCAGAATACAATTGTCACCGCCTCCATCTCTCCCGTGGGTGTCAGACCGCGTGGGTGTCAGGCGACTAAGGGTAAAGACAGCAATGACAATAAAATCATTAAAGCTTTTTCGAGCATATTTCATTTTCAATAATTACAAACGTTCTGTTCTGTTTAAAGATGTCCGATTTATCGGCAAACTTGTTTATTCAAAACCGCGACTTAAAGAGAGAACTTTACAGAAACTCCCGTTGAGAATGCTCGAGCAGATTTTGTGCACTAGTTCACTGGAATTGGTTCCGCAAACAACCTGAGTCCGGAGCGCTCCAGAGCTCCAAGGCAATTTATTTAGCGAAGAGCTAGTACGCTACGAGGGCTTGAGACAATTTACTAATTGATTCGAGTGCTTCTTCACAAATTAGAAACTATTTCAGAGGCGAAAAGGCAGCTTTCCAGTATTAAGCTTCACAAAGGGTCACTTTTTCGAAAGAGTTTCGTCTAAAATGCCTAAAGAACAACTTGTTACAATGTTCGAATGGAATCATATAAATTTATAACATTTTTGAAGAACCGTACTGGGTCTGTGTGGTGGGCACATTCTCCATAAATTCTTCCATCCATAGGAAAGGTCTGCGCAGTAGCACTGGAGTAATTAAAGGTCTGGTGATAATGATGGATCGATAAGAATCTCGATAAAAATATCTTGTAATAAGACAGATTATTTTTTGAATAATGTCCGGATCGAAGCCTATGTGTGAAAGATGATCTGAAAAAGAAGAAAATAAACGCAGAGGGGGCTCCAGATAGAAGGAAATAAAGGAAACGACATGTTGGATCACATAGTCTGGCATAAAGATATAATAAGAAGATACTCAAATCACTAATTATATACTGCGATTTATGTTTCCGGCGAATGGCAATAGGCTCGCTCTGAAAGTGCGATTATCCCACTTCTGCCTACCAATTAGGGGTAAAAGCCGTAATCTATTATATTATTCGGATTTGGAAAGTACAATATTTTATTCATATTCCTGTTTCTTTTTTCAGGTAAGCCTCGGAATGGAATCGAACACATCTTATTACGGATTGAGACGACGTAAGTAAAACACGCCTTTTAAGCCAAATACGACTTTAGGAGCCTCCTCACATTCGGGTTCGCACATGAGGCATAATGTAATTGTAATGTAGGCGTAAGTGACAAATTGGAAGACGAGACGGTTGCTTGCACGGTAGGTAATGATGAAGTTAATTTCCCCATATCCATTCTGCGAGCCATCTGGTACTGTTTATAGGGTAAGGTTTGGCTGTGCATCCTACTAATAGGTATTATACACGCGAAAGTTTCTACGGATGTATTTTTTGATGCAACAACTTCTTAATGGATTTTAATGAAACTTTGCAATGATATTCTATCCCACTTTCTACTAAACATTATAAACGCGAAATTTTGTACAGAGGTATTTGTGTTTGTTACTCTGTTACGCAAAAACTATAGGCAAATATATACAGCTCCGCGTAAACGAAGTCCCGGGAAGAAGGTAGTATTTTATAATGAAATTTAAATCCTTATATGGACTACTAACTCAACCTTCGTTTCGCTTTGATTTGGAAATGCATCTCGACCACTCAATTCGAAGTGTTGTCCTTAGAGAATTCATGAATTCTTCAAGGCCAGGGAGTCAATTGTCGCACAATCGAAATAATTTAGAATTCGAGATAAGTTCGAATTCGATTGATAATCAAGTCAATAAGCTATTTTGGACAAATCAAGATTTCGAAGGAAAACCGTTCGAAATACTTCGAGTGGTCGACAGCGGTCAAAATTTAATTTTCAATTTCGAGATTTAGTAATCGAAATAAGGGTTCGAAATTGGCCCCCTGAACAGTTTAAATAAATTAAATTTTCCTGGATTTGAGTCTGTTTAAGAATGAAAATAAATCGTACTAATTATTAGCAGTATAACTGCCGCACTCAGAGACGTCAAATAACTTTAACACTTACATGTACTTAGTGTCAAAAATGGCATTGAAATCTAGACCATAGACCCAGTAAAATAGCGACTAGTTTTGAATTGTCATTTTTTGACATTAAGTAAATTGAAGTCTCTGAGTGCGGCAGTTAGACAAGTTTTATTCATTACTAGTGGTCGCCTGCGGCTTCACTCGCGTTAATAGCGGTTGTTTTATTATAGCCTATAGTGTTAATGAGGAAAGCTCATTAAATGGACTATCCAACACCAAAAAACAAACAAAAGTTTTATAATGTATTTATACGTACATACATAAATCACGCCTATATCCCTGAAGGGGTAGGCAGAGGTGAAACTAGCACCCACGTTTCGCCAATTATGTTAGGTCCCATGTAATAGGTGGCGAGACTGGCGAGCCTATTGCCATTTATCGTGCACAAAAGTCGCAGTACACTGCTATGGCTAGGTGGTACATAAGGAACGCTGCTGCCCGTTCCTCATCATTGATTTATCCTTAGTCGCCTTGTACGACACCCACGGGAGAGATTTGGGGTAATGACAATTGTATTCTACTCTGCCGTCACCACAATGCCTTATAATGTATAGACTAGTACGTACTTTTGAAATAAAACAAATTTTAAGGATTAGACTCGCGTATATTTAGATGTTTGGCATTATTATTTATCCCGACGTTTCGATCACTTTACAGCGGCCGTGGTCATTGAACTACTTTATAACTCAATGGCCGTGGTCACGGGTGACTGTGGTGACGGCAGAGTAGAATACAATTGTCACCAACCCAAATCTCTCCCGTGGGCGTCGTACAAGGCGACTAAGGATAAATCAATCAGTGATGAGGAATGGGCAGCAGCGTTCCTCTTGTATCGCCTGGCAATGTACTGAGACTTTTGTACCCGATAAATGGCAATAGGGTCGCCACCTATTACATGAGACCTGACATATTTGGCGAGGCGTGGGTGCTAGCTCACCTCTGCCTACCCCTTCGGGGATATAGGCGTGATTTATGTATGTATATAGTACTTTTCCGGTGTGATGGTATAGCGGAACGCTGCTACCCATTACCCAATACTGTCTTACTTGGACACACGGGTCTTCATGTCTACCGTCTTGACAATTCATAAGTGTTTTGATATCATACCAGATATGAATAAAATATTTTTTAGGCTCCACTTTGCATCAAATATTTTCTACTTCTAATTGGTCGTGTTCGGAAAAGACCTCAAGACCGTCCCGTAATTGGATCGAAAGTTTATGCAAAACTTTTCATTTCAACCTGAGACTTTCCACGAGGCGACGCTGGGTTAAGTGGAAGATTGTTTAATTGTCCGGGCCAATCGTGTTGTTTCTAAGGTCTTCTATTGAACATGTATGTGTATTTTCTATGACTATCTATACTAATATTATAAAGTTGAAGAGTTTGTTTGTTTGGTTGGTTGGTTGAACGCGCTAATATCAGGTAGGTAGAGCTCGCGCCACGAAAGATTACCTCAACTCTTTGTAATAAGAGCGAAATTAATGTTATTGGAGGGACTTCTTTTGTGGAGCGAACTTTACTACTGACTCAAATAAAAAATAAAAAAATGTGTTGGATAAACCATCTATTGAGGAAGGCTATTTCTTCTTTTCCATGCCCTGTTCCATTCATATCGGTCAGACGGCATCAAGCCATCCACTCCCTTCTGATTCATATCATCCATCACACCGTAAAGGTGCTAGTGATGAATGAATGTATAGAGAAGAGACGGAACGGACCATGTCGAGAGACCGATGAACGGAGAGAGTGATTAAAATGACAACATTCCAATCCATACCGCTCAAAGTTTTGGCTTAGGTTTTACAGCCGGCTGCCTGCCTGACACTGACCCTCTTTGGGTATGCTGTTGTTGGTGGTTCGCCCTCCACCATTCGGGTGCCCCAAGGTGACAACTAAGGACAAGGCGACTAAGGATAAATCAGTGATGAGGAATGGGCAGCAGCGTTCCTCTTATACTACCGTCCTGACAATGTACTGCGACTTTTGTGCCCGATAAATGGCAATAGGCTCGCCACCTATTACATGGGACTTAACATAATTGGCGAAACGCGGGTGAGAATTCACCTCTGCCTACCCCTTCGGGGATATGGGCGTGATTTATGTATGTATGTATGACATTTACGCGAGCGAAGCCGCGGGCGACCACTAGTAAGATATACTATATCTATATTTTTAATGAAATTGTACATAACATATTGACTTCTATGCCAATAACGTTGAGCACAAACGTAGACAGTAGCAATAAAAGTCTCGCGTCTTCCGGAGAATTCTCTCGCATTTCCTAAGATTTCCGCAGATTCTTTTCGCCTTTGGTATAAAACTCAATATTCTACGTACAATTTCATTCCATATATTCGACTACGTTCCGTACCGCCGCAAAGTAAATTGAGCCTTATGTCACAGATTGCAAGTGCAGATATAAAAATATTGCAACAAAAAAAATCCTCCATTAAAAATATGAAATTTTCAAATTACTCGAGCACATCACAATTAATGTAAATGCCGTTTAAATAACTTACGCAACATTATGTTAATTTATTCGTGGCGCTAAACGCAATTAAATATTTGGCCGCTTAGAAATGTTAATTTATGAATATTCGCTTTGGCGTTTAGTGCCTGCTGATAAAATGCTAGATTTCTTCTAACGCAGAGTTGTTTGACTAGTGCAAACTGAGTGGTAAAGAAAGCGTCCTTCTCCTAGTGCTAGTGGTGAATGAATGCATAGAAATGGGATGAGTCAGGCCTGCCGGCAAATTCTACGTTATTTTTTCGCTCCCAGGCCAATATGGAAGACTGCCATACATAAATCCAACTTACAAGTAGTTCAACACTTCGGTGCTACAACCAAAAGTTTATCAACTACCCATCTAACGCAAAATGCAACGTGTTTCCCGTTAAACTTTGTATAATCATAACACGGGGTTAGTTTCTTGTTTGCTGTTCGCTTGCAGTTCTAAAGTTGCCATCTTAACGGCAGTTAGCTGACTTTGATTAGCAAGCTACGACTAAAGTTGTGGCTGTATTTTATAAAGAATATTGTTAATAGTATTTATTGCCGCTAAGTTGCCGCTCGATTAAATAACTTTTCCAATAGAAACCGATCTACTAATACTATCTAATATTCAAAGTAATTTGTCGACGCAGTCTCAAAGCAGCCTTAATATATTATTATTACAAATTCGTAGAACAAGGGCCGTGCAAAAAGTAAATAGGAATAAAGATTTTGGTGGTTAGAAAAAGAATTTCGAAAAATTATGGTCTTGAGGCGGGAATCGAACCCGCGTCCGCTGCTATCCGGGCAGCCTGACCGCTCGAAATTCTTTTCCTAACCACCAAAATCTTTGTACTAATTTTTCTACATACATACATACATAAATCACGCCTATATCCCCGAAGGGGTAGGCAGAGGTGAACTAGCACCCACGTTTCGCCAATTATGTCACTCAATTTTTCTAACATTTATATAATGTTAAAATTAAAATCGAATAGTAAATAGGAATAGTGTTGCCAATAAAAAAAAAACTATTTATCGTCCTATTGAAAACTAAACAATCCGTGGCCCATTACGAAGCGGCTATAACATCGCACACACTTTCAGAAATAGTCTAATTGGGCTAAGAAATAGGTAGTTGTTTTTCGACATAATATTGCTTGGCAATTTTTTAATGCTAGACATGGAGCTCTTGGCCTTCATCTCACCTGATGGTAAGTGACGATAAGGGTCGAAGATGGAATCGGGCTTCACCTGGAACCCTCAACCACAGAAGGGCTGGCTATCTTATCACACAATGTCGGAACACAATAATGCTGTTAACATTATTATTATGGCGAAAGATTTTGATAAGATGGTGCTAGCCAGGCGGACTGAAATAAGTCCTACCACCAACCAATCCGAGTACAATCTGTACTCCTCTGGGGATCGAACCCGGGACCTCGGAATCTTAATTCCGGTGGGCTAACCACTAGCCCACAGAGGCGGGTAAAATCAAGTACAGTAATGGGTAAATTGAACAACGAAAATAACATACCGCACACCATCCGTCCATTTTCATCTCATGGCTCGGTTCGTAAATGTTTTCGCGTAACGAGTTGCTTTGAGCTGCGGCAATCCTCGACTCGTGAAATATTACTTGAAACTTTGCAATGTCGAATCGGAATAACGTGAGAGAGACTGACAGAGACTTACTTACATCCATATATTTAATCTCAGCGAGCGCCGTCAAAAAGAGATACTGGATCTCGTACATTTTGCACACGTCTTTAATTTGCTAGAAGACGCAGGTGCGATGCGTCGAGATATTTATCAACTAAATGGCACATTGTAAATACTTACGCGACTGGTTTTGTGAACTCAGAAAAACTTTTCGTACTTATAAATCTATTTGACAAATAGATGAATAAAAGCACGCAATGTATCCAAAAAACAAAAGACAGCTGCTAGTTCTGCGGCCGCCATTTTGTCTTCAATGCAATCGTGTGTCGATTCTGTCACAGTTCCGCTTAAAATAACGATGGAAATGTCCAATATAGACCTTCATTATCCTTCTTTGGGTATCCCACAAAGAGGCTTGGTGACAGGCAGGCGGCTGGCTGTGACACGTATTCACCCCAAGTGTGTCGTAAAAGTCGACTAAAAATCGCACAGTGTAGGTAGTGTCTACAATTGTAGGCTAATAAACACCATATTATTATGATAACTCAAATGTTGCAGGATAAACCACCAACAACAGCATACCCAAAAAGAGTTTGTATCAGGCAGGCGGCGGGGGGTAAGCTAAGACCTTAGCTAAGTTCTTTGTACCAATATGTAATGGATTGGAATATTGTCACCCCAATCACTCTTTCCATTCATCAGTCTCTCGAACATGGTCCTTTCCATCACTTTTCAATACATTCGTTCTTCACTAGCACCCTTCCAATGTAATTAATGATAAGAATGAAAAGGGAGTGGATGACACGGTGACGTCTGATCGATATGAATGGAAGACGTAATATTCCTGGCATAAATATTACTTTCCTGGGAATCTCAACAAAATGTAAATAATTATGATTTTGACAATTTATTTTCTTTGTAATTTTAAGAAATAAGAAGAGAAACCGGACAGTGCGCTCATATGCTCAGTTGCTTTTAAGATATAGTCCACAACTTGAAGCTAATGCATGTCCGTCACCACTTACACGTTACAAGTACGACACTGGAATAATTAATTAGCTTCGACGATCGAGAGCAGACTGTACCTATCTACATGAATAATGAATCAAGTCACCTGTTTGATCGTAACCACCACTTTCTATTGTTTTCGTTGGTGGTGATTCAATATCGTGATTTTAGCATATGCAACAAAGCCTTATTTATGTGGAAGACATACGATGATCTGAGAGCGAAAACACATTGTAGAATGTGACAGCCCCGACTCATTCCAAGGGTGTCGACTAAGGGAGATTGCGCGGTGTAGACCAATAAGCACCTTAGAGCACCCAATTTGGCTGGCTTGATGACTCCTGACATGGTCCTTTCCATCGCTTTTCTATACAATCATCACTAGCATCTTTTCGATGTGATGGATGTCATAAATCAAAAGGGAGTGGATGGCTTGATGACGTCTTTCTGACCTATGTGAATAGAAAAGGAGACGAACTGCGCCCACCCCAAATGAAAACAGGTCAGGAAGAAGAATAATATACATATAGGGAAATATCTCTTGAGGCTGGTAGGACTGTGTACAATTAATAGCAAATATCATCAGGGGATTGCCGTAAACAAAACAAAACTCAATTGACTAGCCGCAGAAAACTCGCCCAACATAAAACCGCCGTAAATGGTAGTCGGTGGGGAGCTGGCGAGTACGTTCATAATTTAGGGGTCGTGCGGTCGTTGCAATCAAATATTCGTTTATACAGTGTAGGAGAAGGGTTCTAAAACGGGTACTCTAGGCATATGAGTAGATAAAGGTGCTATTAATGGTGCACACACACACACACACACACACACACACACACACACACACACACACACACACACACACACACACACACACACATACAAACACACACAAACACACAGATATTATCTCCATACTTACATAACCGATCGCCATACATTATATAAGATAAACAAGATGGTATTCAAAAATACTTCATTAATTCATAAATATAAATATTTTACTCCGCAAGGCAGTAACACAATTATTTATATCTAGAGTTAATACTTTTGTATTACATTTTGCCATGCTATCCGTAACAACACAATATATATGAACGAAAATTTTTTTTTGTTAAATCCATTAGAGCCCCCATAAGACAGTATTACTTAGTTTGGGCGCTATCGATAATCTGTATTTTTGTATTCATTTGAAAATATACGTTTTATTATTTATTACTATTATTATTATTTAAACCGAACAGAGTAAAAGCTTCCTAAGAACGCCCTCGCACTAACCCTGACATTATGCAACTGGCTGTGCGTCAAAAACCGGTTTTTTCCAGTCTGCCGCGTGCGCGACAGCGGTCAGTTGTAACGCACACATGCCCCGCGTGCTTGTAGTAGTGCAACCGATTCACGCGGTTGTATAAGGGTTATTCTCTGTTCCGTTTATTTACTCATGTGCTCTAGGTGTTTATAATATTATCCATCCATACAGCCAACCCAAAGGTGACAGGCGGTCTCAATTTTCATATGTCCTCGCAAAGAAACATAAGTTTGACAGGAATACATCCGTTTAGAAATAGAAGATTTATTTAACAAGGGACTAACCCCCAAATACAGAAACGCTAATCAAATTTGGGGCACTGCTTAAAAAGTTAAGTGGACATTACCTGTCAGAATTTGAATGGAAAATCGTCAATTTTGACAACATTAAAATGTTAAGCAAGACTCAAACTTTAATTAGCGTTTCTGTATTCGGGGGTAAAACAAGCTTTAATGACACGAGATGTTTAGCCGCTAGAGCAGAACGAGGTGGCTATAGTTCGAGTATTATATATCGTAACAACCATAATGACTGTTGTTGGTAATGTTCAATTAAAATCCAATAATATTTAAAGCAATATGTTTGTGTAGCGTTATGAACAGTCGCTCTTCTAACAGTTTGTGTGGCTGCAATCATTGAACTACTATTACTAGCGTAGCTGCAATAAGAGAATTCCTTTGTAAGGTCTCGAGAGTGGAATCTGTATCTTGTTACCAGGGAATACGTCTGATTTTTCTCTGTCTAAAGAGAGAGAGCTTCGTCCCTGGCCTGCACTGTCCTTGGGACTCCAAGCTGTAATGTTACGTTACGGCGACTGGTGCAACATTTGTCTTAGCTCTTAGAAAACAAGGAACTAGGGATAGTATGTCGTACATACCTACATACATAAAACACGCCTATATCCCTGAAGGGGTAGACACTCACGTTTCGCCAATTAGGTTAGGTCCCATGTAATATGGAAGGTGACGAGCCTATTACCATTGTCCCGGCTGCACCTGCAGTCTTTAATACCCACTAACCCGCACTGGGTCAGCGTGGTGGGTTATGGCCCATTCCCCTATATTCTTTCATTAAAAAGGCTGGTGATAATGATGATGATGAGTGTCTATATATGCTATCGTCACGACAAGAGCATTTGAGTTACAGTCATAACTTATAACCGGTCAAAACTACTTTTAACTGCAAAAATCAGGCAAATATGCATTTTGACCGATGCCCTTAGTTAAAAACAGTTTTAACTGATTTGTTACAGAAGTTATTTTCTAAATGGTTGTTCTAGCTCACCATTTTTCTTTACCTCCCATTTCCCAAGACTACCAGTCGAATAACCGCTTTAATATTCCGCGCGGGACCCTCTCTTACAAGGAATATAGGTATCAGATCGCAATCTCCATATATCACTTTGTAGGCAGAAAAAATCCTCATGCCGTTCCGTTGGTTAGGTACCAATGAATAAATGACTAAGGTTTATAATGGAAAGGTAATCGTCTATCGTGTCCCAGGATTCGGGCAGGCTTATTAATCAGGCCTTTTAAGACAAAGATCTTCAATACGTGTGTGTTTTTAGTGATAACACACGGAACCGCAACGTGGCCGCTTACAATGGGCCTTATAAGAAGGCTCAAAGTCACTGAAAGGGCAATGGAGAGGGCTATGCTCGGTGTTTCCCTTTGTGATCATATCAGAAATAATGAGATCCACAGGAGAACTAAGGTCACCGACATAGCCCAAAGAATTGCGGACCTTAAGCGGCAGTGGGCATGGCACATTGCGAGGAGAACTGACGGCCGTTGGGGCGGAAAGGTCCTCGAATGGCGCAGCGTTGGTAGGCCCCCCACAAGGTGGACCGACGATCTGGTGAAGGTCGCGGGAAGCCGCTGCAGGCGGGCAGCGCAGGACCGATCGGTTTGGAGATCCTTGGGGGATGCCTATGCCCAACAGTGGGCGTCTCTCGGTTGAATGATGAATTGATCCGGCACACATCACACCTATTTATCCCCGAAAGGTATTAACGACTGCAGATGCAGCCGCAGCATTAACGTGCCGTCTTCTCTCGTTAATACAGGAAGACTTACTGTTGTGAAATTTTTAGCAGTATTTCTTAAATAAATACGTTGGCAACTCACTCGTCACATATTGTTACCAGTTAGGTATTGCCGTCTATCTAAACCTCCTTTGTGAAAGATATTTCTTTGGTCTTTTGTCTCCTTTAAGGTTTGCGTAAACAGTCTGCCCTCACTGCATACTTTCAAAATTCCTTCCAACCAAAGCAACGCAGTGCCACAAACATTTTCATTTGAACTAAGGAGGTCGAACCTAAAAACGCGCCATTTCCAGGAAGGTCAGCACCCGTAATAATAACACAGTATATCTAGAACAGTAATACATCTTCATACAAACTGGCCGCTGCCCATTAGAATGCGTGTTCTCGTACTCGGCGCCGCCGTGTGGGCACGCACTGTGTCGCACACATTGACAAAAATACGGGGGCTTAAGGTGACGGCAGTCTCGGTGTGATCGCGCGTGTACAAGGTGATTGCGCGTTCGCTCGCTGCTCGTTCGCACTTTCGTTTGCACTCCCCAGCCGCCGCTAAAGTGACAACCCTAGCGTCAACTCAAAAGTAGGCTAATAACTCGCCGACAGGCCGCAGATAAACTACTGTTCTGGGTATACTGTGGTACCTAATAAGTATGACACGTCTCCCATTTAGGTTTCTGCAAGCAAAACTGGACCTTATGCTGATGAGAGCTCCGTACAAGTCATTCATCAACCTCTTCAGCAACGGTCACGATCGCGCTATCTCTAAGCAGCATTTTTGCAAAGCAAACTCGGAATTAAAATCACGACCGGCGTCACATGGCATAGATCCCGTACTATAGGACCCTTGGGAAGCACCAAACTTCACAATAAAGATAAAACATGGCTAAGGAATTGAATATGGACGTCGGGGGAGTAATAATTGAATCGCAAATGGATAATGTATCTTGATTTTTGTCTGTTACATTTTATAGTAGGTACACAACACATTCACGTCAGTCCCAAGGAGTGTCGTAAAAGTCGTATAAGGGAGATACATTTTCAAGTTATGCAATCCTTTTTGATTCGTCTCACGTATCACACTAGACAAGTGGAGAAAGTAATTATTATTAGGAAGACAACAATCCAATACTGCTCAAGGTTTTGGCTTAGGGTTTACGTTTAAAGTTTAGCCGTCCATCTGCTTGACGCGAACGGTCTTCTCTGTTGGTGGTAAGTCCTCCACTATTTGGGTGCCTATTGGTCCACTCTACTAGCTTTAATTGATCTAAAGCTCAACGTTATGTAGTTACATTATATATCACATAACTACATTATTTAATTTTGGAATATAATTATGATGATGTCCCAATTTTCGAAAGACTAGGACCAATGTAGGGTTTCATAAATAAGAATAAATCCCAAAATAGGTTTATTTCAATGAGATTAACTCAAGCCAGAGATTTAGGTTCAGAATAAACATTATTATTTACAAAATCCAGATATGTCTGCTTTGTAATACTTCGGAAAATATCAGTTTAACAGTTAACAAAAATACGACCAGGGAACTTCTTAGAGCGGCTTAAGATTACCCGATTTAGTTCCGAAAACACACTAGCTTTAGGAGGGTTTTCCAACAAGAGATGTGCGAGGCGACTAAGGGCCGTCGCAGATTGGCGGTACGGCATGGCAGGTTATTTTTAGGTAACGAATAAAAATATAACTAAATATATTCAAAATAAAGTTCAATGTTGAAGGTTGTAGGTACAGTCAACGGCTCTTCGGACTACCCAAAACAGTCAAATTTCTTCAATCGATTGTCAACCTTATCTTGTTGGCAGTAGAGCCAAAAGTCGACTGAGAAAATTTAACATTTTGTGGTAGTCTGTCGTGCCGTTGTCTGTGCAAAAACAATCCCGGGGGATGCTTAGGCAAGCCGTGTCGACAGCCTTAGGAACGCCTCGGCATCCCTCGGTATGCATTGGCAGTCTTCGGGATACCGAGAGATACCGCAACAAGATCTAAAAACGCCTCGGCATGCCTAAGCCCGCCTCGGCACATTTAAGCATACCACGGCATTTGTATCCGCCAGTGTGCGCTTACATGTAGGGATGCTGAGGCATCCCTTGCCGCGCCATGCCGCCAATGTGCTTCAACCGCCTCCGTGGTCCGGTTCACCCACCGGAATGAAGATCCAGAGGTCCCGGGTTCGATCCCCAGGTGGGTACAACTTTGTGCTCGGTTTGGTTGGTGGCAGGACTTCTCTGAAGTCCGTCTGCCCATCTTATCAAAATCTGTCGCCATAATGATAATGTTAACAGCATTATTGTGTTTCGACAATGTGTGATAAGATAGCCAGTCCCTCTGAGGTTGAGGGTTCTAGGTGAAGCTCGATTCCATCTTTGGCCCTTATCGTCACTTACCATCAGGTGAGATGAGGGGCAAGAGCTTCCCTGTCTAACTTACAAACAAAAAAAAAATGTGCGCCGGGCCTTAGTCCCTACATTCTGTAAATATGAGCCAGTAAAGGAAGGTGGTGGTAATACGTTTTCGGTGATGTGACAATTCAATTTCTTTCCCCACTTAAGGCGCTATCACGCGAATATACAAAATTTTAATGAGGATTTATTTACTACAACTTTTCCTACTGTTGTTCAGGTTTTCAAATATGTGAGAGTTGACTAATCTGTAAAGTTTTTTACAATAGGCAATAAGTTTGCTTCCTATTACATGGGACCTAACATAGTTGGCGAAATGTGGGTGCTAGTTCACCTCTGCCTACCCCTTCGGGGATATAGGCGTGATTTATGTATGTATGCATTACACAAAACTAAAAACATGAATAGTGTCACATCAGTTGTCACGGTAGAAAAATAAATCAATAAATGATCCTTCGAATTGCCTTTTTTATATTCAAACGAATGATCATTCAAAACACAATCCTTTATGAGAAGACTATTTCAATACATACATACATAAATCACGCCTATATCCCCGAGGATGTAGGCAGAGGTGAACTAGCACCCACGTTTCGCCAACTATGTCAGGTATAATAGCCATTTATCGGGCACAAAATTTCTATCAATTTCAATCAATCTCAAAAAATATTTTTTTCATAAATCCTTAGTTTTTTCAAAATAGACAAACCATTTCCAATTTATCGCTTCCATAACGCCCGCGCACAGTATAGTCATCTTTTTTGTTCGCGCCCAGAAGCTGTATCTCTATTCCTCTCTGTCTCGGCCGAAACAACGTCAAGAGATATCGCCTTAAGCCACTTGCTGACACTTCTAACAAACGACTGTTTGTTAGACAAACATTTACTTAGCGTACACAATTCACTTTTCTTCTTCAGCGTCTGGAAAGCGGTGTGACAAATTCGCCTTTGCCAGGTTTTGTAAGAACGATTCTCGGTAACAAATTGCATAGTTTAAGCCATAAGGCCGAACTCAGAGACGTCAAAGAACGTTGATGAACTCTTGATACAAATAAATGATCATTGAAATCTAGACCATAGACCTGGTAACAAAAGCGACTAGTTTTGAATTGACGAAAAGGACGCTAAAGCTAAAGTCGTCTGGTACGGCTGTATGACTTTAACTACCTAATTTGATTTGATTTTTATTAGTAGAATCCTCATTCCTAACACATTGACCTTTTAACCCTGTTGATAAGTTATCTTCGGATTAGTAAAAAAAATATGGTATTTCAATGGTTAACGGGGCCTTGCACACTTTAGTGATTAGCCAAAGCGTGTCCAGATAGGCTTGTATGGCTGTCAATAATGCAGTGCTGGTCACGAAATTAATCCATGGAAGTTAAAGTGGGTGTGGGAGAAGAAGCATTAAAGTAGAATAAATGCAGGTGAAATGAGAGCGTAAAGGAGCATGGCTGGGGTAAGGTTGAGCGATCGATTGTACAATAGTGTGTTCGGTGAAAGGTGTGTTTTGAAAGTAGACGTAATGACAAGAATTGAGAAAGGGATGCTCGCATGGTTTGATCACGTCGAAATAAGGAATATAAGGAGAATGACAATAAGGGTTTCATATGGCCTAGGCGGGTCTTTCATAGTCAAATTAAAAATCTATTTAAAAGGGTCAAGTCAAGAGTATCCGAATCTGACGGATTTGCATGAAGACACTAGATCCTGAAGATCCTGAGATTAGATGAATCGAAAGAACACCCGAGGGAGAAAGAAAACATATGTATTTATACGTATTTAAGGGAATATACCCACTTTGGGTCCCGGTGCCCTACTACTATATAGTGAATAAACTCGGAGCTCCCTAATAACAAGAGAATAACAAGGAATAGCCACCGTTAACAGTTCAATAAACGTGACAATAGTAAGGGACACAGACTCTTATCTGTGAGAGGCATCTTGAACGGACCTGTTGCTAGAGCGAGTAAACTCCAAATGGCCAAAGGAAAAATATATGTATAGGAGTCCGCTGTACTGTACGCTAGTGACGCTTATTCCTATGGTGATACGGTGCAGAATTGAACGGGGCCGTACTGTACACAGCGACCAAAGGAATTTGAGCCTTGTTAATCATTTCCCATTGTGCGATATTTGCATAATGATAAATGTCGCTTTGTTGTTCGCAGGTTTTTAGCAGTGTCAGTTTTACGGGTGTTTCGTGTAATGGGCTACCTACTTAGGAGTACCCAATTTTGTGACGCGGATTATTAAATAACACCTGTCATTATGTATATCAATGTATATTATTGTCACCACCCCTCATTTCTCCTGCGGGTGTCGTACAAGGCTTCTAAGGGTAAAAACAGCAATGAGTAATAGGCAGCAGCGTTCCGCTCATCATCATCATCACCAGCCCTTTAATGTCCCCACTGCTGGGGCACGGGCCTTCCCTATGGATGGAAGAATATATGGAGATTAGGCCATAACCCACCACGCTGGCCCAGGGCGGGTTGGTGGGTATTAACGACTGCAGATGCAGCCGGGACCACCGGTTTAACGTGCCTTCCGAAGCACGGAGGAACTCGAGATACCTTTGTGCCCGATAAATGGCAATGGGCTCGTCAAATATTACATGGGATCTGACATAGTTGGCGAAGCGTGGGTGCTAGTTCACTTCTGCCTACCCCTTCGGGGATATAGGCGTGATTTATGTATGTATGTAATACTTTGCGATTTACGTGCCCGATTAATGGCAATAGACTCGCCCCATATATATGGGACCAACTATACTTGGGGGCATGTGGTTGTTAACACCTCTGCTTAATTTATTTAACATACAAGTGTGAGATTTAACTTTGCTTTACATCTTACTACATATACTAGGAGACTTTTCGGTCACTGCAAAAATTTTTGGAATTCGTTCAGACCATCAAACTGAACAAATTTCACTATGGGAGCATTTCCAAATTTACGAAAAAAATATCAGCTGTTTCATACAAAATTATATTATATTACCTACTTGACACAAGTGTACGACTTTCAATAATTTCAAGAATTCCAAAAATTTTTGCAGTGACCGAAAAGTCTTCTGGTATTCTGCTACAAATAAGAAACAACGCCTACCCACCGTGTATTAATGATCCCTTATTCCCGTTCAATCCCGAGAGATCCAGTTTAATCTGGAAAAACTAGTTCGAGTCAGTTATTCACGTCAATATTATTAATTCGTAACTAAAAGGCGATTGCTAAAGTTATCAGCCAATCGTCCGAAAACAATCAAGCGACCTTGGCTCTAAATACTTAGTAAATAGAGTGTAAAGTGCATTAACGGATGAATGGCCAAGGTATTCGTGATACGCTTGAGGAACCTTCACTAGCCCTTCAATGTTGGGGCGCAGTTCTTCTCAATACACATACATACATACATAAATCACGCCTATATCCCCGAAGGGGTAGGCAGAGGTGAACAAGCACCCGCGTTTCGCCAATTATGTTAGGTCCCATGTAATAGGTGGCGAGCCTATTGCCATTTATCGGGCACAAAAGTCGCAGTACTTTGCTAGGTGGTAGGTATAAAAGGAACGTTGCTGCCCATTCCTCATCACTGATTTATCCTTAGTCGCCTTGTACGACACCCACGGGAGAGATTTGTGGTGGTGACAATTGTATTCTACTCTGCCGTCACCACACGGCCTTCCCAATCTTCCCAATAGATGGAAGAATATAGGGATAATTGCCCTTAAGCTATCACTCTGACCCACTACGGATTGGTGGGTATTTGCGACTTCAACAGATGCAGACGGCCCTAAGACATTAATGAGATCGGATGAAACGAAATAAGTATGTTAGGATCGCAGCAAGTGGAAGGAAATGACCTCTGTAGTCTGTACGTATAAATTGTATGTTTCCATGTATGTTAAAATTATGATTCACGATTAACTGAGTAAATAATTAAACAATACACGGGATCGAAAACATCGATATTTTTAAAACGATATACCTACCGCAAAATATTGTATAATAAATTTCGATATAGAAAGGAATATCGATCTATTTTTCGCGTGAACATCTCTACGCTGTTATTTAAAAGATGGCGTGATTGAAATCGGACCCGTGACAGACCAGCTACGCTACCGTGTGACAGTCTCGACACATGAAATAACTGCGGTGAGCACGCTCGCTTGTCTGTTCCAGGGAGCGGTGACCTTTTCAGCTTGTTTAGTATGTAGCAAGCAATAATTATTACATAAACGTATGGGGAAAAGGGGCTTTTTTTCGCGGAGAGGTCTAATGCAGTTTTCACGCATCTTCTCTACAGTGTATGGGACTCGGGGTACAGCATGGAAAATTGGCAACATGGATATTATAGCAAATAAAAATCAACTAATATCATTCTATAAAAAAGAATTGACTTTGACACACACGTTTTCAATGTTTAACGTTATTTCTGATGATTCATGAGTGTATGTAATGATACCTGATGATGAATAAACCATATTTTTATTGCATTTTAATGAGGAATGAGGAATTCTACTAATTGCTAATGCACAAAAACTGTTGTCTCATATTGACTTTACTATCATTTGATTGTGAGGCAAAATAGAGCCTGGTCCCTCTTAATACAAAATTCATAATTCAATAACTCCCAAATTTCAATAAGATAGAAAACTGTCTTTCAAACCGTCTCGCCTCCAGTATAAATATTCAAACGAACACAAATGGTGGCGTAATGAAATTAACGTAACCTTTTTGTAATTCAAATGAGAGACAATAATGTTGTAATCTGACTCAATGAGAAAAGTAATGCGTTGTCTATGCAGAAAATATTTTCTTTTTTTTAATGGCGGCTATTTCATAATGGTCGTTTTAAACTTTCCGGTTTGGGAATCTTGCCTGAGATAGCACATCAAAGTGTACAATCATAATGTATTCTATGATCTAAGGTACCTACCTAATTCCAGATAAGCAAGAATGAAGACACCCTGAAGTAAGTCGCTTGAAAAAACTCGTGAATCACAGTAATTGTGAACTTTATTACAAAGGCGACAACAATAAAATTACGAAAATAATTAGTACGCACGGGCCCATTGCGATTCGCGGGTTGGTGGGTGGTTGGTTAATTCAGCTAAGTTTAGTACCTTGTCAACAATAAGACTAAACAGGTCATGAAATGGCCAATTCCACACATAGACCACGACATACATATACCTCAGACCTCATCATTACGCTACGGTGTTTTTACGCATCACGTCAAATTCACAATTCTCGTTAGTTACGAACGCAGTGACCTTTGCATGTGAGTAAGAGTCATGAGATGTAGGCGGGACTTTGTTTATTACATACACCTAAGTGTCTGAGCCTGTTAATGTTAATATTGATAAATATTTCTTTTCGTTTCCAGTTTTAAACGTTATTTCTTTGACGATTCATGAGTGTATGTAATCATACCTTATATGAATAAACCATATTTTCATTTTTCATACGGTAAATATATAATAGGGAGACTAATTATGGCGCATTCTCCCTATATTCTTCTATCCTACCACCATTAGGGATAATGAATAGGTAGAGCCGGTAGACTAATACATAATCTAGCAAATTCTCCCTTTATAGCAGTTGGGACATTCAAGGGCATTCTTCGAATAATCATGATGAAGATACATATTCACTTTTTATATTCTCCTATGACAATTACTGTAAGCCCGCTGTAATGGCATGTTTTATAGGTTTTTTCTTGAACCTTGTAAAATTTAAATTGTCAAGAAAATCTGAAAGAATTTAATGTCCTGAATAATTGTATTAAAAGAAACCGAAAGCGATTCCCACCGCTTCCGCCTCTAACTTCAACCACCAAAGTTCAATAGGCTCCTCGTAATTACAGTTGTTTTTAGACGAACCCAGTGAAAGTGAACCTCGACTAGTGTCAGCTATTTTGGGCAATGTGTGAACAACGCGATCTTCCGATCTGAGGCAAACCCGAGCTAAGAATGGGCAATTTACGAAATTTAATTGTGAAGCTTTCTAAATTCTCATGAATTCTCACGCGCACCAAAGATGATGTAACTCAGATCTTCACGTGGAAACGTAAATAGTGTTGTTTTGATTGAAGTGATATGTGCACTCAGAATCACGCCCCAGTCATATCAAACAATTTAAGCCACGCACGTAACCGCTGCTGGTATTTTTAAAAATAAATCATCATCCATGCTGGGAGCGAAAAAGGTGTGCATCTGCATTGAGTGTTCTTTTTTTCAACTTTTAGTAAATAAAACGAAATTTATACGAAATTTAGTAAAAAATTCTAAAAACTTATTGCGTGGGGTCACCAATTTCTAAAACTTGAATTAAAGCAGTTATAGCCAAAGAACTGGAACACTCAATCCAGACGTTTCAACAAATGGGCATAGTCGATATCTAAGAAAGTACTAACTTTATGATAACGGTTTCTATTTTAGAATTTAGTAAAGAATTTCTAAAGTATTTTAAGAAATTACCAGCTCGCTAGGATGTGAGGTTACAGATTTATGGCGGAACACTGGAGCACTCAATTCAGTACATGTCTGAACTGAGTGATCTCCAAAATATGGGTTTAATGGAAGAAATACATTAAAATAACACTTTTATTGTGTAGTTTAACTCTATTACGAATTTCTAAAATTGAAATAATGGCTCAAAAGCTTACTATTAAAAAATAAACGTAAATACAATTTTTGTGAAACGTCTGGATTGAGTGTTCCATATAAACGGCTTTACAGATGAAACTAAACCTCGTAGGCTGATGCTATTTAGATTAATGGTTTTTAGATATTTTTACTAAAATTTAAGATATCTTCCGTTTTTCTAAATGTTATACTTTTAGAGAAAATCCATTCTTAATGTTTTCATATACGAAATTATTGTAGGGTGACCATATAGATTTGGACAGTTTGTCAGTACACGGCATTTGCGTAAAGACTTACTGCCGCACTCAGAGACGTCAATTAACTTTAATAGAGAAGAAGAGCATATTTTGGAGATCACTCAGTTCAGACATGTACTGAATTGAGTGTTCCAGTTAAACCGCCATAAATCTGTAACCTCACATCCTAGCGTGCTGGTAATTTCTTAAAATACTTTAGAAATTCTTTACTAAATTCTAAAATAGAAACCGTTATCATAAAGTTAGTACTTTCTTAGATATCGACTATGCCCATTTGTTGAAACGTCTGGATTGAGTGTTCCAGTTTTTTGGCTATCACTGCTTTAATTCAAGTTTTAGAAGTTTGTGACCCCATGCAATAAGTTTTTAGAATTTTTTACTAAATTTCCTATAAATTTTGTTATATTTACTAAAAGTTGAAAGTCAAAATTCATATATTCATATCTGGTATGATTACAATACCCGAAAACCCGTGTGTCCAAGAAAAAAATAGGGGAGTGCGCAGCATGCCTCAGTCTGTAATGATAGGTCTCCCAAACCCGCCCACGCCCCGATCCGCAACGAAGCGCCGACCCTGCCGCGTTCAATACCAAGATGATACTAAACGCATCAGGGCGCAACGCTCCGCTAGCAGAACGGCACGCAAGTAGGCTGTAGAGAAACCCACCATTGTCAACGAGTTAGGACATTGCAGGTACATTGTAAATTATGCACCAAATACAATCCAAAAAAAGAACACTCAATGCAGATGCACATGCGAAAAAGTAACGTAGAATGTGCCAGTCCCGACACAACCCAGGTGAAAAGTCGACTAAGGGAGATTGCCCGGTGTAGACCAGTAAACACTTTGGGACAACTGAATGGTGGAGGTAAAACCACCAACAACAGCATGCCCATAGAGGGTTAAACGGGGAATTCACTAGACGGGCATGCCTGTCAAACATGCCCGCGCGGACCTCGTTTTTATAGGCCAGACTGACTGTGACCGTCCTGCGCTAGGCAAACATGTCACTGACCTAATAGAAGCGAGGTCCGGCAGATGTGTCGTGAATTCCCCGCTTTAGTTTCGGGTTAGGTAGGCGGCTGGCTGTAAAACCCAAGCCAAAACTTGGTCAGTACGGATTGGAATGTTGTCATCAGTATCAATCTCTCCGTTCATCGGTCTCTCGACGTGATCCTTTCCGTCTCTTTACTATACATTCATTCATCACTAGTATCTTTCCGGTGTGATAAATTATATGAATCAATAAGGATTGGATGGCTTCATGGCGTCTGACCGATATGAATGGCAGAGGAAACATACTGGACCGACTGGGAACTGGACAGGAAGAATACTGTATTTCTGTTTGTCTCAATTGGATGCTTCCTTGAAGAGTCAGATAGACAATTCAATTTACTTGAATTAACCTCTCTTAGCTTAGGTATGTGAAAAAAATTAGATGTTCTCCAATGCCAACAAATTATTTCGATAGGTTCCGTAATTGTACCATGATCCTAACTCCAAAGGTTACCATGACGGCCCTATTCTGGTCGCGATTCGTCTCATAATACAATGCATCAATTACATAACAATGCAATTGTCGAGCTAACAAAACGACGCAGGTAGGCCGATCGGTTTACTGTGACAAATTTCAATTACCAATAGGGGCACCATGTTTTTTGATCTGCTCGGGACGGTATTTTAACATAGAATGTAAGGTCAAGGCATTTTAGACTATCTAAAACTCTTCAATCCACCTTCATGTTAGCAGAAGATAGGTATGAACATGGACGAAGGGCGTAGAAAGAGTAGCGGAGTCATCATTGGCATAGACTTTCTGCCGCACTCAGGGGCGTCAATTAACGTTAATGAGTAGTTAATACAAAAAATATCAACTTATAACTAGTCGCTATTCTTGCCGGGTCTATGGTCTACTTTTGAATGATTTTTTTTGTATTACTACCTAGTCATTAAAGTTAATTGACGTCTCTGCGTGCGGCAGTTTCTGTCCGATACCAACATGCAACTTGTTTAACCTACTATGTGGTAGGCGTTATCATTGAAACGGGCAAACTTCCTGTCTGAAGCTAAATTACTGTCTGAACTTCTAGTACCTAACTAGTAGAGTGGTGTTGAATTTTAAGCTTTCAACTTGGAAAGGTGTTTTTTTTTAAATAGGTCTTTCTTTGATTTGAGTATCCCCTAGGCCCTAGACTCCTAAAGGGTTTCTTTTTATCTCCGATACGAATCGGAGTTGGGTTCGTATTTTTTTTAAGGACTCCGATCATTGGCCGAGGGGATACAGCATCTACCAGGTTTTTTACATAAATCACGTCTATCATTCCCGAAGGGGGACGCAGAGGTAACATCCACGTTGTCCCGGTGGCGAGACTACCGGGTTCGTAATTCGACCAAACACGACCATCAATATATTTTATGCTGACATTATATTTTATATTTTAATTTAAGCCACCGGCCTTAGTGAAGCCCCTGAAAAGCCAATGTCACACTTGAAATTCAACCTGAAACCGTAAACAAAGAAAACTGTATCCTAATA
Source organism: Cataclysta lemnata (assembly GCA_963931975.1). Classification (NCBI taxonomy): domain Eukaryota; kingdom Metazoa; phylum Arthropoda; class Insecta; order Lepidoptera; family Crambidae; genus Cataclysta; species Cataclysta lemnata. Next base: position 2,563,294 of record OZ008342.1, read on the forward strand.
AATTGTGTTACGGTTCAAATTTAAGACACGCCGTTACTTCCGCTCAGGTACAGAGAGCGCCGTAAAATTTACTGTCGCAATACCGTTGGCTCCTGGCGCCAAATACATCCTTGATGAGATGAGATGAGCAAGTCTTGAGTTTACGATCGCGTAAAGCAACTCCCGCACTGCGACGTACTTTCGACACAATAGGCTCTTGAAATGGTTCTTGTTATAGTAAAAACTGTATTATGAACGACACTCGGCACCATATAATGTTAATAATAATAAAATCGTTTATTTGCATGAATAAGTCCATCTACTTTACAGGGTCAGAGTTCTTACATAACTATGTGCGTTATTCAGTTCAGCCATATTTACAGTGGCCGTGTGGTGACGGCAGAGTAGAATACAATTGTCACCACCCCAAATCTCTCCCGTGAGTGTCGTACAAGGGGACTAAGGATAAATCAGTGATGAGGAATGGGCAGCAGCGTTCCTCTTATACCATCTAGCAATGTACTGCGGTTTTTGTGGCCGATAAATGGCAATAGGCTCGCCACTTATTACATGGGACCTAACATACTTGGCGAAACGCGGGTGCTAGTTCACCTCTGCCTACCCCTTCGAGGATATAGGCGTGATTTATGTATGTATGTATATTTACAGTCGTGCTTATTTTATAAGTCAATAGAATAAAACAAAATTTTTAATAATACAAGAATCAAATTACAATATAATATATACAATCAAATTTTCAAAAGTCCTAAGTCCTAACGTGTATAGGTAACTAATTAAGAGTACATACATACATACATACATACATAAATCACGCCTATATCCTCGAAGGGCTAGGCAGAGGTGAATTAACACCCACTTTTCGCCAATTATGTTCGGTCCCATGTAACAGGTGGCGAGCCTATTGCCATATATCGAGCACATAAATCGCAGTACAAATTTATATTGCTAGGTGGTATGAGAGAAATGCTGCTGCCCATTACTTATTGCTGTCTTTACCCTTAGTCGCCTTGTACGACACCCACGGGAGAGATGGGGGTGGTGACAATTGTATTCTGCTCTGCCGTCACCACACGGCCATAATTAAGAGTAACATCATTGTTACCTTGAAGACAATAATTATAAAACATTACATACATAAACAGAAATCACGCCTTTCCCCCGAATGAACTGAAACGCAACTCAATGAGGAGCTCGCTAGTACAGTGGCATAGCGCGCTTGGCCTGCGATGGCGTAAACTAAGTAATGTTCGCTAAGGCCGGGCATTGGATGGGTGACCAAAAATTTATTATCTCGAGTTCCTCCGTGCTTCAGAAGGCACGTTAAGCCGTTGATACAGTCGTTAATTAATACCCATCAACCCGCACTGGGTCAGCGTGGTGAGTTATGGCCAATTCTCCATATATTCTTCCATATTTTGGCCACCCATCCAATAGCCTGATTTAGTGAACTTAGTTTACGCAATTGCAAGCGAAGCGCACTAAGCAACTGTGCCATCGAGCTCCTCATTATTTTTTATTCATATCTATGCCATTTTATTATTATCTATTAAAAAGAGTCCATGACCCCTAGTGTAGGTTTGGAAAAGTGCAAACCTTGACGTAGCGTTATAGTAATTTTTTTACGGATATAGATGTTATGGGTAAGGAAACAAGGTCGATAATTGAAGCGTCCCAACGCAAACGTTACTTTTGCATAATTTCGAACCTACTCTGGGGATACTAACTGCTCTTTAATATGTAAATGGGGAACTGAAACTTTATGAAACACTGAGACACCTGTCACTACGTTAGAGTAACCACGGTTGCTGTATAGAGATATCAAAATAAATAATAATTAGGTATGCTAAATAATTTAGCATACATTATTATAAAAGCCGTGTGGTGACGGCAGAGTAGACCCGAAATCTCTCCCTTGGGTGTCGTACAAGGCGACTAATGATAAAACAGTGATGAGGAATGGGCTGCAGCGTTCCTCTTATACCACCTAGCTATGTACTGCGACTTTCGTGCCCGATAGATGGCAATAGGCTCCAGTGGCGTGGCGTGAAAGAATAAGTTAGGCAAGCCACAACTATATGAAGCCTCTTATGGTTTAAGCATTAACTTTTAACACCGCCTGCTAGGACACGGCTACAACTGTTCAACGCCATCTAGTGACGAAGTGGAGAACTACGTTGCCACTTTTGCGTGCTTGTGCTTTGTTTTATACAGCCAGAAAGACGATTCAACCCGGTCCGGAGCGGCTTGCAGGAGCGGCGCACGACCGCGATATTGAGTGCAGTTCACAAAAGAAATTCCGCTTTTATGGCTATTGCAATAAGATCTAAAATATTTACTTTTGACGGAACTTGTTTTCGTGGGAGTTTATTACTAATGTGTGCGTGTGTCGTAGTGTATCGATGCATAAGCGCGTAGGCTGCCGAAATGCCGGCTTGATGCCGGCTTGTAGGCAAACTTTAGGTACTATTTCGCGTTGCGTGCGCCTGACAAGACTACGCTTGTCTGTGTGCGTGCAGGCGCTGTATAGCAGGCGTCCATAACTCGATATTTAGCGAGTTAGTTGAAGGAATCTAGAGAGCGGGAGCGAATTGTATGTACCTGTGTTGCATATTGTTTCGCGCGCGTTTAATACTGTTATGATAAGATTATATTGATGGATTTTTTTTATTTGCTTATAAAATGGTATTGTACTTGAATTATGGTAATGATTTTTTTATGCTCGCTCGTTTGGTACGGCTGTTGGGAATCGGGTTATATGGACGCTCCGCCACTGATAGGCTCGCCACCTATTACATGGGACTTGACATTGGCAAAACGTGGGTTCTAGTTCACCTCTGCCTACCCCTTCGGTGATTTATGTATGTATGTATGTTATTATAAAAGGATTAGTTGGAATTTGGAACATTAGTATGTCTCCTCTTCCATTAATAGCGGTCAGATGTCATGCGATTTACGTGCCCGGTAGATGGCAACAGGCTCGCCACATTAAATACTACTTAACATAATAGAGGAAGTTTGTTGATCATCATCATCTGCCCGGCCTGTTCCTAAGATTATCCCATTTACATGGGTCAGACGTCCACTTTTATTTATCCCATTTACATGGGTCAGACGTCCACTACTTCTTATATATCATTGATTACACTGGAAAGGTGCTAGTGATGAATGAGTGCATAGAAAAGCGATGGAAAGCACCATGCCGAGAGACCCCCCGTCTCTCGACATGGTGCTTTCCATCGCTTTTCACTGTGATTTTGATTACAATATTGTTCAACAAAAACATTACACAAACATACATGAATTAACACCTACGTTTCGCCAACTATGTTAGGTCCCAATCATGTAATAAGTGGCGAGCCTATTACTATTTATCGGGCATGAAAATCGCAGTACATTGCTAGGTGGCATAAGAGGAACACTGCCATCCCTCATCACAGTTTTAACCGTTAGTCACCTTGTACGACACTTGCGGAAGAGGTTTAGGGTGGTGACAATTGTATTCCGCTCTGCTATCACCACACACGGCTCACAGAAACATTGGTCTCGAAAATGCCGAGGCATATCAATTAGTTAACCCTCCATGTTCCGTGGTAGAAGCTTATGAGGGCCGGGTCTGTTTGCCCCTCAGCCGCGAACATTGCAATTACGTACCTAGTTAATTACTTTGTTATGTAGCCGCGTGAGAGCTTAACACGTAGATTGCGTGCCTTCCTTCTCTTTTCTATGCAGGCAGAGGGTATTTTTTAGGACACTCTGTGCCTTTCATTCTGACAAGAATATTAAGTTTTCAATACATACATATAATACGCCATCCTCCTGTAAAATGATAGACTGAAGTGTTTTAACTCATTTAATACAAGAGGGATCAAAATTACACAAAAATAATGAAAATAAGTATTTAAGAAGCGATATATTGCTGTGAAAGCCGTGTCGTGACTGCAGATCAGAATAGAATTGTCACCACCTCCATCTCTCCCGTGGGTGTCTTACAAGGCGAATATTGGTAAAGGCCGATGAGTAATCGGCAGCAGCATTCCTCTTATACCACCTAGCAATATACTGCGATTTACGTGACCGACAGATGGCAATAAGTTCGCCACATATTCCATGTATTAGACACTAACTTATTTGGCGAAAAGTGGGTGTTTAATTCACCTCTGCCTACCTCTACGGGGATCTAGGCGTGATTTTTAGTGATTTATTTATTTATTTATATGGCTACGTATTTTATGGCTATGGACATCAGTTTTGGATTCAGGAAATCTTTATCTACATCGCACGTTCACAACAAAATCCAAAGCTCAGACCGTAATTAAATGCTATCATGTAACGACCTCAAAGCGTTTTAATAACATTACTGTGAAGTGTTATGTGAAGCGGCCGAGGTGTCAAACAGTAACCCTCAAAAGCTACGGTCGCAAGTCCTCTTTACAGTTGAGCTCCGGGTCGTTGCGACCCTAAAAGGATGATATCTATCGTGGAGGGTTAAGGAGCTTAAAGTTTTAACAGGAGATAAGTCAAATGAAACGGAAAATATAACCTATCATTGCAAAACTGAAATCTGGTCGGATAGACTGTCAAACATGGGCTTGAATAAAGTTTAATGTGTGTTTTACCAAGGAATTAACTTTGAGGGTATGTAATGTATGTGGGTACCAGTGGCGGAGCGTCCATATAACCCGATTCCCAACAGCCGTACCAAACGAGCGAGCATAAAAAAATCATTACCATAATGCAAGTACATTACCATTTTTTAAACAAATAAAAAAATCCATCAATAAAATCTTATCATAACAGTATTAAACCCGCGCGAAACAATATGCAACACATACAATTCGCTCCCGCTCTCTAGATTCCTTCAACTAACTCGCTAAATATCGAGTTATGGAGGCCTGCGATACAGCACGCACACAGACAAGCGTAGTCTTGTCAGGCGCAAGCAACGAGAAATAGTACCTAAAGATTGCCTACAAGCCGGCATCAAGCCGGCATTTCGGCAGCCTACGCGCTTATGCATCGATACACTTACCACACGCACACATTAGTAATAAACTCCCACGAAAACAAGTTCCGTCAAAAGTAAATATTTTAGATCTTATTACAATAGCCATAAAAGCGGAATTTCACTGCACTGAACTGCACTCAATATCGCGGTCGGCGCCGCTCCAACAAGCCGCTCCGGACCGGGTTGAATCGTCCTTCCCTTTTTAACACGGCTTTTGTTTGTATAATGATCTCTCTTTCTGGCTGTATAAAACAAAGCACAATGCACGCAAAAGTGGCGCAACGTAGTTCTCCGCTTCGCCACTAGATGGCGTTGAACAGTTGTAGCCGTGTCCTAGCAGGCGGTGTTAAAAGTTTATGTTTAAACCATAAGACGCTTCATATAATTTTATATTTAATGCTATTTGGTGGAACGAAGTTGGTTTACTTAAACAACCCCGTTCCACCACGTACACTCCAGGAGCGACCCTCTGTATCCGGGTTGTACTCTGGCCTTGCTGAGAAATAGCGGTCTTTACCGATGCCGCCCGAATTGTAATTCTCTCTCTGTCCTACTTAGCCAGTGATTATTTATATATTGACCTCACATCTAATCTAATTGGAAATAGTTTATTCTGTTTTGAAATTTGCTTGCACTCACATAAACTTAACGTAATTAATTAGTTTTATTGTATTTTTAGCAATAATTCAGTGAAATAGTAAAATTTAACTAACCTGTGTTGTTGTTTTAAAGGTGTATATATTGTAATTTTGTGAATTGTGTAAGCTCTGCAGGGATTTAATTGGTAGGTTTTAGTTTTTTATTTTTTAAATATTTTTTTTAATAGTTTAGTTTTTAAATAATTTTGGTTTATTCTCTCTCGGCACAATAATGGCCGCTTTGATGCACATATATTGTTGCCTTACCGATTTCTTGCTAAGTGAAAGAAAGCAGTTTTCAAAGTTGTCCTATGAAAATAAAAAATATGTCATACAGTTAGGTCGAGCTCGTCCAAATGTCAATAGATTACAAGCGTAAAGACGGTTTTTTCAAGCATTTCCACAGTTCTCTTTAAGATAAATATAGTTGGCTTACAGGCAGTTGTTTATTATATAAAATGTTTTGTTTTCCGTGTCTTTTGTTTTCTGATTCAAGCAGCGTTTGGAATCGAACGGGATTTTCTGATTTAAATAATTTATCAAACTCTGCTAAAAAACATGTTCAAAGTGAGAAACATATGCGTAGTTGTTTAGCGTTGCATGAATTTGAAAATAGTAGAATAGAAAACTATTTTAACAATAATTTTGACGCTCATAACCGCAAAGTCGAGCGTAATCGTATTCTGTTAAAACGTTTCATAGACACCGTTGTTCTCTTAGGTAAACAAGAATTAGCGTTTCGCGGGCACGACGAAAGTGTAAATTCGGATAATCGTGGTAATTATACTGAAACATTATTATATTTGAGTAATTACGAGCTTTAAATAAAGTTTCTGCGAGTACCCATTTTTTGTGGGTCCTAATTTTTACTGTGGCTTGCCTAACTTTTTTTTTCACGCCACGCCACTGGTGGGTACTGGGTAACTTACGACTGATATTGTTTATTCTGTACGTATGGTTTGTCCGCCTGTTCCCCACCCTCTCCGGTGTCTCATTAAACCTAGGTACCTACTACCGAATAACTCCAGGTATAAAAAAAATAATCATATTTTTGAATCAAACTTTCATACATTAATAATATTCGTACACAAAATTCACAGCTGATACCTTAATCTTAGAAATTCGGTACTGCCTTCATTTTAATTGTTAATTATTGTCCTGATGTGAAAATCAGGACACTAACAATAACAAAAAAAAATCTTACATTTATTATAATGTTCAAATAAAAATCATGTAATAGTTGTTGTTTATTTTTTAATTATTCTTAAGAATAAAAATAAATTCATGTTAAGAATATTTGCTATCAATCTTGGTGGATTGACACCTTTTAGTTGTATTATATTTATTATATTTTGTATTATTAGTTGTATGTTATAGGTATTACAGTAGCGAATGCAAACTCTTGCTCAAAAACTGGACATTTCTATCATTTTGCAGTCCCGATTTCAGTTTCAGTCAAGTCACGTAAGTACTCTTCGGAGACCAATTGGACGTAGTTAAGCAAAAAGGGCCCAATCCAAACACAAATTGTTTTGCAATATTGTTTTTTTTTGGCAATAAAACATCTACTTACAACAAGGTTAGAAATAGAAAGGTTGGGTTTGGACGATCGAATGATTATAAATAGGGGGGGAAATAGTCGTGATTTGTGTACGATATGAAATGAGGATGATAACTGATATGAATCAGGAAGAGATATAGAATTGTTAGACTTACTTAGTTGTTTTACTTACTTAGGGCCTGTTTCACAATCGACAAATAAGTTCGAAGTAGCTTACTTTGCAGTTCAATTGACATATATTTCATATTACAACTGTCAAATGATCTGCGAAGTAAGCTACTTAGAACTTACTTGTCGATTGTGAAACAGGCCCTTAGTTAAAGAAAAACTGTTTGGTTTGCTTGGTTTAAGTAAATATGTTTGGTATCGTGTTTCGTTTTCGTTTAACTGAGTCCCATTTCGGGAGCTTATCATCATTCTGATCCCGAATCCCTTAACAGAGTTACGTTTTATCTAAATGCGTTAACACAATGTAACAAGCTTTCTTTGACTACGTTACAATCTGAATTTATTATGACCAACAGCGAGCCGCTTTCAGTTTTATTTTAAGATGCGTATAGTAGATAAGACGGATATTTAAGACACATACATAATTCCCGCCTATTTATCACGCATAAGTATTACGGCCAATTATGTTTGGTCCCATGTAACAGCCTGTTGCCATCTATCGGGCACTTAAATCGCAATATAATTACTAGATTGTATAACTGGAGCGTGGGTGTTAATTTACCGTTGCCTACTCCCTCGGGGATAAATAGGTGTGATTTGTTGATTTATGTGATTTATGTATGTTGATGTATGTATGTAATCAAAAGAGAGTGGATGGCTTGATAGACGTTACCATCACCTATAGGAAATGCTGAGAACAGGGCGGGAAGATAGAGATGTGAAAAAGGTTTCGGGTCAGCTCGCCCTTTGTATCTTGCCCCTTTCGATTAAAGTGTTTCACTCGCCCCTTTTTTTTAATATATTGGCGTAGTGATTCGCACATTACGAATGGGCGAATGAAAAAAATGCACATATACAAATGATTATAAGTTACGCCAAAAATAAACTTCAAATTACCATTTTTGGACGATTGTAAATCGGACAGAACAGTTTCGCCAGCACGACACGCAGCCCGACGCTACTCGAATACTCTCAAAAGTGATCGTGCTACTCGTAAACCTGTCCACTCTAACGTCTATCAAGCTAGTTACATATTATGCACTCGCCCTACAAATCAGCCGCTCGATTGATTTGGACCAAAAACGACACTAATCAAGATTCAACATCAGTTTACTTAACATATGGAAGGCGGTTATTCAATTTTAATCAGAATGGCAGCCGAAGTGTCGACTGTGTCCCAGTTATCGGTTTTAATTGTATAACCTGGCCTAGTTTAGAATACAGTTGAATCGGTAACAACTCACAACATCAATAGTTCGGTCGAATAGACCGCCGACGGCGTATTTTGGGGTTGATTTATGAATTTGGGACGATACAATCGGCATTGGAGTTTAAATCAGACTAGTTGAACAGCTTCTACATAGTTGTTCCAATAATTATGTACGATTCAGGAATGTTTGTTTTGGTGAAAATACAATAATTGTCACCACCCCAATTCTCTCTTGTCTACTTAGGGTTAAGTAACATACATACATACATAATTCACGCCAATATCCCCGAAGGGGTAGGCAGAGGTGAACTAGCACCCACGCTTCGCCAATTAGGCTAAGTCCCATGTAAAAGGTGGCGAGCCTATTGCCATTTATCGGGCACAAAAGTTTGCTAGTTGGTAGGTATAAGAGGAATGCTGCTGCCCATTCCTCATCACTGATTTATCCTTAGTCGCCTTCTACGACACCCACGGGAGAGGTTTGGGGTGGTGACAATTGTATTCTACTCTGCCGTCACCACACGGCCACGGTTAAGTAAGCGATCAAATAATTTGGTATAGTAATTTATCAAACTGCAGAGGAAAGCCTCGCCCGGCTCTTGCATAATAAATAGGGCCAGGACAAGAGTACCAGAAACGGACTGGCATGCATGAAGACATTAATGAGATTGGATTAAGCGAAATAATTATGTAAGGATCGTAGCAAGTGAAAAGAAGTGTTGTCTGTATACCCCTGTGAAACCCAGGACGTATGTATGTTTGTATATATAAAATTCAAAAATATACATACATTGAACCTGATTTTGCTAGAGACGGGAGCAGAGCAGTGTTGTTGCAGAGCAAAATAATGAATGTTGCCACTTCACAAAAAAATTTAAAACAACTCTTGTAAAATTACCAAGCCTTTATTTTGCTGACAGTGAGGATGCTACGTTGTGCTCGTAACTGTATAATGTTGTTTTTTCAAGCCCAAGTAAAAAGAACTAATAAAAAGACTGTATTCCTGTGGAAATAAATAAAAAACCATATAAGAAAGAAAGAATTTCTACATTGCAAGGGTACAACAAGCGTTACAACGTGAAGTGTTAAGATTAAAGAGAAATTGTCTTGGTTGTCTGTATGGGTATCCCGGAATGCAGAGGAAGAGGCTTCGATTCCCCCGTAATTCGAACTTTTTCTAAACTTTTTTTCTTGTAACAATTTTTCTAACATTAATTATTTAATGTTCACATAAAAGTCAAAAATATAAATAAAAAATAGTAATAAAATCTATATTATTATAAGAAGAAGGTTGAGCAAAACGGATACTTACTAGACTAGACCTTCAGAACGAAGTGAAATATTACTGTAGGGCATTATTAAAGCAAAGTGCAGGATTCCTATGAAAAGCGGAGAGGTCGCAACATTTTTCCTGGCTTTAATAATAAAATACCAGGAACGTAACATCTTGTAGAACTATTAAAACCAAATTGTGTTTGTGCAACGCAATAATAGCGACGTCTTTTCGAATGTTTAGAAGCAAGTGGTACACGGAGCGTGATTGTTTGTAACTTGCTTAATTATTAAAAAAAAATAGTTTGACGTAGAGAACTTCGCTGGCCATCGTAATTTTGTATAGGTAATTGCCTTAAAATATATAGTCTCTTAACATTCTCTTTATATGTAATTTATAAATGAATGAAACATCATCTCGTATTAACAATATTTCATTATAAATTCTATTCATCCGCCTCGAAGGGCCATGCATTATTAATTATTTTCATTTTGGTGAAAGGCCAATGAAACCACTGTACATCTTTAAATACTGTATTTCAGTAGAATCAAACATCATAACAAAATAAGGCCATTAAGATTAAGAAAGAAAAGGATAGCGAGATTAATAAAACTCAGAGTATCTCGGATAAACTTGATTGCTCAAAACAATTTTGGTCACCAGCACAGCTTGGCTTCCGCGATCGCAAACCGAACACGCCTGCTGCTGCGCAATTGATGTCTTTAAAGCCATGTATTATACTAAACAAGGATTATATAATACAGAGACAAGGGGCATGTAAAGTCAAAACGCAAGCCTAATAAAACATGGCGCCCATAAAAGTATTTTCATCGAACGGCCCGGCTGGGCACTCGTAAATTTTCTTTCCACGTTTTATCTTTCTTGCCAGTGTTTAAATCTATTCTTTACGGCCCCGTACAAAACGGGGACCTAATTTTATGATCCATATAGCTTCTTACACTTTAGGGTCACGCTACAGCAGCAGGTGATGCGAAATGGATAGTATTCAATAGGGATCTTTTTTTCTTTTGCAAGATTGTTTCGGTTGAGTTTTGTTTATTTCTGAAGTATAATTTCTGCATTATCATATACATACATATATAAAATACTCCTATTGATCCCCAAAGGAGGCTGAGGTCCACCAAATACCCACAATTCGCTAACTATGATAGGTCCCATGTATTAGTGGTCGAGTCTGCCTTTTTTAGTTTTATGTCTCCATTTCTGGGGTACAGGCCTTCCTCTATGGATGGAAGGTTATAGGGGGGAATAGGCCATAACCAGGATGGCAGGTGTGGATTGCCGTGTGGTGACGGCAGAGTAGAATACAATTGTCACCACCCCAAATCTCTCCCGTGGGTGTCGTACGAGGCGACTAAGGATAAATCAGTGATGAGAAATGGGCAGCAGCGTTCCTCTTATACCACCTAGCAATAGCAATGTACTGCGACTATTGTGCCCGATATATGGCAATAGGCTCGCCACCTATTACATGGGACCTAACATGATTGGCGAAACGTGGGTGCTAGCTCACCTCTGCCTACCCCTTCGGGGATATAGGCGTGATTTATGTATGCATGTATGTATGTAGGTGTGGATTGGTAGGTATTAAAGTCTGCAGATGCAGCCAGGATCAACGGCTTAACATGGCTTCCGAAGCACGAAGGGACTCGAGATAAAATATTTTTGGTAACGCATTCGACATTAGTGAGCGTTGCTTATTTTATGCAATGGCCAGCTGCGTTTGCAACCGCGCCTTAAAGCTCGCTTTAAGTTAAATTGACAAGGACAAAATTCACACTTCTATCCCTCTCTTCCCTCGGCAAAAACAACGCTTACGAACGAGGTATGTCGTCGCCTTAATCATCTACATCATCCTATTTGGGGTCGGAGCAGTATGTCCTCTTATTCCATTGTCTTCTGTCTCCTCACCTCTCGTCTCCTCATTCACATCCATCACATACCAAGGTATATGGCATAGGTATGTCGCCTTAATATACAAATAAAATCGCTTACATTCCTCTCGGGAAACTCAACCAAGTGTCACATTGAAAACAGCTGCGCTCTTTTCTGTCTGTGCAATGCCTAATAAGAAAGCGCCTTAAACTTATTACAACATCTGCTTGTCGAAGGTACACTCTCTCAAGTATAGAGAAACCTATTACTTAAAATGCGCTAACGTAGAGTAATTATCTCCTTGCTAGGCTAATTAATTTCTCCTTGGGTATGCGAAGAAATTTAATAGCATGCTTATTATTTGAGGCTGTATTCCTGGCATTTTATATGCGAAGTTATATGCTTAATACTCGCTGCTAGAGGCCAAGATCCTGATGCAAGACTTGGGTAAAAAGAACTAACGCCTATAAAGACTATAATTATTCGAACTTTTTCTAATCACAATTTATATTGTAATATTTTTTCTAAAATATATATATAGTTCAAATAAAAACAAACATAATAACATGACTTAAAATTCTATAATTGATTTTAAACATTATTGTGCTTATAACAGCAAACAGCACCACGAATTGTACCTAATTGAACACTATAAAACGAAAAGGAATCACATTATTACACAGATATTTATTTTTTTATTAAATCATGCCATGCTACCAGGTGTTCAGTGGGTATGAAGTCCATACGCGCGGGTACACTGAGAGCATCCATAATTTACATCATCACCATCATGGAATTATTGGAATGTTGCCATCCTAAGAAAGCCAGATTTAATAAGGTACAATGGGGTTGACAAATCCTTTAGGATAAAAACCCCTTTCAAAATAAAGATAAAAAAAAAGATAGCCAGATAGCACCTCTGTGGTCGAGCGTTCAAAGTGAAGCCCTCTGTGTGAGTGAAGATACTCTTGAACTAGATAATGTTTTGGTGAAATAAAATAGTCACCATTGATGAAGGGCATGAGCTAAGCTACTCTCCCCGATTCATCAGCCTCTCGTACGGTCCATTCCATAATTTTTCCATATTGATTGATCACTCGCACCTTTCTGGCGTGACTGATGATGTGAACCAAAAAGTCCTTATTAAGGTCAATTTAAAATGGTACCAAACATACGAGCCCTTATTTCGATAAGTAGAAGTTCTCCTATACTTACGCATTATGAATTCAGCGATCTTAATAACAGATAATGTGTGTTTGTACGACAATTTGACATCTCGATTACTCGCTTACAACTAGTCGCGCGGCATATCCAACTTTAGGTGACCAGTGAGATAATTTTGAACCGGTTAAAGAATCGCCGTAATATTTCGCAATCAAAAGTAGACTATTATATAAGGGGGTAAAGTTCCCATTATATACGAGGTAGTTTTACTTCCGACCTTTAGCGAGGGAGCACATAGAATAGAAGCCGAGTTATAATAGGTTTTAGGGCCGTGTGTTTCACCCTACTTTTCACTATGATTGTTAGAAAATGAAATTACCAAATACACTATTAGTTACATTTATATGTGTATAATTTTGGATATTTAACGATATGTTTTCCTTTTTATATTACACTGTACCAAATAAGTCAAGTCTTGTTCATGATTATTTCATATTCAGAAAAAAGGGAACATGATAAATGAGAACATAATTGAGAGGACAGCATGGATAGTGCAATTTTTGGTCATTTAGAACAAAAAGAAGGAAATAATGAGACTTCTTAATTAATAAATTAAATCACGCCTTTCAGCCCTAACGTAAGAGAGGGGTCAGATGTAAACTAACACCCACATTCAGCCCGCCATTTTTAACTACCGAATATTTGTCTTCCGAATATTTTGTAACATTTGATGATCAAATTCATATTCATATTTATTCTTAATTGTGCATTTGTTCATTTTATTTTATCTTTTTCAGGTACATCATAATTATTCATTCTTGGTCTTCATCTCGTGTCCAGGTAACGGATGATTTCGATTTTTTCCAACTCATAATAATAATTATGCCAGTTTGAATACGTGACTAATTATTACTCTAATTAAAGTCACTTACTGCCGCACTCAGAGACGTCAAATATCGTTAATGAGTACTTAACGTCAAAAAATGACAATTCAAAACCAGTCGCTATTCTTGCCGGGTCTATGGTCTAGATTTCAATAAAAAATTTTGACATTAAATACTCATTAAAGTTAATTGATGTCTCTGAGTGCGGCAGTTTGAACATCCTTTGATTAGCTAGCCTCAAAACAGTCTGCTGTACATAAGTTATGATATGGCTTGTCCGGCTCGCAGGACCAACGCATGCACTCAAATGAAAACGTAAATATTTTATGATTGTGTATTATATGTCTAATTACATAATTAGGTATTTAATTGAATACATTACGGTCTGCTTAATTGAATAGTGGCGTTTAGTTATTAATAATAATTATACGTTGAATTGAATCCTATGTTTATTATGGAGAATACTTAATGTAGACATTATGCCAAATATTTTCAATCAACTTTAAGCTTTAGGTACATCAAACAACTTAACGTTTACATTCGATTTGAGATATTAGACAGTTTTGTATGATCAGCCCTGCTCTTGACAAACGGGATTAGTCCATGACTTTTTCAGAGTACTACTAAAAGGTACAATGTTTCTGGGAGTACACTTTGATGTATCTTAAGGAAATAAATTTTAAGGTTTAAATTTGCTTATCTCTTAATATAAATTATTGAATTGGAGGTAGGCCTTCAATAGGTCTTACAGTTTGCTGTAGGTAAACCTCTTTACATACCAATGTTTGTTTTTGTTTCGTTTCTTGTTGTGTGCGTTCTTTTCTCTTCTTTACAAATTATTCTTTATTTCCTCTTAATAAATAGTCCAACGTTAATTCTACATCGTTCGTACGCTTTTTGCTTGTATGGGGAAAGCCGGGAAAGGCTCCACTCAACTGACCTAATTTGACAAAGACAAGACCACTTTAGTCTACCCTTTTTAATGTTTAATGTCATCCCCGTTAAGTTTACATACATACATACATAAATCACGCCTATATCCCCGAAGGGGTAGGCAGAGGTGAACTAGCACCCACGTTTCGCCAGTTATGTTAGGTCCCATGTAATAGGTGGCGAGCCTATTGCCATTAATCGGGCACAAAAGTCGCAGTAAGTACATAGCTAGATGGTATAAGAGGAACGCTGCTGCCCATTCCTCATCACTGATTTATCCTTTGTCGCCTTGTACGACACCCACGGGAGATATTTGGGGTGGTGACAATTATATTCTACTCTGCCGTCACCACACGGCTTTTATGCGTAAAGTTTACGATTCATAAAAATAATTGCTGTAATACATCAACTGCAGTGAGCGATCAATTTTATGGTTCTTCTAGTCAGATAATAAAATGAATCAATTGGTGTACCTACCGTAAAAACACTTCCAACACTTCAAATACTTGTCCACTAGCGTCTTAAAATATGTTTTTTAATTTTATTAATCATCATCGGCTTTTCAACATACATAAATCACGCCTATATCCCCGAAGGGGTAGGCAGAGGTGAACTAGCACCCACGTTTCGCCAGTTATGTTGGGTCCCATGTAATAGGTGGCGAGCCTATTGCCATTTATCGGGCACAAAGGTCGCAGTACCTTGCAAGGTAAGAGGAACGCTGCCCATTCCTCATCACTGATTTATCCTTAGCTTTCAATATTTTTAGAAATAGTGACATAACCGCGAGAGGGTGACGATAACTCTTCTTAGCATTCCAAGGGTTCACCGTGCGGGTGCCGGGTCCATGTGTGTCACGGAGGGAAGTCAGTCGCAGCGCTTGGGACTTGTGACCCAAGTGTAGGTTTACGGGATCCCTTCACAACATATCAACATATCATGTTCACCACCCGACTTCTCTCTCTCTGCCCCACCATATTTGCGAGAATTCCGCAAGAGCCGCCTTAGACACACGTTCCAGTGTAGAACTTCCGAAAGCTCTAGACAAGCCAAGTCTCAAGTTGTAGTAATGAATATAAACATTGAGCTGGTTAACCCCTCGCTCCCACCTCAACAGCATACAAACCAACGATGTATGATATATATATAGATACATACATACATAAATCACGCCTATATCCCCGAAAGGGTAGGCAGAGGTGAACTAGCACCCACGTTTCGCCAAATATGTCAGGTCCCATGTAATAGGTGGCGAGCCTATTGCCATTTATCGGGCACAAAAGTCGCAGTACATTGCTGGGTGGTATAAGAGGAACGCTGCTGCCCATTCCTCATCAATGATTTATCCTTAGTCGCCTTGAACGACACCCACGGGAGAGTTTTGGGGTGGTGACAATTGTATTCTACTCTGCCGTCACCACACGGCATATATATAGATGATGTATATATATGTAGCCATTTTAATAATAATAAAATAATACTTGAAATCCTTTTGCCTGAGACGAGAGATGTACAGTTGTCGCAACGTACTCCCGTATCTGAGTTCTGTAAGTACATAATTATTCTCAATACTTATGTAAGGAGTTCGCTGGTTAAGATAATCCTTCTTGTTGTGCTAAAGACGTTCCATAATCTCTCATTACCTTCATTATCTAATGTTTGGTAGTTAAGATTGATACTTACACACAAATCAAGCCAGTTTATCCCCAAAAGGGGAGGCCATGAAATTAACTGAAATTAATGAAATCGTTAATTTTGCACATGAACAAGGTACACAGAAGATATGTTTACACCAACATTTCGCCATGTAAAAGTGCATGTAGGCAGGGCATATGCCTAGAACCGACGGACGTACCTACCTAAGTAAAATTTTTCGGAATTTTTCTTTGATATATTCATACGCCGTGGGGTGACGACAAAGCAGAATACAATAAAATTGTCACCAACCCCCATCTCTCCTGGGGGTGTCGTACAAGGCGACTAAGGATAAATCAGGGACGAGGAATCGGCAGCAGCGTTCCTCTTAAACGACCTAGCAATAGTACTGCGACTTTTGTGCCCTATAAATTACTATGACATGGGGCCTAACATAATTGACTAACTACTAACTTACATAACTGGCGAAACGTAGGTGTCTACTTAACTCAACCTACTCTACCTAACTCTTCTGGAATAAATAGGCTTGATTACTGTCGATATGTATGTATGTATAATTGATGTAGTACAATTGAAGTGACAGTCGGTCTAAAGTTATGACGCTAAAACTACAACATCAGACAAAATTGATATCACCCATTAAAAGTTAGCCGCTCATACGCCCGGCGACGGTATGCCAAACAACATTTCCAATCTGTCAATGAACTCTCAGTTGACCTTGAAAATCGATAATTCCCAACCTACGTCCATCCTTGGTTATACAGACAGACTGAATAGATATTGATGGACCTTTTTCAATTTTTTTTCTACCCTCGCTTAGGACCGTCGCGAGGAAGGCAAGGTGCCTTCCTCGTTCTTTTTATAAACACATCACCCATCCAATGACCGACATCTTGCAAAGAAAAACAGGTTGGAAAAATTTATACACTGGACCATCTCCGACTTTTACAACATCCCTGGAGTGTTTTGAAAATTCCGTTTTTTATTTAATTTTTTCTATTATTTTTTATTCTTTGTTTATAAAATCTATTATTCTTTGTTTTCCTTTTGTCGGTTGTTCTATTTCGTAAATATTTTTTTTATTTCTAGGTCCTGTCCACATCTCAATAGAATCCCTTGGCATTTTCAATTGTCGCTAGTGAGCGCCTTTAACTTTACACATAGACCCTTATATATATTTGACCAATATCCCTAACTATCTGATAGCAGGTATGCGGACTTTGATGAGGGTAGCTTCTTTAAACAACTATCTTTGGGAGTTTCTGGAATAACCAACAATCGTAAATGGAATAGTGACCTTAAGGAAAATTCGAAAGAAACTTGCGCCCACTCTTTATCTCTTAACTTCTCCATCTTTATCAGCACGGCTAGCATGACCACCGAAACACGATATGATATAGCCATTTATCGCTTTGAACTGTCAAAACGCCATAGATTTTGACAGTTCAAAGCGATAATGGTTTATGATAAAGGGCCTGTTTCACAATCGACAAAGTAAGTTCTAAGTAGCTTACTTCGTAAATCATTTGACAGCTGTAATATGAAATATATTTATGTCAATTGAACTGCCCAGTAAGCTAGTTTAAACATACTTGTCGATTGTGAAACAGGCTCTTTATCATAAAGATATAACCATTTATCGCTTTGAACTGCCGAAAATCCAATGATATTTGGAATTTCAACGTGATAAATGGCAATATCATAAGTATCGTGTTTGGGTCATAAGTATCGTGTTTGGGTGGTCACGCTAGCCGGCCATATAAACGAATTTTGACTTGGACTTTGACCTCGTATAGCAAACTACATTTATACAATGTAATGCGACCACGCTTACAGCATCATTGTTTCAGCCAGTGAAAGTAAAGTTAGACAATCTATTGTTCCCTTGCGAACTTTCTACGCGCATTCTGGAGCCCTGGCTGTTGAGCGAAGAACTATGAAAAAACAGATATACTTATACAAATCACGCCTATCCCCCAAGGGGTAAATAGATTTTGATAAGATATTGGTAGCTAGCGAGGCGGTCTTGAAAAAAATTGTCCCTTGCTGCTAGGTTGCTTGCTAGGTGGTGTATGAGGCACGCTGCTGCCGATTAGTCGTCACAGTCACTTAGTCGTTATGTATAACGCCCACAGAAGCGATTGGGGATGGTGAAAAATTTTTCTGCTCTGCCGTCACCACAGGGCTAATCATACATCTAAATATAAAAATATCACCACCACAAATCTCTCCCGTGGGTGTCGTACAAGGCGACTAAGGATAAATCAATGATGAGGAATGGGCAGCAGCGTTCCTCTTATACCACCTAGCAATAGCTATGTACTGCGAATTCTGCAATAGGGACCTAGCATAATTAGCGAAACGTGAGTGCTAGTTCACCTCTGCCTACATACTACCTGATATAGGCGTGATTTATGTATGTATACATGTATGTATCTAAATATAAAAATCTCGTGTCACGGCGTTTGTTATCGAACTTCTCAGAAACGGCTTCACAGATTTAATTGAAATTGTTTGTGTACCTATATTTGCAAGTACTGAGAATACGTCGTAGGGTATTTTTATATCCCTAGGTGATAAGGGCAAGACATCGCTTGCCTGGGCAGCCAGTATGTTCAAATTAATACATACATACATACATAAATCACGCCTATATCCCCGAAGGGGTAGGCAGAGGTGAACTAGCACCCACATTTCGCCAATTATGTTAGATCCCATGTAATAGGTGGCGAGCCTATTGCCATTTATCGAGCACAAAAGTCGCAGTACTATTGCTAGCAGTGGCGTGGCGTGAAAAAAAAAGTTAGGCAAGCCACAGTAAAAATTAGGACCCACAAAAAATGGGTACTCGCAGAAACTTACTTTAAAGCTCGTAATTTGTACACATTGTAACATTTTTCAAAGGGAGATTCTAATACATACATACATATATAAATCACGCCTATATCCCCGAAGGGGTAGGCAGAGGTGAACTAGCACCCACGTTTCGCCAGT
This sequence comes from Cataclysta lemnata, assembly GCA_963931975.1. Lineage (NCBI taxonomy): Eukaryota > Metazoa > Arthropoda > Insecta > Lepidoptera > Crambidae > Cataclysta > Cataclysta lemnata. The sequence goes on from OZ008342.1 coordinate 2,582,676, forward strand.
TATGTTCGGTCCCATGTAATAATAGGTGGCGAGCCTATTGCCATTTATCGAGCACAAAAGTCGCAGTAGGTACATAGCTAGATGGTATAAGAGGAACTCTGCTGCCCATTTCTCATCACTGATTTATTCTTAGTCGCCTTGTACGACACCCACGGGAGAGATTTGGTGTGGTCACAATTGTATTCTACTCTGCCGTCACCACACGGCATAAATTAATACGCATCGCAATTTCCTATAATAGCCTCCCAACATCTAATTGGTCATTTGAATTTTGGTATAGCGTTTCCCTTCGACATTCGCCGGTAATTAATACCAGTTTTCCACATGAAAACTAGATTTTAATTGGACCTGGCTGCGGTCGAATCCCCTCTACGACCCGACGCAGATGCAAACTACATACGCGTGCCGCACGCATCAATAGTTGCTCCAAAGGAGGCGCTAAAGGAACTTTCTCCCTGCCCTGTTCCCAGTCTATCTGGGATCGGCGCAGTATGTTTCCTCTTCCATTCATATCGGTCAGACGTCAAGCCATCCACCTCCTTTTGTTTCGTATCATTCATCACATGTAAAGATGGTAGTGATGAATGAATGTATAGTAAAGAGACGGAAAGAAACGGAGAGAGTGGTTGGCTAGACAACATTCCAATCTAGACTGCTCAAGGTTTTGGCTTAGGTTTTACGGCCGGCCACCTGCCTGCTGCGAACCCTCTTCGGGTATGCTGTTGTTGGTGGTTTGCTCTCCACCATTGGGGTGCCCTAAGGTGCATGCGTATGTATTGATCTACACTGGGCAGGCGACTTTTACGACGGAGTCAGGGTTGGCACATTCTAAGTTATTTTTTCTTTTCCAGGACAGCATGGAAGTTATCATCCAAACTATCCAAGACCATCAATATAGTTCTGTTTTCTCTGTTAATCTTCGGTGAACAGGGCCATGATTAAACGGTCAAGTCGCAGTAGTTAGGATCTTTGATTAAAGTGTCTTTATGCGGGAGAATATTGCGCAGCCCACCTATTTACGATACAAAGAAGGCGGCGACGCTTTGTATTTGCAGGTTTAACTTCATAATGCCGTAATAAAAACGTTGTTCCCTGACTAGGTAACTGAAAAAGTAACTTCGCTTTTCTTCTTCATGAAAATTAATATTTGCTAAGCGTCAGTTGCTGTTAACGCTATATTGCAGAGAGTACCATGGCTAAGTTCAACTAAGTTGTGAAATTGTTGTATGGCCGGTAGGTATTCTTCTTGAATTAAAGTTATAAAGCTGTGTGGTGACGGCAGAGTAGAATACAATTGTCACCACCCCAAATCTCTCCTGTGGGTGTCGTACAAAGCATACATACATACATACATAAATCACGCCTATATCCCCGAAGGGGTAGGCAGAGGTGAACTAGCACCCACGTTTCGCCAGTTATGTTAGGTCCCATGTAATAGGTGTCGAGCCTATTGCCATTTATCGGGCACAATAGTCGCAGTAGGTAATAGCTAGATGATATAAGAGGAACGCTGCTGCCCATTCTCCATCACTGATTTATCCTTAGTCGCCTTGTACGACACCCACGGGAGAGATTCGGGGTGGTGACAATTGTATTCTACTCTGCCGTCACCACACGGCTTGCTCGTACAAAGCGACTAAGGATAAATCAGTGATGAGAAATGGGCAGCAGCGTTACTCTTATACTACCTAGCAATGTACTGCGACTTTTTGTGCCCGATTAATGGCAATAGGCTCGCCACCTATTACATGGGACTCAACATAATTGGCGAAACGTGGGTGCTAGTTCACCTCTGCCTACCCCTTCGGGGGTATAGGCGTGATTTGTGTATGTATGTGTATGGCCGGTATTCTTCTTTCACTTATCATCGTTAGCTTCCTGCCCGGGGACCTAGATGGCCAATCTATGAGAACGAATAGAATACAAATCTCTATTTTTGGCCCACCCCTTTGAGGATATAGGCGTGAGATTTATTTATGTATGTATTATGATGTATTTTGTTGGGTGCCTTGACTAATGACGTCCAAGGGTCACGGTCTTTGGGCGGAGTTTCATAATTTTTGTCGCGTTTTTACTTGTTTTTACACAAATTTGTGGCTGTTTTGCTATTTTTTCACGTTTGTATTTTTTGCAGGTCCATTTCTGTGGTGATTTTAACTTTTTAAATTTAATCCTCAAGGTGTGGCTGGCTCCATAAAAAAATTACGAATTTCACTCACGAACATTTTGCCATGGTAATACCATAAATCTTCGTCACGCTAGCTAGCGATGGGAATGTTTGGTAAAACACAAGTATTGTTGAATTGACTGTTATAGTACATTTATTACCTAGGATGGTAAACAAAGAATGTCTCATTTCGCAATTATTTGGCGGTATGCGATCTGAGGCTTTCTTTTAAGTTAAGTACAAAATTTTATATTATCCTCTGACCAGAAAGTGGGATTTTTCGTACCGTAGCGGGCGGAAAAAACCACATTCTGGTCAGGTGTGCCATAAAAAAATTCTGCTGCAGTGTATTTAAGTTTTAATTACCGAGGCGTGGACTAAAGTCAATTCAAATATAGCGGTCTTGGTCTCGGGGGGTCAGATATGTCTTCTTCTGTAAGTAGGTACTATGTTTTTCTTCTTTGCCCTCCACCACACGGCACATAATTCTTCTCTCATCGTTATCCCTTCTTAGTCACATTTCAACTCCGGCTCCAACTCTCATTTCCTTTAGTTCTTACGTTCAAGTCTTTTGATCTTAAATAATCTTTATTGTGCGGTTTCAATTTCATACCTTCTTTGATTAGCATGCTACGGATTCCTCTAGTGGAATATCATTTTCATAATTATCAATAGTTGTATCCAAATGGCTCCCTTCCGCGTTAAAAACAGATTCGCGTCTCGCGTAGCATGTAGCACGCGATACAATGCTTTTACTTTTCGCTACATACGGTTTGTGCTTGTGATCCACTGCACGGGCAAAGCGAAGCTTTATTAACAAACAAGTGCTTAGAAAAGGAGCGAATTCCGCTATTTAACTTAATTTTACTCTAAGTTATGTTTTATGCGTGTGATCCACAGTTCCAAGCGAAGCTATACTATAATCAAGTGCGGAGAAAGAGCTTTAACTCAATTATACTCTCGAGCCCTTCGTGAGCATAAATGAAACATACTGTATTTATATTAAGTTCCAGTCAACCCATCCAGAAAACGTTGTAGTTTTTCTGAGAAAAAACCGTCCCAGAGCATTAAAAAACCCAAGTGGGAGTCGGACTAGCGCACCCTTCGTGCGCTGAATAAAAGGGCAAAACAATTCTCATTTGATTTTCATGATTCAATTTATTTTATTCTATTAGTATTTGTTGTTATAGCGGCAACAGAAATACATCATCTGTGAAAAATTCAAGTGTGTAACTATCACGGTTCATGAGGTACAGTCTGGTGACAGACGGACGGACGGACAGCGGAGTCAGTAATAGGTCCCATTTTACCCTTTGGGTACTTCCGTATCCAAAGTGTAAAATGGGTAAAACCGCACTCCAATAAGAATTTAAAGAAACATGGCGTAGCTTCGTCACTGGAAAAACAGTTTTACCGCGCCCATACAATCTTCACCTCACCAGGCGGATCGCGATCGCTCTCGTAATTGTAACTCTTATTGTGTCGGAATAAGATGTATTGTTAAAGTTTGCAGTCTTCATTGTATTCTGATCGAGAACAAGTGACCGTGAAAATCAATATGGCGCATGCAGATTGTATTATTTCACTAAGTACCTATTATTGCAAAAGGAAACATTTTGGAAAAGGCGGACTTGAATAAGGTCCTACCACCAACCAAACGCAGTACAAATATGTACTCCCCTGGGAATCGAACCTTGGAATCTTATTCCGGTGGGCGAACCACGGATGCGGTGAATGAAACAAGTGCTTTTCTAAACATGTATCTAACACACAATCCTTGTATGGTTCCAATAGTGTTATTTAATTTAATATATTTCGCCCGCGGCTTCGCTCGCGTTAATGTCGGTTGTTATATTTAAAAAAAAATAGCCTTACTCAATAGATCCAACACAAAAATAATTTATCAATTTGAACCAGTAGTTTCTGAGAATAACGCGTTTAACCAACCAAACAAACAAACTCTCCAGATTTATAATATTAGTATAGATTTTCTCTTTTTCCCACGCCAATTCTAATTATAGACTGTGTTGTCACGTCACTTGAGCCAGGTTATTTAATAAGCAGCCACAATTAAAACAACAAAACAAGGTCGATTCGGTTATGGCCCTCTATCAGTAGTCGCGAACGAGTTTATGGTCCTCAAACGGACAGGCTGGCCAACGCCACGCAAAGGTGCGTGCATATTTTGTGTTTATTTAGACTATTATTCGGTTTACGGGACATTTCTGTCGTTTAAATCCGACGTTATTGGAACGAATGGGCACTATGAAAATTCAGTTGATGTTAATGTTTTCTTATATTTGCACGAGCACTACACATAGGTATAATAAAACAACTTTTAGATCGGGTTAAATAATAAATTTGTCAAACACCTAAATATAAGCGAGTCTTATCCGTAAAAGTTGTTTTAATGAACGGCGATTTCCGTGCCCGATAAATGGCGATGGGCTAGCCACATATTTCATGGCACCTGACCTGGTTGGCCAAATGTGGGTGTTGATTCACCACTGCCGTGCTTCTAGGATATAGACGTAATTTATGTATGTGTATGTATGTAAATTTCAATATTTTACAACTACTCGACTTTTGACACGACTGTCGCCGTGATGTTTTCTCACTAAAACGTTAGTTTCATACATTTTTGATCTATTCGTTGGTTCGTTCATGTCAAAACAAACGGTCACGTTTGCCACTGAAGCAAACAACACACGAGCGGCAAACAAACAGATTTAGCAAGAGCCGCGCCGCTGTGCGCGTAATTTATTCGCGTCGTGCGCACGCGCAGGTCGCCAATGTGGCCGCGGCATTGCGCGCGCCATCGTAACGGTGTGGCAACCGGCCTGTTCCGGGTTGGCCCCGTGTGGTCCTCTTGTCGCCGTCCGACCTCTCGAGGAGTTGCCAAACGGTGAATGAACCGAATTAGATTATATTAGTCTACTATTCGATTTTAATTTTAACATTATATAAATGTTAGAAAAATTAGTACAAAGATTTTGGTGGTCAGAAAAAGAATTTCGGGCAGGTGCCTGACCGCTCGGCCACCCAAGACACTAATTAACTTGCCGGGTACCCGTTGGCTTACAACGTGAAGTGTAAAGGTTAGAAGAATTTCGGTAAGTTAATTAGTGTCTTGGGTGGCCGAGCGGTCAGGCACCTGCCCGGATTGCAGCGGACGCGGGTTCGATTCCCGCCTCAAGATCATAATTTTTCGAAATTCTTTTTCTAACCACCAAAATCTTTGTACTAGTCTAGTTTTGTTACCAGGCTAAGGGTGTAAAACTGGCGCGTTAGTTATGTCACATCATTGTGGAACATGCCGCATAATTTTAATCATCAAAATAAATCCTGTTGTGTTCTCTTTAGGCCTGCGATTGCGGAAACGAAGCAGTGTTCGCTGTGGCCGGTCTTTTGATGGGTGACCAAAGATATTTTTAAAAGAGTTTCTCAGTGCTATTCCAAACTGGGCCAGCATGTTGGATTATGGCTCATCCTCCCCATATTTTTCCATCCAGGGAAGGTCTGTACCCAAGCAGTGGGGACATTAGGTAAATGGATGCTGATGATGATATACAATTTGGAATTTACCCAAATAAACCTGAGACCTCCAGTAAATAAATAAATAAATTACGAGGATCATATTATTTTCATTACCTTGTTATGCTTAATTTTTCTTTTATTTTGTGGCCTACTTCAGTTACCAAATTTCAGAGCCACACTTTGAACACACTTTATGCACTTTGAACAGACTTTATAGACTTTGAAGTTTAAAGTCTATAAACACACATTATATACCTACCTACTTTGAAGGCACTGTTAAATACACTTTGAACTAGTCGGAGTCGACCTCTAACAACGTAGTTTTGCCCACAAGTTATTTATTGCATCCAATTATCTTGCCCGACCAATAAATTCAGTGTACAAGAATAAATCGCCCTGGGCAGATCAAAGTTTAATCGGTGCTTTGGCAATAAAACACTTGAAATCCCACCTCTATAACTTAAGGAAGAAGGTCCTCGAAAATGTAACGGAAAGCGCTATGTTCTACCCTGATTTATGACTCAGTTGTTCCGACTTGGTGTTTGAGAATCGCCCACGACAAGCAGTTTTAATCTCTTTATAAAGCGGCGTCTACGAAACTTTTGCATTCGATTTAAAACGTATTCAATGTACAAGGCAGTAATGTTCAAATTAAGTTGGTAACTATAGCGCCAAAATTTTAAAGGGTTAATTAAATACGTTCACAAAAAAGCAAGATTCTGCTTGACTGATATTTAATTTTGTTGTAATTGTTTTAGTTAATAGTTTTCGACATTACCACTCTACCGAATATCTAAGAATATCTTACAAAAACGTCAATACCAATGTAACAATAGGGGAGGAGTAGAGTAAGTACTTTGAATCACTGACAAAATCAAACGACTGTAGTTTTTCTAACAAGAGGACTTGTTGGACCATGTATATCTTCATAAATATATTAATGGAAACATTAAGAGTAGTGCGGGAACGGCAGTGCGGCACACAATAGTCACCGCATCCTATCTCTCCCGTGGGTGTCATACAAGACGAGTTCGTATAAGGGTTATAAATGATTCTAAATCATTAAAAAAGATTGCCATTTAATTTTCCTCACAGAATAATAAATCACTCCGCATACTGTTTGTACGAGGACCCTAGTGGCTTAGCGCTCTCGACTTGTGACTGCGTAAACTAAGCAATGTACACTAAGGCCGGTCTTTGGATGAGTGACTAATAATATATTTTCTCAAGTGCCTCCGTGCTTCGGAAGGCCGTTGGCTCCGGCTGCATCTGCAGTCGTCAAAGCCTGGGCAAGCGTGGTGGCATATGACCCATTCTCCCTATATTCTTCCACCATCCATACGGACGGCCCGTGTCCAAGTAGTGAGGACATAAAAGGGCTGGTGATGATGACGATGATGATGATGATAGTGCTTGCGCCTTGAACAGAACGTGGTAGGAGCAGTGACAACTGTATTTCGATCTACCGTCACTCGACACACGACCAACTCACACACATAAATCACGCCTATATTCCCGAAGGGGTAGGCTGAGGTGACTTAACACCCACGTTTCGCCAACTTTGGTAGGTCCCATGTAATAGGTTGTGAGCCTATGGCCATTTATCGGGCACGAAAATAGTAGTACATTGCCAGGTGATATAAGAGGAACGCTGCTGCCTATTCCTCATCACTGTTTTAACCCTTGGCCGTGTGGTGACGGCAGAGTAGAATACAATTGTCACCACCCTAAATCTCTCCCGTGGGTGTCGTACAAGGCGACTAAGGATAAAACAATGATGAGTAATGGGCAGCAGCGTTCCTCTTATACCTACCACCTAGCAATACATATGCTGCGACTTTTGTGCCCGATAAGTGGCAATAGGCTCGCCACCTATTACATGGGACCTGACATAATTGGCGAAACGTGGGTGCTAGTTCATCCCCTTCGGGGATATAGGCGTGATTTATGTATGTATGTTTTAACCCTCAGACGCCTTGTACTGTTCGACACCCGCTGGAGAGATTTGGGTTGGTGACAATTGTATTCTGCTATGTCGTCACCACAAGGCATACGGCCACCGTCACTCGACACGATCAAGATATCTTCTAATCTGTCGACATAGGAAAAGAACCTTTTAAGCTAATAGCGGTCCCTCGTAGAAGTTTCAACGTAAAAACAACTCTAAGTGACACGTAATAAATTAGCATTTACATAGGCACACCCGCTTTCATTTTCGTACCTACCGTACTTTTCTCAGCCTACCCATTTCGCGCATCCTGTATATTTAAATCGGGCGGAGTGTCTCCTGCGGCATAACAATGAGAACCTTACTCATCGATAATAAGGTTAGGTTTGGGATTGGTTCGGTGATAAGGTGCCGGCACGCTTGTTTATTTAAGGCGGATGAAAAAAGGTTTTAACTTAGACTCTCAACTTGGTTCTCTGCTCGGTTTCTCTAAAGTATGTGCTAGGAACATAGAAAGTCCATTAGAGGAAATCCGCCATTTTTGTCTCTAGTAAACATTGGTTCGATACTCCTACTAAATGTAGGTGTGCTATAGAATTAATAAGTAATTCAAAACCGATTTTTACGTATAGTTATTTTATGTAAGCCGTTTGTAGTTTCTTTCAGGTAGTAGACGGACAACTCTCACAGCAGAGAGTAAACGTGAATTGAGAAGTGAGAGGCAAGCACCCGCAGAACAAGAGTGCGAAGCCCGGTCTACACAGGCGGTGCTATGTATGCTATGTATACACTCGTGTGCCTGGGTGTTTTTCATCCGCTACACGTCATGCCTGAGCCTTTAGAGACAGCGGTCTCAGGCCTGTCGCTACACATTCTGATTTGTAGCGCTCTTTGAGCACTATATTGACAGTGGGACTCTCCCGGAAGATGTTAGAAACTTTATTACACAGACAGATTTCTTTTCTATATTGAAAAGAAATCTTGTCCTGGTGCGGGATTTGAACTAGGGTCTTCCGCAGACAGATTTTTTTCTCATGATATATAAGTAATCGTAATCTGCCAAACCATTTGTGGCTGAAACAGGCGTGACTTCTGCAAGTTATTCTCTTGGATACCTGATCCGATTCCTACGCCATCAGTCGCATAACGAGCAATCTCCGTCATTTTCGATCCGAAATCCAATGAATAATACATGAAATCAATTTGCTTTTATTACACTCGGTCCTTTGTTTGTAGAGTGATTTAATTTAATTAACACCTCTCCTTGCCATTGACGATAAACTGTTCAAGAGGCAACGAAGGGTTGCGTTGACGTCATTACTTTTTAGACACTCGTCCTAGCGTAGGGTTTTTGTGATGAAGTATTTGAGTAAGTTCATAAGAGATTCATCATTTGTATGTGTTTGATCATTTGTATATTTCAAGCTCTCCGTCTTCTTCAATTGGATCAATCCATCCCTTGAATCGATTTCCACAATAATCTTCTTCTTCCTGCTCTGGGCCCTGTTTATCTAGAGTCGACATTGAAGTCAATATTGAAGACAGTGATTAGGTTACCAAAGTCCAATCCACACTGCCCAAGGTTTTGACTTAGGTTTTACAGACGGCCGCCTGCCTGACACCAACCCTCTTTAGGTATGTTATATTTGCCACAGAAATGACGTCAGATAAATCCCTGAAAATGATTTCTCAGGTAAATTTTCGTCAAAATTGTTCTAGCCCTTAGTTTCACGCTGTTAACTACCGCGGAATCTTAAGTTGTGACTGATTTAATTTGCGCTAATCTTTCGATGTTCCCATGATATATAAATAGCATTTAGCAAGGAATAGTTTCTCATTAGCATAATCTACACTTTCTACAGCCTTGCTTTAATTATCAGAGGATTTTCAAAGAGAATACGATAATACGCCCTGAGGATTATAACAAGCTTCGTTACTTGGTGTAAATTACGGTTTGGCTTGAAATTCTGATTGGAATTCTCGAGTGCCTTAGGTTGTCAATCATCATTATTGGATGGAGATTTTACTCAAACATTTGACGGACGTTGATAGACGTTTGCGCTGTGACACGTTTAATGTTTAATCCGACATGCAATTGCCATTTATGCTCTTGTTCTGCTGTAAACTTCTGAAAGGTGACAATTTGAAGATTTTAAAAATTTTCATCCTGTTCTGGGTTTGGTAAGTTCTGCTTTTTTTGAAGGACTGGGGTGGGTACTATTACATCACGTAATAAGTATACGAATTTCGGCGTGTCTTGCAAATTTTTCAAGTTGCCATAAGATCGTCCATGTATCCCTTTAACAAATAAATTAACCTTTTGACGACATGCTAAATTATAATTTTATTAAGGTGATCAAATACCACCAACCATTTTATAACTTCTCTGATATAACCCTATTTCTCAATTAGGAGCATTCTGAGTATTTCTGAGCATATTGGTAATTTCATTAATTTATAGGAACATTAATGATAAAGTCTGACATTAAAGGGAACTGCGTCACTGTGTTGTAGTAGTCTGCAGGAGGTCAATTGGTACTAAGAATTAATTTAATAAGTTCTGACTTGAAAGATTTCATGATTTCTGCAACGCTAATCGTCACTGAAAGGACACACTCCTGGTGGAATAAAAGGGAAGTGAAACAATTCTACAGCTAACTTACCTCGAGCAGTCAATTAGTAAATGTAAGCTTCGAACAAGTTGTGAATAGTATTGAGCGAGAAATGTAACGGTTGTCGTGAAATCAAATCGGAAACTTCTAATTGTGTTTCGTAGTGGGACCGATTCCAAATCCGGAGCTATTTTATGGGACACTGAACAATGGTTATTGGAGAACAAACATACGTCGTTCATTGTTTACGCTTGATTTGGCTGTGCTTTCGCTTTAATGGTTTTTGAAAAGACATACCTACAATACTTATAAACGAAACGAACGAAACGAATGTGTTTTTACAAGAATGTAAAAACACATTCACACTTATATAGCGACCTTGTATCTCAAAATTTAAAAAAATCATATCAGAAAATCTTTGACGACAAACAGAGAGTTGTCTCTTTACCTACTAAGGTTTTTCCAAATATTTATTTTATTATTCGATTTTAATTTCAACAATAATAATAAAAATATATTTATTTGCTTCAGACATGGTTGTTAGGATGGTAAATACAATTTGGTGTGTAGGTTCATCATGTTTCGCCTATATCATAAGCATGCAAACTAAAATACAACAGAATCATTATAATATCAACATGAATTACTGTTATTAAATAAAATAATAATTATACAATTTATATGTCAGTCAGAATAAAATTATTTAATTAACTAATGTTCCTTCACTATTATATAATATTACAAGAATTAAAATTCTGTTATTTGTTATACAACTCCCTAATGTCGTAAAAATTTTTGTCAATAGCCATTTATATAAAGCTCTTTTAAATTGGTTACATATTATAAATGTTAGAAAAATTAGTACAAAGATTTTGGTGGTTAGAAAAAGAATTTATTTCTACATTGCGAGGGTACCCGTTGGCTTACAACGTGAAGTGTAAAGGTTAGAAGAATTTCGGCAAGTTAATTAGTGTCTTGGGTGGCCGAGCGGTCAGGCACCTGTCCGGATAGCAGCGGACGCGGGTTCGATTCCCGCCTCAAGATCATAATTTTTCGAAATTCTTTTTCTAACCACCAAAATCTTTGTCTTTATTTTATGTAAATTATTTTGACTGTTGTAGTAATAGTTAATTATAACTTTGCATTTCATCTTATGTCTCCCCGTGACCACGGTCGCTGTAAAGTAATCGAAACATCGGGTTACATAAAACATTGTTCTTTTATTTCAAACGTTCGTTCAAATACAAGAGAACTTCCCATTGATTTTTTGTGTTTGTCAAGTCAATTTATAACAGTGTCGTAATTCTATTCCAGCGTCACCACTGCATGCAATCGAATTTCCTAGTTATCGTGATAGACTGGTCAGAATGGCCACTCACACAATTAACTGGCTTCAAATCAAAATTGACATCTCACATCCGTTGATCGGAACGATATCTCCAACAAAGCAACCACCGTTACTTTTATCAATATTAAAATCTCAGAAGTTCACAGTGAACAAAGGGCTTTCATCTGTCGGAAGGCGTTAATAGGGTCAAAGATGCGTTAGTTTGGTCTTGACGCAGACAGAACATCACCTCCGCAAAATGTCATCGTGGAAAATTTGGTCATATTCGCAGACCGTCATTTTCGCACAATGTACATATACATACATACATAAATCACGCCTATATCCCAGAAGGGGTAAACAGAGGTGAACTAGCACCCACTTTTCGCCAATTATGTTAAGTCCCATGTAATAGGTTGCGAGCCTATTGCCATTTATCGGGCACAAAAGTCGCAGTGCATTGCTGGGCAGTATAAGAGGAACGCTGCTGCCCATTCTTCATTACTGATTTATCCTTAGTCGCCTTGTACGACACCCACGGGAGAGATTTTGGGTGGTGACAATTGTATTCTACTCTGCCGTCATCACACGGCTTTTTTGCAAGATGACAGACACTACAGCTATATTTTGACATCCTGCCAAAATTATGTTGCGAAAGTGACATTGTGTAAAAATTGACGTTTTGAAAATCACGAATGTGACAACATTTTCCACGATGACAATATGCGAAAGTGACGTTCTGCGTCAAGACAGTTACTTTGACGATTTCATAATCGTCTACCGTGAGTGACTTTACGTTTCCAATGCGATTGTTATTGCATGCAGCTGCTTATTTATAATGCCTATTGTTCACTATCTATAAGTAACGGAGTAAGCCTTATTACGAATTAATAAAGTTTTTATGGATATTTAAATTCTCGTAAAGGCAGTTGACCTGGATTGCGTCGACTATATGCAATAATCGCTGAGGTGGGTTGACCATAATATACTATACGAGTTCCTTTGTGCTTCTTACAGCACGCAAAGCTGTTGGTTTTGCGTTGCTCCCTTCATTCTGGCATCCATGGAGAAATAAAATACAAGACATTGATAAATTTCTAAGGGGTACTTGGATGTGCAACACTTTTTGGTAGAATGTGTCAAATTCGAAGTAATAGGTGGCGAGCCTATTGCCATATATCGGGCACAAAAGTCGCAGTACATTGCAATTTCTAGATGGTATCTGAGGAACGCTGCTGCCCATTCCTCATCATTGATTTATTCTTAGTCGCCTTGTACGACACCCACAGGAGAGATTTGGGGTGGTGACAATTGTATTCTACTCTGCCGTCACCACACGGCTTATGATACGTCATCAATAATTGTCTCTTTGTAGTTATAATTGTATTTTTGAACGAAACTGTAAACACGTTCGGGTACTATGGGACTGACATAGCAGAAAGCAAAAGTCCCTAAATAAATATATAAAAAAATAAGGGGGTAGTTTCTAAATCAAGTGTGTCCTACAAGGCGACTTAGAGTAAAGGCATCGAAGAGTAATAGCCTGTAGCGCTCCTCTTAAGCTACTTAGCAATGTACTTCAATTAACGTGCCCGATAGATGACAATAGGTTCGCCCCATATTACAAAGGGCCCTAACATAATTAGCGAAACGTGGATGTTAATTCACACAAGCCTACCGCTTCGAGGAAGAGTAGGCGAGATTTATAATAAGTACATAGTTTCACAATGGCACAGTGACCGATACATAGATTTCTCCATAAATGGTTCGGTCCATTTTCGTTATCTGACCCCAGTGTTTCATTATTCTCTGTTTACCTCGGGATGGTTATGTGCCCTTAATCCCGGCTGAGGCAAAGATTGGAATTGAGATTGGAAATTTTAGTTACACATCCGAAAACCGGCCCTTGTGAACTATGTAGTTGTCCATATTGGTATAAGCTCTCATATTTTAAATGAAACTGTTACGCAAAAGCTTGATATGATAACGTACTAATTAGCGCCCTCAATATGCAATAGCGTAAATTGGCCGTGTGGTGACGGCAGAGTAGAATACAAATGTCACCACCCCAAACCTCTCCCGTGGGTGTCGTACAAGGCGACTAAGGATAAATAAGTGATGAGGAATGGGCAGCAGCATTCCTCTTATACCTACCACCTAGCAAAGTACTGCGACTTTTGTGCCCTATAAATGGCAATAGGCTCGCCACCTATTACATGGGACCTAGCCTAATTGGCGAAGCGTGGGTGCTAGTTCACCTCTGCCTACCCCTTCGGGGATATTGGCGTGAATTATGTATGTATGTATGTATGTAAATTAAGCAAAAATATAATTATTAATTTTTATCTCGACTATAATGTCGATGTCCTGAGGTGAGCTTCTAGAAAAATCATGAGAGTAGATCCATGGCTTGATGACTTACTGCCGCACTCAGAGACGTCAATTAACTTTAATGAGTACTTAATGTCAAAAAATTTCATTTAAATTTGGACCATAGACCTGGCTAGAATAGTGAATAGTTTTGAACTGTAAGTTTTTGACATTGAGTACTCATTAACGTTATTTGACGTCTCTGAGTGCGGCAGTTAGCTCTCAAGTATTTATTTTAGTGTAGTAATGATAATGACTAATTTTTAAAAACTACACCATGTTTTTATTACGTTTCTACTTTACACAAAATAAATTATATTTTTGTAAAAACTTTCGATTTTGATAGAAATAAACAAGTTTTGAATAATGCAATTTAATATTTCCATTAAAACGCCAAAATGGCAATGGCGTCTGTGTGACGTCACTATTCCGTAAAAAGGCCAGTTTCTATATTAAACTAGTGAATTCGATTGACAAATAAAATGTCAAAATGGAGATAACTAAATAATGTCACGCGGCGTTTTAGCAAATATTAGCATGCGGATTGCTTAGTTTTCTACTCTTACTGCCGCACTCAGAGACGTCAAATAATGTTAGTGAGTACTTAACGTCAAAAAATGACAACTCAAAATTAGTCGCTATTCTTGCCGGGTCTATGGTCTAGATTTGAATGAAAATTTTGGACATTAAATACTCATTAAAACTAATTGGACTCTCTGAGTGCGGCAGATATTTTTATAAAATAAATATCAATCACATATATAATCTAATAACAAGTGACTATAAACGAATCTCCTTATCCTAATTTTTGATTATAAATCATAATATCAGTGATTCTTTGTTAGTTTCATCATCCCTATTGACACCGTACCACTATAACGGGAACATATTCAGCGAAAACATTTTATGATTTCTGAATAAATACACGCTCAAAAAGAATATACCCGCATATTCAACGTTCCACAGACGCAGTAATGAGAATAATTGGATTGGAAACCAATCCCATTGGATTGGAATCGGCAAAAGTATTTTTCAGTTACAATATGAGGAAGTTAAAACATAATATTGCTAGGTACGATCATCCTAGTAAATGGATTAACTCGTACTCGGATATACCAATTGCGCAATATTTGTACCAGGTAACCAGGTAATTTCATTCATAATCATTGGATACATCTTTATTGAATATATGCATAATTATTGGATACGTAATTATATGACAAAGTTCTAACGTATTTATGTATTTATTAACTTGAAAGGGTTGTTTAGGGCGCATGGCTCGATATTTAACCTCACCGCAGGTTAAAAGTCAAGTAAAACAAAAACATCTACCAGTCTCATCAATCTGAACATGGCCCATTCTCCCTATATTCTTTCATCCATATGGAAAGCCTGTGTCCCAACCGTGGGACATTAAAGGGTTAATGAAGAATGTCATTACCCAAATAAGGAAATGGTAATTAGTGCACTGTCACTGTCAGCCGTGTGATGACTGCAGAGTAGAATACAATTGTCACCATCCCAAATCTCTCCCGTGGGTGTCGTACAAGTCGACTAAGGATAAATCAGTGATGAGGAATGGGCAGCAGCGTTCCTCTTATACCACCTATTAGCAATGTACTGCGACACTTTTGTGACCGATATATGGCAATACGCTTGCCATCTATTACATGGGACCTAACATAATTGGCGAAACGTGGGTGCTAGTTCACCTCTGCCTACCAGTTCGGGGATATAGGCGTGATTTATGTATGTATTAAGTGCAAGCGTACTAAACATCTGTCAACCAATATGCTTGTATGCTTTATGCAGCTGAGCGAGGCATCTTCCATTGTTCCAGGCTTTCCCACGGAAGGCCGCTTTTGAATAGCTAGTGTTGCTAAGGCAGAGTAATGCTAGCAGCGGTAGTAATTAGTTCATTAATCCAGCTTATCTGCGGGAGGATGTTGTGGCATAGATAATTTTATGGGCAAAGGAAGGACGTAACTTTATCGTGTTCAGGTTTTTGAACTACTACAGAAGTGACTTTGATTTTTTTTTCAGATTCTGATTCTGTTTGAAAAAGTCGTTGGGTGGTTTGCAGAAAACATATTATTCTATCATTTTGTTTCTGTTTTATTTCGAGTCTTCAGGCTTCGAAAACTAGCTCAAGCCGGCTGTATCTGCTGCAGTCGTCGATACCCACCATGGGTTTATGGACCATGTTTCTTTCTGCCTTTAGACTCTTCAATTGCACATCAACCGTTCTTCAACTTCAGTGAGCGACGCGCCTATTATTTCGACGTTACCCATCAATCAATCAATCAAGCGTTCTCCTAAAAAACAGATTACAGAAACCATTTGAAACCATTTGCCCCAGTAATGAATTCATGGACACGTAACTGCCAACGCTGCCAAGGTTCAGGATCCGTTGACAACCATGACAACTTCTCGAATACTGTTTGTTTTGCCCCAAACAAGTTTTGGGATTGTTGGAGCAAGTTTTGTTTGTTTCAACGCAAATTGTCAATTTTAAATTAGCAAACCATTGAGGATTTTGCTCTACCCTCAACTCTTTTCTCTTTCGAGGGTTTCTTTCGTACGAGACGACCTGGGGGCCTAGACAAAGTAACATACCGACAACGATAACGAAGTTCGATAAAGCAAAATGTATGGGATTTGACGTAAGTCGTCGTGAAATCACGTGACCAAAATCGTCTTCGTAAGTTCCTGGTTATGTTGGTGGCGCAAGCTTAGACGCTGTAGATACCAAAGTAATATGGCCGATCGTGACTAACTTCGACACGTTATCGTTATGAAACGATTGCCACTTGGCTACGGGCCCTGCTCCTGTTGTTGTGTCATCATCATCATCATCATTACCAGCCCTTTAATATTAACTGCTGGGGTCTTCCTTGTGTACAAAGAAGAAGATGTACAGTCGATAGGTTCTCAACCTTAACACGTTTGACGAAAAGTGGCGAAACAGACCGGGAAAATTAGGCAGTTTGTGATAACCTGACGTGTTGTTGTGTGTGTGTGTGTTGGATGTATCTACTGGTGTACATTATATATATACTAGCTGAATCGGCAAACGTGCGGCGACGGCAGACTAGAATACAATTGTCACCACCCAAAATCTCTCCCGTGGGTGTCGTACAAGGCGACTAAGGATAAATCAGCGATGAGAAATTGGCAGCAGCGTTCCTCTTATATCACCTAACAATAGTACTGCGACTTTTGTTCCCGATAAATGGCAATAGGCTCGCCACCTATTACATAGGACCTAACATTATTGGCGGAACGTGGGTGCTAGTTCACATCTGCCTACCCCTTGGGGATATAGGCGTGATTTATGTATGTATGAATCGGCAAACGTTGATGTGCCCTTATCACCTAGGAGTATAAAAAATAGCCAACGACCTATTCTCAGAACTACTAAATGTACACAAAACAATTCATAAGATTCGATCAAGCTGTTTCGGAGGAGTTCGTCAACAGACACTGTGACACGAGATTTTTATATTATTTTAGATTATATTGTTAATAGGGTCAATTCTGACATGGTTCTCTAAACTTAAAACTAAATTTAATATCAGTCTGGCCTCTTTATTCTGTATTGAGAACGAAAGAGAAATACTGTTGTCAAATTAATCTTAGATTTAGAGAACTGTTGTCAGAATCTACACTATAGATAATAGTGTCGATAGTGTTTTTCCCTGCCCAGTCTATCTGGGGTCGGCGCAGTATGTTTCCTCTTCCATTCATATCGGTCAGACGTCATCAAGCCATCCACTCCCTTTTGATTCATATCATCCATCACACCGTAAAGGTGAATGAATGTATAGAAAAGAGACGGAAGGTACGGACCATGTCGAGAGAGCGATGAACGGAGAGAGTGATTAGAATGACAACATTCCAATCTATATTGCTCAAAGTTTTGGCTTAGATTTTATAGTCGGCCGCCTGCCTGACACTAACCCTCTTTGGGTATGCTAGTTGGTGCTTTACCCTCCACCATTCGGGTGCCCCAAGGTGATTATTGGTCTACACCGGGCAATCTCCCTTAGTCGACTTTTACGGCACCCACGGGATGAGTCGGAGCTGGCCTATTCTACGTTATTTGTTCCCTCCCAGGCCAGCATAGAAAAATTAACTTGTTAATAATCACAAGAAAATATTCGCACATTATGTTTTATCGGCGTCTTATTCCATAAACTCCTTATATTATTTATATGTATTATCTTCGTCTTCCTAATGTAAACTAGACTTGGTACCTCCTAGACAATTGTCTAGGAGGTACCAAGAGGTAGTGTTAGCTCAACTCAAACATTGATATTACATTTGCTAAATTCACTATGTTATTATATTAAGACACTTCACGCACCTGAGTGCGTGAAATGTCATTATTTTTTTATGAATATAAAGAAAATTATTTTGATATAAAACCAAATCTTATACCAAGTTTTAGCAGGAAGAAACGTGATCATGTTTTCATTTTCTATATAAACGTGATATTTTAGAGAAAAAAAAATTTTTTCTTCATGCCATGTAATTAAATATTTAGTTTATAGTGTGTTTCTCAAAAGGGTTTTATTACAATTATTGTAGTTTCACTAATTCGGTCGGCAATTCGGTAATTTGCAATAACCTCTTCTCGATCTCTTTCGTAGATATTAGCACCAACCGATATATAATCACCAAATATGAGATAATAGGACTCCCTTATGTGTGAGTTAACCGGTCATAAATATCAAAGTACTATACTTTAACAAAATTAACAAGTTTAAATAGGTCAGACAGCTTTTAGTTTGTAACTTTCGGGTAAATTTTCGTCTGAGGAAAATAATCCTACCAGCGCTACCTAATTAATAAATTGGTTCCTAGAAATATGTCTTACGTGAAATTATTGCAATGCGATTAAATACTGATGAGAATAACCAAAAAATTTTCCATCAGCGAAGAAATCATATAAAAATTTTACACAAAAAATTTAACAGATATGTCTCAATTTAGAATTGCAATGAAACTACGGCTGTCGTGTCCATTGCACTAAATCGCAAATATATCACTGTAGGTAATAAAATTAAAATATTCCATTACTAAATTAGAATAATAACCGTTAAGCGTTTGCACACTCGAAAACATCTCAGGTGACATTAAACTGTTAGCTCTAACGGTAAAGTTCAAACTTCATTTACAGTGCCGTGGTTTCTGCATTAGCCATGGTTACTTCAGAATATCTCTCAGTAGATTTTTTGCAAGACTTTCTGTAAAGTTTCTTCATTTAGACGCTTCGCTTCATTTGAGCATTACGTTATTTGTCATGCCTTTATTTGTACTCTTAGCATCACCTTTTGTTGGTTTAATTAAATCTTCCTCGACAAGAGCATCAGTTGCATTGGTATTGGTAATATTTCTAGTAACATCAGCATTTGTGTCTAGAGACGTTTGTCTGTTAAAGTCTTTGTTAAGATTTCAATAAATAGTTTATGAAACGGCAACGAGTGACAATGTATTTTTGTATGCAATTGATTGTTACAAAAATGTGCTGTTTCTAAAAGATACAGGCAACTGATTGAGTTAAGCAACGTTGTGGATTTTTTTACTTATCTTTTTTTCTATTGAATGTCGTCACTAGTCATAGACATAGGTAGTATGTATGTACCTATTTATTCTTTTCTCTTTTATTTTTGTTATTTTTGTTGTACATATACGTGTTACATTTATAAGTAATCAAATTAAGTTATTAATCTGACTCGATGTTCGTATAAATCAAATGTCATTTTAAACGTCTTACCTCCGAATATTGAAAGAGCACTGCTTTCGAAGTTAAGTGAACACTAATACCTGTCAGAATTTGTATGAAAACATGTAAATTTTGGCAATACATACTTAAATATTAAGCAGGACTCAAACTTTGAATTGCGTTTCTGTATTCGGGGGTTAGTCATCGGGCTTAAGGGGCGTGTATTAATTAGTGCTATGCTTTGCCAACAGGTGGTCGTGAAAAATGACGCTGTAACGGTAACCACTGGCGCCAGACCTTGCTCCGTAAGTGACAACATTTTTAAATTTCATTTGAGCTAGTTTTAAAGATAAACTTCTTTAAAATTAGTTTACGACTCATAGGTGACTCACTCCTCGGTGAGGAGGGAGCAAAATATTAAGGCACTTCCAAATCCATGCCTTCCTAATTTGGAGTATATATTGGCTGATTATAAAAGAAATCAGCCTAGTAAGTATTCTGACAAGTAGGTACCACTCACAGTACCGTCTTTACCATAAGGGCACATGGGGCCAGTGCCCATCCTCAGGTGGCTCCGAAAGACCGACAGTTTCTCTCACATTTATTCTCAAAACATTTTTTTCCATAATTCGCTTTCTTTACATTCCAAAAGGGTCCCAAATTATTGCGTGCCCAAGGACCTCAGCAAAGCTTAAGGCCCCGACCACTCCATATAATTTTGAATAGGAACCTCTCTGGAATGTCGCTCACATTGCGCAATCAGCTCCTTCGTCTGCACCCTGTTGAGTTTCTCCGCATGGCAGGACAAGGCCTCCCATCCATGAATGGGTAATCGGCGGTCCGTCGCAAGGGCGGAGGCATTGAATTTGCTATTTAACTCGGTTCATTGTAACATTTTGTTCAAGACCGAGCGCAAAACTGCGCAGTTTATGTTACATACAGTCAATAGCATGTCAAGCTGCAACAAAATGCCAATGCCAAACTGCGCAGTTTATGTTACATACAGTCAATAGCATGTCAAGCTACAACAAAATGCCAATGGCAAACTGCGCAGTTTATGTTACATACAGTCAACAGCATGTCAAGCTACAACAAAATGCAAATTCCAAACTACGCAGTTTGTGTTACATACAGCCAATAGCATGTCAAGCTACAACAAAATGCCAATGCCAAACTACGCAGTTTGTGTTACATACAGTCAATAGCATAGCATGTCAAGCTACACCAAAATGCCAATGCCAAACTGCGCAGTTTATGCAAAATACAGTCATTAGCATGTCAAGCTACAACAAAATGCAAATTCCAAACTACGCAGTTTGTGTTACATACAGTCAATAGCATGTCAAGCTACAACAAAATGCCAATGCCAAACTACGCAGTTTGTGTTACATACAGTCAATAGCATAGCATGTCAAGCTACACCAAAATGCCAATGCCAAACTGCGCAGTTTATGCAAAATACAGTCATTAGCATGTCAAGCTACAACAAAATGCAAATTCCAAACTACGCAGTTTGTGTTACATACAGTCAATAGCATGTCAAGCTACAACAAAATGCCAATGGCAAACTGCGCAGTTTATGTTACATACAGTCAAGATACAACAAAATGTAAAATTTTCTCAAACGGCTTTGTACATTACATTACATTATTACAAGTTAAGGTTGGCAGTCAATTTTAGAAAGACAGGTTTGGGTAGTCTGAAGAGCCGTTGACAGTACAAACATTAAAACATAAATCACGCCTGGTTACTTTTTTAGACAGAGATGAATTAGCTACATGGTGTACCAGGAACACTGTGGCCCCTCCCTCGCTATTTTGTAACACCTTAGCGGCTTGTATGACACCCACAACACACAGGCAGGGGTGGTGACGTAGTGACAGAAGAGGATAAAAACTAATATGAAGCTTTCCACCGACCAATTCCCAAAGCATTCTCACAGACCAGACTTACAACCTGAAATACTTCATAGCAGAGTCAAAAAGAACAAAAAAAGAACGCAGGCAGAAGAATAATACCGCTGCATTCTGCTCTGTCTTCACAGTTAATAAACAAACAATTAAAAGAAGACACGAAAGAGATTAAACTTCTCACGATATAATACTGTTCATGTTCGATTTTCTCCCGTTAAACACTCCGTGAAACTTCGGAATGTATGTTTTATAGACAATCGAAAAACGATTTGTTCGGCAGCCATTCTTCCAGGCAATTCCTCCTTTCCGAATTAATTTCGGGTCCTACGGGCGGTTTTATTAATTAAGGTGGGAAGGTGAGACAGGCGAGTGCCCTCGTGGTTAGGTACGTGCTGGCTAGGCGATTTCGGGACAATTACATGCTTACATTGTCTTTTCTTCCGTTTGTTCGGGGTAAATGCACGATTTATTTTCGTTGGATCCCATTTTTTTATCTCATTTTTTACCCCAAATCTCTCCTGTGGGCGTCCTACAAGGCGACTAAAGATAAATCAATTATGAGGAATGGGCAGCAGCGTTCCTCTCATACCACCTAGCAATAGCAATGTACTGCGACTTGTGCCCGATAAATGGCAATAGGCTCGCCACCTATTACATGGGACCTAACATAATTGCCGAAACGTAGGTGCTAGTTCGCCTCTGCCTTCGTCTTCGGGGATATAGGCGTATTTATGTATGTATGTATTTTTTATATATTGCCGATGGATCCCATTTGCTATTTCTGTTCAGATTATTCAAACCACTCTACCCCCCTAGCCAAGTGGCCAATCTATCGAAAGCATAGAATACAAAATGTATGGAACTGACGTATTGCAGGGACAACAATACGTCAGTTTCTTACTCTTGTTTTCTATGCGTTCGAATAGAAAAGCCACTTGGCTAGCCCCTTTGGGGGCCTAGCCACCATTTCGCCAACTATGTTTCATCATCATCACCAGCCCTTCAATGTCCCCACTGCTGGGGCACGGGCCTTCCCTGTGGATGGAAGAATATAGGGATATTTGTATGGCCCATCTCCCTATATTCTTATAGGCCCAGTGCGGGTTGGGTATTAACGACTTTAATGCAGCCGGGAACACCAGCTTTAACGTGCCTTCCGAAGCACGGAGGAACTCGAGATAATAAATTTTTGGTCACCCATCCAATGACCGGCCTAGAACCGGAACATTGCTTAGTTTACGCAACGCAGGCCAAGCGCGTTATGCTACTGCGCTAGCGAGCTCCTCCTGTTTGGTCCGGCCAACTATGTTTTGTCCGACGAAATAGAGATCTATTGTCATCTATGGGGCACGGACACAGCAGTATACTGCTAGGTAACAGAAACGTGCAGCGTTTCTGTTACCCGCCCATTCCTCAGCAATATTTTTACAAATCCATTATTTTACAAATCCCACCTAAATTTATTGCTAAGCCAAGCCGAAATTGAATCGTATCGTTGTCTGATAAAAATATCAATATGTCTTCGAACAGTTTGATGGATGGCTCTTCTGTTGAATGATAAATTTGTACCATGGCCCGGGGCAAACGACTTTCGATCCTACCCTCTATTTGAATAGGACATTGTTAAAACGAATTCTGAAACCATTTATTGGAAATGGATGCTGACAAACGGGGGGTTGGATGACCGTGGGTAAATGAGATGGATTGAACAGTTACAAGTGGAATTGTTTATTGTTGGGCTATTTCAATTAGTGTCTGAAGACGAAGGTCTTTATCTCTTTCCACCCCAGTGACAGTTGACAATGTTTTGTAACGAGTTTTAATGGGAGTTTAAGCTTCCCTAGACGGGC
The DNA here is from genome assembly GCA_963931975.1 of Cataclysta lemnata. Classification (NCBI taxonomy): domain Eukaryota; kingdom Metazoa; phylum Arthropoda; class Insecta; order Lepidoptera; family Crambidae; genus Cataclysta; species Cataclysta lemnata. The sequence goes on from OZ008342.1 coordinate 2,606,128, forward strand.
TATACTTTTGATGAAATATGTGGCTACAACATTGACGATTGTATCCCGGAAATACAAAAAAACATTTTAATGCAGCATAGGGCTGGAAAATGTATATCTCGGCAATATTTCTGCAGCAGTATATGCACAGAACAGTAAAGTCTCAAGTCAAAGCTCATTATTTTGTCTTTACATGGGCTACAAGCATGGCTGGTATGGCTACAATGGCTGACCAACTCATATGCGTTGCAGCAGCTTACGTTGTTTTAAAAGCAACGTCAAAACTGTCTTTTTATGTTCCGCATTCCACAATTGAGGGTAAAATTGCACTCACTCATTCCGTCCGGGATATAGTCGTGTTTTAATCCCGATTTCATTATTAGAATTTATTTGTATAGTTTTCAGAGTGTTTCGTAACGACAACTCAATACGTTCGCGATTCGAAACTTCGAATAGTTAGTGCAAAAAGCGCAACCACTCACTCTAATTCAAATAATACACCTTAACATTTGATATTGGTGTATAAGTGTGTATAAGTGGTGGTGTATAGCTTTGTGTATTGTTGTATAACATTGGGAGTTTTTAATCTAAATGGCAAGATGAAGTTCTTTTCCCGACTTTCACTCACAATGGACCCGCGGAAATGTCTCCAAACGAGCATCAGAGTAGGCACGTTGGAAAATGGCGGCGCCTGAATAAGCCGGCAATCCAAGCCAACCCAGTTTACTCCGAGCTCGCATAAAAGAGGTGGGCCATTGAAAAGAGTTTTAAATTCACCGTGGACCAATTCCTCCGAATGGAAACATACAGACATACATCCATATACACACGTAAATTACGCCTATTTATTTAGGGTGAAAATGGCAGGCAGTATAAAATAAAATAGAATTATTGACACTTGACTAGGGTGTATATATTTACAGTTATTATTTAAAATGGGATGACCCATTCAGCCAACAAACAGGTATGCAAATTATGTAATATGTGGTGAGCCTGGTGCCATTAATGGGGCACGAAAGTCGCAGTACATTGCTAGGTGGTATAAGAGTAACTGCTACCCATTCCTCATCACTGTTTTAACCGTTAGTCGCCTTACACGACACCCACGGGATAGATTTGGGCTAGAGCTTCTTTAAAAGTAAAGAAGTGTTATAAGAAACACCTCTAGCAAAAATATTTATAACTCAATACCATTCATTTATTTCAAGAAATTTACTTCAATTCCTACTGTAATCTTTTTGGACGCAATAGTGTTAGATTGCGATTCTCTGGAGACGAGGTAAATATTTTGTAGTTGTTAAATAAAGTGTCTTTGGGGAGCGAAGTCATTAGTCTGAAATAAACATTCTTGATTGCACGAGAAATGTGACAAAATATAACAATGTTGTACCTAGTCCATGTAAATGTATAATACACTGGGCTGCAATGAAAACAGGTCATGAAAACAACCTAATGTCCATGTCCAGTATCAGACCGAGCGTAGTTAAAAAAACAAAATTAAAAAGTTATTTAATAATATAGCCGTGTGGTGACGGCAGAGTAGCAATAAAATAGTATAGTAATAGTAATAAAAGAGTAGCAAAAAATACAATTCTCACCTCCCCAAATCTCTCTCGTGGGTGTCGTACAAGGCGACTAAGGATAAATCAGCGATGAGGAATGGGCAGCAGCGGTTCTCTTATACCACATAGCAATAACAATGTACTGCGACTTTTGTGCCCGATAAATGGCAATAGGCTGGCCACCTTTTTTCATGGGACCTAACATAATTGGCGAAACGTGGGTGCTAGTTCACCTCTGCCTACCCCTTCGGGGATATAGGCGTGATTTATGTATTTACATACATACATAACATAATTCACGCCTATATCCCCAAAGGAGTAGGCAGAGGTGAACTAGCACCCACGCTTCGCCAATTATGCTAGGTCCCATGTAATAGGTGGCGAGCCTATTGCCATTTATCGGGCACAAAAGTCGCAGTTCTTTGCTAGGTGGTAGGTATAAGAGGAACGCTGCTGCCCATTCCTTATCACTGATTTATCCTTAGTCGCCTTGTACGACACCCACGGGAGAGATTTGGAGTGGTGACAATTGTATTCTACTCTGCCGTCACCACACGGCCGTCTGCCGTCACCACTCGGCCGATTTATGTATTTATGTGTATGTATTTAATACTAACAACGTACTTGTGGTCCACTTCATTTTCCAAGTATTAAAAATAGCGATTGGCCCGTTTTGTTTGAAACTCAGTGTACTAAACCAAGTTGAGTAAAAAAAATCGAGATTGGGAATGATGACAACTATGTTCTGCCCAGCCTTCACCACCCGTCACATTGTTTCAACCGCAGATCAACCCATCGTGTTTCGGAATAAGGGTAAAAGTAAATTTTTCCGACAAATTCCATGTTATCAAACGGGTACTATTAGCCAAGTGTATAAAACTATATACGCAAGGGAAAAGGGGGAACTTTAGTTATTTTCAAAATGATTTTACACGAAAGTGTCCTTTTTAGGTTAATTAGGATAGATTTACTGACCCACCCTGAGTCACCCACCATCCACAATAAAATAAGTGGTACAAAAATATATTCATGTATTAAATATTCAGTAGCCAACGGCCCCAAGACATCACGTTGACAACATTCACGAGGAAATATCCATTGTAGCATAGGAAATACATTATATAACCTTTCCTAGTTAGGGTTGGCGCACATACGTATAGCCCGCTGTCTATAATGCGGCCACTTTGAAAACGTTGGTTCCAACGTACCGAAACCAACTAAATACACATCTTTAATCCTTCAAGCTGTTTCTGCAGCACTGGGCCCGTAGCCAAATGGAAATCGTTTCATAACGATAACGTGTCGAAGTTCGTCACGATGCGATCGGCCATATTACTTTGGTATCTACAGCGTCTAATAATAATAATAATCTTTAATTCGGACAATATCCATATGTGTTAGTAACAATGATACCTATTCTAGTGTTAGTGGTTACAACAAAAATGTACTGTTCCTTATACATGCTGGGATGTCGCAGCCGTTGCGTGCAAGCTAACCCAGCGTTTCAATAGCGCCGAGTCCCAGCGCTCGCCTAGCGCGCTTACAATGCTGTTGGGGCTGGCGCGAACGCGCGACATTAGCGACCCACATAGCTTGCGCATTATTGCAAAAATGTCTTGATAGTACAAGTCTAAGCTTGTTCTACCAACATAACTAGGAACTTACGAAGACGATTTTGGTCACGTGATTTCACGACGACTTACGTCAAATCCCATACATATTGCTTTATCGAACTTCGTTATCTTTGTCGGTATGTTACTTTGTCTAGGCCCCCTGGTGTGGTGTGGTGCCACGGTAGAATACTTACTCGTAATTATAGCGATATTTCACGGTTTCCATACTTCCATTGTGCGATATGAACGACGCCAAAGAAAAAATTATCAGGGAAAAGCTAAATGAATCAAATGGAAAGTTTGAATTAAGAATTCTTAACCAAAGAAGAATATTCAGAACAAAGGGGCCAGTACCAGAAAACGCCAGTTTCATAATGTAAGGACCTGAAAGTATTTGTTCCTACATCTCTGAATGTGGCATGATAGCCCAGATAGCTAAGATAGCCAGCCCCTCTGTGGTTGAGGGTCCAAGGTGAAGCTCGATTCCATCTTCGGCCCTTATCGTCGCTTACCATCAGGTGAGATGAAGGGCAAGAGTTTCCCTGTCTAACATAAAAAAAAAACGATTTCAAGGAATAAATATGAATTCAAGTCAAAGGCAAAAGTCCCAGTAGTGGTCGACCAGAGTAGTATCTAAAAACATAATTTGGTGTGCCAAATCACTTCGTATATTATTTTTATCCAAAAAACTACGTCGTTAAAAAGTTCAGCGGCTAATCGACTTCGCGCTAGCCCCGCTAGCATGACCACCCAAACACGATATGATTTAGCCATTTATCACATTGAACTTACAAAGGATTTTTGGATTTTTGTTGGTTTTTGGACAGTTCAAAGCAATAAATAGATATATCTTTAACATATGGCCATTTAGGCTTTATCAATTATTAAAATTAGTCTTATTCAAGTGTTAAAATCTACTAATTTTTGTAAGTTCAACGCGATAAATGGCTATATCATATCGTGTTTCGGTGGTCATGCTAGCCGGGCTGGTGTGTGTCGGCCCTAAGCCGCTGATATGACGAGGGTCGCCCAGGTGAATCCTTCGCCGCCGAGGTCAAATCGTTTATACATAATTACGCGTTACATAAACTTTATTTTCTTTGAGGGCTACCCGGGCATGTAATTATGTGAATGTTCGAGACATTGATCGAGTACCTGAGTATCTTAACTGGACCAGCTCCGTCTATTGAAGGTCGATACATTTATTTGCGCAGTGTTTTTGGGCTGTGAGTTGTATCATACGTAGAAGCCATCTTTGATGGCCTGCCCTGCCGTCAAGTCAAGTTTTTAATTTTTATTTTTTTTTATTTTATTTTATCTCCAGCTTCTCTTACATTTGCATCGGCAGTCGCCATGTTGTTTCTCTGTAATACGTTAGTTTTTCACATTTGTTTTCTATTCGTTCGATATACTCGTCTAGATATCATTCTTTTTTTATATATCTATATACATCTATATATACATCTCAGTCAGCTGTCACAAAATCATCCACTCCCTTGTCATTCATTCTCATCTTTCACGCAATGCATCCATTTTTTTTGTGAGGATATCTCATTCATTATTCATCACCCTGCCTTTATCCAATTCTATTTGGGGTCGAAATGGTTTATCCACACCCATCAACCTTCATATCATACCTCACACAACCGATCCATATTTTTTTAGTGGTCTTCCTTTGCTTCGACATCCATCAAAATTCATGTCTATAACTTTTTAGTCACATTTATGGCTTTCTGTCTCATAACATGGCCATGCCAAGCTAAACGGCTCAACATTCTCATCTCTGCCGCATGCAATTTTATTTCGTCCGTCTTTTTCACAGCCCAACTTAACGATTCGCCGTATGGTGACGGCAGAGTAGAATACAATTGTCACCATCCCAAATCTCTCCCGTGGGTGTCGTACAAGGCGACTAAGGATAAATCAGTGCTGAGGAATGGGCAGCAGCGTTCCTCTTATATTCGTACAACCTAGCAATTTACTGCGACTTTTGTGCCCGATAAATGGCAATAGGCTCGCCACCTATTACATGGGACTTGGAATAATTGGCGAAACGCGGGTGCTAGTTCACCTCTGCCTACCCCTTCGGGCTTCGGGGATATAGGCGTGATTTATGTACATATGTGCAACTTAACGATCCATACAATATGATGACAGTTCTAATAATAACTTCCATATTGATCATACATAAAAGTATCACTTTAAATACCGTCAGTGGCGATCCAAATATTACTTCGCTTTTAAACACCCCTGACCCAGTTCATTCCCGTTTTAGTATTCAGGGACTCGAACGAAGGCCTGGCGCCATTTCGACTCAATGTTGGAGGTTTCTGTTTGTTTGCAACAGACAGAAGTTTGAGTTTTAACAAACATACATACATAAATCACGCTTATATCCCCGAAGGGGTAGGCAGAGGTAATAGGCGTGGCGTGCCTATTGCCGTGTATCGGGCACGTAAGTCGCAGTATATATTAGCTAGCTAGCTTTTAGCTGGTATACGAGTAACGCTGCTGCCCATTATTCATTGCTATCTTAACCCAACACCCGCGGGAGAGATGGGAGTGGTGACTATCGTTTTCTGCTCTGCAGTCACCTCATGGTGGTATGGTTTTAACAAACCATTTTTTTAATTAGGGTTGGAAGAAGAAAAATAGTCCGTAGTGACGACAGAGTGACAGAAAATTAAACTTATTTGAAGAGATGAGAACAGTCTCATACTGCTTTGCTATTTGGTGGGTTGTTTAAATGACTTTTTCGTTTTTTCATTTTATGTCTTGTTAAACCACACGTCTAAGCCGAAAAAAAGACAATACAATATTAAATCGAGATTTAGTTAAAGAATAGTGGTTACAAAAAATTCGATATATTTTAGTCTCGATGCGGTATTAGTCAAGATAGATCTTCTTCTGTTTATTTTTTTCTTTTGTCCGAAAATTATTTGGGGATGTAACTCCCGAATACAAAAACGCTACTCAAAGTTTGAGCACTGCTTATAAAGTTAAGTGGGCAATATCTGTCATAATTTGTATGAAAAAACGTATATTTTGACAATACTTAAATGATAAGGACGACGCAGGACTCCAACTTTAAGTAGCGTTTCTGTATTCCGGGGTCTGTCTGTAAAAATTGGGGAGCAGAGACCACTGTATTCTGTGCGCTAAGCACTAACTTTTCGAAATTTGTCTTAAATACTATGAAAGAAAATTGTGAACCAATGTAAAGCAATGTGGCTATGGTACAGTATTATAATGGTTAAACCAACACAGTGTCGACCGTTCACGCATCACTAAGAAATTATTCAACATCTCCGTAATAACCCTCTGTGACATTTTACCACGTGCATATTGCCATTTCAATTCCATGCGTTGGACAGAAAGGTTAATTTGGTTGTACGAGTATTTCTCTACAATAACGGTGATTTGTAATCGGCGGGTTACATATTATATATGAGGGGTTATTTAATTGTTTTCTTTGTGTATTGTACTCAGTGATTTAGGTAAAAAATACATAAATCACGTCAATTTTTCCCTGAAGGGTTTTAGGCCGACGTGTAGGATTAACACTTTATACCCACATGTGACCACAAGCGAAAAATAACCTTGTTACAATTTGACAATTCTTCTCTAAATCTAAATTGTTAATTTATATAAAGTCGGTATTATTCGATTGTTACATAAACGGAACGCGAATAGCACCGACTTCAAAGACGGTAGACCTGGCATCAAAATCGTTGAATTTTGTGTGAACAAACATAAAAAAAACAAGTTGAGTAACCTTCTCCGTTTTTTCGTCGGTTAAAAATAAATGTGACTATCTTAGGTCCCAAGTTATAAGAGCGTGCCTATTGCCATCTATCGGGCAGGTAAATCGCAGTATATTACTTACAAATTTTTACTATAAACACCTAACATCAACATTTCAAAAATAAACGCTTGTATGCCCGTTTTTGAATACCTACGTTCCCCCATATACAACAACTATTTATCTGGAGTGCCTCTAACTAGCCGAGTAAATAGTTTGTCATTATCACAACCATTTTCGTAGTACTGTGGCAGTTTCCACATATTTACCCCTTATTGTCGTAGAACAAAGAATGGCCTTTGTCTGTCCCTGAATAAAGTATTAGCGTGGTCCCAACTCAAGCTCTGATTGTACTACTCTGTTAACTAAATTAGAAATAATGCCGCTGCTATTATTCGGATAATGTTCTCGTGTATTCTGTGTATATTCTGGATACAATTGTCACCACCCCCAACTCTCCCGTGGGTGTCGTACAAGGCGACTAAAGGTAAAGGCAGCGGCATTCCTCTTATGCCACCTAGCAATATACTGCGGTTTACGTGCATTACATTTGTAGTGACGGCAGAGCTGTTGTCTTGTCACCACTCCATAAATCTGTCCAATAGGCAGGCAAAAGGTTCGCTTTGGCAGATTAATTTAAAACACAAGCTTAAATCTCAAAGGTTTCTTTAATAAAATATTAACTGCCGCACTCAGAGATATCAATTAACTTTAATAAGGCAAAAAAAATTCAATTAAATCTAAACCATAGACCCGGCAAGAATAGCGACTAGATTTGAATACATAGTAATTTTTTGACATTATGTCAGACATTACGGCAGTAGGTATGTGTCAAATGTACCTGCCGCAAATACACATTATAACACCATAGTTTATTAGGTTAATTCACCTGCGTAATTTCGCACCAGTCGGTTCTCACTGGCCAGTGATCAGTCAGCGAAAAAACACTGAATAGGGTGAGCGGGGGAGTAATGTGCCGAGTTCCAGTCTCCAATTTGCCTGCCCTTTGTGTCTATTGTTACGAAATTAATACGCCTCTCGCATTGCTAAGTAACACTCTATTTTATTTGTCTCGTGCTACGAGCCGCGACTTCGGCTCTCTATCGACCGGGGGAGGTCCCAGGGATTTCGAACAACTAGACATTATGTAATAATTTGTCAGCAATATGTTTATAATATTTTTCACTTCTCATGCTCTGAAAGTGCTTATTTGTGCAGGATATAGGCTGCACAAAATCGAATTTTGTGCTCTAGAGCATTAACGTATCTACTCATAAATGTGTCTATATTAAGACAAAGAAAATAAGCTATGCAGCCAAACACAATAAGAAATTCAGAGATAGAATTTGTTATTTTATTATTTACTTAAATTTATTTGCCTAATGTGTTTTTAAGGCATAAAATATATTGAAATTTTAATTCAAGCAGGTACGGTAGGTTAATAAATTAATTTAAGAAAATTATTATTTCTAAATTAATTTAATACTGGGCTGTATACGTCTGCAGCCCAAGCTTAGTATCAAAGGGAAGAACAATTTCCTTCAGTATCACAGAGGACAATAATTTATAGAGGATTTATAGAGAATTTATATGGGACAAGAATTTTAAGAAATGTTATAATAAACTACTGTTTTATTTCCTCGCAATCGAAGTGAAAAGCAGAGTTTCTAACTCGTCCACAAAAGCATTTTTATCCTCGACATTACTATGAGTTCTCGCCTTCGGCTCGGGCTGCTAAAAGTCTCGGACAAAAATGATTCGTTTTGTGCACTTGATGGAAAATCTACTATTAATATGTAGAGCTGTTATTTATAGGATTCCAAAAATCTACGTATTTAGATTTACATACATGAATGACGACTATTGCCCGTAGTGGTAGCCAGAGTTGAGTTAACACCCACTACACGTATTTCTCTAATCTAAATGTTAGGTCCCATGTAATAGGTGGTAAGCTTATTGCCATGTATCGGGCAGGGTATTGATAGGTGGTATGGGAGGAACGCTTCTGCTCATTGCTCATCACATCCCTTAGTCGCATTTTACGACACCCGCGGGAGAAATTGGCGGTGGTGACAATTGTATTCTGTACAAAGAAAGGTGTGGTTTGAAAGAAGATGTAATGACAAGGATTGAGAAAGGGATGCTCGCATGGTTTGGTCACGTCGAAAGAATGGATGAAAGGAGAATGACAAAAAGGATTTACGTGGCGAAAGTGAATGGAGAAATGGCAAGGGGAAGGCCTAGGCGGATCTTTCATAATCAAATTGAAAGTCTATTGAAAAAGGGCCAGGTCATGAGTACCCGAAACCGACGGGCATGCACGAAGAGATTGATGAGATTGGATGAAGCGAAAGAAGTATGTAAGGATCGTAGCAAGTGGAAGGAAGTGATCTCTGCCTACCCCTGTGGGAGAAGGGCGTGACGTATGTATGTATGTATGTACAAAGATTTTGGTGGTTAGAAAAAGAATTTCGAAAAATTATGATCTTGAGGCGGGAATCGTACCCGCGTCCGCTGCTATCCGGCCAGGTGCCTGACCGCTCGGCCACCCAAGACACTAAGTAACTTGCCGAAATTCTTCTAACCTTTACACTTCACGTTGTAAGCCAACGGGTACCCTCGCAATGTAGAAATAAATTTCAAACATACCAAAGCAGATATTTTTACAAATACCGTGCGTTCGGTTAAGCTTGGGTTTGCTTTATAAACTATTCGATTTTAATTTTAACATTATATAAATGTTAGAAAAATTAGTACAAAGATTTTGGTGGTTAGAAAAAGAATTTCGAAAAATTATGATCTTGAGGCGGGAATCGAACCCGCGTCCGCTGCTATCCGGGCAGGTGCCACCCAAGACACTAAGTAACTTGCCGAAATTCTTCTAACCTTTGGACTAATTTTTCTAACATTTATAAATAATGTTAAAATGAAAATCGAATAATTGTATTCTGCTCTGCAGTTACCACACGCAATGGCATACAAAAACCAGCTCTCCCAACGCACGTAGCAACTCGATATAATGCATTTTTGGTCACCCATCCAATGACCGGCCTTAGCGAACATTGCCTAGTTTACGCAATCACAGGCCACTTTTCATCGAGCTCCTACATGCCGTACAGCGTTTACGTTATCATTTCTAATGCACGCATTAGCCGAGAAAGCTTACATTTGCTCCATAAACTTACTATCGTTGAAATAAATAATTTATTGGAAGAGCTAATGGAACATCTGAGCTAGGCTCGTTTCGATCACGAAATATTGTCATCGTAAAAGCTTTTAAAAAGTTGTGAGTTGTAGGTGTACAGAGCTTCTGAGCAATAGTTTATTGCGCTCGGTCTGCGATTGCGTAAACTAAGTAAAATTCGCTTAGGGCTGGTCATTGTGGAATGGTGACCAAAAATATTACCTCGAGTTCCTCCGTGCCTCAGAAAGCACGTCAAGCTGTTGCTCCCGGCTGCATCTGCATTCATTAATACCCACTAAATCGCACTGGGCCAGCGTGGTAGATTATTCTCCCCATACTCTTCCATCCATAGTGAAGGCTTGTGCTTCAGCAGTGGGAACATATAGGGCTGGTGATTATGACGGTATATAAGCAATCGGCTGAAATAAAACCAATAAGTAACACTTTTCCATTATTTATTGTATATCCCAATACAATTTCGAGATGTCCTCCATTTTGCGTCTATCGAATGAATGATGTCCAGTATGAATGTAGCTACGAATTAAGATGCTTCAGATCGATCAAGGGCGCTTGCGCAGCAACTTCATTTCAATTGAACTCATTCACCGCCTTCTCAATCTTCCGACAGCAAATGGCGCCAACACAGACTATAATTCATTACATTGACTATCCGTCAATACACCAACTGTTTACATTATAAAGGTCTATATTTAATAATCTAACATTCGGCCTTTCCTGACTACAAGTTTGTCCTCAAACTTAATCGTAGAAGTGCTATCATTTTAAATCATAACTTCTTACTTCTTCTTTTATTGTTTATGTTGTTTCAATTAACGTTTTTCTTTCTTTCTTACAATAAAATGTTCTCTTTTTAACAATCTCTGCAACTTAAATTCATCACAATCATTTGACCATCTCTTCCAACGGATCTATCATTACTTGCTGAAATAAAATGTTCTCTATTTTACAATCTCTGCAACTTAAATTCATCACAATCATTTGACCATCCCTTCCGACGGATCTATCATTACTTGCTGAAATAAAATGTTCTCTATTTAACAATCTCTGCAACTTAAATTCATCACAATCATTTGACCATCTCTTCCGACGGATCTATCATTCACTTCCTGAAATAAAATGTTCTATCCTGAAATAAAATATTCTCTCGATATTCAATGAACACAATCATTTCAAGTTAAAGAGACTCAGTCATCTCTTAAGCTTAAAATCGACTCAATCATTTGAATAGGATGAACTTGTTAGTGATGTTAATAAATAAATAAATTAAATAAATAAATATCTCTCTCGGTGGTTCTATCGACACCAAATCACTTTAGTCGATTGAGTGGTTCTATCGACACTCGTAATCAACTACATAATGGGTGGTTCTATCGACACCAAATCACTTTAGTCGATTGAGTGGTTCCATCGACACTCGTAATCAACTACATAATGGGTGGTTCTATCGACACCAAATCACTTTAGTCGATTGAGTGGTTCCATCGACACTCGTAATCAACTACATAATAGGTGGATCTATCGACACCAAATCACTTTAGTCGATTGAGTGGATCCATCGACACTCTTAATCAACTTTATTCAATAAAATTCTCTCTTAATATTCAATGAACGCAGTCATTCTAAGTTTAAGAGACTCAACCATCTCTTAAGCCCGAAATCAACACATTCATTTGAACATCTCTCTCGACGGATCTATCGACACTCCTAATCAGTTACATAATAGGTGGATCTATCGACACCCAAACAGAGTCGATTGAGTGGATCTATCGACACTCTTAATCAACTTCATTCAATAAAATTCTCTCTTGATATTCAATGAACGCAATCATTCTAAGTTTAAGAGACACAACCGTCTCTTAAGCCCAAAACCAACACATTCATTTGAACATCGCTCTTGACGGTTCATCGACGTCGTTTACTTACTTTGTAGACAAATAGGTGGATCTATCGACACCCAAGACCTAGGAGTGGATCTATCGACACTCATCAACTACATACAACTACATAATAGGTGGATCTATCGACACCCCAAATAAATTAAATTAAACATATAATCAGACGTCTACCACATGTATAATAAAAGCTGTTGTTACCAAGTATTTAGTTCGTCTGCGTTATGATTTGAATGGCCGGCCATGATACTTTTGACAATTCGAATTTATTTTTATTTTATCTTTACTTATTATTATTTTTTTTTTTTTTATATAGGGACTCGACTGATTTAATAAATTTATCTAATTATTTCATGATAATTATTATTCTTGTGAATAATTACTATGTGTAGCCGTCGGCCGTCCGTAACAAAAATGAGTCCCTTTATTTTATTAAATAAAGTCCCAAAATTATAACCATATCGAAACAAGGTTGGTAATTTCTTTCAACATCTTGACTTGACTGCGTGTCGCATAGCACTTCTGGGCGGCATCATTACCATCCTGCTCTATGCTATGCAAACCTCATCACTTAATTTCATGCATGGCTTTCCACGTCATAGACAAATCACTATCTCAATCAATTCATTACTATTACAGATATATGTAAGTATTGTTTATACTCATAGATTTATTATAACATTATTGGACAACTATATGAACTATACAATTGGCGGACTTAATGCCATATGGCATTCTCTACCAGCCAATCAGTAGGGTGTGTTAGAGATAATAAAGAGGCAAAGCTTAATTAGCTACAAATTTAATAAAATACATAAATGTGGTATAACGTAAACACATACACACATAAATATATAAATACATAATAATAAATAAATAACTATTTCCTATGGCATTATATTGAATATAAAACGAGAGACATCAACTCAATCAGACTTGAGATAATGTTCACGTATTAGTCTTATGGAAGCAACCTTTTCCCAATATCAATCACTTGTCTTTAACATTATTAAACATAATACATACATACATAAATCACGCCTACATCCCAGAAGAGGTAGGCAGAGGCGAGCCAGCACCAATTAGACATAATACATAACTAAGTTATCGATTTTTATATTTTCGGTTCTTCATATAACTGCCCTTATCTCGCTTTCAAGGGGTCGGCAGAACCTGTCTTCTTCTTCCGCTCTTTTTTATTATTCTCCATTCCGTATACTCCTTTATACAATCCATTCATCTCTTCTTTGATCTTCCTCTACTTCTGCGTCCTTCCACATTCATATATAATATTATTCTGCCAACATGGCTTTCATCACTTCTCATAACCTTACTAACCAATCCAAGTCCATTATTTTGGGGTCTCTTAGTCACTGGCGCGATTTTCAAAGTTTTCCTGTTTCTATGGTCAACCCGCATCTTATCTTTACATGTCACAGTCCCCACGTTCACCTTGACATTCGCACTTCCGTTACACGCACTCGTTTTATTTTTTTATTTTTATTAATCTTCTCAATTGTTTAACATGTTTCTTGATCCCTAATATCCTTCAATATAATAATATCTTGTTCAAACTACCCTGTAATTAATAGTAGTAACTCCATGGGTGTTAGTTTAATGATAATGAACAGTTGTTTTAATACCTAATCGAATGTCCGGTAAATAGACGTCCTAAGTCTTTAAAAATTATCACTATCCATTTTTAAAATGACTATTCATAATTTTGTTTTTATTTTTATATTAATAAACTTATTAAATGTTGTCCATGACCTCCTGTTTTGCCCTACTAAAATGCCCTCTGAATTGTTATAGCTACAATGCTAATTAATTGGATTGACATTATGAATGTAGGTTGTGTTCCTCTTTTTGGTTTGTTTTCTTTGTTATTCCTGACATTCAAATAAACATTGGGTATTCATTTTATTTGTATCTTAACGTGTGTTCTGTGGTTTTATGTTACTCATTTTATCTAATTTTATTTAATTGAGCAAATTATTACATTTTATGTTTTAACTTAACAATTTATATATGGCAAAGGAATAATGTCTGCTCAAGTTATCGATAGATCGTGAACGTGCATGTGAAATACTTATAGGATACCATGTTTGATCACAAGTGACTGTACATAATATGTTTTCAACTTTTCCTTGTAAAGCTTGTTGCTCTTGTCAGTAATCAGTAGATGGTGACTCCAACAAATTAAAATAAAATGTTTTCAAATACTAAATACTATAATGTCTTCAAACTCGGTACTGGGTAAGGCCGCCCAATGTAAGTATTTCGTAAAAGAATCTATATTATTAAAATATAAGTACTGCCGTGTTTGTAAGTGGGAAAGGTCCTAAAGGCATGTATTGTATGAAAAAGTACAGCTAGTTTAAATTTGATATTCTAAATGGATCGTTGTTATTCATTTATTTCATAGTGGCAAACAACAGTCAAAAAATTGAGAATGTTAATAGGTATGCCAGATCGCTTATTAGTTTGTTACAGTAAAGCTATACATACAAGCTTATACACTACAAATACACTAGTTTTGTTGTAGTCAAAAATACCCATTAGTTTTGATTTTACATGCATTTACACTTACGATAAATATCAAGGCCCGTTAACATTCACATGACGACATGTGACATCATTTTACAACGCTCAGCAAGTTTACTTCTTCAGATCGGAAACTAAGTAATTCTTCCACCATTATTGTTATTTATTGTTATTATAATAATTATTATATTATTGTATTATTTATATTTTTTTTTTTTAAACCTACTAGCACTTTGATAAAAGATTACATAAATTTCATTACTATTAGCACATAATAATATACCTATTATTATACAATTTTGACACATACGGGACAAAAGCATATTTGATATCGCATAATTGGTTACCAAAAAAATTTAGGAAAGTATTTGTTCGCCCTTTTAGAACAGATATTCGAATTGTTTTCCATAAAATTACAAAGATTTACACATTATACTATCGGTTTTGGGAATTTATAGCTAAGATGTCCATCCATTATAATTTACAACAAATAACATTATCGTATGGTTTACTTATATGTATGTTTTATTACAATTTCTATAATTTTAGCCTACTAATTTCGACGAATTCTGTTTTAACTACTGTTCGGTAAATTATGTTTTGTTCTCTTTAAAAATAGTAAAGTTGTAATAATTATCCAGGACGTACTCTTTCATTGAACCCCTCGGTCAACTACTCCGCTTAATTATCTATTTTGTAATAACTGGAGCGGTATGTTTATGCTCTAAGACGAATGCGGCAGACTATATCTGCTGAAATCGTACTAGTTCCATACCATGGTTACGTTCCCTCCGTTCTTGGCTATGGACTGATCTTAAGGGGAGTCTCTGTTGACATAGAAAGGGCATTCAAACTGCAAAGAAACGTATTCGAGCTATATTCGATGCATGGGTGTTAGACAGCTGCAAACCATTATTCATCAAATCAAACTTCCTTTCACTACCTTGCACATACGTACATACGAGACATATGCGTCTTTGTCTCTCTCAAAATCTCACTTCATCTACTACAACCATTATTCGAACGTATCGCACAGACCTCTTGGAGCGTAATATGTCAATATGCTACATCAACCTCCGAGTCGTACATACATCTACCAAAGGAGTGTATACAATATGAGCATCATAATATATAATAGGCTTCCTGAAAGCCTAAAGTTACTGGAAGGTATAGGATTTAAGAATAACAAAATGTCTGACGTAAAATTGCTTTTACACCCTAAACGAATACATTGATAGCAAAGAATAAGGTTGATTATGACAATCATAGCTTGCATAATGTTACAAAAATTAAGATTGATAACTACATATTTATTGAGATATTTATAGTTGTGATAATTTTTAAATTGTCATCGTTGGGGCTTTGATAATTTTATTCTAAAGCTGTGTTATGTTTATTATTGACATTGACATTAGGTGCTGTGAAAATGTTATTATATAATTGTGTTTTTTTTTTTTTGTTTCATTGATATCGACATGTATAATTTTTAACTTGATTCTTCTATTAAACTTCTTTTATTTTTATAGAAGGCGTACCCTGATAGCAGGTTTTAGCATTACCAACAAGTTTCAGTGGAGCATAGTGTACTGCTTGTTCTTTAAGAGATCAGGTCAGCGTTGACAGAATTAGGAAAAATTATGTCAAGGTCTTTGTTTTGAAGAATCTCGTTAAATTCTCAAAAACTTTATTGAGTATTACCTGGATTAATTATACAGTTAGGACATAACGGTGTTGTCAATATTAGAAATAACGTGATTGGCAGCGTTTAGTTTGTGAGATTGAAGATCATGAAACAATTCAGAAGCTCATGCACCACCAACATCCATTCCTTTCACTGCATACAATTCGTTATCCAAAAAAAACAGTCTCTCACACACAATGTCATCACTAAATCCCCTATTCCCATTTCGAGAATTATTAGCAGTCATATCAATCTTCGGCGCCGGGTACGAATTCGGCCACGCCGCTCAGCAGGTCTCTGTCTGGTCTCACTGGGACAGACGCTCCGTGGTGTTTATTAGCTCTCTCCGTTTGCCACTGTGATCCTCCTCTATGTCTCTGGAACTTGAAATGAAAAGCCTCTATGTAAAAGGTCTAGATTAAAAATTACAAGGAGTCGGTCCGAAAGAATCAAGTGAAATATTAAAGTAAGCACACAGATTTAATCCAACTGTATATTTGTTTTGGTTAAAATAACTAGAGGAAGCAACATTTACCACTTTCAATATTCCTCTTTTTTTTTGTGTGTTAATTAAACTATAGTTCAACTGTCATTTGGAAATAAAGTAGATACATAATTATTATTTCGTTTATATCCTAATTATTCTGCGACTTTTCATCATAAGATATCCCAGCAATCATTAATTAAAGAAAATGTTAAACTGACTTTTATGTTTACTAGTTCACTAACTTTCAATGTTACAGTTATAGGCACTTCGCTTAAGTAAGTTAAGTGATATTTGAATAACTACGCCAGTAAAATTCATAATGCAATTTAACTTTCATTTTTGAAGAAAATTACAACTTTAAAGTCTTGGCCGAATGCGTTTTAGGCCTTAGTTTTCTAGTTCATGTAATTTTATAGCAGCTGAAACTGTAAACGACATGGAGAGTGTTTTTATTAACAAATATAAGACACTCTTTTTTGTAAGTAAAAAAAATACATAACTAAAGACATGGCTGTATGAGCCAAATCTCCTTGCCTTCCCTAAGAAAAGGAAGAATTAAAACAATAACATGTAAACAACATTGATGGACTATTTCTTTTTATATTTTGTTACATTTCACTAACTCCACGGATTTGTAACAATAATTGTCAATTCAAATAAATTATTATTTTTTTCACCTAACAATTTCCGCAGCATTGTAATTTTAAACTTGTATGAAAAATGTGTTTATCACTCACTAGCTATGTTTCATTGCGAAATCTGTATTTCGCCTTATTAAAATAAATAAATATACATATTAACCTTCTACTGTTATTAACTGGATGTTTCTTAAGTATCAACAATTGATTTGCGAAGACTTACTAAGACGGAAAAAAAAAGTACGTCACCTGTGTTCTTTTTCTTCCAATAACTGGGCGTACGGCTACAAAAATGGTATATTTTTGTATTATCCCACTTCTGATATAAGCAATCGGCTGAAATAAAACCAATAAGTAACACTTTTCCATTATTTATTGTATATCCCAATACAATTTCGAGATGTCCTCCATTTTGCGTCTATCGAATGAATGATGTCCAGTATGAATGTAGCTACGAATTAAGATGCTTCAGATCGATCAAGGGCGCTTGCGCAGCAACTTCATTTCAATTGAACTCATTCACCGCCTTCTCAATCTTCCGACAGCAAATGGCGCCAACACAGACTATAATTCATTACATTGACTATCCGTCAATACACCAACTGTTTACATTATAAAGGTCTATATTTAATAATCTAACAGGTAGTAGAAACATAATGCAGCGAGTGACGACCGTAGAGTAAGAACTTGTCCGTGCTGTCATTGAATAGGTGCCGAAAAAATTTGACAATATCTTCACTTTCTCCGAGATTTTTCTCTCTATATTTTTTCAATACAATTGTGTACTTTGACTCACCTTGAATAGACTGATGTTGATAATGAGGTTCAATCATGGGATCGTAAACCACTGAGCACCTTTTCGATTGACAACAAGCCCTTTAATGTCCTCTGATTTGTTGGGGGCACAGGCCTTCCATATGGATGGATACCATCACGATAGCCAAGTGTGGAATTGTGGATTACTGGGTATTAACGACTGCAGATGCAGCCGGGACTAACGGCTCAACGACCTTCTCGAGATGATAATACTTTTGGTCACCCAACATTTTTATTCAGCGAGCGAACATTGCTTAGTTTACACAATCGCAGGCCGAACGTGCTACGCCATTATGTCACCGCCATCGCTTTCATTTTCGACACACACAGTATTGTAAGCAATTATACCTTATGGGCACCAACCTATTGATATAGGTACACTTATGTACATTACAAATGTATTTCGCTGTACAGCGTGGCCCAAATGGAACGAGCGCTCGTAACAGCGAGCGGTAATCGCTTGTTGCGCTCGTAGGGCTGCCACCTCCACACTGGATGAATATTAATTTTTTATTTTTATGCTAGACAGCGAAGCTCTTGGCCTTCATATCACCTGATGGTAAGTGACGATAAGGGCGAATCAAGCTTCATCATTCATTGTATGTATGAGCTTCATCTAGGACCCTCAACCACAGAGTAGGGGCTATCTTATAACAAATTGTCGGAACACAATAATGTTGTTAACATAAGATGCTGGACAGGCGGACTCGAAAAAAAGACCTACATACATACATACATAAAACACGCCTATATCCCCGAAGGGGTAGGCAGAGGTGAACTGGCACCCAGGTTTCGCCAATTATATTAGGTCCCATGTAATAGGTGGCGAGCCTATTGCCATTTATCGGGCACAAAAGTCGCAGTACATTGCTATTGTTAGGTGGTATAAGAGGAACGCTGCTGCCCATTCCTCATAATGATTTATCCTTAGTCGCCTTGTACGACACCCACGGGAGAGATTTGGGGTAGTGACAATTGTATTCTACTCTGCCGTCACCACACGGCCGAAAAAAGGCCTACCACCAATTAAACCGAGTTCAAATTAGTACTCCCCTGGGGATCGACCCCGGGACCTCGGGATTTATTTCCGACGGGGAACCAATAGACCACGGAGGTGGTATAATATAATAATAAAGAAAGATTATTAGGCGGAATATAGTAATATTAAAGATTTCAACGCCAGACCTATGTAGGTAAAGAAGTTATGGATGCTTCTATAATTTCTTATTGTGACTTCCGAAGTCATGCAGACAATAGCTCTTAATATAACAAAAAATATTAAACAATATTTTTTTAAACTGATATAAGCCTTTTTACATCTTTATATTTTTGCCAGCCCTAGTCTGGAGTATTAAAATTTGTTGAATTCATCGCCAACAAAATATGTTGTTAATTGTCTCTTTCGTAGTAGAAATGTATTTTTAAGTAGAAGATCGGAGGTGAAATGTCTAGAAATTTTGATGTCGCTTCTCGTATATTACCTACTTATACCCCCGAATACAGAAACGCTTATCAAAGTTTGAGTCTTGCTTAACATTTAAATGTTGTCAAAATTGACGTTTTTCCATACAAATTCTGACAGGTAATGTCCACTTAACTTTTTAAGCAGTCCCCCAAATTTGATTAGCGTTTCTGTATTCGGGGGTTAGAGTGTTTCTACATACACATAAATCACGCCTATATCCCAGAGGTGAATTGAACACCCACTTTTCGCCAATTCAGTTAGGTTCCATGTAATCGGTGGCGAGCCTATTGCCATCTATCGGGCACATAAATCGCAGTACATTGCTAGGCGTAAGAGGAACGCCGCTGCCCATTACTCAACGCTGGCTTTACCCTTACCCCCGAATACAGAAACGCTACTCAAATTTTGGGGACTGCTTATCAAGTTAAGTGGACAGTACCTGTCAGAATTTGTATGGAAAAACGTCAATATTGACAATAATTCAATATTAAGTGGATCTCAAACTTTGAATACCGTTTCTGTATTCGGGGGTAAGTTCCCTTAGTTAGTTGTACGACACATGTGGTGTGCCGTGTGGTGACGGCAGAGTAGAATACAATTGTCACCACCCCAAATCTCTCCCGTGGGTGTCGTACAAGGCGACTAAGGATAAATCAGTGATGAGGAATGGGCAGCAGCGTTCTTCTTATACCACCTAGTACTATAATACTAATGTACTGCGACTTTGTGCCCGATAAATGGAAATAGGCTCGCCACCTGTTACATGGGACCTAACATAATTGGCGAAGCGTGGGTGCTAGTTCACCTCTGCCTGCCCCTTCGGGGATATAGGTGTGATTTATGTATGTATGTATATACGACACCTACACCTCCAGGAGAGATGGTGACAATTTTATTCTGCTCTGCCGTTACCACAGAGCATTTCTGCATATTCAATTACATACACACATAAATCACGCCTATATCCCCGAAGGGGTAGGCAGAGGTGAATTAAACACCCACTTTTTACAAATAAGTTAAGTTAGGTTAGGAGAAGAAGAAGATAAAAGACAAGCGATCTGAGTCATTCTTTGCTGTACCCCCCTTTGTAATAAATGTACTTTTTGGTCGCTCATCTTATGACCGGCCTTAGCAAACCTTGCTTAATTTGCGCAATCGCAACACGGTAGCCCCTGCGCCATTGGGCTTCTCCAGAGCCTTGACCAAGGCTTGCGTCAATCGAACCCAGTACTAATACTATGTCTCCCTCAACTTTAAAGAACACTTGGGAACTTGCAAAACTTCCCTAAAAGTCGGCTCCGGCAGCTGCTTACAATTTTGTAACTAATTAATAATTAATTCCCCTTAGAACCGTTCCTCGAGAAGCTCTTTCCTTTGGCAAATTGAGAACTTTCTTTTGTTATAGGGAACGCTACAACAATAACTTTGACTAAGTGGAAACTAGGTATAGTGAAAACGGGCATGTTGCCTAGTACAAAAGTAACTTTGACCAAGTGTACATTACAGGGGAAACGGGTATGCTGCCTAAAGTAAACTAAGCCCGGCTAGCATGACCACCAAAACACGATATGATATAGCCATTTATCGCGTTGAACAGTTAAAAATCATTGGATTTTAAAACTTGAATAAGCCTGAATTGAGTAAGCTTCTAAGGCTATATCATATCGTGTTTGGGTGGTCATGCTAGCCGAGCTGTTGTATTATGTTACAGTCAAAACTCTCAGCCGGTCAAAATCACTGATTTCTTAATTAGATTTTAAAATGAGCACCATATTAATATTTTGTTTTTAAGACACTCATTTTTGATTGATATAATAAACCATCGCACCAGAGAGGTGTTAATGTGAACAGATGCACTGGAAAGAAAAATTGCCATAGCAAGAGAACGGTAAACGGAATGATTGGGATGTCAACATTCCAATCCATACTGCTCAAAGTTTTGGCTTAGGTTTTACACAGGTGTAGACCGGCTGTAAAACCTCATCATAATCAACAAACAATCATAAAAAGAGTAGGTTCTCAATTCGTCTGTATTTTTTTTGTTTGTTATCTCAGAACTTTTTTGGGTATGCTGTTATTGCATACAGACCCTAAGGCGGGCTAATCTTCCTTATTTGACTTTTACACCACTTCAGCAGTGAAATGAACCAGGCACATTCTACGGAATTTTTTTTCGCTTCTAGGCCAACATGGTAGAAAAAATTGATAACTAAAACGAAATTTTCATCAGTCCACACCACAGCTACTCTCCCAGATAGATAAATAAATATATTTACACTCACACCTATCATCTAGCCCAAAGTAAGTAGCATAAGCACTTGTGTTATGGATACTAGATGACGGACATATTTTTAATATAATTATGTATATAAATGTTGAAAATATACTACATAAACATATACACAACCATGACTCGGGAACAAACATTTGTGGTCATCACAAAGTTTGCCCCTACCAGGATTCGAACCCGGGACCTCTCGGCCAATACCCAGCAATCTGAGCATTCGACCAAGGCGGCCGTCGTCAGATAAAAGAGTTCAGAACGGTACTTTTATTCAGTCCACAGCTACTCTCAATGGCCAAAAGGGTTCAATGTCAAACAGAAACGCTAGCGGTCCAACAAAACAACCACAGCTCAACTTTGTCTACGAGCTAAGCGAGCTGTGGCCATGACATCTCCAATGCACTTCGCTATGTAGCTCGCAAACTTAGCCTGACGTTATCTGTTTGTAAGTAACTCTCTGGTGGAAACTTCGGATTGGGTAAGGTCTGGCTAGATGAGAATTAAACTAAAAGGAAGTAAAACGTAGTGGATTAGCCTTAGCGGACATCCAGTCTTACTGCCGCACTCAGAGATGTCAAATAACGTTAATGAGTACTTAACGCCAAAAAATGACAATGTAATACTAGTCGCTATTCTTGCCGGGTCTATGGTCTAGATTTGAATGAAAATTTTTGACATTAAATGCTCATTAAAGTTAATTGACGTCTCTGATTGCGGCAGTTAGGCTGCGATTCCGCTAAAGATGTGCTAGGATGCTTTGCGAAGGATGTGTTTGAGGAGAAACAATAAAAGCACTCCACATTCACAGGCATGTAAAATGATGTGACTATCTTTAATGCCACCACTGCTGGGGCACGGGCCTTCCCTGTGGACGGAAGACAATACTCCTCACTCCCACCACATTAGGTACCTACTATAAAACTGATGTAATCGAAATTGCCTGCTTAGGCTGCGTTTGCCAGAATGCGTTGCCAGTGATGTGTTTGAGGAGAAACAATAGAATCACGAGGAGCTCGCCAGCTCAGTGGCATAGCGCGCTTAGCCTGCGATTGCGTATACTAGACAAAGTTCACTAAGGCCGGCCATTGGATGGGTGACCAATAATTTACTATCTCGAGTTCCTCCTTGGTCCCGGCTGCATCTGCAGTCGTTAATACCCACCAACCCGCACTGGGTCAGCGTGGTGGATTATGGCCCATTCTCCTTATATTCTTCCATCCATAGCGAAGGCCCGTGCCCCAGCAGTGGGGACATTAAAGGGCTGGTGATGATGATGTTGATAAATAATTTATGTGTGCAGATTTATGTTTATGTGAGTGAGTTGAATAAGAGTCAGAAATGCCACCTAAGCTATTTAAGCAAGTTCTAATTAGCCCAATTTCTTTTGTTGTCAGTGCCAATCTTCGTCATACTCGTATAAAAAAAATGTTTTTAGGTCTCTAATCATTTCGTAATTATTTCAATAGAGGAGCCAAGACACGTATGTAGTAACTGATCCTCTGATAGTATAATAGTAGGAGGTAGACGTGGGTTGGTTGAGCTTTGTGGGCAGAGATAGCGAATAACCCAATCTACTAATGTTAATCCTATAATGTGGACTGCAGAGTGTAATGAGATAATTTCTGTGAGAGTGAAATATAATAGATCATGGTTTGAAAGGAAATGAGGTCAGAAAAATCGAAAAATGATTCTCGATGAAAATTATTATTTATGGCGGCATACCCACAGAGGGTTCTTGTCAGACAGGCGGCCGGCTGTAAAACCTGGGCCAAAACCTTGAGCTGTATGGATTGGCATGTTGTCTTCCCAATCATTTATTCATCACTAGCACCTTTATGATGACGTGACGGACTATATGAAACAAATGGGAGTGGATGGCTTGATCATGTCTGGTAAATGGAAGAGTACATAAGGAAACATACCTACTGCGGCGACCCTAGATAAACTGGGAACTGTATACAATAACAGCATGTTTGTCATTAGTCTATGACTTATTTGAAGTTCTCAGTTTTATCGTCATATTCTTTCTTTCCTGTTACCAATTATTCCGTTAGTATGAATTCTGTACATCTCATAGTTTTTTGAACTACAGCACTCCCGATTGTGAAATTGAACCTTGTTACTATGTGCCCTAAGAACCATTTTTGATCCAAAATCAACAACCTTCGCAAGACGAGCGGAGTCAGACAACAGAAGTTTTAATGACCCAAATTTCGAACTCCACATAAGTGAAATAGTAAGTCGTATTTTAATGCAGACAAATGTCACCACCCCCAGCTCTCCCGCGGGCGACGTGGGGATCAAATGAGACACCTATCGTAGGTATTATATTCATAGAAAAAAATTAAAAGACACAATTTTTGGTTATTAGGTAATTTTTTATCAATCGTCTAAAGTGGAATAATTTTATTTACGGTAATCATCATTAACAGCCGTGTGGTGACGGCAGAGTAGGTAAAATACAATTGTCACCACCCCAAATCTCTCCCGTGGGTGTCGTACAAGGCGACTAAGGATAAATCATTGATGAAGAATGGGTAGCAGCCTTCCTCTCATCAATGTACTGCGACATTAGTGCCCGATAAATGGCAATAGGCTCGCCACCTATTACATGGGACCTAACATAATTGGCATAACGTGGGTGCTAGTTCACCTCTGCCTACCCCTTCGGGGATATAGGCGTGATTTATGTATGAATGTATCATTAACTAGCCCCTCCTACCCTAATGTCACATAGCTAGGTAAGTTGAACTGCTCTAACTTAAACTGATGATAAGTTCATGCGTGCTTGATGATACCCACAAATCCATACTGCAATCGTAGTACTAAAAAGGTGCGTACATAATTCAAACCTAATTATCCCTGTAGGGGTAGCCAAAAGTAGGTAGACTAAATTAATACCTACTCTTCGCCAGAATATTAATTAGTACCTGCAAATCAAGATACTTCTCAAAACAAAAGCGCTTATTGAGGTGGAATAACTTACTGTGGTTTAATTGGTAAAGATCCGATGGCAATAGCCTAAATAATATTATAATGTAAAAAAAAACTAGTCATAGTCCGTAAGTAACGCTTCCGAATCAAAAAATCATTGACACAAAAAAGCTAATCGCTTAGCCACTCGTGTCCGCAATATTGTAAAATGACCTTTATTATTACAAGTTAAAAGTGCTCTTTCGATCACGAGACAGCTAAAGAGCAACAACCTTGTGCGCCTAGCAATTATTAGTTCATTCACGCACCTGTCAGTAAGATTCGCTATTTCTAGTCTGTGGGAAAATTAATACTCTGTGCCCACTGACCACAGATAATTTCAATTAAATTTATATTTTTAAATAGTCTTTTTTACGGCTACTACAGATGGATATTTTGGAACATATTGTTCTAACTCGTTGTATTGTTTCGAACTTATTGAAAGATGATGCTCTTATCATCATCATCATCATCATCATCTTCCTGCCATAATCCCAGTTTATCTGGGGTCGACATATACGTTCAAGTGGAACTCATCTTCCATTGAAAGTCAGACGTCTTGAAACCCCTTACTGCCGCACTCAGAGACGCCAATTAACTTTAATAAGTATTCAATGTCAAAATTTTTGATTCAAATCTAGACCATAGACCCGGCAAGAATAGCAACTAGTTTTGAATTGTAATTTTTTGATGTTAAGTACTCATTAACGTTATTTTACGTCTCCGATTGCGACAGTTAGTCTTTTACACCGGAAAGGTGCTATTGATGAATGAATGTATAGAATAGCGATGGAAAGGACTTTGTCAAGAGGCCGACGAACGGAGAGAGTGGTTGGGATGCCAACAATCCAACCATACTTCTCCAGGTTTTTGCTTAAGTTTTACAGAAGGCTGCCTGACTGACAATTTGGGTATTTGTTGCTGTTGTTGGTGGTTTGCCCTTCATTAATGCTGACAGCATTATTGTGTTAAGACTATTTGGGATAAGACAGCCAGCCTCTGTGGTTGAGGGTTCCAGGTGAAGCTCGATTCCATCTTCGGCCCTCAGCGTCACTTACCATCAGTCAAGAGCTTCCCCTGTCTAGCATAAAATAAAACCTGCATTCAACAATAGATGTCTACGAACGTCACAATAAGCCTGTAGCCAAGGAATCTAACAAACAAACAAACAAATATTCTTTATTGCGCACACAGTAACAAAAATTATAAAAAAAGAACAAAGAGCAATAGACATGTATGGACAATAGGCGGCCTTATTGCTATAAGCAATCTCTTCCAGGCAACATTGGTAATAGACAAATTTTAAATATATAAAAATCAGTGGGGCAACTAAGAAATAAATAAATAAACAACTAATTTATAAACTACATTAAATATAAACAGCAAAACATTACAACTTACATAAAACTACTTAAATAGAGGTTTGGAATCTAAGTATAGATTAGAACGGATTGTTAAATATTAGAGATGTGCCGTATGACTTAAGCCGACTATCCAGCCGATTAGTCAGTTGTAAGAAGGCCCACTAGTCAGCCAACCCGATCGCGGTTTCGGGAATACAGTGGACCCCCGGTACTCCGACAAACGTTTTGCAGGGCAGTGTCGGACTAGCGAAGTTGTCGGATTATAGAGTACTGCCAGAACCCCCTATAGTTCGGACTTTTTTACAAACGAGTACCTTGTAATCCGACAAATTACAGATCCAAACATGAGATTTTTTTATGTTACACTCATGCTATATGTATGTCAAATTTAGTAAATTAAACAACACAGAAACCTTAAATTTTATTATAAAATTAACGTCATTAATGCTATGTAACTTTAAACAAAACAATAACCTTACATTAAACACCCATTTTTCACCAATTAAGTTAGGTCCCATGTATTAGGTGGTCGTCAAATTAACGTCATTAATGCTATGAAACTTTAAACAAAACAATAACCTTACATTTGGAATTGTGTACAAATAAATGTACATATTAAAAAAAATCAAAAATTATGTACTTAATACTCATGATGTCGGATTACAGGGGGTGCCGTATTAGTCAGGGGCCGGATTACCGGGGGTCCACTGTATTCGGTTATTTCCGTGACTCTTCGTTAACACCTGAATCTGCGGTGATGCGCGTAGAGCTATATTAACATTCAAGCGCAGAGTTAAATTAATATATTTTGTGTATGAAATTAATTTCTAACTAATTATTAAAATTGTATAACAAACATTGATCTTTATGATGTTATTTATTCCTGTGAGGTAGTTGGTGTTTTACAACAAACCCTGTACCTATATTATTTTATTGAGAAATACATAGAAAGTAAGAAGCCGGATTCGGAGTCGGCTTTACCGGATAGTCGCCGACTAGTCAGAACATCACTACTAAATAAAGATTGATCGACAGTCTTAAGAACCTAAGGAATTGGATTCTCACAAACCTCATCCTTGAGTACCGTCGGAACTTCATTCACGAAGAACTCTCAACGAAATCGAATCACAAAAGAGAAATAATTGGATTTTCCAACGCTTCTGACTTCAGTGTTCAAAAAGGCCATTCAAGTATCTTTAGGCGGACACTTGACACGACCGTAGACCGTAGATGCCAGTCTGGGTGAATGACCTTTGCGCTGAAAGACAATTTCAGTTGAAAAACATGAAACTAGGGTGTCTACCTGTGATGTCTACATAAGAACGAAAGCACAGTGAAAACACACCCCTTTTACGTTTCTTCTCCTTCTTGCCCTGATCCATCTCTAGGCGGGGTCGTCGGCACAACATATTTTTTTTCTTCCACTCCTCTCTATCCTTCACCAACTCTCATCCCACTCCTCTCGCTATCATTACATAGTCCATCCATCTTTTATTTGATCTTCCTTTCTTATTTACAACACGTTTCCGTTTACGGCAATCAAATTCCGACTGAATTTCAATAACGACTTAATCTAATTGGCGAAACGTGGGTGTTAATTCACCTCTGCCTACCCCTTCGGGGATATAGGCGTGATTTATGTATGTATAATAAACCTAGTACTTGATATCTAAAATCGACTAAAAATAATCCGGAATCAAATGTTGACAATCAATCAATATTGACGTGGCGTGGGAATTCGTAATTCTGTAACTATGAATTCTCATCATGTCAATATTTGATGCCGCTTCGCAGCCGCTGAGGTGAGGCCTCGTCACGCTCGTATTGCTCGTTCGGTTTGTGGTTTGTTTTGATTACAGTTCTGAACTAACCTGGCCTAACGTCACACACCCTAATGTCTCTTTTATAGTGGCAAGTTTTTCGGAAATAAGTGAATTCCTTATTTCCTATATTTCGTTTGCTGAATTCCGTTGTATGGAACAGCACTCAGATTTATAATCCGGTAAAGTGGGTACTTAATTTGATTTATGTTTTGTAATAAATTATAATTATAATTTTAACACATAAAATATTTATGTAACAATCAAAAATAACTCCAGTGATAACAAGTTGTAGTGTTAAAAAAACCGTAAGAAGCATTTACATACCTCTAATTTTCATGATTTTCATTTTAATTCGGATTCGAAAAACAAACTGCAGGGTTAAGATAAGAACCTCATTATCAATCTTTAGCACCATGGTAGCACGCGGGGAGGATGCACTTCTGCTTTCAACCCCGAGGACTCGACCTGGGGACATATGTCCCCTCACCTCATGATACTTTCACCGACTAAAACCACCTTTTCAGCCTTACTCGGGAAGGGTACAGGCGTCATCTGTAGCGACCGCCCCCTAAGAAGGGAGGGAGAGGCAAGCTACAACGGTCCTTTTGCTTGGTAATATAGTAATTTATGACCAGCGCCGAAACATAAGGCAGTAATGAGATTCAGAACCAGTCACGAGATGAATTCGATACGGATCAATAATAACAATCATATGGGATTGGAATGAAGTAACAATCAATTGAAAGCTTTCATTCATTGTTTTCTAATGAACTTTTGCGATTGCACATTTTAAATATTCATAAATATTTATGCTCCATCTTACTATCTATCTATTGATAGATATGTAATGTATAAATCACGCCTATGATCCCCGAAGCGGTAGACCTTTCGCCAACAATTATAGGTCTAAATTAATAATCCTCATCATATTTATAAGCTGCCGTGTGGTGACGGCAGAGTAGAATACAAATGTCACCACCCCAAAGCTCTACCGTGGGTGTCGTACAAGGCGACTAAGGATAAATCAGCGATGGATGAGGAATGGGCAGCAGCGTTCCTCTTGTACCACCTAGCAATATACTGCGATTTTTGTGGCAATAGGCTCGCCACCTATTACATGGGTCCTAACATAATTGGTGAAACGAGGGTGCTAGTTCACCTCTGCCTACCCCTTCGGGGATATAGACGTGATTTATGTATGTGTGTATTTATATTTATAAGGACGAAACCAGCGAGAGGCTGTTTCTTATATATAGGTGATAGGGGGAAAATAACGTTTGCCGGATCAAGTAGTAGTAAAGAAATATGTCTCGATGTGAGATAGAGGCAAAATTCCGACATTATTCGAGAAAATTACACAAACATAAATATGTATAATTAAAAATAAAATGAATATGATTTATTCTATAATATTATATAAGAACGTGAAAATAAACAATAGAAAACCCCATTTGAATAAGACAACAGAGCCATGCATTGTACTGTAAACATAATATAAAGACAAGTATTTTACGTACAGCAGACAACAGGTGAAGTGTGACGCTTTGCGTGGCAAATTAGGCCGTATGCACTAAGTAACTAGGAGCAATACTGTCTGAGAAGTGTCACCTGAGATGTTGTAAGCCTGTATCATTTTATGTGGCCCATAGAAATACCGACGCAGATACAATTGTAACGAAGAGAGGCTGTTCGTTTTTATGGCTCAAACACGATCCGAACCTGCGCCCTCTAGCTGTTATTGTTGTATTGAATTCCATCGAAAATGTACTTAAATACAATGTTACTACACTACATAAAGTGTATTTAATTTTGTTGTTGTGATTTAAATCTAGGATAGGTTTAAATTACTAGAACAAAATTAAATGACTGTCAAAATACATAACATAATATGGAATGGAAGTTATGGAGTTAAAATAAAAGTTATGGACATGAATGTTGATGGATGTCGAAGTAGAGGAAGACCACTGAAAAGATGGATGGATTGAGTGAGGTGTGATATGAAGGTGATGGATGTGAATGAGGAGATGACGAGTGACAGAAGAGAATGGAAAAAGGACATACTGCGCCGACCCCAAATAGGATGGGATAAGGGCAGAGCGATGATGATGATAATACAGAACATAATAATTTAATTCACGTCTATTTATCCCCGAAGCTAAGGGGTATGCAAGGCAGAGATAATATAACACACACATTTCACCATCACCAGGTATGAAATTGTTTCCATACACCCAATGGGACAATGGAAGACAATAAACTATTATAATAATAATACTTAATGGGGTTGGCCGTGTGGTGACGCCAGAGTAGAATACAATTGTCACTACCCCAAATCTCTCCCGTGGGTGTCGTACAAGGCGACTAAGGATAGATCAGTGATGAGGAATGGGCAGCAGCGTTCCCCTTATACCACCTAGCAATAGTACTGCGACATATGTGCCCGATAAATGGCAATAGGCTCGCCACCTATTACATGGGACCTAGCATAATTGGCGGAACGTGGGTGCTAGTTCACCTCTGCCTACCCCTTCGGGGATATAGGCGTGATTTATGTATAATGTATGTATGTAATGGATATAAATATCGATTTTCAACATGGCCTTTCACGTACACGAGAATATACTTTAGGCAGTATGCCTTATTTGGGCCCCTTTACCTTACTGCGATTCACGTGCCTCATTGATCGCCCCCTATTACATGGGACCTAACATAGTTAGCAAAATGTGGCTGTTAAAAAACACCTGCCTAATAAAAACACATACATTAATCACGCCTTTCTCCCCTGAAGGTGGTAGGCAGATGTGTTATAACTCCCGTGTTTCGACAGCTTATTTCAGGTCCCATGTAAAGCGGGTCTATTGCCATTCACCGGGAACTAAATTGCTAGATATTGCACTGCTTCCCATTTCTCGTTATATTATATCTCTTAGTCGCCTTGTACGACACCCACGAGAGAAGCAGGGGTGGTGACAATTGTATTCTTCTCTGTCGTCATCACACGGTAATAAATAGGCCTGTTTTGTGTTAATATTATATTATTATATAGTGTGTTCTTATGCAGACTAGCGGAGATTATTCTGATCGAGCTACTCACAAGGACTTGGAATTGCAAAGTCATCTCTTACAAATACGGGATGATGAGAGTCAATGCCCTTCTTTATCGCAATGCGAAGATTAATCAGTCTGTTTGTGGAAAAGTGCGAATTTTCTTTTACAAAACACGAGCATTAATCTCGGTGGCAAAATGTCACCCAAGGTACTTTAGAATTCATTGCAAAATGTCACGTATTTCTTGGTTTTAGGGTTTTGGACAGCTCAAAGAAACAATGTCTAAAGGGGAGTAATAAAATAAATAAAATCGATTTACACCACTTTTCGCTAACACGAGAAAGATCTGTGAGGCAGGCGGACGGCATATAAACTTGGGCAAATCTAAGAGCATACCAATAAATATAATATACTGTGACACCGACCTCTCATTATTTTCGGGCAGGGTTGAAAGAAAGAAAGAAAGAAAAATCATTTATTGAGACACCACAACAAAGAAAAAAAATATCAAACATACTGATAACCTCAACTTCAGAGAAGAACCTTACAGAATTTGCCAGCCCCAACTCAACCCAGAGGTGTCGTAAAGGTCGACTAAGGGGGGTTTTCATGATGTAGACAATAAATACCTACCTTGAGACACCATAATGGTTAAGGGCAAATCATCAACAACAGTATATCTAAAGAGGGTGTCAGGCGGCTCTAAAACCTAAGGCAAAACCTTGAGCAGTATGGATTGAAATGTTGTCGCCCCAATCACATTTGACATGGTCCTCTCCATATTTTTTTTGAATAACTCTTTATTGGTAGCACCTTTCTATTGTGATCGATGATTGATGATTGATGATGATTGTAATTAAAAGGGGGATGGAATGGCTTGATGTCTACGACCGTATGAATGGAAGAGGAAACATATTGGAAAAACTGGGAATGGAGAGGATTGAATAAGGATTGGAAGAAGAAGTCTTCAAGGAAGTCCAAAGAACGAAAGAAGCATTACTCTTTGGGTGATCTCGGTGGCATATTATTAAGAATAATAAAAATCCAACAGAATACGACTTTTTGAAATCGATCTAACAAATACTTCGACTTTTATTTCTGTCGTGCCAAACTGATTGTGCTGTTGATTGTACCTCAGGCAATACGGCCCCATAATCAAAACAGATCTAACCATTTGAATGGGCAACCGACGTCCTCTAGCTACGCTAACATTACCTTACTTGTACGACATAATTTACTGCGCCGATGCGCTTGCGAAGCCCTTTGTACTAGACTAAGATGGATGTCGTCGCCTCATTAGGAGTATTATTATTTGATACAATGGCCTTAGTGGGACTCAAATGGGTTACTATTGTTTTTGTAGACGCCTACGAGCGGACGTGAGGCAGGAGCGACAGCGGGAGTTCACGCGAGTTGTTGTATTGCCGTAACAGTATTGGAAAATATCGCAGTGGCAAGCAGATTGGGCTTGGATCACTAAAAGTAAGCCTAACCCTTCAGGGATACAGGTGTGATTGTAATAATTATGTATGTATGTGTAGTGGAGGAGCTCGCTAGCGCTGTGATACCGCGGTTGGCCTGCGATTCCGTAAATTAAGCAATGTTCGCTAAGACCGGTTAAAACTATTATATCGAGTTACCAAAAAATGATTATCTCCAGTTCCTATGTGTTTCGGAAGGCACGTTAAGCCGTTGGTACCGGCTGCATCTGCAGTTGTTAATACCCACCAACCCGCACTGGGCATGTATGGTGAGTTCTAGCCCAATCTCCCTATATTCTTCCATCCATAGGGAAGACCCGTGTCTCAGCAGTGGGGAAATCTCAAAATAATAAGAATAGAATAGAATAGAATAAAAAGAATTTTACTATCAAGCACACAAACGACGCGCAAACCAGCATTCAAAAAAATAAAACAATTAAACAAATACAATACAGCAACATTAAAAACAATTCTGAAATAATACATATCTAACAATAAACTAGAATAAGCGGGTTAATTCATCTACTATACAGATAATATGCTCTAAGACGGGTCTTTGATACAGCAAATAGAATGTAATAAACCTACCTATTTTTATATAGTTCACAATTTCATTAATGCTTCAGCTTGTCCCTTTAACCAACAAGACTATTGCAGGATCAGATCAATTACAGTTGTTCGTTTGAGCCCACGCATTCTGGTCACCCGGTTCATTATTAATTGATAGTCTGAATATATTATATAGCAGATTGATGTCATATTTAAGTCTGCATCAGGTGGGTATCGTGGGAACCCAATGGATCAGCATAAATCTGTATTACAAAGAAAACAGAGGGCCTACAAAAGTATGGAACTGACGTACTGTTTTCTCTGTAATACGTCAGATTCATATACATTTGTATTCTATGCGTTCGAATAGATTCGCCACTTGGCTAGAGGTGCATGTCAGATAAAGTTTGAAAAATTTAAGTCTTGATGCGTGAATCGTACCCGTTTCATCCGCAATCCGAGCGGCTGCCTATACCACTCGGCCAACCAAAACTGCGGAACCAGTGGCATCATCACCAGCCCTTTAATGTCCTCATTGCTGGAGCACAGGCCTTCCCTATAGATGGAAAAATATAGGGAGAATTGGCCATAACCCACTTGGCTGGTCAAGTGCCGGTTGGTGGGTAATAGTGGGTATAGTTAATACTGCAGGTGCAGCCGGGACCAACGGCTTAACGTGCCTTCCGAAGCACGGGGAAACTCGAGATTATATTTTTTTGGTCTCTCATCCAATGCGTTAGCAAACATTGCTTAGTTTACGCTATTGGCTGACTTATGTCACTGCTAATTGGTTACTTACCAAACCAACCTACTGACTTTAAACGAATATCATTTTGAAAATAATTGGTAGACTACCTTCAAAATAATGTCCCCGATTCCTGTTTACAACAATGGCGCCAGTTGCACGGAAATCCTTCTTTTGTTCCTGATTCTTGAAAAAGGCGAAGCACTCCTTGGCTTTTGTTCCCCGGAAGAGGAAACAGGGAGTACTGTTAAAAGGAAAAAAATCAATAAGCATGAGTTTTGTTTCGTGAAATTCTCGAAAATTCCACGCTTGATTCTAAATTAGGCTTCTTCTGATGGAAGGAGCGATGAAGGATGCTATTTAGGAAATTCCAAGGCCTTGGAAAATAAGACGTGTGGTGAGGGCAGAGCAGAATACTAATAATAATAATAATAATCATTTATTTGCAAAAATATGGTTACAGAGATGTTATATTTTAAGGTACCGACATATTTTGTTGATTATATCAACGTGCAAATATTTCAAAAATTAATTAATTGTCCATTTTCAATTACAAATCCTTCACATTGTCATGCATAATATTAATTAAAATAAATTTAAATTGATAAAAAAAATACAATACTAATAAAATATTCAATTAATTTATAAATAATTCTCCCAAAATAATTTCAATAAATATAACAATTACTATTGTCACCATCCCCAATCTCTCCCGCGGGTGTCGTACAAGGCGACTAAGGGTAAAGTAAGCGATGAGTAATTGTCAGCACCGTTCCTCTTAAACCACCTAGCAATATACTGCGATTTACGTGCCCGCTAGATGGCAATAGTCTGGCAGCTACTACATAGGAAGGTTAGGTTAACCACTCAAACATGTATGTGCCATCAGAAACACGTCTGACTCCTCTCTTATCATAATATTTGCAACCCTTGTCTGCCTTATACATTGAGGTGACATAATTATTGTACCTATACCTAACTGGCGTTACCACGCTACATAGTCTGATTTGTATTAAATAAATCCACGACGAAACCAAATCAAAAAATTGATACTGAGTTGGCTGGATAGCTCTACAAATATGACCTGTCAGGCTTTTTTAGCTCATTTACAATCCTATTGTGCTAATCCCGATACCCAGCGGTAATCGATATCAACCTATCGAATGTCTGTAACAGACGCAATTCCTCGACGGAAGTGGGTTTCAGTTCAATACGTCAGTTGTGGTTTATTTGTACATATTGAATAAAGACCAGACATCGTGTTTGTTACAAGCTGGCTATAGAATTAGACGTTTGGTGGCGTAGTAAGTATTGTTACATAGAAACTTGTTTTCATGTATTCCTCCAGTATTTTTTTCTATCCACGCAATATTCAATTATTGCTATAATCTAATTCATCCCATCTATGATTTATGTCTATCTTGTATACATTATATACCATTTCACTGTCCATATCTAAATAATGGCATTGAATAACTACAGCTTATCATTTTATTCCATTTCATCATTTACCTGCCTTGTTCCCCGATTATCTGGGGTCGGCGCAGTATGTTTGTTTCCTCTTCGATTCATATTGGTCTACGTCATCAAGTCATCCACTCCCATTTGATTCATTTATTTATCATCCATCAAACCAGAATACTCACCACGCTGGCCAGCTTTGTGGGTGTAACTGACTGCAGACGTAGTCGGCACCAACGGCCTGACGTGCCTTCTGAAGCACAGAGGATCTCGGGATAATATGTTTTCGGTCACCCACCCAATGGCTTAGCGAACATTGCTAAGACACCAATAATTGACAAACTATAAATGTTATTTCATAGGGCTGATGATGAATTTATTGAAGATTCTTAATTAGGCATAGTAATTAATGTGAGTACACAATGCAATCACAA
Source organism: Cataclysta lemnata (assembly GCA_963931975.1). Classification (NCBI taxonomy): domain Eukaryota; kingdom Metazoa; phylum Arthropoda; class Insecta; order Lepidoptera; family Crambidae; genus Cataclysta; species Cataclysta lemnata. The sequence continues at coordinate 2,641,974 of OZ008342.1, forward strand.
AAGACCTGAGAAAACGTATTTTGGAATCTGTGTCTGACATTGATGTAGGTATGCATTATATAAATCAAGCCATGCTTGCAATAGGTGCTTTCAATTTTAATTATCTTGATATCCCGAAAATGCCTTTTGACTTACAAGATGTATTGAAATTCAATTAAATGTTTGAAGTTTGTTTGTCGACTTAGGTGTTAGTGTTTTTACTGGTTATCTGGGGTTAGCGCAGTACCTAACGCTCTTCTATTGCCATCAAGTCATTCAGTCCCTTTACATTCATATCGTCCCACCAGGCATTACCGGAAAGTTTGTAAGATGAATAAATGTACAGATAAGTGACGGAATGGACCATGGCGAAAAACCGATGAACGGAGAGGGTAACATTACAATCCATATTGCTAAAAGTCTTGGCTGCCGGCCGCCTGCTGACATCAGCTCTCTTTGATTAATCTATAAGACAGTTACCAGCAAGTATGTCTACAAATACAGTTATATAACCTGAATAAATACTAACATCATCTAGACGTGGTGGTTTTATCTGCAGAATAGCAGAAAACGTTACAAACAACAAAGCGTTACGTATGACCCACAAACATTAATACTTGCCCAAAAATATTCGCGCACAAACGTAGTTTGGCTCCGTATTTGTGCCGCAAAAGTCATTTCACTTCGCTGTTGCGAATTCTCGTAATGTTTTCATATTGTACCACCGTTTTCGTTGGAACAAACGCTAGATTACATTTGGGAATTCGTAACAAAGCGGAGCTTAAAGTATGGAAGTCGCTGGGTCTTGCGAAAGTGATTTATAGACAAGATAAGAGATGTGTGTTTCAAATTATATTTACGGAATACCAAAATCGCTTTGTCTGTAATAGTGTTAAGTGACTGACAGAACAGAAGCCATTCGAATTTTAAACCCCTCATTCCACACGGGGGATTGGTTTTATCTTAATCATTTTTTTAATTTGCCTCAGTAGAATTTGCATTCTTCCAGAAGATGATCGATAATTATTAGAGTAGATACATCTTGGGTCGGCGCAGTTAGTTTTATATTTCCATAATATTGTTCTGCTGTCATAAAATTCTGATCATCTCATATTAATTACCCTGCGTCGTATTAATTTATAAATTCATTTAATATCAATGCTTTATTGGAGTTGTGCCGTGTGGTGACGGCAGAGTAGAATACAATTGTCACCACCCCAAATCTCTCCCGTGGGTGTCGTACAAGGCGACTAAGGATAAACCAGTGATGAGGAATGGGCAGCAGCGTTCCACTTATACCTACCACTTAGCAAAGTACTGCGAATTTGTGCCCGATAAATGGCAATAGGCTCGCCACCTATTACATGGGACCTAGCATAATTGGCGCAGCGTGGGTGCTAGTTCACCTCTGCCTACCCCTTCGGGGATATAGTCGTGAATTATGTATGTATGTATGTATGTATTTATTGGAGTTATTGCTGAAATAAATACTGTGTTGCCGTGTGGTGACGGCAGAGTAGAATACAATTGTCACCACCCCAAATCTCTCCCGTGGGTGTCGTACAAGGCGACTAAGGATAAATCAGTGATGAGAAATGGGCAGCAGCGTTCCTCTTGTACCACCTAGCAATAGCAATGTACTGCGACTTTTGTGCCCGATAAATGGCAATAGGCTCGCCAACTATTACATGGGACTTAACATAATTGGCGAAACGTGGGTGCTAGTTCACCTCTGCCTACCCCTTCGGGAATATAGGCGTGATTTATGTATGTTTTTTGAAATAAGGAATAATTGTAAATAAACGTGTTTAGAATGGTGCCTTTCGGAAAATCGCCGCCGAGAGAGATTACGAATTACGAACCCTTTTCCTTCCAGTTAATCTGGAAGAAGATATAATAGCACAGATATATGATATCTGTGGTTGCTTGGATTGATGCTTAGTATTAATGTAGTTCCGATACGATTACAATGTTCGCAGTACTCCGTCTACTAAAGTCTATAATATTATTGAAGTGTGATTAGTAATTCTCATTCCTCAGAGATCTCTCTTTATTGTCGGATATATTAAGTGTTTATGTACCAAGTAAGTAGCGTGCATTACAATAACAGTTCCCATCGTTTTTCAAAGGTGTTAAGATTTCATTCGGCACCAATTTTATAGCATCGGCTCAATTCCCATGCTATCGTCTATTGTATCGGCACACTGATCTAATTACCAGTGCTGTGATTCTGATCTCGTTTCGTTTGTGCAGCAGGTTGATGTGAGAACGTTTTTCAAAATCGATTTCGCAAACATTGATTACCATTTTGTTCACGAAATACACGGCACTGCGACTTTTGTTCCCGATAAATGGCAATAGGCTCGCCACCTACATGGGACCTAATATAATTGGCGAAACGTGGGTGCTAGTTCACCTCTGCCTACACCTTCGGGGATATAGGCGTGATTTATGTATGTATGTATGTATGTAATACACGGAAGAAAACCAGAAATTGCGAGAGATATAAATGAAAACTTAATTGAATATGAGAACTATAATAACAAGAATTTCGAACAAAAAACACCATCAACATGTCATAAAAATATCCATATAGAAAGGCAATCTGATTAATTGTAACAGTGTGATGTTAGAATAATTAGTCAACTCTAGTCAACTGCCTCATTGACATCCACATTTACAAAATGGACGCTTCTAGAAACCTCGCGAATAAACAGCAAGTGAAAAACACAACACTCACCAAGTCTATATTAGTTTCGAAACGCATAAAGTTCCTGCCACTTTATCCCCCTCTGTTGTCTCGGCTTAGTTGTTGCAAGTAATGAGAAATTCCTGGAGCATAGTTGCTTTTGTTGTATAGTGAGTCTGAGTATTGTTTCTGATAGCCGATTATTGAAGAAAAGATACCGCATTGCCATTGAAAGCTAGGATGAATTATTTGAAGATTATTTTGGAACATTGCTTAAAAATGGCATTTCAGATGTAGTGGGCTATGAATGATATTTATGAAGAAGAAAAAACAGAAACAAGACAAAACTTCAATTAAATGGTTCAATTATGATGGATAAAAGAAATCATTTACTGCCGCACTCAGAGACCTCAGTTAACTTTAATGAGTATTTAATGTCAAAAATTTTCTTTCAAATCTAGACCCGGCAAAAATAGAGACTAATTTTGAATTGTCATTTTTTGACGTTAAGTACTCATTAACGTTATTTGACGTCTCTGAGTGCGGCAGTTAGACTCTTTTAGCGCCCCATTATCACATAAATATGCGATAGAAGAGCAAACTGCAGTTTGGTAGAGTTCGCGACGCAACGCAAGGAAATATTTTAATTATTTACATAACTGCCCTCTGGAGCTATTTTCGTAGTTTCTTTGTAGGACGAATAGCAAGTTGAAGTGGCAATGGGCTTGCCATATTTCCCTGTGAGCTGTTTAGATGCGCTCTTGAGTGGAGACCACGATCTGGGAAACTCAGCGTAGGACGGTAATGGTATTCGTAGGGGATCACAAGTAAGCCAAAAACTGTGATCAGTGGTTTGCATTTGAGGAGACCTATGTCCAAAATTGGATTGCTATATGCAGATAATGATGACGATGCAGTTTTGTAATATTAACTGAATCTTATCTTAATATCTTCTACAACATCTGTCCAATGTTTTATTAAAACGTTTATAAAATATGATTTACAAGCAAGCAATCACTGTATCAAACTGTAAGTAATAGTATTAAAAACAACAATAAAAATGTCAATTTTACTACTGTCCGTGTAAGTCTCTTCCCCTGTGTAAGTATCTCCTGTCTGTCTGTGTGTAAGCGTACAAGTATCATCTAAATTGGTTTTTACATTTTAAATGTGCTACATGACTAGACCCGTTTTAATCGCGGTGCGATATCTTTGCCCGTACACGTTTCAGATGCGAGCAAAATAACGCTCTCTATATAAACACCGTCGTCGTCCAGAAATTGCGGCGTTTTGGATCGTGCACGTATTCCGTAAGACGGCTAATGAGTTCATTCAAGCTCATGTTCGATAATAAACTCCTGGCTTGATTAGTCCTACTTCATTTGCTTCAACTTCGAAGGTTTAAGACCAATTATTTTCGTGGAGTCTCTTCGAATTTAGTTCAATTAGCGTTTCATCTTATCCGTCACGACGGGGTAGGCACAGGTGTATTAACACACACATTTTGCCCATCGTTTTAGCTCTCGTGTAGGTAATTAGGGGCGACCCTATTGCATTATCTACTGGCGAGGTTACACACAGTATTCTGCTCTCTACCATGAAACACATTTATAAAAACATCTAAGATTAATTCTTTGAAAAACTACCATGTAATCCTTATTCTGTGCGTTACCCTTTCTTAGTTTTCTTTGAAATAGATATCTCTGTTTATTCTTTTTCTTTCAGGCAAAAAAGTATAAAACTCTCCACAAATTGAACTGAAATATTAGAAAGGCCTGTGTTATTTCGTTTCAGATTAAAGGAGTATTTCTTGTAGATAAATCTAGGAGTATTTCTTGTGGGTTTTCTTCCGAGAATCCAGTTTTTTTAATATAATACTAAGATAGATTCGAATCAATCGGACTGTTGCGATGTCACACTTACGTTGATAAAATTATAAATTACTGTTCCATGCACTACAAAAGTCCACATTTCGTCAGCTTTTGTCAGGCCCATGTAATAGGGGACAACTGTCTTTAATCGCAGTAATTTGCTAGATAGTGTACTAGGAACGCTGAGCTATTAGTCGCCTTGTACGACACCCGCGAGACAGGCAGGTGGTGGTGGTGTCAATAGTATTCTGATCTGCCGCCATTTTACGACGCAAAAAATTACTACGCAAATACTAGGAACAATCTGTAATTTCGAAAACGGGAACCCCTAATTTATATTCATTGATTAATCAGAACTTTTACCCCTATGTATACCCTGTCAACATTTACTGATTAACTAGCTTTTGGGTCACAATTTGACTAGTCACGGCTTTTAGTTAACAGTTCCTAACATCAAATAACCTTTCCTATTCTATCATAACGTCCTAACCGCGTAGTACGGTAAAATACAAAGCATCCTGTTGAGAAAATTAAAACAAACCATTTTGTTCCAAAAAATACTCATGTTAGACCTAATGGGCCTTATCTTTTTCGTGATGTATCGCATTGTAACAGCATACTTAAAGAGGGTTGGTGTCAGGCAGGCGGCCGGCTGTAAAACCTAAGCCAAAACCTTGAGCAGTGTGGATTGGAATGTTGTCATTCCAATCACTCTCTCCGTTCAGCGGTTTCTCGACATGGTTTGTTCCGTCATTTTCTATGCATTCATTCATCACTATATCATCCATCACACCGTAAAGGTGTGATGCATGAAATGACTCAAAAGGGAGTGGATGGCTCGATGACGTCTGACCGATATGAATGGAGGAGGAAACATACTGCGCCGACCCCAGATAGACGGGGAACAGCGCAGGGAGAAGTTTGGTAACGACCACCGAGATATCGATGTTGATAGCGTGCCTTCCAAATCAGAGGAGCCCGAAGTAATACGTATTAGGTCATGCATACAATAATTATCCGATGCGAACATAGCTTAAGTCCTTCGTGCTACAATGTCTGCTTCAGATTATTCTTTGGAAATAGCTCGAATTATTTATCTTTAAAGCTCAATATGTTGCTTATTTATATTTCCCCTTTTATTATATGAGCTTGAAAACGTATATTCCTTTAAAGCAACACTGTTACCATATTATTTACTGCAATGTCAACCTTCCTCCTTCGTACTACAATATTTGGTAATTTTTATTTTTCCGTGTGGTGACGGCAGAGTAGAATACAATTGTCACCACCCCAAATCACTCCCGTGGGTGTCGTACAAGGCGACTAAGGATAAATCAGTGATGAGGAATAGGCAGCAGCGTTCCTCTTATACCACCTAGCAAAGTTCCTACTGCGACTTTTGTGCCCGATAAGGCAATAGGCTCGCCACCTATTACATGGGACCTAACAAAATTGGCGAAACGCGGGTGCTAGTTCACCTCTGCCTACCCTTCGGGGATATAGGCGTGATTTATGTATGTACGTATTATTTTTCATATTGCCAGGATAATTTCTCCTTAATAGTTCAATCCGTTTCCTTATTCTGAGCTATATCAGGGGTTGTAAATGTATATACCCTAAAACCAAGAGCAGCTTATCAAAGTTCAGCTAAATATAAACAGCGGTTTTCAAAATGACTGCCGAAATTGGCTGTCAGCTATGTTGAAAACTGTATTGGCTTTCCTTCAGTTTGCTGAACGTTGAGCAGCTCGTTATATCAGTTTGCTTTGATCACGATTGGTGTTTCGGAATGCGCAGATAGTTTTACGATGGCTGGAGCCTGGAGGTTTTCATTCCGATAATGCTACGGCATGCTGCATTGGTAAACGACGGTAATGAAAGTTGTAATAATTAAATTATTCCCACATCAAGACCTTAATTATTTCGAGCTTTTTCTTACCACAATATTCTTTGTACTAAATTTTCTAACATTAATACTACATACATAAATCACGCCTATATCCCCGAAAGGGTAGGCAGAGGTGAGCACCCACGTTTCGCCAGTTATGTTAGGTCCCATGTAATAGGTGGCGAGCCTATTGCCATTTATCGGGCACAAAAGTCGCAGTAGGTACATAGCTAGATGGTATAAGAGGAACGCTGCTGCCCATTCCTCATCACTGATTTATCCTTAGTCGTCTTGTACGACACCCACGGGAGAGATTTGGGGTGGTGACAATTATATTCTACTTTGCCGTCACCACACGGCAACATTAATACTGTAATGTTTAAATTAAAATCAAATATAAAATTATATTTTACACTCACAGCTATCACGTAGTTCAAAGTAGTAATAAGCGTGGGGACTTGTGTTATGGATGACCATGACGGACCAATTTTAATATTAAAGCCGTCAACCCGGGAACGATATTTATTTAATCAACAAAACTTTTCTGTAATAATTAATTAGGTATGTGAATGATTTTATCAGATTTTAATATGTCCATTGCTTTGTTGCAGATTTTCGAAGATCTCTGCTTTTAACTCCACCATGGACTCGGAGAGGTGAGTGATGCAGTATGATAAACAATTTCAATTATGAATATGTGGCCGTACCATGAAGTATTAGTGCGATTAAATAAGAAATCACAGTCAAAATGTAATATGGCTCTTAACTTTTATACCTAGAAAGGAAAATTCTTTTGTACTGTGACTGCAGTCGACATATTTTATTAAAATGAGATGAATGATAAATTTAAATTTAAATTATAGGAAAATTAAGAATTGTAATTTGTGTTGACTTTGTGGGTAGGTAGCTACATGCTTCATTTTCAGTAGATAGTTTGACCTAAAATTAATTATTTGATTTATACACCTATAGTATATACTATATTATTGAATGTTTAATTTCTAACTGGGACACATTTAATTTGTTTTGCTTCTGTGACCACGAACTGTTTTCAACCTGTTACATAGTTAAGTTCTCATGTAAGTGACAATGTAATGTCTTTATGAGAATAAATTCTTTAAACCTGATCCAAACGCGAGTGTCAAAACGGGACGCCGCTCTACTCGGCTTATAGCGTTGTCTCACAATGGGAATTAAGTCGCGTTTAGAGTTGGTGGTAAGGCCCCTGTTAGTACTTGTCAGGTTAGGAAAATAATTAAGTAGGTACGTTACGTCATTCCATTTTGATCGTTACCGTAGATATCTAATATTAAAAATCTCGTGTCACGGTGTTTGTTATTGAACTCATCCATAACGATTGGACCGATTAGAACGATTTTTTTGTGTAATGGTAGGTCTGAGAATATGTCGTAGGTTATTTTTTATACCCCTAGGTGATAACGGCAAGACAACGTTTGCGAGGTTAGCTGGTTAATAATAAAAAAAATATTGCACACACTGAAAAAAACATACAAAAAACAAGGTAAGACAAAATCAAAAATCTTTGTTGTATGGATGGGGTTTTAGAATTGACCCCCTATATTATATGGAGTGTTTTTGTCGATGAAATTCATCACAGATGTTGCTCCTAAACTTTTATTACTATATGCCTAGACTTGTATATATGTTCATCGTACAATTTTTGATTTAACGCTTCTTAACTATTCGATTTTAATTTTAACATTATATAAATGTTAGAAAAATTAGTAGGTACAAAGATTTTGGTTGTTAGAAAAAGAATTTCGAAAAATTATGATCTTGAGGCGGGAATCGGACCCGCGTCCGCTGCTATCCGGGCAGGTGCCTGACCGCTCGGCCACCCAAGACACTAACTAACTTGCCGAAATTCTTCTAACCTTTACACTTCACGTTGTAAGCCAACGGGTACCCTCGCAATGTAGAAATAAATTTCAAACATTCCAAAGCAGATATTTTTACAAATACCGTGCGTTCGGTTAATAAAGCTTCGGTTTGCTTTATAAACTATTCGGTTTTTATTTTAACATTATATAAATGTTAGAAAAATTAGTACAAAGATTTTGGTGGTTAGAAAAATAATTTCGAAAAATTATGATCTTGAGGCGGGAATCGAACCCGCGTCCGCTGCTATCCGGGCAGGTGCCTGACCACTCCGCCACCCAAATAGAAATAAATTTCAAACATTCCAAAGCAGATATTTTTACAAATTTATTTCTACATTGCGAGGGTACCCGTTGGCTTACAACGTGAAGTGTAAAGGTTAGAAGAATATCAGCAAGTTAGTTAGTGTCTTGGGTGGCCGAGCGGTCAGGCACCTGCCCGGATAGCAGCGGACGCGGGTTCGATTCTCGCCTCAAGATCATAATTTTTCGAAATTCTTTTTCTAACCACCAAAATCTTTGTAGTAACGCTTCTTTTTCCACTATTGTAAGCACTATCTAGGTACTTGCGAAATCAGTATTCCGTTTTGCAACAACGATACCGTGAACCGGCAGATGAACATACAGATACGGAAGACTTATTATATGCCTTAACCCCATTTGACCCGGATGGTTACTCGATCACCATATCCCGGAATCAAACCTTTTGTTCGCGACCCAGGGTCGAGAGTCGCCCTGGGCGAGCCTTGCCGATTCCCGTTACCCGTTCCCGTTTATGGTTGAGCATCTACACAGTACACTTTGTGGCAGTAGACCAACGTTTACAGAAGCGCAAACGGAATTTGTAAGAGATCTTGTTGTGCCACACCGATACTTGTAAATAAAACTGTCTGTCAATAGTGGTCATTGTTTTGTTGCTTGTTTGTTTGTGTGTTTCGTTCTTCTTTATTGTAATTATGTGTTTGTGTTTTTTATCATCATGATACATACATATATCACGCCTATATCCCTGAATGGGTAGGCAGAGATGAATTGAGACCCACTCTTTGCCAATTAGTTTTGGCATGTGACGAGCCTACTGGCATGTGTCGGGCACATAAATCGCAGCTGGTATAATAGTAACGCTGCTCCCCATTACTCATCTTAGTCTTTACCCTTAGTCGCCTTGTACGACACCTGCAGGAGAGATGGGGGAGATGACAATTGTATTCTGCTCTTCCGTCACCGCACGGCAAAATACGGTTTCTTAAGTAAAATCAAATCAAATCGCTGTAGTTTAATAGTACTCTTCAGATTTATTTTTCATCGATAGATTACTTCTTTCTTCTAGAGACGAGTGATACGTTCAACGAGTGATACTTTCAACAAAATTATCTCAAGCACAACTAAATACAGAAACAATACCTTATCAATCTTGTATTTCGCCGTATCATCTTCATTAACTCGGAACCGGCTTGATCCATCCCAGACGATCTCTTCGGCGGCTGATGTGGAAATAATGAATTATGAAACCTAATAACCAATCTCAGGAGCCACAATAGCTTATCGATCTGCAATTCTATCACATCATCTGCGTAAAAATGTGCTGAGACGGCCGTGTCTGCCGTCCCAATTATTGGAAGTACAGTCGGCATTTCAGACTATAGAAAACTGTGAAAAATCCAAAGCAGAAATAATGCAAGGCGCATTCGGTTTAGATTGGGTTTCATCATCACCAGCCCTTTAATTTTCCCACTGCGGGGCACGGGCCTTCCCTATGGATGGAAGAATATAGGGAGATTGGGCCATAACCCACCACGCGGGCCCAGTGCGGGTTGATGGGTACTAACGACTGCAAATGCAGCCGGAACCAATGGTTTAACGTGCCTTCCGAAGCACAGAGGAACTCGAGATAAAAAAATTTGGGTCACCCATCCAATGACCGGCCTTAGCGGAATTGCTTAGTTTACGCAATCGCTGGCCAAGCGCGCTGTACCACTGCGCTAGCGAGCTCCTAGATTGGGTTTGCTTCCCAATTATTATTTTTAGTTTTTATTTGAACATCATAGGTGTCACTGTCAATGTTAGAAAAATTATTGCAACGAAAATTGTGATCAGAAAGAGTTCGAAAAATATATAAACTGCGTCCTCTGCAATGCTTTGCAGAGCCTTGCCTTTGCCGGGTAATATTTTTTTCATCCCATCATCTCGGAAAAAGCGTTTTTGCTCTTCGGTATCTGAGTGCAAAAGCCGTTTTTATCCTCTAGAGGTTAAAGTAAATTTGAATTTAGAACATCGTGTGCAATGAGTTTGTGAATTCAAAACATCATTATACATATTTATTTCTACCTCCATGGTGCCGAAATTGTCATGCAACCTATTTTAATTTGTTAAAAACTCAGACTCGGAACCTTCTTGGTGTACTTTTTTTGGAATTTGCTTTGCGCGCGCCATTTTCTTTTCACGTCACAAATTTGTTAAAACCTAGGAGTTCCCTGACGGTCAATCAGCTTGGCGTCAATCATGCTTTAAACATTTTGATCGTCTACAACGCTTGCTGATGATTGAGTCAAGCATTTAAAAGCTTTTTAGGTCTGTTTGATTTGTTTACGCTAGCAAAGGAATAAAAACATACAGAAAATCAATGTGCTTGACTCAAGCTGATTGACCGTCTCGGAACTCCATTAGGGACGGTAATTTTTATTAGGGACTTACAGGTGTGTTTGGATGAATGTTGTGGGTGTGGCTGGGTGGATGGGTGGCTGTTGGAGGTGTGTCTGGGTGAATGGGTGTTTTGAGGGTGTGTCTAGGTGAATGGGTGTTCTGTTGGTGTGTCTGGGTGAATGGGTTTTTGTGGTTGTGTCTGAATGAATGGGTGAGTAGTGTGGGTGTTTCTGGGTGATTGGGTTTTTTTTGGGTGTGATTAGGTGTTTTGTGGGTGTTTCTGGGTGATTGAGTGTTTTTTGGGTGTGATTGGGTGTTTTGTAGGTGTTTCTGGATGAATGGGTGTTTTGTGTGTGTTTCTGGGTTAATCGGTATTTTGTGGGTGTTTCTGGGTGAATGGGTGTTTTGTGGGTGTTTCTGGGTGAATGGGTGTTTTGTGGGTGTTTCTGGGTGAATGAGTGTTTTGTGTGTGTTTCTGGGTGAATGGGTGTTTTTTGGGTGTTTCTGGGTGAATGGATGTTTTGTGGGTGTTTCTGGGTGAATGGGTGTTTTGTGGGTTTTTCTGGGTGAATGGGTGTTTTGGGGGTGTTTCTGGGTGAATGGGTGTTTTTTGGGTGTGTCTGAGTGGATGGGTGTGAATGTTGTGGGTGTTTCTGGGTGGGTGTTGAGAGTGTCTTTGGGTTAATGGGAGGGTGTTGTGGAAGTTTCTGGGTGAAAACAGAAACTGTTGTGATTGTATTTTTTTTTTTTTGTAATTTGCAATTTCCTCGTTGGGGGGGATGAAAAGTTACGTGTTGCACTCGAGTGCAAAGATTTTTCACCTTGTGCTCTTTTGATTCCCTCGCTATCGCTCAGGATTCTAATTTTTAAATCACTCGCTACGCTCGTGATTCAATTTTAGAATCCTTCGCTAGCTCGGTCATCAAAATTGAGCACGCGGTTAAAAAACAACTTTGCACTCACGTACAACAAATAACTATTTAAAAATTCATAAATTGCCGTGAATAGAAATAGACGTGAAGTGTAAAGGCTTAGAAAATTTTCGACAAGTCTTGGCTTGGAATTTTTTCTAACTACAATATTCCTATCTTATCAAATATCTCCCAATCGATTGCCAACCCCAACTTGTATGGTGTAAAGCACAAAGTTGATTGCGTAAATTTGACATATTGTATTAACCGGACGGGCTTTACCTAAACACGCCTCGAGCGAGGCAATTGTTCCAAATAAGAGAATTATGTGTATGTTTCCGATACAATCAGCCCAAAATGCAAGTGGGGCACTAATCCAAATCACACATTTTACGTTCGATCCATAAATCTGCCGCTATTAAAATTTCTGACAGCCGGAAGGCATTAGTCGTTGCCGATTGCATTCGGTAGGTACGCGATTCAATATTTTAATTTGCATTTCTTTTCGTAATCACCTTTTTACGGCTATTCGACCATTTTCTCTAAGTAGGAGCTCGCTAGCGCAGTGGCTTAGCGCGGCCTGCGATCGCGTAAACTAAGTAATGTTCGCTGAGGCCGGTCATTGGATGGGTGATCATAATTTTTTTATCTCGAGTTCCTCCGTGCTCCAGAAGGCTGCGTCTGCAGTCGTTAATACCCACCAACCCGTTGCCCATTATCCCTATATTCTTCTTTATAATATCCTTTAGCTATACTCTTATTACGTGTAAAATTGTCTACTGACTTTTTTTTATCAGTCAGCCACATTTCATTTCGCAGGAAATTAGATTCAAGCGGTAATGTCTCATATCAGTTTATTTATGGAAAATTATTGCCTTGGTCCCTCAATATTCTTCAGTAATAATGAGTAATACTTCAGTAACACTACTTAAGACTATGCTTCTGACATTTTGTTGAGCAGTTTTCACTTATTATCAACTTTAAACCGACTTAAAAAGATGAGGTTCTGAATTCGACTGTATTTTTTATGTTTGGTATCTCAGAATTTTATTCAATATCACACAATACATAACACATACATGCCACGACGACATTTCCGGAAAAAATATTTTTTGCAATTGTTAGGCCGAGTGCTTCAAAAAAACGTTATATGTGTACCTACTTTGACTTTTTTCATCATCAATTATGTTAGAATTAGTTTATCATTAATAAAGGATTGTAACCTAAAAAATTAAATGGATTTATCATTTGATATTTTTTGCCTAACTTTTCGTCACCGTACAGTGGTCGTAGCGGAAGGTTAATATAATAGACAATCCAGAAAAGGCAAACACAGACGAATTCGCGGCTTCATTCGAGTCATATAGGTAAAGCAATCAAAAAGGTGGAGGAGCTATCTTCTAAATCACTGCGCACGATTCGCGGGCAGACTGCTTTATAATGCCTTTGAATTATCGCTGTACGTGCTTCAATAACAGCTATGAACATTTTTACACTCGAGCAATATTGCCAGCAGATGCGCTATGGTCTTAGTGGAAAGAAAAATTACACGAATGAAATAGAAATTCTTTATTTAATAAGCACGCTATGATATATTTTGTGTTAATCTATAATAGCCTTATTATTTATTATTTATCTATAACAGCTTTATATTTTATTATCAAGACCTTAGTAAAACACAGTTTTGAGAAAAAGTCATATAAAATTTGGTATAAGGACCTAACATAGTTATAAATTTTTCATCCCACCATCTCGGAAAAGGCGTTTTTGCTCTTCGATATCTGAGTGCAAAAGCCGTTTTTATCCTCTAGAGGTTAAAGTAAATTTGAATTTAGAACATCGTGTGCAATGAGTTTGTGAATTCAAAACATCATTATACATATTTATTTCTACCTCCATGGTGCCAAAATTGTCATGTAACCTATTTTAATTTGTTAAAAACTCAGACTCGGAACCTTGGTGTACTTTTTTTGTAATTTGCTTTGCGCGCGCCATTTTCTTTTCACGTCATAAATTTGTTAAAACCTAGGAGTTCCGTGACGGTCAATCAGCTTGGCGTCAATCTTGCTTTACACATTTTGATCGTCTACAACGCTTGCTTGATGCTTGAGTCAAGCATTTAAAAGCTTTTTAGGTCTGTTGGATTTGTTTACGCTAGCAACGGAACAAAAACATACAGAAAATCAACGTGCTTGACTCAAGCTGATTGACCGTCTCGGAGTAATTTTTATTAGGTACTTACAGGTGTGTCTGGATGAATGTTGCGGGTGTGGCTGGGTGGATGGGTGGCTGTTGGAGGTGTGTCTAGGTGAATGGGTGTTTTGTGGGTGTGTCTGGGTTAATGGGTTTTTGTGGGTGTGTCTGAATGGATGGGTGAGAATTGTGGGTGTTTCTGGGTGATTGAGTGTTTTTTGGGTGTGATTGGGTGTTTTGTAGGTGTTTCTGGGTGAATGGGTGTTTCTGGGTTAATCGGTGTTTTGTGGGTGTTTCTCGGTGAATGGGTGTTTTGTGGGTGTTTCTGGGTGAATGGGTGTTTTGTGGGTGTTTCTGAGTGAATGGGTGTTTCTGGGTGAATGGATGTTTTGTGTGTGTTTCTGGCTGAATGGGTGTTTTTTGGGTGTTTCTGGGTAAATGGGTGTTTTATGGGTGTTTCTGGGTGAATGGGTGTTTTGTGGGTTTTTCTGGGTGAATGGGTGTTTTGTGGGTGTTTCTGGGTGAATGGGTGTTTTTGGGTGTGTCTGAGTGGATGGGTGTGTATTGCGGGTGTGAATGTTGTGGGTGTTTCTGGGTGGGTGTTGAGAGTGTGTTTGGGTTAATGGGAGGGTGTTGTGGAAGTTTCTGGGTGAAAACAGAAACTGTTGTGATTGTATTTTTTTTTTGTATTTTGCAATTTCCTCGTTGGGGGGGATGAAAAGTTACGTGTTGCACTCGAGTGCAAAGATTTTTCACCTTGTGCTCTTTTGATTCCCTCGCTATCGCTCAGGATTCTAATTTTTGAATCACTCGCTACGCTTGTGATTCAATTTTAGAATCCTTCGCTAGCTCGGTCATCAAAATTGAGCACGCGGTTAAAAAACAACTTTGCACTCACGTACAACAAATAACTATTATTACTTACCCTTCGGGAATAAACATTGTGTAGGTAGATTTATGTATAACTGCAAACGTAAGTTCCAAATAACATGTGGCCTTTTTGTTTTAATAATATCTATACAGACGTGCTTTAAATGTATAATTATATTTGATTTTTATTTGAAGATTATACAAATGTTAGAAAAATAGTACAGACAACAGCACGTCAGCCTACCACAAAATGTTAAATTTTCTCAGTCGACTAAGGTTGACAATCGATTGAAGAAATTTTACAGTTTTGGGTACAATATAGAAAAAGTTAGAAAAGTTATCCTATTCTGATGCGGGAATAGAACCCGCGTCCGGCCTCCGCATTACGGGCAGATGCCTATTATTGTTGTTTATATATATGTTACTTATTCCAAACCTAATTAAAAATTTACCAGTTGTCGCTTCTGAAAAGAAATTCCCATTCGAGTCTTTTTCAATAATCCTCAAACGAAATACTCTAAAATATATTATTATTTTTCGATTCGGTCTTTGTGCGATAGGTTTATTTTTCTCAATCTTCTAATCGGCTTGGACTGAAAAATTGCGATAACTTGAAACTTCATTTTCTTCAATATTTTTTAGAACGAAAGCAAAATGGGCTTTTGTTATTCATCAATGATTTGTCATCTTAATACCTGCATTTATAACACGCTCAGAAAATGAGGTTAGATAAATATTGCCCCACCATCAGGAAGTAATTTTTCGATTCTTAATCTCTTTCTTAGTGATAATTTTTCTAAAAATTATTTAATAACAAGCTTTTTATCTCCGTAGGGATAAGCATATTCGAATTTCCCTTTGTCTGA
This sequence comes from Cataclysta lemnata, assembly GCA_963931975.1. Lineage (NCBI taxonomy): Eukaryota > Metazoa > Arthropoda > Insecta > Lepidoptera > Crambidae > Cataclysta > Cataclysta lemnata. The sequence continues at coordinate 2,657,782 of OZ008342.1, forward strand.
TTAAGGGTTAATAGTAGTATCAAGTCAATAAACACATTTGTATTTAGCAATTTCAACGCCAACATCATCACCATCAGCCCTTTACTGATCCCATTGCTAGGGCACATACCTTACTTATTGTTGAAAGAATATAGGAAGAATTGGCCATAACTCACTTACATTGTGGATTCTTAACAGACGGGGCCAACAACTCGAAGTGCCTTCCGAAGCTTGCCTCAGCGACCATTGCTTAGTTTACGAAATCTCCTACACTCTTCGATCTTCAACGTTAATCCATAAAATTAATCGTTCTACTAGGCACCACAATCGTTCGCCAAAAACTACTTTATCCATAAAGTTGGTGTATACTTCATTTTAAAATAATCTACACAGCTCCCATGTGCAAGAATATAACCTATGTCAATAAGAATACACATCGTTTCCTCTCGTAACTTTGGCTATCCTTTGGGGAAACCCGTGTTTGTAGAACAGGCTATCTGACCCGCGGGATAATCTGATAGATAGACGGAAATTACGAGGGAAATTGAGGGATGGTTATATTTTCATTGGCTTCCAAGCAATCTTTGTCGAACACGGCATGCAGTAAGTAGTTGCGCATGGAGGCGACCAGGAAAGTAGATACCTTCGTTAACGTTGATATGAGCACGCAAGTTTTTAAAGTGTACTTCGCGAGCAAAAGACTAGTAGCAATCAAATGAAACGTTTATTTGGTCACTATTTTATTACTGTTAGGATTGCATTCTCTAGGACAAGCATCTTTACTTTAAACATTTTTAAACAGTAAAAAGTGCAAAAAAAATATTCTTTTTTTCCATCGCTATTTTTTACTGTATGAGTAGTTATATTTTACGATTCAAAATGTTAAATGTCGTTAAATGAGTAATAACATTTTGCTATAAAATAACTTCTAAGAGAACTAGTTCCTGACCAAGAAGAGATAGATTTTTTTGTGCCACCACCGACTGTCTCTAGTTCAAGCTATGATCTAGTTCAATCGTTAGCTTAAAATGATCAATTCTTGTTAAACTAGTCCAGTCCAATTTATAATTCTAATAAATTGGCAAGACCGTTTCCAGTTTTTGTTCGTTCTGCATTTCTGATGCACTTTTAGTTTTGCAACTTTGTACCGAGATTTTAGTCATAGCTTGAATAGCTTCATTAAAATTATGGCACAGTTTCATAAACAATTCATAATATTCCTGTTCTGTCCCTAGTCTATCTGGGGTCGGCACAGTATGTTTCCTCTTCCATTCATATCGATCAGACGTCATCAAGCCTTTCAAACCCTTTTGATTCATATCACCCATCACACCAGAAAGTTGCTTATAAAGAATAAATTAATTAAAAACCCTTTTTCCCGCGGGTGTCTTACAAGGCGACCTGCCACACTCAGAGACGTCAAATAGCGTTAATGAGTATTTAATGTCAAAAAATGACAATTCAAAACTAGTCTCTATTCTTGCCGGGTCTATGGTATAGATTTAAATATTTTTTTTTACATTCAGTACTCATTAAAGTTAATTGACGTTTCTGAATGCGGCAGTAAGTGTTGAAGAAAGGGCAGCAGCGTTCCTATTGTACCTACCACCTAGCAATGTACTATGATTTAGTGCCCGATATAAGGCAAAAGGCTTGCCCCCTGTTACATGGGACTGAAAATAGTTAGAATTATATTATACCTCACAATACCTATTAAAAACTGATGCAAAGAACAAAATAAGTTATTAATTACATAGATACATACAAAAATCACGCCTATATCCCCGAAGGGGTAGGCAGAGGTGAACTAGCACCCACGTCTCGCCAAATATGTTAGATCCCATGTATTAGGTGGCGAGCCTATAAGTTATGATTTGACGTCCGATAAACGTCATTCATTAAATTATAAATAAATATTACTACTTAATGGTTTTTAAATTACTATTTTTATGATAAGTGTTTTAAATAAGTCGATTTCGTTTCTCATCGGCGATGACAGTTGCATTCCGGACGCGGTCGTATGCGCCGGCGCCAGCGGACAAACGAGATGTGGTAATACTAGGGTGTTCTAGCTTTCAGTATAATAGAGGATAACATTAGGTTTGTTGGTAAAATAAATATAAACCATATATACTATAAAGCGAAGAATGGATATGACATGAACTGTGAAACAAATATTGAAAATTTCTCATGAAAATCATCATAGATATGACGAATATGATTATCAACGTGATACGTAAAAAGGCGTCATTTCAACTGAAAGATAGGTTACTAACCATTGTTGACCTTTCTCAATAACTCTTAATTAATCTTCGGTATAATAAACATGCCTACAATGTTTAAAATGTGTCAAATACTTTTGCCGCTGCTAAGGTATAAATTTGGGGGTATCTTGGTCAAAAGCCAACGTGATATTGATCTTCTTACCTGTCTCACCTAAGAAACGCTGGGAGTGATTTTCTCACTGCCGCGCGAGGAATCCCAAGTGCATGTGCAGGTTCAGAAAATCAATCGTATCACATTATGTAAAAGAGAGTTGTAAAAACAGTATTTTATAAGTAAATTGATAGTGTGATATAATTGCTATATTTGTTGATATACTTTCTTGGTTGGTATCCTAGACCATTGAATATCATGGTTTCTCACATTTTATATGAAAGGTCGTGGTAACAACAGTATTTTGCCGTACAGCAAACAGCAAGTAAAAATGATAATAATATTTTGTTATATTTCTTAATATACTTTCTTTGTTGATGTCCTAGATCATTTGGATATCATAGTGTCACTATCCATGCGTTGAACGGTAGCACAATGCGTTCGGTGAATGCGTGCGCGTGCGCCGCCGGCAAAAGTGATTATCATACTATTAGTGATCGTTACGCTACGCGCAATATTAAATCTAAATGTTTATTGATAGAACTCCTCAATTAAATCTTATATCAAACGGCCTATTACATGACAGAACGTATCGTATTTTTTTTTAATTGCTACCTTTTCTTCTTTCGTTTCTCGGTTCCTAACGCTATAATAGACTAGAACATAATTATAGGGAATGGCATTACGTAATCCGAAGCATCTTATGTTTTAGTCATTAAATACATCGATGTTACGTGAATGCATGTTCAAATAACAGGTTACAGGCAAAATTTTAAATTTCACGCCGCACAGTTAACGACGAAAATAGGGAAGATGCTTATGTACAATTACCATATTTATTTCCATATTTTGCCCGCCGAAATGTTTATGGTTGAAGATTATTGTGTAACATGAATGTTGGTCACCCCATTTTTTGCATACTTAAAAAACGTTATTATTATCCACTGACCCCGTTAAGCGTATTAAATCATCAGAGTTCAAGGCAGTTGGTTCTGTACAACGGACCCAGTAGTCGAGAGATCCCGATGCAGAATTAGTGTACTCACCGAGTATATGCTACAAACCTAATTTTTACGCATATTTATCATCAGGAGAATATATATCACACTCGAGTTATAGGAGAAGAGCTGGTATTTTTTATGAAATTATTTTTAATTGATTTTTAGGAACAAAATTTAATTGACTTGCTTTTAAATTAAATATCGTCCACATCACGGCAATATATACAAAGTGTTTGGTACATGGTGTATCAAGCCGGCACCTACCCATGCTAACATAGTTATATAAATAATATGGTGATATCAAAACAATAAATTTGTAAAAAAAAATTTGAATTCTCCATACAAATAGTTTGATCAGAAAAACAAAATGTATGAGGAATTTTAAAAATATTTTTAGAATATTGAATTTTTACTATTACCATAGTATTTATATGACTATGTTAGCATGGGTAGGTGCCGGCTTGATATACCATGTACAGACACCTTGTATAAAAACTCGGTTGCCATTGCGCACTTGGCAGTACCTCATCGCAGCCAGACGAAAACAGGTATCATTTTGATACCTTTTTACGTTCCTAACGAATATTTATTATTTGTATATCAAATGAAAGCTAATTTATTTCTCATTATTATGATATATGGGTGCCTAAATCTGGCCGCAAATAAGGGTTGCTGGCTGCTAAAGATAGTAAATATTGAATGTAGAGTGAAAGATAGCTAGCGCGTAACATCACCAGTCAGACAAGGACAGCGATTGCCACAAAGCTCCCTCAGCAAGTTCTGATGAATTTCTCAAAGCAGAACAATTACGGAACTAGACTATTTGATTACAGTTCTCTTTAAGCTCCTTCTTTACAACACACTGTGCCCTAGTCTCTTCCGAAGCACAGTTCAAAATTTCTATATTTATCCGCTAGGCATGGGCAACGTACAAATTGCTAAATAAAGTCTTTATGTATGGAAATCTCAAACGAATCTTCAGAATCTTTCTAAACTCGATTTAACCTTCACAACTTTATTGATATTTTCTGAGGATTGCCTCCCCAAACGCCCCGGGCAAAGCACGTGACTTGCGTCACGTGTGTTTAATCCATTACCAACTTCAGAATCGTCCATGTAGCAGGTATATCGAGAAAAATTCAGTTGAGTTTATGTATGGCGAATGACTTGCCGACTGGCAATCGCGTTACTACGCAATGTTCGCTAAGACCGGTCACTAGATGGGTAACCCTTAATATATTTGGCGATTATAATTATAAAGAAATCTACCTACACCAGTCTTTTATTAACTGAATTATCCGAGGTTACTATCAACTTCGTGGGTCTCGATATCACGATTTAAGTTAAAGTGGCTTCGGGGCATGACAATAACACTGTATAAATGTAAGAGTATTAATTCAGAAATTAAATCAAAGTTCAAAACAGCTTCTAAAACTTTATAATTTGAAACAAATTAAAAGCTCGCAACTTTGATTAAGTCTATAGATGAAATTTTATCGACTGAGGCAGTGACGGTTGATTGTCAAATTAACGGTCGTTGCCACGATTGTTTCGTGATATTTAACACAATATTATGTTTTGATTCGATATTTGAGAAACCGCGCTTCTCCAACCAATATAACTTTGCCAAGTTCTGTAGCAATGGCTTGAGAAATATCATTCTTTAGTCCTGGGGATTCAGCAGTTGCTTAACTTTTGTTTTCTTATTATTTCGAAAAGAACAACTTGGCAAGAAGTTTGTTTCGTTATTGTACCTTTAGGCCCTGCCATTCAATTTGGCATTGAACATTCCTAGAAATTCAACGTGGAAGGTATTCTAGGTAGAACAAATGAAGTTACTAAAGAAAACCTTTTAAGCGTGCAATGAATTGTCGGAATAGATCCTGGAACTATTTCTACCGAATTGAAGTTGGATCAGGCTGTTCCCGCGGTTTTGTTTCAGTAAATCTTGGGAGTGAACGTAGTGGGTTTAGAGTTCCATCGGAAAGCACTTGCCCTTTTTGCGGGCGACAGAATTATTCTGCGGCTTAAAAATAAGGCTTTACTGTAAGAAGGGGATGAAGTCGAATTTGCATAACGTTTCTCTTGTTAGTAAACTTTGCAGCTGTGCTTTTTTTTGTCGATACGAAGGGAGACTTATAAAATGTATGCGTATCGTGTAAATTATTAAAAAGGTTGTGGTAACGTCGTGTACTTTGATGATACTGTTAAACACTGTAGTAAGTGTGTTTTAATGATAATATATAAAAGATATAATGTTAAATCTCTAAAACGTGTGCGTCCATATCAGAGTGTCAATCGTTTAATGCGGAAAGTTGCACCATTCGTTAAACAGAGGAAATTCTAAGAAGAAACCAACTCTTCTCAAAAACTCAGCAAGATGTATTCCTCCTGTACAATTAATAATTCAGCTAAAGAATTATATTAAACTTTATAGCAGAAATCTTCTGCAAATTGGAAACAGAAAAGTTTTTAAGTGGCCAAACGCGTTACTACGCAAGAGATTCCTGACTTTATTCACAGTTCACACTAAGTAACCAACTAACAGACAGGACGGCAGCCGTACTATCTACAATGAAGAGTATATTTGCAAGTACGCACACAAAACATGACATACGTATTATTAACAAATATCTCACACCAATACATATGTACTCGTTTACGTATTATATATTTTTCATGATTCTGTTCCATTGTTATGAGTCTTTTTTTCTGCTTATTTCCAAATTATGTCTGGTCGGTGCAGTATGAATTTTGTCATATTTCGCCCTAGCTTTTGGCTAGGTTATGACACCACCCTTATAGGGAATGCTTTAGGGTAGTTTATCGCACGCAGCTTACGACACGGAATGTGTAAAAAAAAGTGCACAAAAAACATAATTCACCTATGTCGTCCATATATCCATTTCTTTACCACGCAGCCTCATTTGCTAATGGGTTGTGTTAATAAATAAATCTTCAGCTAAAACTCTTTATTTATTTTCTGTGTTTGAAAACTCGACGAATGCCATTAATATATTTATGCATAGTGATCATAAAATTCAATTTTGCTAATCATAACTTTTTCACGAGCACACAAATTTATGTTGGAACACAAAATGGTTTTGGGAACTTTGAAGGAGCGAAGTTCATGAACGAATAAACAAACTTTTTTAATGCTTCTTTAACGAAAATTTATATTTTTTGGCATCTCTTGTGAGATGTTTAGTCTTTGAAAGGGAGAATTCGTTTTAAGTTCCTTTTTGCGGTATCACAAGATGTTACTATAGTCCGATCTGCGTCATACTTAAGTAGTTGAACACTATTAATACTCTGTCTAACAAACCACGGCGTTTGTACAGTTTTATAGTAATACCATTATATTATAATATAATAACCATTATATTGTGTAAATTAGGATTTGAATACTCCAACAACTGAGGCGACCAAGGGGTAACCGGTAATGAGAAATGGAGCAGCATACCTTTTGTAGCACCGAGCGATATACTGCGTTTTGGTGCCCAATAATCCCTCAATCCTTGGGACTTAAAATGGTTGACGAAATGTGGCTACCGATACACACCTGCGGGGATAGAGACGAGAACTCTTAGTATTCCATGGATTCACCGTGCGGGTGCCAGGTCCATAGTGCGGCAGAAATGTCAGTGGCAGCGTTTGGGACTTGTGGCCCAAGTGTAGGTTTACGGAATTCCTTCACAACATGTCAACAGTCAGCTTGGCTAGCATGACCACCTAAACACGATATAATATAGCCATATAGACAGCCGCCTTGGTCGAATGCTCAAATTGCTGGGTATTGGCCAAGAAGTCCCGGGTTCGAATCCTGGTAGGGGCAAACTTTGTGATGACCACAAATCTTTGTTCCTGAGTCGTGGTTGTGTAAATGTTTATGTAGTATATTTTCAACATTTATATACATAATTATATTAAAAATATGTCCGTCATCTAGTATCCATAACACAAGTGCTTAGGCTACTTACTTTGGGCTAGATGATAGGTGTGAGTGTAAAAATATTTATTTTTAATTATTTATCGCTTTGAACTGTCAAAAATTATTGTATTTTTGTGGTCATGCTAGCCGGGCTGGTTACGAAAAGCAAATCTCAAACTTTTATTCGAAACACGACTTGTCATAAACAACCACGATTTCGCATTGAGGAAGCGATCCACACTGCAACTATAAGCAGATTACGAGAATGGTCCTCGAAGCGCGCGTATATTGCGTTCCTAAGAAGCTGCCTTGGTACTTTATTGATGCGATTTATAATTCACCTGTGGCTAGGGTTACCATCCGTTCGGATTTTTTTTCTTTTGTCCGGACTTTTCCAACTTTTTAATTTCTTTGGATTTTTTTAATTAGATGGAACATGAGTAAGACTACAGATTAAGTTATATTAATCTAAATTATATATTATATCTAAATTATCTCCCCCCTCGCGATGCGAGCGTCTGCTACCACGCCACGCTTACGCTTGGTGATAGTTGCATTTTGTGACTAAAATGTTCGAACTTTTATCGATATATCCGGTTTTTTCTCAGGACATTTCAAATTTTTTTAATGGTAACCCTACTTGTGGCGAAAGTGCGCGAGTCACCTTCCTCCCGTATGCATCGCACGCGTGCTGAATATTTTGTAGTCCACCAGCTTCCGCAATTTCCACCTTATCCCAAAGCGCCAGGGTCGATTTCCGAACGACCCAAGAGCCGATTGCTTATTTACAAAATCGCCAACTAACCCATAAGTAAGAAACTTGCGAAGTTACAGGGGATATTTATTTCTAGTGGGACAATGTGGGGATTCCACGTTTTCTTACTCAAGTTTATTAGTTTTGCGACTGTTTTGTTTACAAATGGAACCAGAGTTGAAATTTAATGCAATTATACATTCAATGACCTCTTTATACATACATACATACATAGATACATAAACCACGCCCATATCCCCGAAGGGGTAGGCAGAGGTGAATTCTCACCCGCGTTTCGCCAATTATGTTAAGTCCCATGTAATAGGTGGCGAGCCTATTGCCATTTATCGGGCACAAAAGTAGCAGTACATTGTCAGGACGGTAGTATAAGAGGAACGCTGCTGCCCATTCCTCATCACTGATTTATCCTTAGTCGCCTTGTACGACACCCACGGGAGAGATTTGGGATGGTGACAATTGTATTCTACTCTGCCGTCACCACACGGCTAGAGACCTCTTTATGTGTTGTGTAATATATTTGGACGCACACCGTGAAAGTACCTACTCAATTCGTAAACAAGCAAAAATAATTCAATCCTCAACGTGGTTGAAAATAACTGAAATAAACAAATTACATAAGTTTATTTAAGTTAAAGTCAAAATACAAAAATACAATGGCTAGAAGGTTTGAATACTTTGCAATATATCACCCTTCCAATATTTCTTAACTGTCATCATCTGCCGCCGTGCAGCCGCCGTCACCACATGTCACACCACCCCAAATCTCTCCCGTGGGTGTCGTACAAGGCGACTAAGGATAAATCAGCGATGAGGAATATGCAGCAGCTTTCCTCTTATATCACCTAACAATAGTACTGCAACTTTTGTCCCCGATAAATGGCAATAGGCGCGCCACTACATCGGACCTAACATAATTAGCGGAACCAGGGTGATAGTTCACCTCTACCTACCCCTTTCGGGGATATAGGTGATTTATGTATGTATGTCATCATCTGCAGCCATTTAATGTCCCTGCTGCTGGGGAACAGGCGTTTCTATGGATGGAAGAATATAGAGAAAATGGACCCAAAACCTATAACCCACTACCTATACCCACCAGTGTGGACTGGAGGGTAATAACGACCGCAGATCCAGCCGAGACCAACGGCTTAACGTGACTTCCGAAGCTCGTAGGAACTCGAGGTAATGTATTTTTGGTCACCTGTCCCATGACCGGCTGTAGCAAACACTGCTTGGTTTATGCAATCGCAGGCCAAGTACGTTCCTGATTCCTATAAAACTATTTTCCAAAAGCAATGATTTTAATGAAATAAATCATTCTATACCCATGCTCGTGTTATATGCATTTAAAATATACAAATATTTCTACTTACATGAAAATTATTTCATGATGAAACGAAAATGTATCTAATTTTGGTCCGTAATAAAGTTGAAATTGCTACGGTTGTACTGACAGAATTATTGTACATAAGCTGTTTAACGCTGTTCGCTACTAATGCAATGCAAACATAACGTTGGTAAACTTCTGCTGAAGTTGTATTATTTTTAACTGACTTCTTCGTTCTTCGTTGGATGTTGCTTTATTTTAAATAGAAATTTCTTCTGTTATCAAAGAATTCCAGTTGGATGCTTCTATGAAATTGAAACTCAAATATTCAACAGAATCCAAAACAACGGATGTTTCTATAAAAATGATAAATGTTTCTACGAAAGTGCATTGAAACTTTCAAATATAATTTAAATAAGAACAAAAAATTCGACGGCACACGTGATTTTCGAACTAAAACATGAATTTAAAAATTCAAGCAACTCTCAACTCTACATTTATGTATTGTTTTATCTGACAAGTAAATTTAAACACTTGAAGATTTAAAGTGAAACTATAGCAATCTACTAGAACTATTACATTTACTACTACTATTACAGAACAAATATTAAAGTAAAACAGTAGCTTCACAAATTTAAAATATGAATGAATATTTTACTAAAAACGTGAATTGAAATTCTAAACTATGATATCGTAGCAATAGTAGCGAAGCGCTCGACAAATTTAGGCAAATTTCTTCTAACCACACGAATTCAATCATTAAGTTAAAGAAAGTTCAAAGTTCAATTCAACTGTTATATGGATGATTTTCTTGGAAGGAAATTCAAACTCTCAGCCATGATTGAAATGATACCAAAGTCCTCATATGTACATTAAAAGCTACCAGTCCAATCACTTTTCCTCGAAACACCATATTAACATGACAGTTTTCCGGAATCCGGAGAAATGGTTCGCAGCCTATCCTTTCCTTTCTATTTATCAACTTCGCTTACTTCACGGCCATTCCTTATAAATTATAGTAAATTATCAATAGGGCGTGTAATTTGTATCGATTTAGTTTCTATTTGATCGTTTTTATTGGTACGTGGCCTTTTCAGTGTGACAAATATGAGGAAGAAAAAGGCGTAATCTGGTATTGGCTTTCTATTTTAAAATTAATCATGAGAATATTGTCATAGCTTTGAACTGTCTAAAATCCGATGATTTTTGACAGTTCAAAGCGATAAATGGCTTTATCACATCGTGTTTGTTAGCAGCGATGGATGAAATGAGAATTTAGTTTGGTTGGTCTAATATAACTATTATTACGAATTATGTTGCTATACCTTCGAAAAGGGTTATTTATATACATACATTCATACATAAATCACGCCCATATCCCCGAAGGGGTAGGCAGAGGTGAATTCTCACCCGCGTTTCGCCAATTATGTTAAATCCCATGTAATAGGTGGCGAGCCTATTGCCATTTATCGGGCACAAAAGTCGCAGTACATTGTCAGGACGGTATAAGAGTATAGTATAGTATAAGAGTAGTATATCATAGTATAAGAGGAACGCTGCTGCCCATTCCTCATCACTGATTTATCCTTAGTCGCCTTGTACGACACCCACGGGAGAGATTTGGGATGGTGACAATTGTATTCTACTCTGCCGTCACCACACGGCCAAGGGTTATTTAAATTTTGATAATATTTGTTCATGCTCTGTTTCATGCATATTTGCATGTTACGATTAATTTTGTTTACACTTCTGACTAGTAACATGCTCATTTGATATTTATCGAGGTCTCGTATTTCGATCACAGCACATCCTCACCTGATTCCACAGTTTGTGACATATTGACCGACTTTCGTCACTATCTCATTAGAATGATAATAATATTATTTATTGGTACTTATTTTTAATGTATGATGTAACTCTTATGTGGATTAAGAATTATTAACCACCGTGTGTCGAGATCGTAGGCATAATTAAATATGCAATGTGATTATAAAGTTCCTGGTTCATTAGTAGAGTTTGTAATATAGTATGTTGCGGCAATGTCATAAAGTTGACGAACCGAGAAATAGTTAATCAGCGATGTTGATAAATTTATAACGGTAACAATAGCTTAGGATCGTGTTCTGCTATATGATTGAATATGGCATCTATAATAATATAATCTGGCCCAAAGTAAGTAGCATAAGCATTTGTGTTATGGATACTAGATGACTGACAAATATTTATAATATAAACTGCATAAACGTAATAATATAAACAACGATGACTCGATAACAAATCAATGTGTATATCACAAATGTTTGCCCCTACCAGGATTCGAACCTGGGACCTCTTGGCCGATAGCCAGCTTTTTCAAAATACATATATTTTTTTAATTTTATGCACGAGAGTGTCCGCCCGTTTTAGGCAGTTACACAGCTCTGGGCCACCTTCCCCTATCATACCATAAAATGTATCGGTGTCATATTAAAAACTGCAGGCGAATTGAAACTTTACGCCACGCTTGGTGAGTCGAGTATCGCCTGAGGCTCGTCGATCAATATTGACCATATGCCAGCGGAAGTGCAAGCACCTGCGCCCGCGCAGGCGACCGCAACGTGGCCGGAACGTGACCCCCCAGGAAGGGAGTGCCGGACCTGTCTGGACTTTAGTACCTAATAAAAAATATACGAATGCTCGTGCTAGCCGTATGTACAGAACTATACTGAAGTGCCGGCCGCCTTGACGGCCGCCTTGGTCGAATGCTCAGATTGCTGGGTATTGGCTAAGAGGTCCCGGGCTCGAATCCTGGTAGGGGCAAACTTTGTGATGACCACAAATGTTTGTTCCCGATTCATGGTTGTGTATATGTTTATGTAGTATATTTTCAACATTTATATACATAATTAAATTAAAAATATGTCCGTTATCTAGTATCCATAACACAAGTGCTTAGGCTACTTACTTTGGGCTAGATGATAGGTGTGAATGTAAAAATATTTATTATTATTATTAAGTATATTGGAAAAATACAAATTGAAATTAATGTTGGATGGTTTTATTTTATATTTAATTACCTACGTGAACTAAGCAATGTTCGCTAAGGTCAAATTAATTCGAAGTCAAAGTCAAAATTCGTTTATTTATACCGGTATGATTATAATACACTTATGAATCGTCAAGACGGGCCCTTAATGTCCCTGCTGTTAGGTCACAGGCCTTCCCTATGTGTGGATGAATTTATAGGGATAATGGGACATTGTCCACTACGCGAGCCTACGGTTTGTTAGGTAGTAATTGTTTACATAAAATACCTAAAACCTGTGTGTCCAAGAAAAGATAGGACCAAAAATGTTTTATCTCCAGTTCCTCCGTTTTCGGAAGACACGCTTAATGCATTGCATCCCGGTCGCATTTGCAGTCCTTAACATGACCACCATCAATTGGAAAGAAAAATATTTTTCTCAACGAATTCTGGGTAATTCTGACCCGTTGAAAATAAAAAACTACAGTTTTTTTCATATAAAAGAAAGAAGTTTCAATCTTACCGTTTTTTAAATATTCAAGTAATGCTTTCGACATTCCACTTCAGTGCGTACGCGCCGCTCCCCTGCACACTGGGACCACGGGAACCAAGGAGTGGCTTTGACCGCCACAGTGAACGGTTCAACAGTATACCAATTTTCAAATATTCCATAAAGTACATTGTAACGTTTCCATACATTGATCGCCCCCCAGAACCAACAGCAACAAAAATATATCTTAGATTACAGCTTATTACTATCCAATATTTAATAAACAAAGACCATTTGAAAAAGAGGAGTAGGTATAAGGAAGAATGAGGTATAAGGAGTGAAATTAATTACTTTGAGGTTACAACTCCGTCGAGTTTGAAATTTGATAACTTTTAATATTCAGTGTGGCTCAGGTCTTCTATGCTGGCATGGGAGCGAACAAATAATGTAGAATAGGCCAGCCCCGATTCATCCAATGGGTGTCATAAAAGTCGACTAAGGGAGATTGCCCGGTGTAGACCAATAAGCACCTTGAGGCACCCGAGTGGTGCAGGGCAACCACCAACAACAGCATACCCAAAGAGGGTTGGTATCAGGCAGGCGGCCGGCTGTAAAACCTAAGCCAAAACCTTGAGCAGTATGAATTGGAATGTTGTCTTTCCAATCACTCTCTCCGTTCATCGGCCTCTCGACATGGTCCGTTCCGTCTCTTTTCTATACATTCATTCATCACTAGCACACTTACGGTGTGATGGATGATATGAATCAAAAGGGAGTGGATGGCTTGATGTTGTCTGACCGATATGAATGGAGGAGGAAACATACTGCGCCGACCCCAGATAGAAAGGGCAGGGAGCAGAATAAGATTCCGAGTGGCTGAGACGATATATTATTATATTATTATGTCCACCAATTCGCTATGGCCAATTCTCCCCATATTATTTTATACATAGGGAAGGCCTGTGCCACAGCAGTGGGGACATTAAAGGTAAGGGCTGATGATTATGAAAGAAAAATAATCAAATTCATAGTGATTATTAGTTTTTACCGCATGGTTTTTGAAATGTTAATTTCTTCAAAAGCGTGTTATTCGTACTCTTTGCTTTAAGCACGAAGCTGTCCTATTGATTGTTTGCCTCCGGTCCTTTACCCCTTCAATGCAGTGCCACCTAAGTGCAATGACCGGACGCCACTACACATAGACCATACTGCTGTAAACTACACTGTACAACCGATGTATTTCCTACTCTATTTTGGTTTTACAAGGCAAGTTAGTGAATACAGCGTAAAGGTAGCGGACGTTTTGTTGAGTGATCGGTAAAGTTATTGATAATAAGTAATATGGTTAAGTCCAGTGTCAACACATACGAATTTCAAGTGAATTCGGAATATAGGATGTGCCTGGTGAATTTAAGGAAAAGGTAGGTAATCAACTTGAGTTATTTGAACTAAGTGTGTCTTTCAACATCGTTAAAATTACTGAAGACGTAACGCTATGAATGTAAGAGGAAATATACTGCGCCGACACCAGATACATAGGGCAGGGATGTAATGATGGTGATGATCAAGATATCGATTTATGAACTGATGCTGATTGACTGATGACGATAAATGTTGAGGAATGAAGAGGCAAAGTGAGAAGAAGTGATTTTAGGGTTGTGTTAGAAATAATTGTAAAAACATAGGGAATGAAGAGAGGTGGCAAGGAACAGAAAGAGGGCGAGCTTAGTTGGAACCGTTTTGTCGACCACATGTTATTTTAATATTAATCATAAATTAAATTTTGATTTTGCTGTGCCCTATAAGGGTATATGTTTTGATACATATTGTATATGTATTATCACCTACCTACAAAATTAACTGCAATACATCTTTTGAGTTTGAGTATACTGGCAATTCGACTAATAGTACACGCTTGAGTATTTAAGTTAATTCGACTAGCAGTACCTACACGCTTGAGTATTTCAGTATATTATTATATGTTTTCCATCTTGACTAAACTCGCAATCAAATTTAATTATTCATTAAGTACGAATTCGAATGAATTAACCCCCATAGTTCTGCTTAATTAGAGATTGGATTAATCTCGAAAGTGTCGGACCCGGAGTAATTAGAAATGAGACACCGACCTCTGGGGAGGTTTTAGTGTCTTATTAAGAAATAAGTTTTTAATTAACCAGACAGCTATTAAGTTGGTGTTGGCAAAGGCGTCTTTCTGCCTTTTAAACACTTATCTGGGAAAATGTTTGAGCTTTCAATAGAAATACATACGCGTTTCTCCCCTAAACAGGAGGCAGAGTTTAACACCTGCGTTTCGCCAGTTATATTATTACTGTCAATTTTTTTTTTTCAGTCAGTCGCCTTGTATACATATACTGCTCACGAAAGAGACGGGGGTGGTGACAATAGTATTCTGCTCTATTGTCACCAAACAGCTATGAGCAAATAGGTTCTGTTATAAAAAAAATACGTGTTACACTGTGTATCTTGTAATTGAACGCCAGCCCGGCTAGGCTAACATGTTTACCGAAACACAATATATTATGATAATAGTCATTTATCGCGTTGAACAGTCAAAAATCTTTGGATTTTAACACTTGAATAAGCCTGAATTGAATAAGTCGCTATATAAGGCTGTATAAGATAAAACAATTTATCGCTTTGAACTGTCGAAAATCGAATGTTTTTGGTAAGTTCAACGCGATAAATGGCTATATCATATCGTGTTTGGTTGTTCATGCTAGCCGAGCAGGGGTATCATGAAGGTGCTTGTTAGAGGAGTAAGCGACCCTCCCGGGATAACCGTACACCAGAGATTACATAATGACGAGATAACCTTCGCCTTGACGCGGCCGCAGCTCGCGTAAAATTATACCTCTTCTCTGCAACGGGTGCATTGCATAAGGCGACGCGAGCTACAAGCGGAAAGCGGTTTTTATAGAATAATCTTCTAATATATAAAAATCTCGTGTCACAGTGTTTGTTATTGAACTCCTCTGGAAATGAGTTTTATATTTTTTTTGTGTATATTTGTTAGGTAGTAGGCTATTTTATATCCCTAGACGATCTTATTATAAGGGCAAGCAAGGTTTGGCAGGTCAGTAGATAAATGAATATTCCCTGCTCTCACGCCTGTCGTGTAGCCCTGCCATTCCCGAAGTGATCCATATCGATCTCTTGGGATAGAAATCGGTTTCCCAAGACTTAAACGAACTAACCGCAAAGTTTTTATACGCTTATAGTTTTTATAAGCTGATTGTTGGGTATACGACTTCAGATGCATCCGGGACCTAAGTTGCCGTGCTCACGCAAAGCGCACTATCCATTGAACTACTATTGTTTACCTTATTACTCAATGGCACTATCTCTTTTTTTCCAACTTTTGAGTATGTACAACGCGTTTAAAGTTTGTTTTCTTACTTTATGTGTATCTCCAGAACTAAACTAGCTATTGATGTAAGAAATGGACTATGAGTATAAAATGTCAAAATTGTCTCTATGGGAAAGTTGTAGAGCTCGCTTTCCTGTTATCAAATAATATAAATAACTCAATCCCGCCAAAAATCGGACATAATGTGTTCTTCGTAAGCGCAGCAGTGGCCCTAGTCAAGTGGCCAATCTATTCAAACGCATAGAAAACAAAGGTATGAAACGTACGCTTTGTTTTCTATGTAATACGTCAGTTTAGAATAGAAAAGCCACTTGGCTAGATCCGAGGTACGCTTAAGCCGTTGTTTAATGTGAAATGAGCAACCCGCTAACTCTTGTCCACTGCATCAAAGCAGTCTACTGGCTAGCGTATAGTATACCTTCAATTTTAGACACGGCGTTTCCACACTGTCCGTTTTTGTCCATACTCGTTTAGGACGTCAGTGCCTGTCTCGCGTCAGCTGAATGGCGGGTTTACACTCGACGATTATAGCGACTCGCCTCGAAATCCAATTAGCGATCGTTTATCGTTTGAAGCAGTAAAGCAAGTGTATGCATGTCCACAAAGGGAGGGTAATAGTTTTAGAAAATAGGTTGCGCGCGATAGGTTTTAGCGAAAATGTTTCGATTACGTGTGGCGAAAAATTTATAAATGTGTCGTGACTCCTATAACTAGATAAATAAATATATTTAATATTGACATTAAAATTATGTAAGATATCCAAAAATTCTAAACGCGATGCGGAAAATTTGCTTAATTTGTCTTACCTTTAAATAGATTTTTCTAATGATTAGAAAAATCTTCTACGACTTTAAAAATAATAATAATTCTTAATTTTAACTCTCGTAAAATTACGATCGTCCCTTTTCTACACGTTCATTCATCACTAGCATCTTCACGGTGTGATAGATTATAATGAATTAATTAATTCATGGTTTGACCGATATGAAGGAAAAAGGAATACATACTGTACTGACCCCAGATAACATAGAAACAGGGTAAGAAGAAGATGGTAATGATAACTAAGTACACAATTTACCCACACGACCGTGGCAATAAATCGTGCTATGTAAACCGGACATAACCGTCTTACTTGTGATTACAATACTAGTTCAACTCACGTATAAGGATAGGATACGGGCCAGGCATCTTCTCATTTATCTAGATGTTGACCGGTCGGCGTGCAGACCAAATTTACAAATAAACATTTGACATTGACACAACTGGTTTGAGGGGAAAGTGACCTAAAGTGGACATACGAAACCGACACCAAATTGCGGGACGTCATCGTCTACCCCAAAACAATAGAGTTAGCAATACATGCATACATAAATCACGCCTATATCCCCGAAGTCGTAGGCAGAGGTTTAGAGAGGCTTAGAGAGGTTGAGAATTAACTACCACGTTTCGCTTATTAGATTAGGTCCCATGTCATAGGTAGCGAGCCTATTGCCATTTATCGGGCCCGGAAATCGCAGTACATTGCTAGGGGCATAAGAGGAACACTGCTGCCTATTACTAATTGCTGTCTAACTGCCGCACTCAGAGACGTCTAATAACGTTAATGAGTACTTATCGTCAAAAAATTACAATTCAAATATAGTCTCTATTCTTGTCAGGTCTTTGGTCTAAATTTAAATGCTCATTAAAGTTAATTGACGTCTCTGAGTGCGGCAGTTAATCCTCAGTCGCCTTGTACACGACACCCACGGCACTGGTGGTGACGATTGTATTTTGCTCTGCAGTCACCCCACTGCAAAAAATAGACCAATAGTATTTTACGAATAAATCGATCAATAGTTTTTCTAATAGTACTATGTATTCAATCAATAAAATTGAAATCAAATATGCTGCATACCTAATTTATTAACATATTCTCGTTTTAAATCTACTGCTGCAGGAGAAAATCTATTGCAAAGATCACGCTGATCCTGACACAGAGTGGGATCCCACTTTTTGCTGTTAAAAACTTCGATACGCAACAGATTCTGAATCAATATCTTTCTGATCTGAATCGGGCCAATAACACGCTGGAATAACGGCGGTCTCATTAAAGATTGCACAATGCGATTTAGTTACCGTAGCGAGACAAACTAATTGTGGCCCGCGAGTTCCCCTTCACGCAACTTTTGCTCCGTTGACTCTGGTATATCACCGTTGATGGTTGTTACGTGACGCTTAAGGCATTCAGTTTCTGCCTTGTCCCAGGGGGCCTAGACAAAGTAACACACCGACAAAGATAACGAAGTTCGATAAAGCAAAATGTATGAGATTTGACGTAAGTTGTCGCGAAATCACGTGACCAAAATTGTCTTCGTAAGTTCCTAGTTATGTTGGTAGCGCAAGCTAAGACGCTATAGATACCTGAGTAATATGGCCGATCGTGACGAACTTCGACACGTTTTCGTTTTGAAACGATTGCCACTTGGCTACGGGCCCTGGAATGTCAGCGACTGGCTGGCAATCTAACCTTTTTCATTGTATTTTGTATTTTTATAATTCCTTATATTTGTCACATTGATATGGTTCGTTGTCATTATTATTGCGTTGTCTACCGTTTTTGTATTGTTGCTCTGTTTTACCGAAATTACATCAATTCATTGGATTTACTAGTGTTTCCTTCATCAGCCTTCATCGTTATACAGTCCACTGCACGGTTCGCTATCATTAGGCTGCGTCGTCAGTCTCGGCGCATCGCGCATGCGGAATCCGCTGCGCTCGAAACAACTCAACATAGAATATTGTAGTTAGAAAAAGTTCGAAAAATTATAGTCTTGATGCCGAGTGGTACAGGCATCTGCCCAGATCGCAGAGGACTCGGGTTCGATTCCCGCATCAAGATTTAAATATATAATAGACTATTATTTTTCTAACCTTTTTTAACTACAATATTCTTTGTCCTAATTTTTCTAACATAATAATGTTCAAATTATTTAAAATCAAAGAGTAAATACTCAACATCTTAGAACCTGTCCGCCCGGCTTAGTAGCGCAGCGGAAAAATAACGTAGAATATGCTAGCCCCGACTTACATCAGGGGTCGTAAAAGTCGACTTCTGGAGATTGCCCGGTGTAGCGTGTATACCCAATAGGCACCTTGGAGCACCCGAATGGTGGAGGGCAAACCACCAACAACAGCATATCCAAAGAGGCTTAGTGTCAGGCAGGCAGCCGACTGTAACACCTATGCCGAGTGGAAACATACTCAAAAGAAAGCAATATAGTATGTATAGGAAAACTTCCTTGAATAAGAATAATAACTACAAACTGAACAGAACTTAAATGAAGATGAAATATTCAGTTCGAGTCCAAGTTAGCGTCGATCTTTCAAGAAACTCAAAGTCAATAACAATGAACAAATCCGTAGGCTGAAGTGCCTTTCGGCAGACATCGAACCGATGGATTTCGGACAAGAAAGGCTCTCGAGTGACACCCACTTACTGGAAGATGCGGTGTCTGAAGTAGAGATGTGCAGAATAAACCTTTCGATATAAGTCACTCTATTAAATCCCAAATACAATACATCAGTCAGATTCATTTCGCGTGACAGCGTGTCGCTATTTGAATCTATATCGCAATTACATCGGCGGTCATTCTGAGATGCAATTTTAGATTTAGATACAACTTTAGTCAAATATATATTCAATCATAATTAAGGATACAACTTTAGTCAAATAAAATCAAATCATAATTAATTATTGATTATTGACGGCCGCCTTGGTCGAATGCTCAGATCGCTGGGTATTGGCCAAGAGGTCCCTGGTTCGAATCCTGGTAGGGGCAAACTTTGTGGTGACCACAAATGTTTGTTCCCGAGTCATGGTTGTGTTTATGTTTATGTAGTATATTTTCAACATTTATATACATAATTATATTAAAAATATGTCCGTCATCTAGTATCCATAACACAAGTGCTTAGGCTACTTACTTTGGGCTAGATGATAGGTGTGAGTGTAAAAAAAAAAATATATCCTTTTTATTTGTTCGCAGTCGCAGCGAGTCGGCTTTGAACAGTCCGACTGAACCAGATGTGTCGCTAGCGGCGTCCCTCACCGACCCTTTGGAAGCCCACACTTTGGAAGAAGCAAGAAGGAGTATCAGGTAATGTCCATGACTTTTTGTGATAATATGATTAATTTCCAAACCCGTCCTCATACTGTTTGCCTATATACGACATAATAGTAGATTATAAGTGATTCAAACATTGGGATAAATAATAATTTGTAAACATCATATATCCATCCATCACTCGAGCTATATGTATAGGTATCAGTTATATTTCAATTAACGACAGAGGGTTATTGTTGATAACAATACTCTTCTCCCTACCTCTGTCTATCGGTGTTAGGTATATAAATGATCTGTGCATCTTTATTGCCCTAGAGACCCTAGAGTATATAGAATGCTTATTAATTCACTTGTTACTACTTAGAAACGCGTCAATTGTAAAACGAACGTTGGCCCAAGCTGAACACGTACTCAAGTCTCCCTCATTTTAAAACATGGACAAAGTTAGTAATGGCTTAAAATTGATGCGAACTCTGTCTTTCATTCAGCAAATAAAAGTGAAAGCGATAGTTTTAATGCTAGCTAACTTTAGTCCATGTTTTATAATAAGGGGGATTACGTCCAAAATTGACGACAGAAAATTTATGCTTACAGAGACCTGCGGATGAAGTACCGTGCTCAAGCTCATCAGCTATTAACATGGCGACGAGCGCAACGCACCCAAGAGGAACTGGTGACCCGCCTGCAACGAGAGAAGGCGGAGCAACTCAAGTCCCTCTCCAGCCAACTTCTACTGTTCGAGTCGAGGCTCGTCCGGAAACAGAAGGAAATCACCAGCATGCTAGCAATAAGGGAAACGATTATAATGAAGCAACAAAAAGTCATCGAATCCCTTCAGGCTAAGCTACTCGATAATGGCATAGTGTACAGCTCACAAAACATCCCCGATTTCAGAGATATGCTCCAAGATACACACATTACCGGTGATTTCGATTCACTCAACGATTCTGATTCCGCTGTCATAATGGAAGACGTCGATTCCGATTGTAGCAACCTCCCCCATATACCGAGATTCAGATCAGCCAACCCCGACAGTGTCACAATAGTTAGATCGATATCGGATGCTATCGACCCAAATTTGAAATACAATATCGTTAGACGCTCCAATGGTTTCTTGAGGAGGCCCGAGATTTTGGAGACCGTGTACAGCGTTGAGGAGGAGGTGGATGGCGATTCCACTAAAGGTCTCAGTGCCCAGAGCAGCACAGAAAAAGAACTGAAAGACGCTAATAAAACTGACGAAGAAAAGTACAAAGAAACCAGTCTCTTGGCCCAAAGGCGGGATAATTTTAGAATGCGAAGTGTCGTGCTCACCGCCGAAGTGAAAAGTATAGATAGTGATAAAGATAAAGAAAAGTCCAAAAGTGCAAAAGACGTGTGGTCCTATAGTTACGTGCCAAAAAGAATGACCCCCGCCAACGACTCCGACGAAGAAGCGACTTCAAACGCCGAGAGCGACGAAGGCGAACCAGAGCAGCGAACGAATCCCGTAGTGACATACAACCGCGTCATGTCCAACCACAGGAACGTGACAAAGCCGAAGGACGTCAAGTATAAGAGGATAAACAAGGCGAAATCGAAGAGCTTAGAGGAGCTTCGAGGGAGGTTAAAGAACTGGGTCGACAAAGGGAGCAAGCTGTCGAACATACCGCTCGAACACGCCCAAAGTTATGCCTGAAAGAATTTCGAAGTTCCTCTTGATCGAAGAACACGTGAGACGCCAAACAGTTCTACAATTTTATTAGTGGAAGGCGCATTTCTTCGAATTAGTGGTTTCACTGATGCAAGACAAACTGTCACACGTGTCTAGATTTATACATTAACACATTTCATACTAATAGGGTTGTACCTAACAGCTTTATGTCGATGAGGCGAAACGTAGTTGATACTCTATTCTTGATACTTGGTCTATTGTAAATAGTTTTCTTAAGCATTGATTGTGAAATTTTTGCGACGGATTTAGGGTAAGTTTTGTTAATTACTTTGGACTTGTCCAGTTTTCTATTGATTTTAGAGGTGTTGAGGGTTATCATTATCATCAAATTATCGACGACACAATATGAGAATTCATAATAATGATGTAGACAAAATTGGAAGTAAGCTTAAACGCTTATTGCTTAAATTAATTTTCACATCTTCAAGTCTGAGATGTGTGATCACTTTAGGCATTACATTGAAATTATACTTATTACAAAATTAATATCAATAGAAAACTGCAAGAAGCTTCAGATTAAAAAAAAACTAATCTTGCGCACGACTGATTTTACGTATTTCATTAAAACGAGAAGTAGTAAAAGTGTATATAAAAAGAGATTATTAGAATTTACGGAATTGAGATCATTGTATTTCTGTGATGTTCACAAACCTTATATTAAACTATCCCTTCGCTCATAAACACATACAAGAATGTAGAAAAAGTTATTAATATATTTTACGAATATATAAAAATTGTTCAAAGCAAACTAATGTTTAGATCTACATGTATTGTGAATACATTTCAGTGCCAATTATTATAAAATAATATTTTTCCAACTTGTTATTGTAAGGACCTAGTGTCTACACATACAGAGTGTTCGTTTATTACGCATGCAGTTTGGAATATTTGGTTTTTAACTCTAACATCCAAATATTCTAATAATGTTTGATTGTTTAGATTAGAAATATGAAATAAACTAAAGCAGTATTAGAACATTGTTAAAACCGCTGTCTCTTTTCATCCAGCGAATAAACATTTTGACAGAAAGAGACGAAGGAGTACTTGAGTTGAAACGGTGTACAAGACTGATTTATGACAAAGGAGGACGATTAGGAAGAGTGCAGTTTAAATTGGTTCGTACTTAATGTCTCAGTAGAAAAGTTACCGTTCCTAACTGTATTAAATGTTAAATAATTTACAATTGACTATGAGTTGAATTAAAGCTTGCCCTCAAATATCTAAGAACATTATTCTCATTTAGTACATATCTATAATACCATCATCGCCATCGTCATTAGCATGATGTCCAACTGCTAGGGTACAGTCAATGACATATACTTATTTAGAGAATCTCAAATATTATGAAACAGAAAGCGATTAACAAAACAGCAGACGGACTCGCGTCATCAGGCCCCATAGCACGGTACATAGACAAAATCTCCTCGGGGAAAAAAATAGTTTCCTGTCACTACAACTCACACTATATCTCGAGACAAAACACTGTCAGGTGCTGGAGAAAGACTTTGTCCACGTTCCGTGCTAGGCCTACAGATGTATCGCTCATTTAATAAGAAAGCGGCACAACTCAAAAAATACTTAACAACATTGTGTATTTAAAATGTATGGAATTAAGACTCATTTTTGCAAGAAAAGCTTTTTGATTTGTGTCTCTTTAACAAATAATAAGCGGTATTTTGAGTTCTTTGGTGGGTATTTTACAGCTTTCAGCGATATAATTAAGCAATCGTGCAAAGCTTACTCACAAACCTTTTACCTTATTATAATGATGCTATTCACATAATTTAGTTTCGCAGTAAAGGAAATCTCATCTTCGGGTTTTTTGCGTCTCTTCGGGGTTTACATTTTCAACTTCACATTTGGAGCTTATTTCGTCGGAAGGGAAATTCCAGGATTTGTGTAATACTTACGCTTTATTTATAATCCAAACGATATGTTCTTGGGTACCTATTTCATATTCGGTTTAGAGTACGTACTTCAGAAGACCCTGAAAAGTCGCGTTAAAATTATGCGTCAGTCGCAGGCATATCGTCTAATTTGCAATTTCCTAAAATGGCTGGTTATAATTTGACCTAAGTAACGGGACGAGGAGCTCGCTAGCGCACAGCGCGCTTGGCCTGCGATTGCGTAAACTAAGCAAGTTCCCAAAGGCCGGTCATAGGATGGGTGACCAAAAATTTATTATCGCGAGTTCCTCCGTGCTTCGGAAGGCACGTTAAGCCGGTGGTCCCGATTGCATCTGCAGTCGTTGATACCCACCAACCCGCACTGGGCCAGCGTGGTGGATTATGGCCCAATCTCCGTATATTCCTCCATCCATAGGGAAGGCCCGTGCCCCAGCAGTGGGGACATTAAAGGGCTGGTGGTGATTATGATGATGATGAACGGAACGAATATCTAGATTAGTCCTTTTTACGAAAATCGCTAACCAGCTCTACTGTTGTTGAAAATAATTTTACTTGATCACTTTTAATTAAATACTTATTAAATACTTTTAATTGATCATTACATGATCAATTAAAAGAAACAGGATTTTAGTAATACATATATGTATTGCGTTTCAAATGATCTGCCTGCGACATAAATAAATCTATTGCAAAAAAAATCTTTCTCTGTGAACAAATCCCAAAACTCAGCCACCGAAGCTATTAGGTTGAGAGAGAATTATTCGTCAAAATATTGAAATATTTGCGACCAGACAGACTCCCTATTTGAATAAATATCTCAAACAAGTCAAATTGTTGTTTCGCTTAAAATCGCCCTGTCGAATGAACTGCGTAACAAAATACAACTTCGCCCAAGTTACGGAGACAAGAGAAGAATTTAGCGATAACTTGGCTTTAATTAAGTGTAATTTGACGTAATAACTGTCGAATATTTCGCTTGGAGGCTTCGGCCACAGGAGGAGATAAACCGAACAGAGTAAAAGCTTCCTAAGAACACCGTTGCACTAACCCTGATATTATTCAACTGGCTGTGCTTCAAAAACTGGCTTTTTCCAGTGTCGCCGCGTGCGCGACAGCGGCCAGTGGTAACGCACAACATACCCGGCGTGCTTGTAGTAGTGCAACCGATTCGCGTGGATGTATGAAGGTTATTCTCTGTTCCGTTTATTTACTCATGTGCCTGGAGGCTTTGGCTCAATATAATCTATTTTGTAACTGTCCAAAGTCCTTTAACTGGCGTTAGGCATTTGAACGTTTAATAAAGCTCGAACCATCTGCTTGTTGAGCAGCTCGATCGTGAAGAGTTAACGCGCTTGGTCTGCGATTGCGTGAATTAAACAATGATCGCTAACGCCGGTCTTTGGATGGGTGACCAAAAATGTAAATTATCTCGAGTGCCTCTGAGCTTCGGAAGGTTGAGCCGTTGGTCCCGACTTCGTCTGCAGTCCTTAATAACCACTAATCCACACTGGGCTATGCTCCATCTTTCCTTTATTCTCTCATGCCAAGAGACGATATTCTGTGCTCCAGCAGTGGGGTTATAAGGAGTGCGTGCTGTATTGCAGGCGTCCATAACTCGAAATTTAGCGAGTTAATTGAAGGAATCTAGAGAGCGGGAGCGAATTGTATGTACCTGTGTTGCATATTGTTTCGCGCGCGTTTAATACAGTTATGATAAGATTTTATTGATGGATTTTTTTTATTTGTTTATAAAATGGTATTGTACTTGCATTATGGTAATGATTTTTTTATGCTCGCTCGTTTCGTACGGCTGTTGGGAATCGGGTTATATGGACGCTCCGCCACTGTAAGGTGTTAGAGATGATGATCTGGTTATTTAAAAAGATATCTGAAGTTCTATACTGTCTCGTATGTTGAATACATACCTTAAAAGTTTTGTATCATGTGTGTAGATATAAGAATTTTTTAACACTCTGTATGTTTAGACTATACATATAAATTTCTGCTGTACACAGACAAAGGCTTGATGTAAATTTAAAACGTTATAATTATTAATAATTATTCTTTACACGTTCACTCCTCATAATAGTACACTGATAATTCGATTGGGAAATAAACTAAATTCAAAGCAAACCTCGTATTATTTCAACAACCAAAATACTGTCAGCCATTTTTTATTTTACACCTTACTCCTTACTTTAAACCTTACTCCAGCCCGGCTAGCATGACAACCGAAACACGATATGATAAATGGCTATATCATGTCGTGTTTTGGTGGTCATGCTAGCCGGGCAGAGAATTTTATTAAAGGTTACCTACATTTAAATGTGTGGTGGCAGCTGACCTAAACCCTCCCGTGGGTATCGTACTTTCAAGGCGGCTAAGGGTGAAAACAGCTAACGAGGGATGAGCAGCGTTCCTGTTATACTATGTTACGGTCCTATAGTATTTTGCTTATGTTAGTTAAGCAAAATACTATAGGACCGTTAGTGGGACCTAACATAACTGGCGAAACGTGGGTGTTAATGCTATTTTAATTATTCTTAACTCTTCTTCTTGTACGACACCCGTATTAATACACACAATTATTGGGTAATTAAGGTTAATGCCAGGATTAAGAATATACTAGGTAAGTATGTCTGTCATCTATTTTAAAAAAATGTTATATAAATGTCCAGATGGAAACATTTAAAAAAAAACTCTCACCACATTCCTGGCGCTTCAAAATCTCAGCAGAATCTTTTCCCAGTCTTGGATGTTTAACAAGAAGTGGATGGACCGGGCGGACATGTTTAATCGCATAGCTGATCGCGAATTCCTGTTTCCCGACTTCCTCTCGGTAATTACCTAGGTACTGGCGGCCACAGGGCGAGGTTGTCACGCCGTTAAGGTAAGTCTGATGACTAGAACATACAAATTTTCTTAATCATATAGAAAGTCTATTAAAAAAGGCCCAGCTAAGAGAACCCGAAACCGACGGGCATGCATGAATGAGTGGTGCGGCGAAATGGTGGTGGAATGGTGGAATCGAAATTCCTAAGGGGACTGTAAGGCGCGGTTCTAAATTAATTATAGATAATTATTATATAGAATCGGCTGGTGACACATAAGTAAGAAGTTAAAGGAAAAGGAAGAATCTGCACTACACTTGCCTTATGGTGTTGAATAATGGCGGCTCACAATCGGCCTCGATAATAGGCCACAATGCAAGCACCGGCGCCGGTTTCTTCTCTAGCTCACTTTATAGCTAAAACGTACACTATTTTCTTCACTTATTATCACCAGCACATGAAATATAGCTGATGTGCGAATCTCTATCCCAATTTCCTTACGGATGTCGCGGAAGCCGGTAACAGACTGTCAAATATCTATGCGTAGGCGACACACTTGATAGAGCCTTCTCTCTCACACACATATGCTTATTCGTAGTACAGAATGGGAGAGGAAAGGTGTGGGAAACATTACAAATGTGTACACCAGCGAAAATTTTAATTTTTATTATAATATACAGTGCGTCCCACGGCCATGCCACACGGAGGGAAAGTATATTAAATATTGAACCTAGGATATTTTACTAAAAGAAGACATCGTTTTATTTTTAATAATAAGTAGATCTTCATTCACAGATTTTTTAAAAATCGCCTACCTCAACCGGGAATCGAACCCGCCAAATGTGATAGAAAAATTACTTTTATTTTATAATACCGTTTGAAAGGGCTACTCATAAGCATTATATTTTCCTAAATAACCTAGCATATTAAATAAAACTAAGATCATAAAATTTTTCATTTTATTTAAAATTTGTTCAGGGAAATTTCCTCTGACTTGGCCATGCTCCCAACAATTAACATTATCATTTCAAAGACCTACCCACTTGAGATACGAGATTTCCGTGGTGTAAGTACATGATAATAATAAAGCGATACATTAAGGGCCTGTTTCACAATCGAAAAGTAAGTTCGAAGTAGCTTACTTCACAGATCATTTGACAGTTGTAATATGAAATATATGTCAATTGAACTTCAAAGTAAGCTACTTCGAACTTACTTGTCGATTGTGAAACAGGCCCTAAGTGTAGTAGGTACTTGTATGCATTTCTTCATGAGCTCACAATTACCATGCAACTGGCTGATATTAGTAAAAGTAATAATTAACATACGTAAAAAAGAGTGAGAATTTGTATACAACAGAACCGATCACATTTTGAGCATTTGATAAATATTTTTTTTTTTTAAATCAAATGAAAAATTTTATGATCTTAGTTTCATTTAATATGCTATTATTTATTTAGGAAAAAATAATGCTTATGAGTAGCCCTTTCAAACGCTATTATAAAATACATGTAATTTTTCTATCACATTTGGCGGGTTCGATTCCCGGTTGAGGTAGGCGATTTTAAAAAAATCTGTGAATGAAGTTCTACTTATTATTAAAAATAAAACGATGTCTTCTTTTAGTAAAATATCCTACGTTCAATATTTAATATACTTTCCCTCCGTGTGGCATGGCCGTGGGACGCCCTGTATACTATGGCGTTACCAATGAGATTGAATGAAGTGAAAGAAGTATGTAAGGATCGTAACAAGTTGAACAGAAGTGATCTCTGCCTACCCCTGTGGGTTTCGTAATTATCTTATCTTGGTTTTTGAAATGTTGTCAATTGATAGTTTTAACATTCTGTCGTCTGTTCCTATCACGTTACACGTGTGCGCAAAATAGCTTTCATTATTCACGAGAGAGCGGCACCGACCGTAGAAACAGTCGTTCAACAAAATCTCGTCTTACTGAATCTTCGCTGGCAAATTCGATTGAAACATCCATTTCAACTTTCCCATTTGGAAATTTGTTACAAAGTCCCTCCTTAGAATTTATGGCTTTTGTAACGTCAGTTTTCTTTAGGTTCGAACATTAATATTTACTTACGGCTCTTTAAACTTCAGGTACAGTTTTTATAATAATAATGTTAACAGCATTATTGTGTTCCTACAATTGTGATAAGATAGCCAGCCCCCTATTGAAGGTTCCAGGTTGAGGGTTCCAGGTGAGGCTCGATTTCATCTTCGGCCCCTATCTACCTACTGACGGTAAGACGTGATTTATACGAGTAATGTATATATACTTAGCGTACTGTAAGTCTTACTGCCGCACTCAGAGACGTCAATTAACGTTAATGTCTACTTAATGTCAAAAAATTACAATTTTAAAACTAGTCCCTATTTGCGGGGTCTTGCTATGGTCTAGATTTAAATGACATTAACTGCCGCACTCAGAGACGTCAAATAACGTTAATGAGTACTTAACGTCAAAAACTGACAATTCAAAACTAGTCGCTATTCTTGCCGGGTCTATGGTCTAGATTTGATTGAAAATTTTTGACATTAAGTACTCATTAAAGTTAATTGACGTCTCTGAGTGCGGCAGTAAGTACTCATTGAAGTTAATTGACGTCTCTTAGTGCGGCAGTTATGCAGTTTTGTAAACGCCTACAGCTTTTCTGAAAGCAATACCGAGGCTTATAGTAATTGCCCTTTGGATTATTATTATGATTTT
Organism: Cataclysta lemnata; assembly: GCA_963931975.1. NCBI lineage: Eukaryota > Metazoa > Arthropoda > Insecta > Lepidoptera > Crambidae > Cataclysta > Cataclysta lemnata. The sequence continues at coordinate 2,687,333 of OZ008342.1, forward strand.
TATTTGAACATTCATTTATATAAATGTTAGAAAAATACTACAAAGAAAAATAGCTCTTGGTGCGGGAATCGAATCTTCGTCTTTCGGAATTCAGGCGGCTGCCTATACCACTCAGCCCGAATACAGAAACGCTAATTAGCATAAGAACTTGTGTTATGGATACTAGATGACAGACACATTTTAAAAATGCGTAATAATCATTAATTTGAAATATGCTACATAAACAAAAAACATTCATGACTCGAGAACTAATCAAAATAATGCCTGTGTTAATCACAAACATTTACCCCTACCCGGATTCGAACCCCTTGGCCGACAGCCTCTGCCTACCCCTTCGGGGAGGAATAGGCTTGATTTATGTATACGTAAGTATTAATGCTGAAGTAGGTATTCATACTTGACGATTCGTAAGTGTATGATACGAAAAAATGAATTTTGACTTTGACTTTACTCAAACGTTTTTTCATTATTTCTGAATAATATTCCCGATTCGCGTCTCCGCTCTTATCACCGCGAATATCTAACGTCACCACCAGTGCAGACTGGCAGTCTGGCGAATCTTATTACGCAATCCGAACCCCTAGTGCTGTTGGACAATAGGCGAATTAGATTTTCGTTTCGCAACGCGGCAAAGGCGTCGCTTGGGTAAGGCCTGCTGATACCGCCAAACAAACGTGACCTTCCATACTTTCTTTATCGGAGCAGGTGTCTGGAAATACTTTCACAATAGCCCGCAATTCAACAACGGCTAGAAATAGGGCGAAGCCTCGTGACACACTTTCGTGTGCGAGATAAGGACCGTATTGTTTTTCTATAAAAATCTATGTGCCAGTAGAGTTTGTATCATTCCCTCCAGTTCCAATAGCAAGCGTGACCGTGAGGTTTTATTCGGTGCAATCATGCGTTTCCTCGTGTTTCTGATGTTGGCCGTCTATGTGGTAAGTTTTTTTTTAATTTTTACATAACCCTCAATCACAGAGAGGCTGGCTATCCAATGACCAATTGTCGGAGCACAAATGTTTATTACGGCGATAGATTTTGATAAGATGACATCGCGCCAAAACGACGCGCGATTTTTTGGCTAAGTTGTCTAGTTTGTGCCTTACCGTGTTTGCATAAAAGTCAATATTCTGTGTACAATTTTGCTAACAAAGTTCACTTCCATTGCGTTCCGCCGCAGTGTAAATTGAGCATCATCATCATCATCATCACCAGCCCTTTAATGTCCCCACTGCTGGGGCACGGGCCTTCCCCATGGATTGAAGAATATAGGGAGATTGGGCTGGCACGATGGCCCAGTGCGGGTTGGTGGGTACCAAAGATTGCAGATGCAGCCGGGACCAACAGCTTAACGTGCCTTCCGAAGCTCGGAGGAACTCGAGATAATACATTTTTGGTCACCCATCCAATGACCGGCCTTAGCGAAATTGCTTAGTTTACGCAATCGCAAGCTAAGCGCGCCGTGCCACCGCGCTAGCGAGCTCCTCTTAATAAATTGAGCCTGTTGTGTTAAAGAAGTGATATGTATGTAGATAAATAGGTATGTAGTTGACTCAAAAAAATTAGGCCATTATTTTATCAATTGTTATTCTTACGAACTGCTGAGCATAACATTATAATAAGCATAATAATTATTGTTCAGCGCATACGGCAAACGCTAAGGCTAGGTACACATCGACGAACGTCTATTTATATTTTTTGTCACCGTTATTGGAAAATAATAAGTGAAGGCAATAGAGGGAAGTGGGGTAAATTGAAAAATGAAAGTGCAGTAAATTGAAACATTGCTAATAACAGTGGTTAGGAGTAACTTGTCGAAATGTGAGTGTTAATACCCCTCAATATGGATACAAAAATTTTAAAGTCCAATAAATGTTTACCTATAGGTTATTTGAAGTAAATTTTTAAGAGAATGTTGTGCACAATTTTCATTGGTTGCAAACTTACTTGTGTTAGTGTAAAGATTTTGGTGGTTAGAAAAAGTTCGAAAAAATGTGGTCTTGATAAAAATTTGTGTCTTGGTTGGCCGAGCGGTCAGGCACCTGCCCGGATTGCAGCGGACACGGGTTCGAATTCCGCAGGAAGACCATAATTTTTGGAAATTTTTCTAACCACCACAATCTTTGTACTAATTTTTTTAACATTTATATTATGTTGAAATTCAAATCGAATAGTTTACATTAGTTTTCCGTGTATGTAGTTGTAATTTTTTGATTTGTGTGTTAACTGTTAATGTGTAGATTATATAATCTAAAAAATAAAAACAATATCATGCGTGCATGGGCAGCCTTATAGCCATCCCATGTCTCACAATAGACAGGCAATCCAATAAATTTTATGAGCCGGACAATATTTTTAATCAACTCTAGCCTTTATAAAATAAAGCTTTATTGCCAATAAATTCATGGACGACATATTACTGAAATCTGTGATCATAGTGTATATTATAGGCTATAGTCAAGTGTGTATTTGGTCTGATGGGCTTTATGAGAAAAGTCATTCGGGTTATTTTATTCTAGGATTAAACAATTTTCGATTTTATAGAAGTCATACATACATACATACATAAATCACGCCTATATTCCCGAAGGGGTAGGCAGAGGTGAAGTAGCACCCACGTTTCGCCAATTATGTTAGGTCCTATGTAATTAACGAAGCCGAAACAAATAGATAGCGAGCCTATTGCCATTTATCGGGCACAAAAGTCGCAGTATATTGCTATTGCTAGGTGGTATAAGAGGAACGCTGCTGCCCATTCCTCATAATTGATTTATCCTTAGTCGCCTTGTACGACACCCACGGGAGAGATTTGGGATGGTGACAATTGTATTCTACTCTGCCGTCACCACACGGCTTTTATAGAAGTCAGCATAATTAATTAGGTTTGGATTAGGTGGGTACGGCGTCATGGTCAAGATTATGAAAAAATAGAATGGTGTTCTATAGAAAAAAATATATCTTTTAGCCTTTACCTGTCCCTGTGTTTCATAATTATTTGAAACTAGCGTAATAGATTTTAACATATCGTAAGTAATCATTAGGTACAAATCACCAACCCTCATCTCTCGGGTGTCGTTTCGTACAAAGTGACTATATTACTACAGCTTTTTCTCCCTGATCTGTTCTTAGCCAATCTGGGGTCGGCGCAGTACGTTTCCTCTTCCATTCATATCAGTCAGACGTCATCAAATCATATCATTCATCACACCGTAAAGGTGGTAGTGATGAATGAATGTATAGAAAAGAGACTGAACGGACCATGTCGAGAGACCGATAAACGGGAGAGTGATTGGAATGACAACATACCAATCCATACTGCTCAAAGTTTTGGCTTAGGTTTTACAGCCGGCCGCCATTCGGGTGCCCCAGGTGACATTGGTCTACACCGGGGTCACCGGGCAATTTCTCTTTATCGACTTTTACGACACCCATGGGATGAGTCGTGGCTGGCCTATTCGACGTTATTTGTTCGCTCCCAGGCCAGCATAGAAGGCATAAGGATTAATAGAGCGATGACTTAAAATACCACCTAGCAATGTACTGCTTTTGCGTGCCTGTTAGATTGCATTTACGTGCCTGTTAGATGGCGATAGGCTCGCTCTATAAACGGTCTGACCTATTATTTGGCTGCACATGGTTAATACATTTTTCACTTCTCACCATCATCACTATATCACTAGCTGCACAAAATCGAATTTTGTGCTCTAGAGCATTAACGTATCTACTCATAAATGTGTCTATTTTAAGGCAAAGAAAATGAGCCATGTAACCAAACACAATAAGAAGTTCAAATATAAAAATTGTTTAATATTTACTTAAATTTATTTGCCTAATGTGTTTTTAAGACATAAAAGATATTAAATTTTAATTCAAGTAGGTACGGTAGGTTATTAAATTAATTTAAGAAAATTATTATTTCAAAATTAATTTAATACTTGGCTGTATGGGTCTGCAGCCCAAGCCTAATATAAATGGGAAAAATAATTTCCTTCAGTATTCAAAACTGTACTAATTTTAATTTTAAGAAATGTTATGATAAACTACTGTTTTATTTCCTCACAATCGAAGTGAAAAGTAGAGTTTCTAACTCTTCCGCAAAACCATTTTTATCCTCGACATTACTATCAGCCCTCGCCTTTCGCTCGGGCTGCTAAAAGTCTCCGACAAAAATGATTCGCTTTTTGCACTTGATGGAAAATCTACTATTTTACGATAAATAGCCACGATTTAAAAGCATTCTTGAAGTATTTAATCAAACCCTTTGCCTCCAGGCCTACAGCGCTGCTTGTCTCTGCAAGAAGACGCATAAAGTGGAATTGTGCTTCGGCTGTCATGACCTCTGGTCTCCTGGCAAGTGCCACCTGGGTCACTCCTGCGGTCACAAATGCGGTCACAAATGCGGTCACTCTTGCGATCACTCCTGCGACCACTCCTGTGGTCACTCCTGCGGCTGTCCTCACAGTTTATTCCCCTTCCACCATGGATGGTTCTAAAATTTACTTTATAGAAATAACAAATGAGGTTTTATGTTGTGATACCTCATTTGATCCTATAATCATGCCACAGTGAAGGTTGCGGAAAATATTTGTTTTTTAATGTTTGTTGCTATGTAGCGGAGATTTTTAAGTATGTTATTATTTGTTATTTTTTATTTTTATTTGAATATTATATAATGGCAGAAAATTTTCTAAAAAAAAGGTATAATAGGCAGCTGCCAGGATTGTGGAGGACACGGGTTCGATTCCCGCATCGAACCCTGCTTCCCGCATCAGGACAAAAATGTTTATGAATACATTTTTTTGACGACTTTTTTTTGTTACGTTATTTGTATATTTTGCAGTTTTAATTTGAGCCATATATTTACATAGCAGTGTCTGCTTACAACTTGCGTGTTCGTATGTATGTAATTTGGTTCACATGACTAAGAGAGAGACGCTCATCTAAATTACAATGCAATGTTTAAATTCGTTGAAGTGGGATATCATTTTAGTGGTATCCAATTCTTTCGACACTTATTAAAAATACAACTTCTTTTAATTTGAAATTAATTTTATATGTACTAAATTATACCAATTTTGACATCAATAATAATTATAAAGAGAGATGACCGAAATACCCGGAAATTAGATAAAGACCGGAAATTTTGGTGACATGATTTTTCATTGTTATATACAAATTCTTGTTTTCCATTATGGGTACCTATACATAACAGGCGGCTCCCTAAACATCAGGTGATTTGAAAGAAAATTTCTTAATCCAACACTACACTTTGTATTAATTGTTCTCCTACGGATCTCATCATTTCTGATATGATCACACAGGGGAACACCGAGCTATGCTCGGCTTGATTGCCTTTTGAGTGACTTTGAGCCTTCTTCTTCTTCTTCTCCCTTCTGCCCTTGTTCCCAGTCTATCTGGGGTCGGCGCAGTATATTTCCTCTTCCATTCATATCGGTCAGACGTCATCAAGCCATCCACTCCCTTTTGATTCATATTATCTATCACACCGTAAAGGTGCTAGAGATGAATGAATGTATAGAAAAGAGACGGAACGGACCATGTCGAGAGGCCGATGAACGGAGAGAGACAACATTCCAATCCATACTGCTCAAGGTTTTGGCTAAGGTTTTACAGCCGGCCGCCTGTCTGAAACCAACCCTCTTTGGGTATGCTGTTGTTGGTGGTTTGCCCTCCACCATTCTGGTGCCCCGAGGTGCTTATTGGTCTACACCGGGCAATCTCCCTTAGTCGACTTTTACGACACCCATGGGACTGGGCTGGACTATGAGACTGGGCTGGACTATTCTACGTTATTTGTTCGCTCCCAGGCCACAATAGAAGACTCTTTGAGCCTTCTTATAAGGCCCATTTTAAGATTTGGATAAAACTAAAACCATAATATATTTATTTTTGTAGCAATTTTTTTTGACACAATCGATTTTTTGAGGGATCATTAGTTATATATATTTTTCTTCGTGCTATTAAGTTTAATGATATATGCAAAAAAATTTTAAGTAAGGTAAAGTGTAAGGTGTTAATAAAAGACATAATTGGTGGTTTTTTCGACAAAATTTTTCAATATTGTCTGATTACAATGGTACCACCAAAAACAGTTTTCTGACTATTACGTCCTTTACATCTGCTTACTACTAGAAATTAGTTGTCGCGGACGGCAAGCAACATTCAACCTTTTAGCTTTAGTAATAGAAGCATTTTAAAGTTCTGAAAAAATCTGAGAAAAAGAGGAAACCATTCATATTTTGATTTTTCTAAAACACTTAACACAAAAATTAGGGCCGCTTTTTTGATGCATAGATAAGAGCCATATTACAAATCAAACTCCTCTCAGACTCAGACGGCCGGTGCATCGCATTTCGTAGTAATTTTGTAGTTATGTTTATCGTTTTTATTGAGTTAGGATAATAAATTCTTGCTTTAAAATTATAAAAATTTAATTCCTCATAAAGTAACAATTATTCTAGTATAAATTTTGCTCAAAAATATTATTGTAGAAAGGTGATATTGATAGTTAACTTAAAGCTATTTTAAAAGTTTTTTTTTGTTTAGAATAAGATTTTTTTATATTAAATCAATGAATGATGTTAAAATTGGATGTCCTTCAAACTATTATTACACATAAAACTCTATTTTTTTAAAATTGCATTTGCGTAGATCAGTAGTTCACTCCAGGGAGCTCAAAAGAGGGCGTCTACGCGCATTTTCTAAAATTCTTTCTCTACAATTTTGGTAATTAAAAAGTTAAGCAAAATTTACGAAAACCGAGGCCGCTACGAAATATGCCAATATCTTATTCTACACTATTCACTAAGTCAAAATTGTCAATGATTTTTGTTTCTGAGATCAAGAACGCCAAATTGGTCATTTTACGCAAAATCACAGTCAAAATGTAATAGGATAGGGCTCTTAACTCAGCCATGTGGTGACGGCAGAGTAGAATACAATTGTCACCACCCCAAATCTCTCCCGTGGGTGTCGTACAAGGCGACTAAGGATAAATTAATGATGAGGAATGGGCAGCAGCGTTCCTCTTATACCACCTTGCAATGTACTGCGACTTTTGTGCCCAATAAATGGCAATAGGCTCGCCACCTATTACATGGGACTTGACATAGTTGGCGAACGTGGGTGCTATTTCACCTCAGCCTACCTCTTTGGGGATATAGGCGTGATTTATGTATGTATGTTAACTCAACCAATTATTAAAAATTGTTACTAATATGTAAATATCAGTCTGATATTTAAATATTAGTAACCATTTTTAAGAATTGGTTGAGTTAACTATGCGTCAAAAAACCGGCGCTTACTGCCGCATTCAGAGACGTCAATTAACTTTAATGAGTATTTAATGTCAAAAATTTTCATTCAAATCTAGACCATAGACCCGGCAAGAATAGCGACTAGTTTTGAATTGTTATTTTTTGACGTTAAGTACTCATTAACGTTATTTGACGTCGCTGGGTGCGGCAGTAAGTCTACCTACTCTGACATCTATAAGGGAAACTTATTAAATATGTTGATTATTCGCGAGGTGTAATGAATATGGAATTGAATATTTGACGGGATTTTTTAAATCGAAATACCTATAAGTAATGTATGACGTCATAAAACTTAATAAGCATCTTTTTTTACCTATGAGAATATTTTGTAATTTTTTGTTCTGTGGCTTGGACTGTTTTTTAAAATATTTTTTGTGTTCGTAATTAATGTGCAAATAAATATATACTCGGGCCATTAAAAAACATACATGTCATTGTAAGCATTAAAATGTATGTCATATACATTTTAGAAAATCATACGTAGAGCAACTTTAAAAAAAATAAGTTATTAAATTTTGTATTTCATATTGAATGCCACATCAAAATTGTCTCACATTTTGTGTCTAGCTGCCGCACTTAGAGACGTCAATTAACTTTAATGAGTATTTAATGTCAAAACTTTTCATTCAAATCTAGACCATAGACCAGGCAAGAATAGCAACTAGTTTTGAATTGTCATTTTTTGACGTTAAGTACTTATTAACGTTATTTGACGTCTCTGAGTGCGGCAGTAAGTGGCTGGAGTTAAGAAGTTAGAACTTTCAATATGTTTTAAGCGTGCCAATCTTCAACGTGTCCGTACCCCATGTACCAATCACCTTGTTTAATATGTGTGTATAATATAATTGCCTTTATTTATGTAGTGTATATATATATATATATATATATATATATATATATATATATATACGATGTGTATCTATATGTATAATGTGTATTATATACGTATAATATTATGTGTGTATAATACCTAATTATGTCTTTATTTATTTACGAGTGTGAAAAATGGCACGCCTACCACCCACGGTTTCTATAAATCGCCTATGTTTACTCCCATGGTTGTCTGGAAGACACTGCTGTTTAGCAGTAAGACGACCTGGGCCCGTAACCAAGTGGCAATCGTTTCATAACGATAACGTGTCGAAGTTCGTCATGATCGGCCATATTACTTTGGTGTCCACAGCGTCTTAGGTTGCGCTACCAACATAACTAGGAACTTACGAAGATGATTTTGGTCACGTGATTTCACGACGACTAACGTCAAATCCCATACATTTTGCTTTATCGAACTTCGTTATCTTTGTCGATATGTTACTTTGTCTAGGCCCCCTGTTGTGCTGTATGGTTGATTTTAGATGTTTTCTGTATTTCTATGTTCTTGTGTACACTACAGTGTTTGTATTGTATTTTAATGCTAAGAATTTTCGTCTCTGTATACTTATTCACTTCAAATTATAATCATAATGTACAGACAACAGCACGCCAAACTACCACAAAATGTAAAATTTTCTCAGTCGACTTTTGGCTCTACTGCCAACAAGATGAGGCTGACAATCGATTGAAGAAATTTGACAGTTTTAGGTAATCTGAAGAGCCGTTGACTGTATAAATGTATGGTAGTCAGTGGGAGCAAATTAGGTTTGTGTTAATGGTAAAAGTTAATTCTAATGCTTCCTATATTAACCTGGCTAAGACTGACGCACTTATCTTAATTAACATTGTCTTCAGCAACTAAATTAAAAAGAGTTTATTCTTCTTAATCATCTAATTAGTCCACAGGACTCTTAAAACAATTGTACCGCTTTACAATCAAATAAATAGATATTAACAGACAAACGTTTTTCATTCCATTTATGCTTTTTTTATTCATAGGCTAAACAACTGAACTATAAAAAAATCACAAGCCTTTATTTTATTACATTGCATAACTTTATTATGTAATAATTACTATATTCATTACAAAAAAGGACTAAGAATAAACAGTGTTTATTACAAAATAAAGAAAAATCAGACATTCGAATGCTGTCTCTGTCACAAACTATTGACAAAAAAGTGACAACATTATTTAAACAAAACATGGCTTAAACAATATTTGTAATAACAACCACTGACTGTTATAACAGCGGCCCGTAACAATCAATCTGGATCGTGATCATTGATTTTTATTGCGGATCGCGATCGAGGTGTTACGTCGAGCGAGATGAAAGGACTGTGAGCAATACGTATTAATTTTTCCATTACCCAATACACCTCTAAGTTACAACCCTATAATATTGCTATTTAGAAAACGCTTTTTCATACTAACGCTCGCGTCACACATCACGTCAGGGTTGGCTCTTGATAAATCATCAGTAACAACAAAGGCTTAGCTCGCAGGCAATAAAAGCGGGCTATAAATCTGCGCTCGCTTCTAGCGTAGCTGTCGTACCATAGCTACGGTAGGATGCAGAGTAAATAGAACCTTATTATTAACATTATAGAGATGTCTAGGTAATTGTTATATTTAGGCCAGACAGGGAAGCCCTTGGACTTCATCTCACCTGATGGTAAGCGACGATAAGGGCTGAAGAACCTCACTCACAGAGGGGCTGGCTATCTTATTACAAATTATCGAAACACAATAATGCTAAGATTTTGGTGGTTAGAAAAAGAATTTCGAAAAATTATGATCAGGAGGCGGGTTTCTAACCACCAAAATCTTTGTACTATTTTTTCTAACATTTATATAATGTTAAAATTAAAAACACAATAATGCTGTTAATATTATTGTTATGGCGACAGATTTAGATAAGATCCATCTTATATATTATCCGGCAGCTAACTTGAAAAAAGTCTCACCACCAACCAAACCGAGTACTTTGTACTCCCCTGGGTGAAAAAGGACATTTGGCCAATAGAAACGTTGTATCATGACGTGGACAAAATCTCTATCCACTCCACCACTTGACAGTTTTTGTCTCAGCATTTAGAGCGAGAGGAAATAGTTTCCTTTTCCCCCAGGAGATTTTCTCCACGTCCCGTGCTACGGGAGCTGGTTTGGATGAAGAACTAGTTTTTCGCTGATGATGCGACGCAAGTATGGCAGGCATCGCAACACCTTTAACCACAGTTATATTATTATGTATATACAGCGAATAGGCGCATAAAATTGGAGCGGTATCTTTTTCAATTTGCAATAACAGTTAAGGTGAATGGGTAAGAGATAAGCGGTACGCCACACAAGCCAAAAAGCCGTATCTCATAAGTCCCTTTTCCTGATATTTGTTGTATCGGTTTTGGATATATTAATCTAATGGGCTATACCCCGAATACCGAAACGCTACTCAAAGTTTGAGTCTAGATAATATGTATTGTCAAAATTGACGTTTATCCATACAAATTCTGAGACGTAGGTACTTATTTATTTATTTATTTATTTAGTTAAACTTTATTGCACACAAAATAAAAGGTACAAATGGCGGAATTAATGCCATAAGGCATTCTCTACCATTCAACCAGAAAACTGAATACAGAAAATGTTCATTAACGTATTCGTACACTTAACTTTATAAGCAGTGCTCAAAATTTGAGTAGCGTTTCAGTGTTCGTGGCTATAACATATAGGTTGACATACATATACATAAATCACGCCTATTTATCCCCGAAGGGGTAGGCAGAGGTGTATTAACGTAACACCCGCTTTTCGCGAATTATTTTAGTTCCCATGTAATAAGCCAAGCTGGCAAGCCTATTGCCATCTAACTAGTTTATTGAGAACGCTGCTGCCCATTACTCATCGCTTTCTTTGCCGCCTAGTATGACATCCACGGGAGAGACGGGGGTGGTGTCCATTGTATTCTGCTCTGCTATAACCACACGGCAAACATAGGTCTTTTAAAAACTGTAGAGGGTCCACTAAAATATTTCGTAAACACCTCAATTCTAGAAGCATTGAATTAAGTTACTAAAAGGACAATTAATTGAATTTCTAGAAAGTTACTTTCGCTGCGACAAGGTTTTTGGGTTAAGAGGGGCGTATGAACCATTAAAAGTACTTTAGTCCTTATATTATGACCTTAAAACTTTATAGCTTTTGTGTACCTAGATACTATAAATGTTTGTGGCATCATGAAGTAAATCTATGGCGGTTTTATATTATGTAACATACACATACATAAATTACACCTATTTATCACCGGAAAAGGAGGCAGAGGTATTAACACCCATTATTTTGGGATGTAATAGGTGGCGAGCACATTGCCATCTATCGGGCTATCGTAAGCAATGTACTGCGATCTGCCCTTCGTAAATCGTAGTATGTACATTGCTTGGTGGTGTTTGTAATAAGTAATTATTGTATTTTATGCAGTGTGGTGACGGCAGAGTAGAATACAATTGTCATCACCCCCATCTCTTCCGTGGGGATCGTACAAGACGACTAAGAGTTAAGACAGTTTCGAGTAATTGGCAGCAGCGTTCCATACCCGATAAATAGCAATAGGCTCGCCACTTTCCTGGGACCAAACCTAAATGGCGAAAATAAATAGGTAATTCAGCTCTGCCTTGCCCATACCTTTGGGGATATGGGCGTGATTTATCATCATCATCATCATCATCATCATCCCTTTTAATGTCCCCACTGCTGAGGCACAGGCCTTCCCTATGGTTGTAAGAATATAGGGAGATTGGGCCATAACCCACCGCGCTGGCCCAGTGCGGGTTGGTGGGTATTAACGACTGCAGATGCATCCGAGACCAACGGCTTAACGCGCCTTCCGAATCGCGGAGGCACTCGAAATGATAATTTTTGGTCACCCATCCAATGACTGGTTTTAGCGATATTGCTTAGTTTACGCAATCTCAAGCCAGGCGCGCTGTGCCACTGCGCTAGCGAGCTCGTCTCGCGTGGTTTATGTATATATGTATTTCCACCTTTTCACTCCGTCCGGTCTGCCCTTTGTTCCGCTTAGCAGCGTTAACTATTTGCTTTTCCTGTAATTACTGGCACAGTTTGTTCGGGGCTTAGTAATTTAATTCACTGTTATGGAACTTCTGATTGGTTCGCTGATTTTCCTCTTGGTATAATAAAGAGCAGAAATTCGGTCCATGACATTTCGAGACAATAGTGGACTTAACGAGTTGTACCTACGTGTTCTCTTCAATAATTGCGGTTGGTCGTCATAATAATATCGAGAGCTTATACACATAACTGCGATGCGACGTCGCATCGTAAAAATCAGCCAGCCAGCAATGCCGCATCGCAAGAACTTGCGAAATAATTCGCATCGCGCATTCCATAAAGGAGATGTTTTAGAGAACTATGGGGCTTGGGCTAAGTCATTGTACACTATACTGCTTTGTTTTTTTCCTGTATCTACCTTGCCGCACTAATTCACATCGCAGAAATTCTCGTTGCAGTTTACTGCGTTGCGAATTCGCATCGCACTGAACTCATCCAGTAACATTTTGACCAACTTTCACTATTTTGATAATCGTTATTTATTATCAGCACATCAAAATGCATCAGAGAGAAAAACTGTAAGCAATTAATAGCCGTGTGGTGACGGCAGAGTAGAATACAATTGTCACCACCCCAAATCTCTCCCGTGGGTGTCGTACAAGGCGACTAAGGATAAATCAGTGATGAGGAATGGGCAGCAGCGTTCCTCTTATACCACCTAGCAATAGCAATATACTGCGACTTTTGTGCCCGATAAATGGCAATAGGCTCGCCACCTATTACATGGGACCTAACATAACTGGCGAAACGTGGGTGCTACTTCACCTCTGCCTACCCTTTCGGGGATATAGGCGTGATTTATGTATGTATGTATGTATGTAATTAATAGCCGTATTTACCGAATCAGAGAATATCTATTTCTTGCCGTGTGTGCCGTAGATACCTGTATATTATTTTTGTCACTTGTCTTTTTACTTCATGTCTTACTGCCGCACTCAGAGACGTCAAATATCGTTAATGAGTACTTAACGTCAAAGAATGACAATTCAAAACCAGTCGCTATTCTTGCCGGGTCTATGGTCTAGATTTGAATGAAAATTTTTGACATTAGATACTCATTAAAGTTAATTGATGTCTCTGAGTGCGGCAGTTAGAAACCGACGACTTAATCTCGGACAGCACAGCGAACAGTAAAATCCTTTCTCCCCTTTTCCCGCTTTGCGTAAATTAAATCTAAATTGGCAATAAATTCTCAGCATCTGTATTTTTTTCACTTGAGCCCCATAAATCACAGATATTTCAAAAGAGGCCCCGCTACTGCTTTGTTTTTAGAAAAGAGAGAAAAGTTTGGGAATGCTCATTTAACTTTTTTTTATTGACTAGGTAGGTACCCTTGCCTATAAAATTTTGCAGAAAATCTTTGCTTTCAGAATTCTCATCAGTATTCAGTCGAAATATTCCACTGAATATTGATGAGATTTCTATATTGGGGTTCCGAGTAGGTCAAGCAACTAGGGGGCCTACCGCCTAACTCGATTGCTGATGATAGCTTGAAAGCAATGCACTGCTTACGGCTATAGCAGCCATCCTGAATTTTTAGGCGGTATGGATTTTGTGTGAGGTTCATACAAAATCATTCGGTGATCATTCGTTCAAAGCTATTGCTGATAGTTTAAGTACATTTGGTGCGAAATGACATCATGACGTCATAAACTATAGCTTTTGCATTAGCAATCGAGTTAGGCGGTAGGCCTGGCCTGACGTCAAACACGTATATTTTAGCTTGCTTCAAGCATTTGGACCGTCTACAATGTTTGCTTGAGTCAAGCATTTAAGAGGTTTTTGTTTGATTTGTTTGACTAAGCAACAGAAACTCGCAGAAATGTTTTTGTTTCGTCTACGTGTTTGAAGCCTAGGTTCTTGACCGTCTCGGCACGCCTTAAGAATCAACTCTCAAAGAACACCAACGTTCTGTGAGAGTTAGTACTGCTGTTGATAATGAATCACTACAATTTTATTAGGCCTACCCCTGTGAGGAACATTTTCATTTTTCAGTCCCGGAGGCCTTAACAGTCGGCCAATCAATTCGAACAAATAGAATACGTCATCACTTCTACGCCTGTCCTCTTAAAAACCCGAAATTCAATAGAAACTAATAGAAGATGACGGCGCGGTGTGACGCCCACTGAAAATAATTGGATTCCGCAATATTCACAAAATTGTGAAGGTCCGCACGAACAATGCATAGACGTGATCGTGGTACCGATTTATGTGAAATCGACGGCAAAATAGGCGGCCATTTCACCAAGCTGTTACACGAAAAGCCAGTTGATAATGAAATATGGCTCATTTAATACCAGAGAGGCGAACCGAATACAGGTGAAGAGAAAGATTTTGGGGTTAGAAAGTGAAGTAACAAGTGAAGAGCTCAATAGCGCAATGGCTTAAGGGGTGCTTTTCCATCAGAGATGTGAGACGCGCGGCGTGCTAGGAAAAAAATGTAGCTCAGAGCATTTTATTTGATGGCTTGTTTAGTCGTCGAATAAAATGCTCTGTCAACAAATCGTCAACAATTCTGAAATCAGTATGTTTCACTTATTTCAGAATTGTTGACGCTACAGAATCTTAGATAATCTATCGAAAACGTGTCCAGCCAGCTTGAAAACCCAATTTTCGCTGGTCTCTCAATCTCGGTAACGGAAGGGATTTTGACGACTTTTTGCATATCAATGGGCGTCACATACGAGTATTGAGCTAAAGGTTTTGTAATACGTACATACAGAGCAGTAGAAAAACTGTTTCTGCTATACGGCAAAGGAGCAATTCTATTGGTGGACTTTTCCTAGCGCACATAAGCTAGCTCGCACATCTCTGGTGGAAAAGCAGCTTAAGGCGCTCGGCCTGCGATTGTGAAAACTAAGCAATGTTCGCTAGTCATTGGACGGATGACCAAAAATATTATCTCGAGTTCTTCCTTCGTGCTTCCGTAGGCACGTTAAGGTGCATCCGCAATCATCAATACCCATCTCCTCTCATTCTCCCCAATTCATTCATTCCATGAAATAAATCACCGAAATTCGGACTTATTCATACATTTTTCAATTGAGTAGGTCTATCTAAAACAAAACTACCTTCTAAAGTTAAATGAATAATCGTTGTAGTTTTGTCCTTTGTTTCGAAATAGCTTGGCTTAAATAAATAATTCGTTTATTAAGCCCCAAAGTCAAAATTATCACTAAAATCCCTTGTCCCCGACAAAAGTTCGTCAAGCTCGCTATTTAATAATGCACGGTTGTGCTTTTTGCTGGCAATGCCATTCAAAGGGGGCTGTCGGGGCTCTCTACGCCCGACACAATGACTTCTATGGCACCTGCTGATATTCAGGGCTGTCAACAAACTAATAAACATAAGTTAAATAAATGAAATCTATCTCGAATTCACGAATACACTTTATAATAACCACACGCACGGTAAAAAAAAATATTATACTTACATGCAGTGTAGTATCTTCATACAACGTACTTCAAACGTTCAAGGTGTTTTTTTATGCCACACAGGGAAGTTCTTGCCCTTCATATCACCTGATGGTAAGTGACGATAAAGACCGAAGATGGCATCTAGCTTCATCTGGAACCCTCAACCACAGAGTGTCTGGCTATCTTATCACAATTGTCGGAACACAATAATGCTGTTAACATTATTATTATGGCGACAGATTTTCATAAGATGGTGGTAGCTAGCTAAAATATTTTCTTTCCCGAGGAGATTTTGTCCCCGTTCCGTGCTACCTGAGTGAGTAGGGGCTGGCATATTCTACTCTTTCCCTCCCAGACCAGCATGGACAGCTGAAATAAAGTCTAATGAACAATTGTCCGAATTAACATTATACTTCGCGGTCGCTCTTTTGAAGTTACACAAGAGATCAAACTTATGCCCTGTGGTGACGGCAGAGTAGAATACAATTTTCACCACCCCAAGTCTCTCCCGTGGGTGTCGTACAAGGCGACTAAGGATAAATCAGCGATGAGGAATAGGCAGCAGCGTTCCTCTTATACCACCTAGCAATAGTACTGCGACTTTTGTGTCCGATAAATGGCAATAGGCTCGCCACATGGGACCTAACATAATTGGGGAAATGTGGGTGCTAGTTCACCTCTGGCTACCCCTTCGGGAATATAGGCGTGATTTATGTATGTATCTAACTTATGTGTACACACCTTGTTTGCTGCCAATAAAATCGTATCTATCAAAGGAAAATTAAAAGTGTCCGAAACGTAGCAGTTGCCAACCCTATTGCCAGTAGCATTGTCTCTGGTAGACAGACTAGATACTCCGCCTTTTCTAAAGTCACTCCACAACCAAGCGGTATATGGGTCTACCTCATACCGCATTGCATTTTTAATTGTTCTCCAACTACAAAAGCCATCCACTCACTTTTACATACATACATACATAAATCACGCCTATATCCCCGAAGGGGTAGGCAGAGGTGAACTAGCACCCGCATTCCGCCAATTATGTTAGGTCCCATGTAATAGGTGCAGTACTATTGCTAGGTGGTATAAGAGGAACGCTGCTGCCCATTCTTCATCGCTGATTTATCTTTAGTCGCTGTGTACGACACCCACGGGGAGACTTGGGGTGGTCACAATTGTGTTCTACTCTGCCTTCTAAACACGGCTTTTCCCCACTCACTTTTGATTCATTATAATAGATAGACCAATGAAAGAAGAGAATGATTGGGATGACAACATTCCAATCCGTACTGCTCAAGGTTTTGGCTTACTTAGGGTTGGTGTCAAGAGCCAGCCGCCTGCTTGACACCAACCCTCTTTAGGTAATGCTTCCTTGGAAAGCATGCTGATGTTTTTTTCAAACGACTTCTTTTCTATGTTCGTACAACCTTTCCAAATTAAAAGGCATTTTGCTTCCTTTCCATCTCTAATACAATTTTCGCAAGGCACTTTTTCCAATTGTTTTAATTCAGTTATGGTGCTTCTCCACGGTGCAAGTTGCTGGAACAAGTAAGGCGCGAGCTATTTGCGCAAGCAGCATGCTCTAGTTAGTTTTTCTGTGCGAAAACAAAGGCGCAGGCTGCTTGCGCAAGTTACTTGGTCGAGCTATATGTGCATGCTGCCCGCGCGAGTAATTTATGTATGGGTCATGTTCGTCTAAATAAATCAGTGATGGGGAATGGGCAGCAGCGTTCCTCCTACTACCTAGCAAAGTACAGCGACTTTTGTGCCCGATAAATTGCAATAGGCTCGCCACCTATTACATGGGACCGAGCATAATTGGCGAAGCGTGGGTGCTAGTCCACCTCTGCCTACCCCTTCGGGGATATAGGCGTGAATTATGTATGTATGTATGTCATGTTCGTCTGCGCAAGTAACCCGTGCGGTGCAGGCTACTTGCGCATGTTACTTATGCCAGTACATCCTCGAGTCGCTGGACGCGTTTACACGATGCATATAACCAGCGCAAATGCTTGCTTCAACATGCGAAAGCTACATGCACCATGTAGAAGCACCATTAGTTTCGCTAGCACGAAGCACATTTAGCTAATACAACCGTGGAGGTACAATGAAAACGTTCGTAGGTATTGAGTTGACGCGTGGGGTACAATTTTTTTTATAGTCGCCATTTTATTTGCGCAAATTAAAAACTTCAACTGTGCGATGTTGTGCTTCGTCCAACTTTTCATATTCTAGAACATTGCCGACGAAGATGGGAACGAACGGATGTGGCATTGTTATTTTTTAATTAGATCATACGATTTTTTTAGTTTTTTTTTAGTAGGTATATAGAATTACAAGTGTTGTTTTCCGGGTGCCATGTGGTGATGGCAGAATAGAATACAATTGTCACCACCCCTAATCTATCCGCGGAAGTCATACAAGGCGACTTAGGTTAAGAGTTTCATTATCTCCTATTCCTGTAGCTATCATGCCCTCTCCATTCACATTGCGCACTCCCCTATCTTTTCTTGGACACACGTGTTTTCGATATTTAGCGTCTTGTTGACGATTCATATGTGTATTGTAATCATACCAGATATGAATAAACGAATTTTGACTTTTGATTCAAGTTATTTCGCAGGCAACCCTTCCATATCTCCCGCTGTCTTCCTCTTCTTCTTTATCTCTCGAAACTCATGTTCATCACTTTTTTAGTCACATGCATGTTAATTCTTTTCATATCACCAAGCCAAATGATACCTTTAATCTTCTCTGTGATATTTTCAAAACGCACCGGTTAATTCTCATTATAAAAAATACGTAATAATGACATAAGTACATACATACATACATACATAAATCACGCCTATATCCCCGAAGGGGTAGGCAGAGGTGAACTGGCACCCACGTTTCGCCCGTAATATTAGGTCCCATGTAATAGGTGGCGAGCCTATTGCCATTTATCGGGCACAAAAGTGACATAAGTATTAATCTAATAAATAAAAATCTCCTATCACAGTGTTTGTTATCGAAATCCTCCGAAACGCGTAGGTCAAGAATAGGACGTAGGGTATTTTTTATAACCCTAGATTATAAGTGCAAAACAACATTTGCTGGATCATCTAGTTTAAAGATATAAATAGGGATAATTTATTTATCTATACAGCCACATCCATTTTTCATGCGCGCACGTTTAGTGCAAGTTAATATTCATTAATTCGCGACCCACACCGCGGTCACCGGCGCGCCCACTCCTGTTTTCATCTAGAAAAATAATTGAGACGAAAAGAATTTCCGAGACAGCAACGAATGGCGCTAGAGTCCGCTCCGTTGGATTTAGTAAAAATGTTCACCTTTTATTCGTTGGAATTCTCTGTGTTTTGCCCTTGTGCAAGAACAGTCAGTCAGCCGAGAGGCGGAACGCCCACTGTTCGGCATAGGCCTGCCCCAAGGATCTTTCATACTAGACAAGTAGGGGGCCTGCCGACGCTGCGTCTCCCAGTGCGCGGCCGCCATTCGAGGACCTTTCCGCCCCAAAGGCCGTCAGTCCTCCTCGCGATGTGCCCTGCCCACTACCACTTAAGGTCCGCAATTCTTCGGGCTATGTCGATGACCTTAGTCCTCCTGCAGATCTCATCATTTCTGAGACGATCACGCAGGCAAACACAAGAGCATTATTAACCCTCTCCATTGCTCTTTGAGTGACTTTGAGCCTTCTTATGAGGCACATTGTAAGCGGTCATGTTTCGGTTCCGTAGGTCATCACTGGCAACACACACGTATTGAAGACCTTTGTCTTTAAAAATACTGCGGTAGATTGACCCAGAATATGTCGCGCCAACGTAGTTTCCCCAACGCTGCCCAGCCGAGTTGGATTCGTCAATTGACCACTTTTTGGAAGCTGGACTTACCAAGTTGGACTTTTTGTCCCAGGTAAATATGAATAGTCGACAACTTCCAGTGTAGAACTTTAGCATGAACATTTGGGTAATAATACTCTGCCTACTCCTGTGGGATAAAGGCGTGACATAATGTATGCAAGTATAATACAAATGACAATATTACGTTTACCTTGAAGTCGCTTTCTACCCTGAAGGCGTAAACAGGTAAATTCTGATGCAGATATCGAACCCATGTTCGGTATACGTGTTTTTCGTTGCCCTTCCAGGGATCAACCACCATGTTCCTCAACCGTATCTCAGCAGAAAAGGTCCAAACAGTGCTCTCGTAACACAGATCCCGAAATTTCGCTTCAGGACACACAATGTTTTTCACAAATAATTAGCCGACGAAGGTACAGAATCCGCCGCGTCGCAATGCCACCAACCGTCAAATCGTCTCCATCGATTCGGCGTTTTATTGCTGATTTATTAGAATTTACAATCGATTGGCCGTACAAGCACTTGTGTGGCGTTCGACCCGCGGTTGACTGTACAAAGTACAAACGAAATTAGGCCGAACCTTTTGCTGCCGTCGCCGCGTGTATTATAACGAATAAAAAGAAAATTCCAACAGTTACGAACCATTGTGGACCCTTTCAGGTTGTAATACACAAAACTCCCATTTACCGACGCAATATGGCCGGACCCTTAATGGCGTTCTAATACATTTTAAATGGTCCCTATTTAGAAAGTCATGCTAATGTAATGATGATGGCAATTCTCTATGCTCTGAGGGAAGTGCCACTATGTTGGTTTAAATCGCTTCTTTGTTACAAAAGAGATAAAACTAAACATTTCTGCAACAGTGAGCGGTGTTTCTAGAGGAGCCCGAACTTCCACGCTGGCCTGGGAGCGAAAAAACAATTTAGAATGTGCCAGCCCGATTCGCCCCAGTGTCGTAAAGTCGACTAAGGGAGATGGCCCGTTGTAAACCAATGCATGCAGTGCAAGCACCTTACCCGCAGGTAGAGTTTAAACCACCAACAACTGCAACCATTTTGTGCCCGATAAATGGCAATAGGCTCGCCACCTATTATATGGGACCTAACATAATTGGCAAAACGTGGGTGCTAGTTCACCTCTGCCTGCCCCTTCTGGGATATAGGCGTGATTTATGTATGTATGTATGTATGTACAACTGCAAACCATAGCTTAAGCCAAACCTTTAGCAGTATGGTTTGCGTGCTTCAGAAGGCTCGTTAAACCGTTGATACTGACTGCATTTGCAGTCGTTAACACCTGCCAATCTGCACTGGTCCAGCGTGGCCCATTCTTCCTATATTCTACCATCAATAGGGAAGGCCTGTGCCCCAGCTGTGGGGTCATAGAAGGGGGAAGACATGAAACAATAAGAAAATCGAAACAAGACTCTCTGAATACACATCACAACAACAGAACCATCAATGTTTATCTTAGTTATTGATATTTCTGTACAAACAGCACACAATATTCTTTGCGATTCAACACCGTCGACTCGCTAGCAGCTTTGCTAAAAGACTTTGAGACTGTCTGTCGGGAATACGAAATACATTGAAACTGCTGGAAAAGAACATTTATTCTTGTAGTAGGTACTACTTTACATTTATTCATTCATTCGTTTCGTTTTATAGACAACGCTGGCGGTTGAAGCTGTAAGATATTGAGTGATAAATCTACGTAATGGAGCTGAAGAATATTTACTTGTACAAATCATTACTCCGACCATTCCACTTAATTTGTTTTTATTGACAATTCGTTAGGTTAGGACAGAACAGCAATACTAGGTTATTTTACGATGGAACCTTGTTTGGTTGCATAAATGTTTCTTACATTCACAGTCCTATCATCTATCCCAGAGTAAGCGGACCGTTATAAAAGCTATGGTAAACAAAAAAAAATTGGTAGTCATGGCAATCCAACCATTCTTCTTCAGCACTACTTATAATGACTACTGTCTGTAGTCATTATAAATTCCTTATACTTATAAATTACGCCTTTTTCCTCTAATTAATATTCACGTTTCGCCAGTTTACTTCAGGTGCCATGTAATAGGGGGCGAGCCTTTTGCCATTCACCGGGAAGTAATTTGCTAGAGGGTGCTCAGTCGCTTTGTACTCCCGCGTGAGAAAGTAGGGGTGGTGACATTCGTATTGTTCTCTGCCGTTTCCAGACGCCAATTATAAATTTATTTTAGTCACTTTCGCTTATAGTACTTACAAATTGTGTTTTTATATCTTTATTGACATCATCTGATTTTGGAAAATGTATCTTTCACAAGCATTTATTTATTATAAAGCATCACACTAAGCATTTGAACGTTAAGTGTAAGAATTTTGGATATTTCGACCCTAAATCTAAATCCATTCTATTAGAGTTCACATTCGTTTTTTTGGGACTCTTGGGTACATTTTTATCGTAAGCTTCCAAGCAACCGATCCATAACCCATTAACAATGTTGACCACAAACATTTTAAAACTCAATTGAAGAAGGTGACCCATCAATTTCTGATATTCCATCCAGGGGCACGTTTATTCGATTCGGGCAAACAACGTCAGGGACGTCATTAAGATTTCATAAATTGCCTATCCTTTCTGACTAGACTCTTTGTTAGAAAAAAAATATATAACAAAGAATATATTTTCTTTGTAATATATTTTCTTTATAAAGATTTTGGTGGTCAGAAAAAAATCGAAAAATTATAGTTTTGACGCGGGAATCGAAATTCGAACCCATGTCTTCCGGAAATCCGAAATCCCGGCGGCTGCCTATACCATTCGGCCAAGCAAGACGTTGATTGAACTGCGGAAGACGCAGGTCGATTGCTGCTTCAACACTATGAATTAATGGACATTTTTCTAATTTAGTAAAATTTTATCAATTTTAATGTTGACTATAAATGATTAATGCTTAATTAGGGTTCGGCAAAATGTGTAGGTAGTGGATCAAAAATTAAAAATTAATGTCTAATGGTTGATTACGATTCCCTTGTTCTAACTAAACCATAATTATATTGTTAATGTATAAAGTACCACGACGTTTTTATTACAGTCCTTATTACCGGAAGCTCGTAAAAGAATGTGCCTTTTGCTGATTCTAATTAAAATTCTGCTTGTGTTCCAACTGCATAATAGCTTTGGATTACAAACAGAAAAAGTTGAAGAGGTTCTAGAATTCTCCTCACGACTCTTATATTTAAGGACAATAACAGCTACTTATCCCAATCACTGTTAACATTACTAAATACAACACACTAGTATTCTTTAAGTTTTTGTTTGTACTTATATGTCACATCTTTTACAAGTCTATCCCCCGAATACAGAAACGCTAATCAAAGTTTGAGTTTTGCTTAACATTTAAATATTGTCAAAATTGACGTTTTTCTATACAAATTCTGACAGGTAATGTCCACTTAACTTTTTGAGCAGTGCCCCAAATTTGAGTAGCGCTTCTGTATTCGGGGGTATATGTCGTGGGACAGGACAGTTTTTTGGAAATTTTCTAACATCTTTTATCTTTTACTTTGTATTATGATCTGATGATGAATGATTTTCAAAAACCTTTTAAACTTCAGTCGTTCTATATTCTATTTCCTCATGTTGTTTCATCATCATCATCACCAGCCCTTTAATAGCCGGCACATGTTTTCCATATGGATAGAAGAATAAAATAGAATGGGCCATAACTTAACCAGTGCCTTTCGAAGCACAGAGGAACTCGAGATAATATATTTTGGTGACCGATAATCAAATGTCCGGCCTTAGCGAACATTGCTTAGTTTACGCAATCGCAGGGTGAATGCGCTAAGTCACTGCGCTATTGAGCTCCTCATAATGTAACGATAATTTAAAGCTTAAACTTAATATCTCTTTAATACTTTATTTATTTATTTACAAGGTTAGTTTCTGGGTCAACAGTACTTTCCAGAAATACTCTCACTTCGTACGTCAATTTGACATTCAGTTCTTCTGGAACGTCTTGAAGCGTATCCTGTAGTCTTCCGATTGCTTGTTTAATAAAACTGTTAGCACTTCCGCCGCCAGTATGACTTGTCCAGTCAACAAAAGAATTGAGAGCTACGTGGAAAGGCTCAGCTTTTTCTTTACTGTACAACAAATCTATGTCAGACAGAATACTGTGGAGTAGGACCACATCACGTCCTAGTGATCTGGCATCGTACTTTGTATTTATAGTCTCCAATCTAAGGGTCACAGTCTTCAATACCGTCTTCAATATTTCTTTTGTAGGCACACTGTCAGTGAAGGCCATGTCGTTGAGTATAACCTGGAGCTCATTGCTTGTCACTTCTTCGAGGCGCTGGTAGAAATTCGTTTTTGGCAACAATTCGAACAACGACCTCATGAATTCTCTGATTTTGGAGTCTGACAAAGTGATCAGTTGTTCCAATACGCTTTTCAAGGCTGTCGTGCACTCGACCGACTTAGAACAAATGTCGTAATCATAGCAGAGGCTCTTTTGATATTTAGCTTCTGTCTCGACAACGTTTATCACTATTTTCTGATTTAGTCTCTTTTTTACGTCTGCCAAATCTTTTGTGCTGTTTTGGTCTAAGTTGTCAGTTACGAAGGCTATAGCGTTGGTAAGAAGTTTGCCGCTTATTTTTTTAACTACACCGACCCAAATGTAAGCCTCATTATCATTAGTGGCCTTAGTATTAGCCGCTTTTAGTACTTTCCTGACATCATGCAGGGACCCCTCGAGTTTTCGAAATATAGGTGAATTACTTGCCAGTTTTACTTCAACTCGTGGATTGTTGATTTCATCGAACGCATTCTGAATGGATCGGGCTAATGATACCACATATTTATCAACGAATTTGCGCAGAGGCTTTGTGCAGAGGATTAGCTTGCGACAGAGCATTGCAGACTTTACTTCGAAAGCAACAGGGTCCATGTTGGGTATCATAGATCGTCTTCCATCAATGCTGTAGCTGTTGTGCAAGTAATGGTTCAGAGTGTCCATTACTTCCTGGCCGAGACTGAGAGAGCCTTGCATGTTTACTTTGACGGCATTGCATAACGATATTGTCGCTGAAAACGAAGTTTTACGATAATCACTGTATCAATAATTATGACTGTGTTAGAATAATAATAGTGAAAATATATCAAAAAATTTCAGTAGATTTATTATACCTAAGCCATTTTTGATTGACTGTTTAATAAAAATATTATTATCATGGACCTAGAATGAGAGGAAGACCTAAGAAGCGATGCATGGATTGTGTATAAGATGATAATATGGAAGAGAGGAGTTCACGCTGAGATCACTTCTAATAGAGGAGAGTGGAAGTAGAAGAAATTATGTTGTGCCGACCCTACTTAGAGAAGGAAAAGGGCAGGGACGGAAGGTTTAAATATTTAAAGCTGTTGAAGTAGAACGTTGCCATCTTAACGAATAAGGTGTATGGCTTAATAAAGAATAATAAAAAAGTAGAACGTTTTAAGGCTGAGGACAGGGGACGAGGTGATGCTTATGAACTAAATAGACAACTTACCTACTGCATCTTTTAGACAGTCAATCAATAACCTTACGCATATTAATAAAATGCAGAACTTTGAATAATCAAATAAGTCAGGGAGAAGGTTAGAATAAGTTTGGGGCACATCACGCATTGAATTTCGAACGTTAAGTTCCAATGGGAAGAACATAGAATCGGAACAGATGCGTTACTCTGGAAGTTTATTTCGTTCGATCGAGTCTTTGCGTCTTTGTCGTTCTTATTTTAACACGCAGTGGAGTTAGAAAGACGGATAGATGTGAGTTAATCTTTTGGAGTTTCAGAGTAGACCGCCTGTCCCCGTAGCACGGGACGTGGACACATCTCCTTCGAGAAAAAGAAAATCCTTTCATCTCGCTCTAACTCCCACTAAATCCCGAGACAAAACACTGTCAAGTGGTGGAGAGAGACTTGTCCACGTCCCCGTGCTATGCCCGCTGGTGCGTAAAAATTATGCGCGTGCATTGATAGGCCCTTCACAAGGTGTACGAGATGTAGTAGGTAAAGGACGCGAGAAGTAGCGGGTGCAGAACTGGACCTCTTTTCTAAAAACCGGTTCTTCGGTTCCGATAGCTACTTAGAACCGGGTACCCGGTTCTTCAAAATATTTTAAAGAAAATTTTTACCTGATAAGAGAAAAAATGTTACCTACTAAAAATCGCATAGATAATATGGAAAATGAACTTTTTTATCTAAAGAACACAAGTTACCATGTAATTATTGTAATTTTAATAAAGCATAACTATCAACTTTTAGCTCAGCTATGCTGATACCAGGTTATATTAGCGTCATCAGAAACAGATGGTAACAGTTATACTTTGACAGAGAAAGCGATGAAAGTAAATTTATACAAGACAAAGGTTGTGGTTTTTTAAAATAAAGATTGCAGTTGACAATGTTGAACAAGAGAAAGAGTTTGTGTATTTAGGATCTGTATTTACGAGAGATGGAAAGTGAGCCTATTGCCATTTATCGGGCACAAAAGTCGAAGTACATGGCTAGGTGGTATAAGAGGAACGCTGCTGCCCATTCCTCATCACTGATTTATCCTTAGTCGCTTTGTACGACACCCACGGGAGAGATTTGGGGTGTATTCTACTCTGCCGTCACCACATGGTACTTTGTTTGGTTAAAAAAATTCACTGCAACGTTTTACTTATACTTACCAAAAACACAAAACAAATGCCAGTACCACAACATGTTGTAAAATCAATTTTATTTGCCGTAGGTTATTTTATTACATTTTATATTGCATCTGCTGGATGGTATAATAAAACCACGCAAGTATAAAACTAAGATTTCTTTTATCAAAATATATATAAATAATTTCTAATATAACACCTTAGTATTTTAAACATTCTCCAAAAAATTATCTATAAATGGAGACTGATGGAGCAGATGGAGCTTATTCGAAGTTCGATTAAATTTGTATTTATTTAGAGACGTTTTATTCGGTAGAGGGGAAAAATAAACTCGTGTGAACCATTGGTTACAAAATTTAAATAAACCTATCCCTTGGTCTAGCTTACCAAAATACTTATCATAATCATTGTGCCAGTCACTTCAGCTCGTGAACGCAAATACCGTCATAATAAAATGGAAGTTACACGGAAAAATTTCCATGATAAAAGCAGAGACATACCGACGTATTACAAATTTACACGATTAATAGTTATTTGTTGTACGTGAGTGCAAAGTTGTTTTTTAACCGCGTGCTCAATTTTGATGACCGAGCTAGCGAAGGATTCTAAAATTAAAATTAAAAATTAGAATCCTGAGCGATAGCGAGGGAATCAAAAGAGCACAAGGTGAAAAATCTTTGCACTCGAGTGCAACACGTAACTTTTCATCCCCCTCAACGAGGAAATTGCAAAACACAAGAAAAATACAATCACAACAGTTTCTGTTTTCACCCAGAAACCCAAACACACTCTCAACACCCACCCAGAAACACCCACAACATTCACACCCGCAATACACACCCATCCACTCAGACACACCCAAAAAACACCCATTCACCCAGAAACACACACAAAACACCCATTCACCCAGAAACACCCACAAAACACCCATTCACCCAGAAACACCCACAAAACAGCCATTTACCCAGAAACACCCAAAAACACCCATTCACCCAGAAACACACACAAAATACCCATTTACCCAGAAACACCCACAAAACACCCATCATCATCATCATCATCAACCCATGTTTGTCCACTGTTGGACATAGGTCTCTCCTAATGCACGCCACTGCTCCCGATTTTCGGCCACTCTCATCCAGCCCACTCCAGCCAGTCTACGAATGTCATCATCCCATCTTGTCGCAGGGCGTCCTACATTACGTTTACCGAGTCGCGGTCTCCACTCAAGAACTTTACGGCTCCAACGGCCGTCAGTTCTGCGGCTAATGTGACCAGCCCACTGCCACTTCAGTTTGCTGATTCGGTGGGCTATGTCGGTAACTCTGGTTCTCTGACGGATTACATCATTTCTGATACGGTCCTTCAGAGATACTCCGAGCATAGCCCTTTCCATAGCTCTCTGAGCGACTTTAAACAGGTGGACTAGTCCAGCCGTGAGTGTCCACGTCTCGGCGCCGTATGTCATAACTGGTAAGACGCACTGGTCGAAGACTTTCGACTTGAGACATTGAGGGATGGGTGACGAGAAGACTTGACGAAGCTTACGAAATGCTGCCCAGCCTAACCGAATTCTTCTATTGGCTTCTCTCTCGAAGTTGTTTCTGCCTAATTGGAGCGTTTGTCCGAGATAGACATATTCTTGAACAACCTCGAGAGGTACTCCATTAACAGCCACCGGATCCGGATCAACGAGCTCGTTGAACATGACCTTGGTTTTATCCAAGTTCATCCGGAGACCGATGCGTTTAGAAGATTCGGCCAGGCTGCTCACCATCTCCTGTAGGTCTTGCAGGGTCTCAGCCAGGATGACGATGTCGTCAGCAAATCGAAGGTGTGAGATGTACTCGCCATTACAAAACACCCATTCACCCAGAAACACCCACAAAACACCCATTCAACCAGAAACACCCCAAAACACCCATTCACCCAGAAACACCCACAAAACACCCATTCACCCAGAAACACCCACAAAACACCCATTCACCCAGAAACACCCACAAAACACCCATTCACCCAGAAACACCCACAACATCCATTCAGACACCCACAACTTCCACCCAGTCACACCCACAATACTCACCCATCAATTCAGACACACCCACAAAACACCCAATCACCCAGACACACCCACAAAACACCCATTCACCTAGACACACCTACAAAACACCCAGACACACCTCCAACACCCACCTATCCACCCAGCCACACCCGCCAAATTTATCCAGACACACCTGTAAGTACCTAATAAAAATATCGTCCCTAATGGAGTTTGTTAAAACCTTGGAGTTCCGAGACGGTCAATCAGCTTGAGTCAAGCACGTTGATTTTCTGTTTTTGTTCCGTTGCTAGCGTAAACAAATCAAACAAACCTAAAAAGCTTTTAAATGCTTGACTCAAGCATCAAGCAAGCATTGTTGTAGACGATCAAAATGTTTAAAGCAAGATTGACGCCAAGCTGATTGACCGTCACGAAACTCCAAGGTTTTAACAAATTTATGACGTGAAAAGAAAATGGCGCGCGCAAAGCAAATTACAAAAAAGTACACCAAGAAGGTTCCGAGTCTGAGTTTTTAACAAATTAAAATAGGTTGCATGATAATTTCTGCACCATGGAGGTAGAAATAAATAGGTATAATGATGTTTTGAATTCACAAACTCATTGCACACGATGTTCTAAATTCAAATTTACTTTAACTTTTAACGGCTTTTGCACTCAGATATCGAAGAGCAAAAACGCTTTTTCCGAGATGGTGGGAAGAAAAATATTTTAAATCCTATATTATTAAAACATTACAGTATATTACAGTTGTTTTTAAATCACCCCTAGGTACTACATCCCCAAAGGGGTAAGCAGAGGTGAATAAATTATATCCGTAGTATTATTGTCCTCTATGATAAATTAACACCAAATCAACACCCACCCCCACGATTCAGCATCTATAGGTAGGTATACCCCATTCACTTGGTTAGTTTTAAATTCTCCCTATATTTTAGGGAAGGCAAAGGGTCTAGCCCATACAGCCAAGTCTTTAGTGTATATTTTATCTGTAGTCTTATGAAATAATGAGTGGGTGATCTGTGAATGAAATGAATTTTACGTTAAAATATGGGTGTCACACAATTTAACGCATCTAGGGAGTGCTTGGCGCGAATTGAATGGTAACAGAGTTCATGATGGTGACTGATGAAATGGATAAAACCACTTTTTATAGTGATCTTCACCACATCATGAAACACATCATAAGACTTGTTTTCAATGATTCTGCATAATTGCACATCAACACGGATGCTTGTGCATCAAAATAACACCACTTTCACTGCACAAAATCCACTCTGAACCAATATAAGAATTATCGAAAAAAAATCTGACTGACACCACGAATTGCGCCAAACTTTACTTCACTTGGACTTGAGACAAAATGCAATTTTCTTTTCTTAAATTCTCCCTATATTTTAGGGAAGGCAAAGGGTCTAGCCCATACAGACATACCTTTAGTTAGTCATATGAAATAATGAGTGAGTGAAATGTATGAATGAAATTAATTTTACGTTATCATATGGGTGTTACACATTTTAACGCGTCTAGGGAGTGCTTGGCGCGAATTGACTGGTAACAGATGGACAAAACCATTTTTTTCAAAGCAGGACAAAGCGAGCTCCGCATAGGGAGTGCTTGGTGCGAATTGAATGAATGCTAACATACAAATGGTGAAGACTGATGAAGTGGGTGAAAACCACTTTTTAAGTGGTTTTCACTACAACATCAAACACATCACAAGACTTATTTTCAATGATCCTGCATAATTGCACATCAACACGGATGCTTGTGCATCAAAATAACACCACTTTCACTGCACAAAATCCATTCCGTTACAATTTTTGAATTAGTAAAAATAAATCTGACATCTTTGA
Source organism: Cataclysta lemnata (assembly GCA_963931975.1). Lineage (NCBI taxonomy): Eukaryota > Metazoa > Arthropoda > Insecta > Lepidoptera > Crambidae > Cataclysta > Cataclysta lemnata. Next base: position 2,717,560 of record OZ008342.1, read on the forward strand.
AACGCGCCAAACACCGTTCTGTGATTCTGTCTTACCTTAGGCCCGTATTCTGAAAGGACACTTGGACGTGAATAACGTTTTAAAATTAGATTTTTTTTATTAACCTTTATAGTGCGTTCCATCTTATAGTTCCTATGCCGTGATGGTGGCTGCCCTGTCTGTCATTAGTATCAACACGTAAGTCATATTTGCAGGTTTTTTATGTTTTATAGAACATTTTTGAGAAAATCATGACCAAAACATTGATAAGTGATGAAAGATTAATTGTGTTAAAAGCTATGGTCTTTTGTAAACATGAAAAACGTAAGGAGGTCCCGCATAATCCATATTAGTGTATACAGGTTCGGATTGCCGCCATTAAAATGGGTTACCAGTGTCAGTTTTATTAAGTATTTATTTTAGTTTTTTAACTGTAAATAAAAAGTACTTTTATCGATTTAACGACTGACAAGAGTGAGGAAATGTCAAATGTAGACATGTTAGATGAACACAATTATTGTTAATCATATTAAATATAATATTTTAGTATGATTTAACAATTTTTTACTTAATGAGTGTATCTTTCTTACGTTACTCCGATATATATTTATCTATCTAATTTCTATCATACTAATAATATCATGAACTAACTGTTCTCGCAAATTTTCACGAGTTAGTTTATAAGACTTTCATAAAAAAACCTAATATGTAACTACTGCTTAGTACCGCTAGTAGTTATAAGTAACAAAATAAGATAGATGGATAATTGTTTATGTAGGTAATTGAAAAAAATCTCCCTGAATTAATGGTAAGTATCATTTTATTGCAATACTACCACCATGACGGTTTGGGAAGTTGTATGGCCGGGTGCAATCTTGGTGGTTGCGGATGTGTTTCGTGGTAGTAAAAGGCAGGGTTCATAAAAGTAACTGACTGTACTTCTAAATATGTACACGGTTACAATATATACAAACTGGACAGTAAACATAAATCGGAAATAATATTTATAAGGCTTAGAAAATAACCATACTCTCTAGCTCGGAATAAAATTCTCATCTAATTAATTTGACAACTGTCACTTAGTGAAAAACATTGTGTTTGTCAAACATAGACAAACAACAAAGGCGGTCGCATTACAAGAACGCCACACCACCCCCCCACGGAGAAGGAAAACCTAGTAGAAATTATAAACATCTAAATTTGACGCGTCTACCAGACCGAGTAGTGTACGGCGCGGTAGCGATGGCTGGAGTTGGCCTTGGGCGAACAGAAGGTGCAGGCTTTACAGTCTGCTCTGGATCATCAGAAAACGCAGGCTTTGCAATCTGCTCTGGATGGGTGACAGTATGTTCAACAAAAGCTGGTTTCACACGATCGATACTGACGACAACACTTTTGCCCTTGATGTCCAAAGTCATAGTTTTGCTTGTCAAATACATCTGATGGGGTTGATGAAATAAATAACTCACCTGGCAAACGAAGAGGTTCTCCATAGAGCATCTCCGCGGCTGTGGATTTAATGTCCTCTTTGAACGCGGAACGCATGCCAAGAAGAACGAAAGGAAGTGAACGCACCCAAGAATCATGATGGCACATGAGAGCAGCCTTAAGCTGGCGGTGTACTCGCTCGATCATGCCATTAGCACATGGGTGATAAGATGTGGTCCTTATTCGTTTAGTGGCAAAGTGAATCATCAGTCGACGAAACAGGTCAGACTCAAACTGAGTACCTTGGTCTGTCGTGATGATTGATGGTACCCCAAATCTCGAAACCCATTCTCTAGTTAAGGTGTCTGCCACTTCTTCTGCGGTAATGGAGCGCATAGGCCAAACCTCAGGCCATCTCGTTACTCGGTCAATTGCTGTCAAACAATAGCGAAACTCATTGCATAAAGGTAGAGGACCAATAATGTCAATGTGAATGTGACTGAAACGACCAGATGGAAGGTTGAAATCACCTAACGAAGAAGAATTGTGACGTGAGACCTTAGCTCGTTGACAAGCCTCGCAAGCGCGTGCCCACTGCTTACAATCCTTATTGACCGAAGGCCAGACATAACGCTCTGTCAAAAGGCGAGCAGTTGCACGTGCGCCAGGATGGCTTAAGTTATGAAACTTATCGAAAACTGCTTTGCGAAAGGAAGGGGTCAAATATGGACGTGGCTTGCCTGTGGATACATCACAAAAAATGGAAACGTTTGTACCAGGAACGACGACGCTTGTCAACTGGAGACTGGAGCTCTGACGCATGTCTGATAGTTCGTTATCTGACTCTTGCGACTTCGCGAGGGCTTCATAGTCCTGTTCAAGAGCAATAGCTTCGACTCGAGATAAGGCGTCAGCCACGACATTGTCCTCACCTTTAATATACTTAATATCAGTCGTAAATTGGCTAATAAAAGATAGCTGATTTAATTGGGCAGGGGGCAGTTTCTCCCTGCGCTGTACGAAAGCGTACAGCAATGGCTTATGATCCGTATAAATAGTGACGCTCTGAACCTCCAAAATATAGCGGAAATGCTGTACACTTTCGTACACCGCCAGCAACTCTCGATAGTAAGTCGGCCACTCTGTCTGCTTTTTAGTAAGTTTCTTACTAAAGAAAGCAAGAGGAAACCACTCACCATCGACTCGCTGTTGAAGACAGGACCCAATATGTACAGAAGATGCATCTGTAAACAGTCCAAGAGGTGCGTCATTAACCGGATGTTGCAATTGCGTAGCCCTGGACAAACTCCGTTTGCAAACTTCAAATTGCTCCAGTAGTTCAGGCGACCATGAGAATGGTTTATTGCCTTTACCATTTGTGGCAACTACTGCATCAATCAATGGAGCTTGAAATTGCGCGGCCTGGGGTACGAATCGACGGTAGTAGTTTAACATACCGAGAAAACGACGCACGCCCTGGACGGTTTTCGGAGCTGGAAAATCCAAAATAGCTTGAACGCGATCCTGAGGAGGACTTGTACCTTCTGGGCTGACATGGAAACCAAGGAAGGTAAGTTCCCGAACGCCGAAAGTACACTTTGATGAGTTAATGACAACTCCATACTCCTGAAGGCGTTTGAAGAGGATACGCAGATGTTCGCAGTGGAGAGCCTCATCCGCAGAGAAAATAAGAATGTCATCCACGTACGGAAAACAGAAATCAAGACCCCGTGTGACCTCATCGATAAACCTCTGAAAAGTTTGACCGGCGTTTCGAAGGCCAAAGGTCATGAAGGGGAATTCGAAGAGGCCAAACGGGGTAACGATGGCTGTCTTCGGTATATCCTCTTCAAATACCGGGATCTGATGATATGCTTTTACGAGATCTATTAGTCTAAAAACCTTAGATCCCGCAAGATTATGAGCAAAATCATTTATGTGACGGACTGGGTACCGATCAGGGACAGTTCTGGCGTTAAGGGATCGGTAGTCGCCACAAGGTCGCCAACTACTGTCCTTTTTCAAGGTCATGTGTAGCGGAGACGACCAGGCGCTCTTAGAAGGACGTGCAATGCCAGCTTGGATCATGTTGTCGAACTCCTTTTTTGCTGCTATCAACTTCTGAGGCGCCAGACGACGAGGACGACACGAAATAGGCGGGCCGTCCGTAGTCTTAATGTAGTGCACGGTATTGTGCAAAACATTACGAGGGATTCCAGGAGGCCGAGTGATTTCTGGAAACTCGGCGAGCAGTTTAACAAAATTGGAATCTCCTGTAACGACAACCTTGACACTAAGCTGTTCCGACATTGCTGCAACAGCGGGTGCTGACAAATTCGTTACGCTATCCATCAACTTCTTGAGTCGGCAATCTGGCAAAAGATGGTAATAACCTAAAAAGTCTGAGCCAATGATCGCTGTCGTAACATCAGCAACACCAAAATCCCACACAAATGCTCGTCGAAGACCAAAGTTGAGGTTTAAATGAATAGTGCCATATGTCTTAATACTATTCCCGTTAGCGGCGTTCAGTTCATAGTCCGAAGATTTTCGCGGAACTGACAACCAGCTGCGGGGGTAACAACAAAGATCCGAACCAGTGTCAATCAAAAATTGACGCTTTGTGATACGGTCAGTGACAAATAGACGGCGGCCGTGATGTTGGATGGGCTTGCAATCAGATGCCGCCGCTACTGATTGCTTGTGTGGTTTTCCGACGCCCAATTGCATGGAGCAATACACTTCCTGGCATTCGCACCAAATGTGCGATGGTACCAACAGCGTTTACTACCAGGTGTGCTACTGCGTGATGTCGCCTGGCTTCTGGATGAAGAACGGTTTCGAGATCGAACAGAAGAACCGGTCGATAAAACAGCAACTTGCTTAGTTAATTCTTCTAATCGAGCCATAACGGTATCGAGCGAGGGCGTGGCAACAGCATACACGTTGGAAGAGCTAGGCTGAGCTTCCAAAATCTTGTCAGCTATATCTGCGATTCTATCGAGGGATAAGTCAGCTTGTGCAGCCAAAATCCCCTGTACGTGCTGTGGTAAACGACGTAACCATAATTGCCGCAAGATGTTATCGTCCGAGAGAGCCGTTCCCGCGAGCGAGCGCAAGTGACGGAGAAATTGGGATGGTCTCCGATCCCCGAGTTCTTCGTCACCAAGAAGGCGCCTCACTCGCTGTTCCTCTGATGACGAAAGTCTGCTGATTAAGGTCTCCTTTAGCTTCTGATACTTACCTTCAGCCGGAGGGTTGACAACGATGTCCTCGATTTCGCCGGCAATCTTGTGGTCAATCTGGCTAAGGACATGACTGTACATCGTGGCATCAGTGTTGATACCAGCAAGCAAAAACTGTGCCTCAGCCTGTGCGAACCACACTGTCACCCTATCAGACCAAAAAGGGGGAAGTTTGACACTCACGCAACATACCTCGCCCTCCCGTTGAGGTTGGGATTCCTTTTGGTCGCGCAGATTACGCAAAACTGCATTTTCTGCCTCCAGGGCTGCTAAACGTGAACGTAGTTCGTCAGCCATTATAAACGAAAACACGCTACTAAAATTATAAACGAAAGTAAATTAAAATTAATTTGTATAAAATAGAGAGAGAACGGACAGAAAAGAAAAATTGCTATTCCGTGGGCGCGTGATGTGGCGAAAACAAAACACAAACGTCTAAAAATTTATATGTCGACATGTCAACAAAAACAACATAAGTTGTCAATATGCAGACAACATTACACGTAAAAAACAAAAGACAATGTAAACAAATTGTTCAAACCACCCGAAAAATACACACGTAAAACAAATGAAATATTTCCTATGTCACATTACACAAGTTGAAAAAAATTATTTTCATAAAATAACGTAAAAATCAATACTCCGAACACGCTTTACACAACTAACTAAAAATCATTACTTGGAATAATAATAAAATGTTTAAAAAAATACTCCAAATAATGATGCCGATAGTACTTGCGTGAGCGATGTGCACAAATGGTATAATGCGCAGTTAGTCCAATGCATGCATGTGTCCAACTGCAACTCCCGCGGAGACGTCACTCGAACTTGCGAATGTAGGAAACGGTGAATGCGCCAGGGGGCGCTCGACGCCACAGCTTGGGATGTGGTACCGTCTCACACGACGAAAATTTCTTCGTAGTGACCATCCGCATGTCCAACGCAGCTTCCCATCCCGCGCCGGTCAATTGCCAATGATATTACACCCAAAGCTCTTGACGATCACGTCGGGGTCACCAATTTGGGAAGTTGTATGGCCGGGTGCAATCTTGGTGGTTGCGGATGTGTTTCGTGGTAGTAAAAGGCAGGGTTCATAAAAGTAACTGACTGTACTTCTAAATATGTACACGGTTACAATATATACAAACTGGACAGTAAACATAAATCGGAAATAATATTTATAAGGCTTAGAAAATAACCATACTCTCTAGCTCGGAATAAAATTCTCATCTAATTAATTTGACAACTGTCACTTAGTGAAAAACATTGTGTTTGTCAAACATAGACAAACAATCAAAGGCGGTCGCATTACAAGAACGCCACACCGGCATAGGAACTATAAGTTGAAACGCACTCTCGTGCTACACCTTTTCGCATTTTATGGGTAGAATAGGGATGTCCCGACTTAAATATAATTTGAATCTCAATTTACGTCAAGTCAAGCATGATATCCGTTTTGAAATAAAACACAAATGCAGGTAGCGATTCTATATTTGAGCAATAATTACTTGAATTCAAAATTAACTACACTCAAGTGCAGTTTCAGAATACGGGCTTTAGTTTTTTTAATACTCCCTATATTTTAAGTAAAGTAGAAGGTCTAGCCTATACAGCCATGTCTATAGTGTATATTTTATCTGTAGTCTTATGAAATAATGAGTGGGTGAAATTTATGAATGAAATGAATTTTACGTTAAAATATGGGTATCACACATTTTAACGCAACTCGAGAGTGCTTGAGCGAATTTAATGGTCACAGAGTTCATGACGGAGCCTGATGAGGTGGACAAAACCACTTTTTATAGTGGTCTTTACCACAACATCAAACACGTCACAAAACTTATTTTCAATTATTCTGCATAATTGCACATCAGCACGGATGCTTGTGCTTTATAATAACACTACTTTTACTACACAAAATACACTCTGAAGCAATTTCTGAATTATCGAAAATAAATCCGACTGACACCACGAAACGCGCCCAACACTCACGGGCCTAGTCTTTAACTTTTTTATTATTATTTATTATTCCCTTTTCGTTCGTTTAGTAATTAGTTCCCTTTTCGGCAAAAAACCCCGCGAAATTCCTTTTAACTTTAGTGTCAACTATTGTTGCCTCCCGTACTACAGTGTGATCGTCGGTTGAATTCAAGATGGCGGATTCGTAGTAAAGATATGAACATAAAAATGGGATATTCTTTTTTCTTTATACTATCGGGTAGTTAATGAAATTCTCGAAGACTATTTAAATGAAATTAAATCAGTAACGTTGGAAAAAACGTACCTACATAATATAATTGCATACATACATACATTTATTATCCCTTCATTTATTTTGTACACAATCAATCTTTATTTAAGATTGTTTCTTTAATTTTTATCATTAAATTATTGTCTTTATTATTACATAATGTAAGGATATCATATCGATTATCGACACAATTAATAAGACTTGGCAATTTGTCGATAACCTCAAACAGTAGTAGCACATCACTATAGTACAACAGTAAATTTTGCTAAAAATGAAGAGTGATATTTAGACTAATAATTGTAGTATAAATGAAAATATCTGGTTAGTGTTATTGAATTTACTTCACAAAATCATAAACATTTCAGAATAAATTCAGTGATTAGTGCCATTAAGTGAAAGTTCCGTATGGACTCAACATTTATTTTTTGTATTTTTTTCTATGTAATATAAACAATACATACTAAAAATTTCAATAACTTAGCACTTGTAGTTTTAGAAATATCGTCAAGTGAAGTGGAGCTATATTTCCGTATAGTGCAAAAAAGAGCCCGTATTGGGGACATTGGTTTCCAGCAGCCCGTAGGTAAAAGGTTAAAATATAAGTAAACCTTGATTGGTAATAAATATCTGCGTAAATAGGAATATTGTCTATGATGTGTAAATATCATAGACAAAATTACGCTCCACTGCCACAGATTACCTACACAGTGCCACCAACTTATCCTTATGCGGCAAAAATTGGAACTAAAATTTTCCTATAGATTTTGACATTTCTATGACACTCTTGTTTAGCACTAGCGACACTACCAACTGCAGTTATCTTTGGGTCTTAATTGCGACGTAATCTGTGGGGCTGTCAAAGTGACTTACAGTGACATTTGAAGTTATTTTTCTTTCTTTCAGTTTTCGGCCATTTTCGCCGAGAGTTTGGTGTTCTGTTTAGGTCACGTATCCATTCGTGGCCTTTAGATCACTGATCTAAAAACTTATCAAGATGGTGCAGAAGAAGGTAAAGATCATGTGGGTTTACTTATAAATTATATTTTAATGTGAGAAAGTGGGTTTACCAACAAAAATGTGATGGAACAGTAACATGTTTATTTGGCCACCGTTGATATTTTGCAACAGTGTTTCTCAATTTGCTCGGTACAAGCAGTTTCAATTACTTGCGTGTAGTGTTTAATAGTTCAGTAAATAATGCTCTTCGGTGTAAGCTTTTGCACTGAGTATCACTTGTAATATTTTTATAACCTCAATAAACATTACCATGATGATAAAATTTGCATGAATGCCATGATTACACTCGAATTATCACCAAGATCTCTGATTACATATTTAGTACACTTTACTCGCGAGTACTTATAGAGCTAAGAGTTTATGATTACTTTACTGACCATTTCAGCCTAAGAAGAAGGTCGGAAAGAAGGTAGCAGCCGCGCCTTTGGTTGTTAAGAAAGTAGAACCTAAGAAGATTGTGAACCCTCTCTTCGAGAAGAGGCCTAAGAACTTTGCTATTGGTAAGTTTCTTAAAAAAGATTCTAAATTCAAACTTTTGTTTTGTAAACTAAACAATGAATATGAGCACATTTCAAAAGAGGTTATGTTAACTCTTAATTCTAAATGTTTAATGTATCAAATAATGAATAAATCCATTTTTCTATGGTGATATCCACATTAAATATTAAAATTTTAAGTAATATTACCTTTCAATAGAATTGAGTAGTTCAGTAGCTGTTTGTTATTAGTTTAGTTTATATTAATTAATGAAGTATGTGTAATTCAACAAGCTTTATTTTTAAATTATTGAAAGTATTGTGATGTAAAACTTTACACTGAAAATCCATGTGGTTTAAAATTTACGAGCTTTTTAACACTGATTATGCCCCTAAATTGTAACCATCACAGCATTGACACTAATTTATAAGTAAAAAAAGATGACTGTTTCCAGGTCAGGATATCCAGCCCACGCGTGACCTTTCCAGATTTGTGCGATGGCCCAAGTACATTCGTATCCAGCGCCAAAAGGCTGTGTTGCAACGCAGATTGAAAGTGCCACCACCAATCAACCAGTTTACACAGACATTAGATAAAACTACAGGTTTGTAACGGTTAATTTGATGATTTCTTGTTCAGTTTCATGTTATTGTCTCATCCAATAAATAGGTTGAACATCAGACTTCTAACGCCAATTTGTTTTAGAAAAAGAAAAAAAAAACAGTATTGCTAGCAAATATTGGAAAACTTAGCGCCTTGATGCACTCGCCGAAGTTGTATAGGCATCTGCTTAGATTGCAGAAGTTTGATTCCCGCATCAAGACTATAATTTTCCTAACCATAATTTCTTTGTAATAATTTTTCTAATAATTAAATAATGTTCATTTAGAATCTCAAAAATAATGGTTGTATAGAACCAATATTTCATCATAGTATTGTATAGGACAATTAGAGAAGCCAGCCCAAGGCTTACACTGATATGATGAACATCCAAATGCAACTATGAATCACTATGATTATCAACAAAATATACGAGCTTTTTAACTCTGATCCATTTCTATGCTGTGGTAAAGCATTACTGTGTGTGGTATATTGTTTTGACATTGTTGTGAAATTGATGTTCACAGCTAAGGGCCTGTTCAAGATCCTTGAGAAATACAGACCTGAGACTGAGGCAGTCAGGAAGGAACGCCTTAGGAAAGCTGCTGAAGCTAAGGTGTGTATACTCAAATCAAATAAAGATGTTAAAGTTATCTACATATATTATATTATATTTTAGAATTTTAGATAAAAACATTAACATACAATGCAGTCCTCAAAATTAAATATTCAATAAATATATTTAAAGTACAAGACCGTACATAATTTAAAAAACTGTTAAAAATATTTAGAACATAGTCTCTCTCAATCTTATTTTGGACATTGTCTGCTATCAGATTGTTTTTTTCTAGCCATGATAGTTTTATAGTTTTGGCACAAATTTTAATGTGCCACTAATAGCTGTATTCAGAGACGTCAACTAACATTAATTATTTCTTGTTCAATACAAAAAAAATGTCAATTCCAAATGTCTCAATTCTATTCTTTTTATACCCCTACGTGTTAAAGGCAAAACATTGTTTGCAAGGACAGCTAGTTTAATTATAATGTTGTGTTGTAAAAAATCAATATTTATTTAGTAAATGATGAAATATAAAACAATTCAGAATGCCATGAAGACCTCTTACCACCAAGATCTTTGATACTTGCACTCCATTGCTAATTGGACAAAGTAGGTTTTTATTCTTTTCTTGATGAGTATGACATTTTAAGGTTGCCAAGAAAGATGACCCTCCCCCAAAGAGGCCCAACACCATCCGTGCTGGAACCAACACAGTCACCAAGCTGGTTGAGAAGAAGAAGGCACAGCTGGTAGTCATTGCCCACGATGTTGATCCCATTGAGGTATGTCTCTATTTTATTTCCATCAAAATAACGCACATATATTTTTTTTCTTTTATCAATAGCAAAGATGTTATAAGTAGATACAAATTGTGTCCCAATGGTATTGGCAGTAACATAAGTAGATTAACACATGGTAGCAAATATTATTGTGCATCTATGCTGTATATGTGCAGTAATAGTTGCCACCAATATGTACAAAGAGTTATTGTGACAAGTTACTAAAGTATAAAAGCAACAAACTCCGAAAGGTGATAGGCATAATAACTGGCCAATGAACAAACACCTATATACCATTGGGGTGACAGACAGCCCTCTATGCTGGGGATACATGCAGGCAGAAGAAACCCCACAGTATATGCTTATTGAATGCAGCAGCAGATCAAAGGGCAAGGCTTCTCCAATCCCCAGCATATGTCCCGTGAGCCTAATGATAGTAAAATGTCACATTATACTACACAAAATTGGCAAATCTCAAAGAAATTTTTCTGTAATGGAGCAGACCAAGCTACTGAATAATAATAATAGAACATAGTGGCAGTGATGTTAGAATTTCTTCACCTGAGGCTGCATAGAACAACATGTATCTTGCAAGCTGCATGAAGACAGTTGACTCTGAGCCACACAATGTATCAGCTCAATTCCGTACCAATCCATGATTGACATTGATATAGGCAATCACAAAACAACATAAATATCCTTAATTGCACAAACAAGTAACAAATAGAAACTAATAGAAATTACAATATAAATAGGATAGTACATTTACTTGATTTGGTATATCTGTACTAATTAATAAAATAATAATTCACAGCTGGTACTGTTCCTGCCTGCTCTCTGCCGTAAGATGGGAGTACCCTACTGCATTGTCAAGGGCAAGTCCCGCCTGGGAGCCCTCGTCCACCGCAGAACCTGCACCTGTTTAGCACTTACCAATGTGAGTACACTTGTTGTCATATTATGTGTAGTATGTTCTTGGTTTAAGGATTCTTCTTGTAGATGATTACTGTCGTTATCCTGCAGCTGTTACAGAGAGAAAAAATGTAAACCATTTGGATGTTTCTTGGTCTACAAATGCATTTAGAAATTGAAAAATTATAAATATGTCAACCATTTTAGAAAATCAAAACTATTAGTGGCTTTGGTATTATGCATTTTTGTTTTTGTATTTTGTATTAAAAGACACATCAAGATTGTTTACATGTTGCCTCTCTCAATAATGGAGTATAGATAGACTTTTCAAGCCACAATATAATATCCTCTTGTACTTTCACGATATGCAGCAGCTAAAACAGAGTCATAGTGACAACACTGAACTAAGCATACAACTTGAGACTGGCGAAATATAACCAAAAACAAGAAGAAGAAGACTTTTCAAGCATAAATATCTCGGGACTTATTTTTTTTTTCTCCAATTAAATTTTATTTGTCAGTAGTATTGAAAAATTTTTGTGCAAGTGCCTTATTAAAAAAAATAAGCCTTGGACTAATAATTATAATAGACTATAAAAAAACAGGATGTCATGTCCTATAGATCTGCCAGATCATAGCAACTAACAACAGTGACCAAAATTATAAATTCATATTATATTTTGGATATTAGGAAGATAATGGTATTTAGGGTTTCCTATAGTTCTTCCATTGTAACTAATAATGTTTTTAATGTACATGATGATTCATTTGCTATCTGAGTGCCATGCTGCCAACCACATCTACCACCAATAGATTAAACTGAAGCTACCTCTACAATCTGTGAACCTCACTACCCCCAAAAGCGCTTGTTCACACGAATATCTTTGCTTTTCAGGTGGAGTCCGGTGACCGTGCCGCCTTCTCGAAGGTGGTTGAAGCCATCAGGACCAACTTCAACGAGCGCTACGAAGAACTGCGAAGACACTGGGGCGGTGGTGTGCTCGGCAACAAGTCGAATGCGCGCATCGCCAAGCTCGAGAAGGCGAAGGCTAGGGAGCTGGCGCAGAAACAGGGCTAGGCCCAATAAAATTAGGACCGTTTAACTGCACAGTGTTTCATTTGTTCTTTAAAAGTCCTGACAGATGTGCTCATTACTGGCACGTAAGCATGCTACTAAGGAGCATGCCCAAAAAGCAGTAGTCGTAGATGAACTGTAGGCCTATTCCCTTACTTTTTTTGACAGTTGAAAGTGATGATCACCGAACTATTTACTTATCCATTACTACTTTACTATAATGCTATTGTGACGCTTGTCCTGTGATAACAGCAATGTAAACTATTATTATAAGAACGAAGTTAATATTAATGTAATGCTCTAATATTTTATTGGTAACCTATCTCTTATTATATTAACATTAATTTGATAATTCATACCTGGGAACACTTTTTGTTTATCTGATAACAAAAATATTTCTTGGTGATAGATCAATTTATTTGGTGATACAATTTGATGACAAATATAAATTCTGGTGACAAAAAATATAGTTCCCATTCGTAAATAGTTCGGTGATCATCACTTTCATCTGTAGGGAGGTAGGTGTTTAGGGAATAGGCCTACAGATGCAAACGGACGTGCTCATTACAAGCATGCTAATAATGAGCACGTCTGTCAGTCTCTTTACCAAATTTCAATCTCTTGACTGCTGCACAGTAATAATAATTTTATTTATTTCAGATAATCCATATGTACACAATTTTGAGCGTAACCACAATTAGTAATGGTTACGTGCAGCAGTCAAGTACTGCATAGATGACATTACCCCTGCTGTGTGACTTTGTAAATATGAATTCGGTAATATCCATGTGGTGGTGACGGCAGAGCAGAATACCTATCGTCACCACCCCCATCTCTCCCGTGGGTGGGTTTAAATATCAGACTGGTATTTAACCATTATAAACAATTTCAGACTGATATTTCACCATTAGTAAATGGTAACTCAATTATTAGTAATAATTTTTAACAATTGGTTGAGATAACTATGCATCAAAAAACCGGCCCTAAGGTTAAACAGTGAGGAGTAACAGCATTCTTATAGGTACCACTTAGCAAAAGTACTGCGTTTTTTGTGCCCGATAAATTGTAATCGGCCCTATTACATGGGAACTAACCTGATTAGCGAAAGTAGGTGTTTGATTCACCTCTGCTTCCTTGTGAAGTATATATTCGGTAAAACCGTCGCGATGTAAATGTGTAGAATAAGGCCTATAACCGATTTTGCGAACATTCACATAAATCAGCCAAACAATTATTTTACAAAAGTTACGAATCTAATAAATAATAATAAATAAATATTTTTACACTCACACCTATCATCTAGCCCAAAGTAAGTAGCCTAAGCACTTGTGTTATGGATACTAGATGACGGACATATTTTTAATATAATTATGTATATAAATGTTGAAAATATACTACATAAACATATACACAACCATGACTCGGAGACAAAATTTGTGGTCATCACAAAGTTTGCCCCTACCAGGATTCGAACCCGGGACCTCTTGGCCAATACCCAGCAATCTGAGCATTCGACCATGGAGGCCGTAATCTAGCGCTAGATGCAAGCAACAAAGTGGCGGCAAAGTTTTGCTGTTGCTGCCCTTGTATTAACTGCTTCACACAGCAGCTGTGTCGGCGGCGCGTCTCAATGCCTGAAAATAGTACGTTTTTAAATGCTAGACAAGAAAGCTCTTCACCTCACCTGATGGTAAGTGACGATAGAGGCCGAAGATGGAATCGAGCTTCACCTGGAACCCTTAACCACAGAGGAGCTGGCTTTCTTATCACAAATTGTCGGAACAATAATGTAGATGCCAAGAAGGCCTAGCCAAGTGGCTTAACTATTCGAACTTCGAACGCATGAATACCAAAGTATGAAACTGACGTATTGTTTTCTGCCAGTTTCATACATTTGTTTTCTATGCGTTCGAATAGATTGCTAGGGTTGCAGCCCTCCCGTAATGTACTCGAAACCGCTAGAGAATTCGCACCATTTGAGCAGGCCTAAGGGCCGGCACAAAAAAAAGTAATAGAACTGAATTTAGAATAAATAAATAAATTTCGTTCATTTCGCTAAGACGTCGTCATATCACAGCTGCCAAAGCATGCTTGGCCATGCGATGTCACTCCATACATTACTTTGCGAGATGTTCCTGTCTTAGAAGAATGCGAATGGGGTCACTAAATCCTCACACCGCATGGTATGTCCACTAAATGCGCCTTTTCGAGACATGTGCCCTGGATCGGACACCAACTTACGATTATAGTGCTTACTGCCGCACTCAGAGACGTCAATTATAATGAGTATTTAATGTCAAAAATTTTCATTCACATAAAGTTTAGTTGCCTGTCAATTTTTGTTATATTATCTGCCGCAGGGAGACATGGTCTAGATTTAATTGAATTTTTTTGACATTAGGTACTTAGCAAAGTTATTTTACGTCTCTGAGTGCGGCAGCTAGTCGCCTTGTACGACACCCGCGGGAGAGTTTGGAGTGGTGACAATTGTATTCTGTTCTACCGTCACTATCCCATTATTCTATCAACGGCCGCCTTGGTCGAATGCTCAGATTGCTGGGTATTGGCCAAGAGGTCCCGGGTTCGAATCCTGGTAGGGGCAAACTTTGTGATGACCACAAATGTTTGTTTCCGAGTCATGGTTGTGTATATGTTTATGTAGTATATTTTCAGCATGTATGCATATTAAAAATATGTCCGTCATCTAGTATCCATAACACAAGTGCTTAGGCTACTTACTTTGGGCTAGATGATAGGTGTGAGTGTAATAGTTATTTGTTGTACGTGAGTGCAAAGTTGTTTTTTAACCGCGTGCTCAATTTTGATGACCGAGCCAGCGAAGGATTCTAAAATTGAATCACGAGCGTAGCGAGTGATTCAAAAATTAGAATCCTGAGCGATAGCGAGGGAATCAAAAGAGCACAAGGTGAAAAATCTTTGCACTCGAGTGCAACACGTAACTTTTCATCCCCCCCAACGAGGAAATGCAAAATACAAAAAAACAAAAATTCAATCACAACAGTTTCTGTTTTCACCAGAAACTTCCACAACACCCTCCCATTAACCCAAACACACTCTCAACACCCACCCAGAAACACCCACAACATTCACACCCATCCACTCAGACACACCCAAAAAACACCCATTCACCCAGAAACACCCATTCACCCAGAAAAACCCACAAAACACCCATTCACCCAGAAACACCCATTTACCCAGAAACACCCAAAAAACACCCATTCACCCAGAAACACACACAAAACACACATTCACCCAGAAACACCCACAAAACACCCATTCACCCAGAAACACCCACAAAACACCCATTCACCCAGAAACACCCACAAAACACCCAATTACCCAGAAACACCCACAAAACACCCATTCACCTAGAAACACCCACAAAACACCGATTAACCCAGAAACACCCAGAAAACACCCATTCACCCAGAAACACCTACAAAACACACAATCACACCCAAAAACACTCAATCACCCAGAAACACCCACAAAACACCTAATCACACCCAAAAAAACACCCAATCACCCAGAAACACCCACAATACTCTCCCATCCATTCAGACACACCCACAAAAACCCATTCACCCAGACACACCAACAAAACACCCATTCACCTAGACACACCCTCAAAACACCCATTCACCCAGACACACCTCCAACAGTCACCCATCCACCCAGCCACACCCGCAACATTCATCCAGACACACCTGTAAGTCCCTAAAAAAATTACCGTCCCTAATGGAGTTCCGAGACGGTCAATCAGCTTGAGTCAAGCACGTTGATTTTCTGTATGTTTTTGTTCCGTTGCTAGCGTAAACAAATCAAACAGACCTAAAAAGCTTTTTAAATGCTTGACTCAAGCATCCAGCAAGCGTTGTAGACGATCAAAATGTTTAAAGCAAGATTGACGCCAAGCTGATTGACCGTCACGGAACTTCTAGGTTTTAACAAATTTATGACGTGAAAAGAAAATGGCGCGCGCAAAGCAAATTACAAAAAAAGTACACCAAGAAGGTTCCGAGTCTGAGTTTTTAACAAATTAAAATAGGTTGCATGACAATTTCGGCACCATGGAGGTAGAAATAAATATGTATAATGATGTTTTGAATTCACAAACTCATTGCACACGATGTTCTAAATTCAAATTTACTTTAACCTCTAGAGGATAAAAACGGCTTTTGCACTCAGATATCGAAGAGCAAAAACGCTTTTTCCGAGATGGTGGGATGAAATAGTAGATTTTCCATCAAGTGCACAAAACTAATCATTTTTGTCCGAGACTTTTAGCTGATAGTAATGTCGAGGATAAAAATGGTTTTGTGGACGAGTTAGAAACTCTGCTTTTCACTTCGATTGCGAGGAAATAAAACAGTAATTTATCTTAACATTTCCTAAAATTCAAACTAAAATTAGTACAGTTTTGAATACTGAAGGAAATTGTTTTTCCCATTGATATTAGGCTTGGGCTGCAGACCTATACAGCCAAGTATTAAATTAATTTTAAAATAATAATTTTCTTAAATTAATTTAATACTTACCGTACCTACTTGAATTGAAATTTTAATATCTTTTATGTCTTAAAAAACACATTAGGCAAATAAATTTAAGTAAATATTAAAAAATAACAAATTCTGTCTGAATTTCTTATTGAGTTTAGCTGCATAGCTCATTTTCTTTGCCTTAATATAGATACTTTTATGATTAGATACGTTAATGCTCTAGAGCACAAAATTCGATTTTGTGCAGCCTATATCCTGCACAAACAAGCACTTTCAGAGCATGAGAAGTGAAAAAATATTTATTTGTTTATTATTATTATTTATCAACTGTTGAAGATGACGTACTATAGCTTAGTTGCTTAGCAACTTCTGTTATTTATCATAATATAACAAAAAGGCAACTAAAGTTTAGTAAGCTAACTGCCGCACTCAGAGAAGTCAATTAACTTTATTGAGTATTGAATGTCAAAAATTTTCATTCAAATCTAGACCATAGCGACTAGTTGTAATTGACATTTTTTGACGTTAAGTACTCATTAACGTTATTTGACGTCTCTGAGTGAGGCAGTTAAGTCGCTAAACCACCTAGCAATATTCTGCGATTAATGGCAATTGACTCGCTACCTACATGGGTCCTGAACTCCTGAAAAATTGGCGAAATGTGGGTGCTGCCTACTCCTCCGGGGTCTCAGGGATTTATAGGCCTAATTTTTGTATATCACATCACCGGCCCTTTTAATCTCCTCACTGCTGGGGCACGAGCCCTCTTCCTCTTCCTCCTCTTCCTTCCGAGTCCCTCTTCCCTATGGATGGAAGAATATAGGGAGATTGGGCCCTTACCCACCACGCTGGCCCAATGCGGGTTGGTGGGTATTAACGACTGCAGATGCATCCGGGACCAACGGCTTAACGTGCCTTCCGAAGCACGGAGGAAACGAGATAATGAATTTCGGTCACCAATCCAATGGCCGGTCTTAGAGATATTGCTTAGTTTACACAATCGCAGGCCAAGCGCGCTATGCCACTGTGGTAGCGAGCTCCTCCCGAGATTCTTGTACGTATGTATAAAATGAACAAGGTCGCCATTTGTGTAATACCCCTTTGCATTCCTAAAAGTTACTTGCTGACATGTCGAAATTAACACCAGTAGAAAAATAAGTATATCAAAATACCATCAAAGGGTCTTATTATAAACATGGCGCCTATAAACATTTTAATACTTCCTTTATGTTTATATGAAATGTACTGGAAGTGTAAACATTGTGGCCACAACATTTAAAAATAGGTACTTTTTACACACTAGCGGTATATTTTTACAAAGTACCTATTATCTAATTTAGGTAGTAATTTATTAAATGTTAATATTTAAATGCCTGAAGATTTAGCAACTAAGTATTTTAATAAATTCGACTAGTTGCCGCCAATTATTGGAATTGGTTGGAAGTTTCATCACCAGCCCTGCTAGCATAACTACCGAACGAAACACGATAAGTTAGAGCAATTTATCGCTTTGAACTGTCAATCTATGGAGTTTTGACAGTTCAACGCGATGAATGGCTATATCATTATATATTAGACCCTACTTAATCAGCTGGGATCTGAAACACGGACGAACCCGAGAGATTGGTCACTCGTCACATGTCCGGCCTTAGCAAATATTGTTTATTTTACGGAATCGCAAGTTTGTTTTACTATTAAATAAATAAATAAATCCATACTGCGCAAGGCTTTGGCGTACGGGAGGAATTCACTACATGGACATGCCTACGCAGACCTCATTTATAGGCCAGACTGACTGTGACGGTGGTCCTACAGCAGGCAAGCATCGCACAGACCACATATATATTATATCAATAGATATATCTGTGGCACAGACCTAATAGAAGCGAGATCCGGCGGGCGGCGTCTGCAGGCATGTAATCGCATGGTCTGTGGGGGACCTTAATCAACAGTTTCTTTTGTAAAATATCGGTAGAACTTTTCTGAAGATCGAAGAACAAGAGACTCTGACAGTTGCGACTAAGACCAAGTTTTCACCCTTATGTTGTTGGGGCATTGCAATTTGCTTCGTTTTCAATAAACGAACACCCCAAAAGAGTGGAAATTTTTGCCGCTATTTTCCCGGATCAGTGTGCATCTTCTAAGTGAGCGTGTACCTACCTACCATCTTAGGTCTTCGTTTCTCATCAGGCGAGATTGTTGCTAAGAAATGCTCAGCCTGTAAAACATAAATAAAATACCTATTTACTATAAATAAATCAGTCTTCATCGTGGTTTCTTTCCCCTAAACCGCGTCTAATTACCAGGAAATAAAAAAGTTTGTATGCTGTACATCTATCTATTGTGAAAAAGACACGCGAGCCTGTAATTTTCGGGAAACGTCTGCCAAAGAAATTATATCGTTATTAGCAATGTTTACTTGCAGCTGTACGCAAGAATTCAATTGCCTTTTTCAACGTTTAATGACCACAGGGGGTGAATGAAGGTTAAAGATTTCTCACAAAAGAAACAAAAATAAATAAATTAATACCCATTTCTTGACAATAAGTTACCACTCACTTCCTCTAGAGTTAGCTCAATCCAGCCACACAATTCAAATTAAAGATTTATGCACTTTTCATGCCTTTACGGCAAATACCTAATTGATTTATTAAATCGGCTCTGAAGGCGATTTCAGATTTTCTGAAATTTCGGCCTAAAATATAGACCATATTTATTTATTTATTTATTTATAAAAACTTTATTGCACAAATATACAACAACTGTACAATTGGCGGACTTAATGCCACATGGCATTATCTACCAGTCAACCAGTAAGACGTGTTAGAGTGATAAGTCAGACTTAGAATTTAGCCGTTCCTGTCCCACCGAAGTCCTTAGGTAATTTTTTATAAGTTTGAATTTCGAAAAACTGCTTTCAGCTGTTTAATTTGGGCGCACGCTTACCTGGGAAAAAGAGAGATTTCTTTTTTTTAACTTCGACTCGCATCGCACTCCGGACTCAGGGAGATTGCCCGAAGTATTCCAATAAGCACGAACGAAGTGCACTCGCAGATACGCCGTCGCCTGTACAAACGCCGAAACGTGGCCCGCTTGACTGGCTCTCGTCACCAGAGCTTGGCGGTTAACTCGGCGATTGATGTATCGGCCTGGGCACAAGAATAGATATAATTACCGGCCTGGCGTAAATTGGTCTGATTGATACAGGCAGGGCCGGCGCGAGGGCGCCGTATCGGGCTAAGAAGGTTACGCCATGAAAGTGTTGCCGGAATTCAATTATGTATTAGCTTTTCCGGTGCTATGCCCTGTGTCGTGTGGTGGGTGACGGTGAATACAAAGTGATCATTATTTTATTTTTATTTATTTATCATTATTCATTCATCATTACCAGCCCATTAAAGTTCCCACTGCTGGGGCCTTCCCTATGGATGGAATAATATAGGGAGGTTGGGCTATAACCCACCCCGCTGGCGCAGTGCGGGTTGGTGGGTATTAACGACTGCATATGCAGCGACTTTTGTGCCCGATAAATGGCAATAGGCTCGCCACCTATAACATGGGACTTGACATATTTGGCGAAACGTGGGTGCTAGTTCACCTCTGCCTACCCCTTCAGGGGTATAGGCGTGATTTATGTATGTTTGTAAATGCAGCGGGGACCACCGGCTTAACGTGCCTCCCGAAGCACGGAGGAACTCGAGATAATAAATTTTTGGTCACCCATCCAATGAACGGCCTTGCAAACATTGCTTATTTTACGCAATCCCAGGCCAAGCGCGCTAGCGAGCTCCTTCTCAAGGATAATGATAGCGATGAGTAATGGGCAGCAGCGTCCCTCTTATACATACATACATACATAAATCACGCCTATATCCCCCGAAGGGGTAGGCAGAGGTGAACTAGCACCCACGTTTCGCCAATTATATTAGGTCCTATGTAATAGGTGGCGAGCCTATTGCCATTTATCGGGCACAAAAGTCGCAGTACATTGCTAGGTTGTTTAAGAGGAACGCTGCTACCCATTCCTCATCACTGTTTGTCCTTAGTCGCCTTGTACGACACCCACGGGAGAGATTTGGGCTGGTGACAATTGTATTCTACTCTGCCGTCACCACACGGCACTCCCTCTTATACCACCTAGAAATATACCGCGATTTACGTGCCCGATACATGGCAATAGGCTCGCCATGCCCGATACATGGCAATAGGCTCGCCACCTATTATATGGGACCTATTAATATTTGGCGAAACGTGGGTGTTATTTCACCTCTGCCGTGGCGTGATTTATGTATGTATGTATCACACATTTGCCCCAACCAGGATTGGAACACGAAACGCTCTTAGCCGATAGCGATTTGAACATTCGGTCAAACTGGCTGTCAAATCCACAACACAAGGGCTCATACTACTATAAGTTTGGGCTAGATGGTAGGAGTGAGTGTAAGATATATATTATCCATAGTATTGTTTATTTCCGAAGTGATAGGCACATGTATGTATATAACTACCACTTCGGTTCGATCGTGTTATTACTTGATAATAAAATTGTATCTGCTCAGCCGTCGCCACACGGGTAGGTTGTAATCAACTTTAGGTTATTTGATTAACCAGCCCGATTTTAACTATTTTAGTGACCACTCCAAATAAACAGCACAGTTTTAGTTAATAAACAGAACAAGGAAAACGCATAGGATAAGCAAATTAACGTCTTGTTATTTAATTTTGTAGTTTTAGAACTCTATCAATCATAAAAAGGAAGGATACAGGCGTTTTTGTTTATAATGGACAGCATTTTCCTGCTCGTTTGTAAACTCTTTTTAACCTATAATGTTTTCTTATGTACATTTGAAATAAAACAACTTTTACGGATAAGACTCGCGTATAATTTGTTTAGGTTAGGTTAGGTGTTTGGCATGTTAATTATTTAACCCGACGTTTCGATCACTTTACAGTGGCCGTAGTAACGGGGGGATTAAAGATGACAGGACAGGTGTCCTCACAATAAAGTATTAGTTAACTACCGTCATAATATTTGATATTTTAGGTGTTCCGATTTACACGAACAGAGCTTACAAAATCATTGTTTTTGGCAGTATGAGGACTGATGTCTTTTTAACCTGTCCCCGTAGCACGGGACGTGGACATCTCCTTCGGGGGAAAGAAAATCTTTTGCTCTCGCTCTAACTCCCACTCAATCCCGAGACAACACTGTCAAGTGGTGGAGAGAGACTTGTCCACGTCCCCGTGCTAGGCCCGCTGGCGTCTTACACGGTTAGAGTATACCGTAGAGTAGCGCGGTATACGTACTAACTATCCCAGACTATATACTAGAGCAGCTAATACCGCTGGCTAGGTACTCTACCACTTTCCATCCCCCACCCTTTTTTTTTTTTTTTTGACGGAGTGGAATGCATTTACGCACCGTATCGGCCGCTAAAAGAGGCTTATGGTCAGGGCTCGATAACACGATTTCAAAGAAATACGCTGCGTAGTTAACCATCGGACCAGTAGGCATACACTACCCTACCGTACACTATACCGACCAGTTAGTACAGTAAATATAATTTGTGTTCATCACAAAATTTGCCCTCTTGGCCAATACCCAGCGATCTGAGCATTCGATCAAGCCGGCCGTCCAAATTAGAAGGTCAATTTTATATTTTGTACTTTCTTATTATTTTAATTCTCCCTATATTTTAGGGAAGGCAAAGGGTCTAGCCCATACAGCCAAGTCTTTAGTGTATATTTTATCTGTAGTCGTATGAAATAATGAGTGGGTGAAATGACTGAATGAAATGAATTTTACGTTACATATGGGTGTCACACATTTTAACGCATCTAGGGAGTGCTTGGCGCGAATTGAATGGTAACAGAGTTCATGATGGTGGCTGATGAAATGGATAAAATCACTTTTTATAGTGATCTTCACCAGAACATCAAACACATCAAGACTTGTTTTCAATGATTCTGCATAATTGCACATCAACACGGATGCTTGTGCATAAAAATAACACCACTTCACTGCACTAAATCCACCATGAACCAATTTAAGGATTATCGAAAAAAAATCTGACTGACACCACGAAACGCGCCAAACACTTAGCACAAACCCTTTGTACTTTCTTTTTTTTATGATGATAATAATAAAAGAAATTGATGGCAAAAGCATGGTCCTTACATAAAATAGATCTTAAAAGTATAGAGGTACATCACGCTCTACCCTTTCGGGTGCGTAATATATTTACGCACCATGAGGTGCGAAATAAGAATATGAATAAACAACGTTGAAACATTAAAACAAACAAAGCCTAAGCCTACACGATATACCTATGCTAAGTATGTGCTAAACATGAACAAAATATGCTAAATTAAGCATAAAATATACCAAACCGGCGACACTGATGGTGTTGCCGATTTGGTACCGATGGTGTTACAGATTTTAGTACTGGTAGACTATATGCTAGTTGACTCTACTATTTACTCTACCCGTGAACAGCAGGCTTATAGATTTATCGATTATTTTAGGCAAACCACCAAAAAAAGCATATCCAAAGGGGATTGGTATCAGGCAGGCGGCCGGCTGTAAAACGTGAGCTAAAATCATGAGCAATATGAATTGGAATATTATCATCCCAGTAGCATCTTATCGGTCCCCGCTTATCGGTCTCTCGACATAATTTTCCGCCTCTATTCAGTCTCTTTTCTATTGTACATTCATTCATCACTAGCACCTTTCCGGTGTGATGAAACGAATCAATAGGTAGTGGATGGATCGATGATGTCTGATCGATAAAAATGGAAGAGGAAACATACTGCGCCGAACCTAGCAGGGCAGAAAGAAGAAGAAGAGTTTCATCAAATGGGCTATTAATGGGCTGAAATTGTCAACTCCATTGATAAAATAGGAAAAATAAAAAAGCCTAAACACGGTCTCTTATTCCTAGGAGCATCTTGGCATCTATGCAGAATGTCAATATGGAAATCTACTTGGGCAGACTCGACGGATTGGGTTTAGAAGAATACACCGCTCGGCGAAAACTTGCTTGCTACCTTTCCCTCGTCGTAATCTTGTCTGGAATCTGATTGAAAATTTTTAAATTCCTAAGGGCCGATTTCACCGCAGAATTAATCGCGATCAATTGAAGTTGAACTCGGTTCATGCTCTAAGCTGAGTTCCGCTACCAAGTTTACATTAATCAAAACAAAGTTTTATTAAACTCAGTTTCTATGAGAGACGGTGAAATCGGCCCTAAAAATACGAAATCAATTTATTTTAGATGAAGTTGGCAAATACATAATAAGGAATGGCAATAGGCTCGCCCCCTATTATATTTACATGGGACGTTAAATAAGAAATCTAAGAAATCTATTTGGGCAGACTCGACGGATTGGGTTTAGAAGAATACACCGCTCGGCGAAAACTTGCTTGCTACCTTTCCCTCGTCGTAATCTTGTCTGGAATCGATTTCAGTCGATACTAAAGCAGATTGTTTACGGCACCGTCGTCTGGAAATTTACGGTCGAATTGATCTATCGGAGAAAATACCGAGGACGAGACGAGATATTATACGACTTTTAAAGTTATGCTGGCCGTGTGGTGACTGTAGAGCAGGATGCGATTGTCACCACCCTTATTCTTCAAGGCGACTAATGCCGGATTTACATTTGTCCGACGTGGTCTGACGAAATGGGCTTCATACATTTAAGGAGAGAGGAAAGAGGCGTTAAGTTCTGATGGCTTCTGTCAAATGCATGAAACCCATACCGTTCTGACGCATCCGATCGGAACACGCCAGACAAATCTACCGGGCCATTAAGGCCCGTTTTCACTAAC
This sequence comes from Cataclysta lemnata, assembly GCA_963931975.1. Taxonomy (NCBI): domain Eukaryota; kingdom Metazoa; phylum Arthropoda; class Insecta; order Lepidoptera; family Crambidae; genus Cataclysta; species Cataclysta lemnata. The sequence continues at coordinate 2,742,239 of OZ008342.1, forward strand.
GACACTCAACTTTAAAAGGCCTCCCGTAAGACACTTTATTACCTATTCCCTCTTGAATAAAAAAAGAGACACAAAATCACAAAAACTTTTCTTTCAAAAATAGACGTCAATTTACGTTAATGAGTACCTACTGAATGTAAAAAAAAAAAAAATGTAAACCAAAGACCCGGCAGGAATAGCGACTAATTTTGAATTGATATTTTTTTGTATTAAGTATTGTTAACGTTAATTTTGACGTCTCTAGAGGCAGTCAAGGTATATATACATTTTGAATACACAATTTCACGAAGTATTGCATGCCGTTTTAATTATAAATGAGCGGATTGGTGGGTATTAACGACTGCATATGCAGCAATTTTTGGTCACCCATCCAATGACCGGCCTTAGCGAACATTGCTTAGTTTCGCATTCGCACGACGAGCGCATACCACTAAGCTATCGCGCTATCGACCTCCGTATTCTTCTTACATGGATGGTGTAAAATGCCCTATTCCTCCAACTGCTGCGTTATTTTGGCACTCAACTTGACAGAGGACGATTCCGCGAGCAGCAGGCCTAGCACGGGACGTGATCAAAATCTCTCTCCACCCCTTGACAGTGTTTTGTCTCAGGATTTAGTGGCAGCTAGAGCGGGAGGAAAACATTTCCTTGTCCCCGAGGATATTTTGTCCACACCCCGTGCTCCGGGGCAGGCCGTCTACGCACGCGCGCAATTATTCGAAAATGTAACAGGTACAGTCTTCGCGGACGAATCCATCGCCCCCCCTCAGTCGCGAAATGTCGGGTGAGTCGCGCAGGCGTGCTGGCTGAATGCAGCCGACGGCAATGCCCTAAAGTGGTCACAGGAAAATATTGTAAATTAAAAAGTTGCAGCAAACCGTGGGGAATTCGAAAATGGAATTGGCTTTTGACTTATGAGCTCTCTTTTTAAACGCAGTGTGCACCGGTCGTTACGTTGTTTAAACGTTTACAAGTGCCATTTATTGACTTTTCGTGTTTTGTTTTGTGATAATTCTGATAAGGGTGATGCCAAGTGGTTATGGGAGTGATAATGGTAACTGCATATGGAATTGGATTGTTCAGTGCTTCAAGATATATGGTGAGTCCTATGTCGTACATTCCGATGACAACAGCACATGTCGGTGCAGCGTGCCACTTGTACGGCCGAAAATTGTGGCAAATCAATACGATAATCCGTCCAGCTTTATTTTTTTTCAAATCCCAAACAAACCTGGAATTGATTTTTAATTTTTTTTTTATCTATCCATTGTTATGTTCAATAATCTGTAATAGTTCACTTAATTATTTAAATCTGTTAAAGTTCACAAATTTTCTATTCATTCATTTCAAAACCTCTATGATTTAAAAATTAAATAGGCTGTTGACGTATTTAAACGTACCTCTTTGATATAAGTAAATTATTTTTTAATCTGTAATACGCGTGCACTTTTTAAGAAAAACAGACTTTGTTTCGATAATCGAAATCCGTTGAATTCTTCCTAACGCGGTTCCATAATCAAAATCCAATAAAAGACAGTCTAGACACAATTTTTTTTACGTTTGTCTCAGTCGTATCGGCTCGGCTGCTGCCTCGTTCGTTTCAATAATATATTGCCCAAGTAATACCCTGGTACTGGCATGTTCTATACATTTTTTATTAGAGGATAAAACGTGTGGCAGTAGCTTTAACAGAGAAACACTTTTAGTTCAGGATTTTTTGTTAAAAACTCAAGGGACCTTTGTCCCGACAAAAATACGATATCATCATAAACAACACTTTTATTTATTGCCTATTTTTAAATTTCTAAGGGCCGATTTCACCGCAGAATTAAACGCGATCAATTGAAGTTGAACTCGGTTCATGCTCTAAGCTGAGTTCCGGTACCAAGTTTGCATTAATCAAAACAAAGTTTTATTAAACTCAGTTTCTATGAGAGACGGTGAAATCGGCCCTAAAAATACGACATCAATTTATTTTAGATGAAGTTGGCAAATACATAATAAGGAATGGCAATAGGCTCGCCCCCTATTATATTTACATGGGACATGGGTGTTGTTAACACACCTCTGTTGGACACGTTTGTAGATCAACAAGCAGCTTGAGGCACCCGAAAGCGGGGAATTCACTAGACGGGCATGCCTTGCCTGCAAACATGCCCGCCGGACCTCGCTTCTATTCGGTCTGTGTGACGTTTGCCTAGTTTATGACAGTCACAGTCAGTCTGGCCTATAGAAGCGAGGTCCAGCAGGCATGATATATTTTTAAAAATGAATATTAATAAATACATATTTTTACACTCACACCTATCATCTAGCCCAAAGTAAGTAGCCTAAGCACTTGTGTTATGTATACAAGATGACGGACATATTTTTAATATAATTATGTATATAAATGTTGAAAATATACTACATAAACATGTACATAACTGACTCGGGAACAAACATTTGTGTTTATCACAAAATTTGCCCCTACCTCCTGGTCGAATCCGGGACCTCTTGGCCAATAACCAGCATTCTGAGCATTCGACCAAGCCGGCCGGATGTATAGCAGATATGCCCGCGGGTATGCCCGTGAATTCCCCGCTGAACGGTAAAAGAAATACCTCCAACAGCAGCAAGCTAAAAGAGGGTTGGTTTCAGGCAGGCGGCCGGCTGTAAGACAAGTTAAAATGTTACACTGTAAACCATGGATTTGAATGTTAGCATGCCATACTACGGGCTTTTCTGAGAATCGTACAATTAAAGGCATGTGGTGTCGACAGGGTAGAATACAATTGTCACCACCCCCAAATCTCTCCACAAGTCTTAAGGAGGGTTGAGATAGCGAAGGGTAATGGGCAGATAGCGTGCCCCCATTACCATTTAGCTATACTACTGAGATTTACGTACCCGTTAGATTGCAACATAGCCTCGCCACCTTACGTGGGATCGGACGAACTACCTAATTGGCGAACCCTGGGTGTTAGGTCACCTCTGCATCTCCGAAGGTGTAGCTTCGGAGATACATGCGTGACGTACAGACGGCCGCCTTGGTCGAATGCTCAGATTGCTGGGTATTGGCCAAGAGGTCCCGGGTTCGAATCCTGGTAGGGGCAAACTTTGTGATAACCACAAATGTTTGTTTCCGAGTCATGGTTGTGTATATGTTTATGTAGTATATTTTCAACATTTATATACATAATTACATTAAAAATATGTCCGTCATCTTGTATCCATAACACAAGTGCTTATGCTACTTACTTTGGGCTAGATGATAGATGTGAGTGTTTAAAAATAAAAGTATTTAGAATGTAGTTTGTGTGAAATTAATCGATACGAAGAATAGGTTCGGTGGATTCGGTATGGCTCTCTAGGGACGCGCGTTTGTTTTACTGTCTGTCTAGACTGGGTTGGGTGACCGATAATTGCGGTTGTCTTAATGCGCAGATAGAATAACGCGTTTTATGTCTCCTATTAACCCGACGACAGTCTCCGTTCATTGGTCTTTCGGAATGGTCCTATCCATCAATTTTCTCAAATTGATTCGTAGCGAGCATTCTAGGAGGAGCTCGCTAGCGCAGTGGCATAGCGCGCTTGGCCTGCGGTTGTCATTGCATGGGTGACCAAAAAATTTATTATCTCGAGTTCCTCCGTGCTTCGGGAGGCACGTTGGTCCCGGCTGCATCTGCAGTCGTCAATACCCACCAACCCGCTCTGGGCCAGCATGGTGGGTTATGGCCCAATCTCCATATATTCTTCCATCCATAGGGAAGGCCCGTGCCCCAGCAGTGGCACATTAAAGGGATGATGATGATGAGCATTCTACCACTGAAGCACCGATGCTTGCTAGCGCGGTGGCATAGCGCGGTCGGCCTGCGCTTACGTAAACTAAGCAATTTTCGCTAAGGCTGGTCATTGGATGGTTAAACGAAAATTCATTATCTCGAGTTCGGCCGTGCTTCGGAAGGCACATTAAGTAATAAGTCGGAATGACATTAACATTTTCGGAAAACGCATGTGCGCGGGGCCCGTAGCATTTGCTACTCTTGCTACGTGCTAATCCGGCACTGTTAATTAAACAGTAGCACCTTTCCGGTGTGATGGATGATACGAATCAAATGCGAGTGGATCGATCGATCGAAGACATTCGATCGATAATAATGGCAGAGGAAAAATTAAAAAATCAGATGCAATAAAAGTTTTCGTTTTATTATAGCATGGTAACATGCTATGCCGTGTGGTGACGGTAGAACAGAATACAATTGTCACCACTCCAAACTCTCCCGCGGGTGTCGTACAAGGCGACTAGCTGCCGCACTCAGAGACGTCAAATAACTTTAATGAGTACTTTATGTCAAAAATCTCATTTAAATCTAGACCAGTCTCTGAGTGCGGCAGTAAGAGTTAAAACAGTAATGAGGAATGGGCAGCGCGGGATTTGTGACACAACATGTACTTTCACCAACCCGTCTTCTCTCTCTGCATAGCCTTATTTGGTAAGATTCTGTGAGAGCCTCCTTAGACATTCGTTCCAGCGTAGAACTTAGGTACGAAAGTTCTAGACATACATACATAAATCACGCCTATATCCCCGAAGGGGTAGGCAGAGGTGAACTAGCACCCACGTTTCGCCAAATATGTCAAGTCCCATGTAATAGGTGGCGAGCCTATTGCCATTTATCGGGCACAAAAGTCGCAGTACATTGCTAGCCTAGGTGGTATAAGAGGAACGCTGCTGCCCATTCCTAATCATATTCAGATTTATCCTTAGTCGCCTTGTACGACACCCACGGGAAAGATTTGGGGTGGTGACAATTATATTCTACTCTGCCGTCACCACGCGGCTGACGTGTTCTAGACAAGCTAAGATTATTCAGTAATGTATACATATAGGGATTGAGCTGGTATAACCCTCGCTCGGTATTTTCATATTTGTCATGTGAACGTAATACGATTAAAAAACTTTTCAAACAATCTTTTTTATTCTTTCGAGTGAAATAACATTGAAACATTTCAAATTTGAACATTTCTAAAGTCAACCCGGCCGTGTCACAATTGTAATGCCAACCTAATAAAAACAATCCGCGTGCAGATTAATTAATTAAATGGGACCTCTTTGTTCTAGACTAATAGCATTACAGGATTAGTGGTGTTCACTGAGCTGCCATAGGCGGCTTCCGTCCGCCACCAAAAATGGCGGATTGAATTCTTAATTCAATTTGTTTTCTAGAAACATTATCCCTTAATAAAAATTTCCTTTCAACAACATAACTACAAAATTAAATGTATGAAGGAAAAACCCAACGAAATGCAAAGTTGATAGATAGGTTAGGTACATAGATTAGGTACGCTTATTATCTATCCTCAAAGGGATAATATAAAGGGGTAAGGAAAGTGTATGAACATAGGTTTAACCATTGTGCCTCTTCCCAATTACCAAACATGCTGTCAAACATGAAAAAGATCATTGAAACGTTCATAAATCGAGTGCTTTGTCGATACGATTACGTTACGAAACTTCAAAAAGTTCGTGCTAGAGGCACTGTACTTCGCTGTCGAGCCAAATTGATTGTACGACGTGAGAAACTTTTTGACTCTTGAGCTTCGACATGTCAATATATGTGATGTACGACATGTACGACGCACAGACGACGACCCCTTAAACGATATATCACTATATGTAAAATGTTCGCTGATACTTAAGCATAGGTACATACGCAGCTAACGTACAGATATACTGTAGTTCCTAAGTTATATTTCTTGCTATATGCAACAAAAGTTCTTTTTTTTATCCTATAGGTATTTGCATGACTGTTTAACCATTTTTTACAGCACAAAGTCGTTCTTAATAAAAATATAAATGGAATTAATCCAAAAAAGAACATCATTAATGGCTCACGATAATCATTGCGAATTCCAAAGCCCCTTCAGTGTTCATCATTCAGCACAAGCCCTTTAAGTTTCCACTGCTGGGGTACTGGCCTTTCCTATGGATGGAATAATATAGGGAGAATGAGCCATAACCCACCACGCTGGCCCAGTGCAGATTTGAGAGCAATAATCACTGCAGATGCAGCCGGTACTAACGGCTTAACGTGCCTTGCGAAGCTCGGAGGAACTCGAAATAATACATTACTAGTCACCCAACCAATGACCGGCCTTAGCGAACTTGGCTTAATTTACGCAAACGCAGGACGAGCGCGCTAAATCAGCGTTCACGTTAAGTGTAACGAGTAATGTAATCTTACGTGTAATGTAACACGAATTCTACGTTAGGACGGGATGCGACACTACGAGCAGTAACTCCTCTGGACTAAGAATTTGTGTTACATTACATGTTACACTCGTCTGGATCCGGCTTTAGGCGAACGCTGAATCGCTCGGAGCAGTCTATTCCCCATGAATATTAAACTAAAAGGTGCTAACTGAAGTTCGCAACAACTTTCGACCTCTTTGATGTCGTTGTCTTAATGAAATTTGCTGCCCAGCCGAGCCGCGTCCTAAAATACGGAATGAAGTTGTTGTTGTTGCGTTAAAACTATTTATTAACGTTCCTAATAAATGCCTCGTACGGCGCCAGCCCGCTCGATAGCGCAGTTGGCCTGCAATTTCCTAAACTAAGGGCCGATTTCACTGCAGAATTAAACGCGATCAGTTGAAGTTGAACTCAGTTAATGCTCTTAGCTGAGTTCCGCTACCAAGTTTGCATGAATCAAAACCATGTTTTATTAAACTCAGTCTCTATGAGAGACGGTGAAATCGGCCCTTAAACTTAAGCTGGGAAAAGGCATTTTGACTAATTTAGAAAAACTACACCACGTTCTTTTGGCGTATCTGCTTTACTTAAAATAAAAATATAATATATATTTGTAAAAAATTAAGATTTTGATATAAATATCTTCAAATGTTTTAAACTTAATGCAAATTAAAATTTCCGTCAAAACAGCAATGGCGTCTGCGTAACGTTACTATAGCGTAAACATTCAGTTTCTATAGTATAGTGCGATTTTGATTGGCAAATATAATCTCAGTCTCTTTTATTACATTTAAAATAAAATTCTAAACATAAAATTTATACAATATAAAACATTAAAATATATAACATTTAAAAATACAAAAATGCAGTTCCCCATCGGTAGCGAGATCAGGTTCGCGGCTACCGGTGGTTTAGGATCCAGAGACATGAACCTCCACTCACTTGTTATTATTATTATTAGGAAAAGCGTTTTCTGCAGGTATAATTTTCCCAAATCTCTCCTGTGTCGTACAAGGCGACTAAGGGTAAAACAGTGATGAAGAAAGGGCAGCAGCAGCGTCCCTCTTATACAACCTGGGAATTTACTGCGATTTTCGTGACCGATATATGGCAATCCGTGTGGTGACGGCAGAGTAGAATACAATTGTCACCACCCCAAATCTCTCCCGTGGGTTTCGTACAAGGCGACTAAGGATAAATCAGTGATGAGAAATGGGCAGCAGCGTTCCTCTTATACCATCTAGCTATGTACCTACTGCGACTTTTGTGCCCGATAAATGGCAATAGGCTCGCCACCTATTGGACACATGGGACCTAACATAACTGGCGAAACGTGGGTGCTAGTTCACCTCTGCCTACCCCTTCGGGGATATAGGCGTGATTTATGTATGTATGTATGTATATATGGCAATAGACTCGCCACCTATGACCTAACTTAATTGGCAAAAAGTGTCAATTCACCTCTGCCTACCCGTTTGTAGATATAGGCGTGATTTTTATCTATATATGTATGTATGTTTTATTCTCGCAACCTGCACGAGAATCGGATTTGTTTCGTTAATCCCCGAACCGGCATTCGTTCTTCTTGTTCCGTCTCGCTCCACCGCGAGCTACGCCCAATTTGCATAACTGTTTACGTGAAAGTAATTGCAATTAATATCAGCTCCCGAGCGAGGATTACAGGGGAGATGGCCATTGCTACATTTACAACGTTTCCCCGCAAGGAATTATTATATAACCGTCCGCTCCGTGGTTGGGCTAGAACTTCGCGCAAAAATAACTCTTATTATTGCTTTGCTTACTTTAGTTGTGAAGTCTGAAGTTGTTTGAAGTGGGGAGAAGTTACAGCGACGACACGTGACCCACGAAGGCTGAAAAGAAACATCTACAAGTATCTTAATAGTGAGACGGAAAAAGAAGAAATTGCAAACAGTAAATATGAAAGTGTTGAAATGGGTAAGGGGAGTGATGAGGATGGACGAAATAAGGAATTAGTACCTACCTACGTAAGAGGCAATCTGAAATTGATGACAAATATAATGACAGAGGTGAAAGTAGACGACGTAGACGGATTGTTATGATATGAAAAGCCACAGAACAGAGAAACCTCTTTTACTGTTCTGTGTGAAGAGCCGCGTGGTGACGAGCAACAACACCCCGTATTATATGGGACCTAACTTTAACATTGGTGAAAAAATTCTTTGCAATAAATAGATAATCTTGCAAAAGTATAATGTAATTTAGAAATAACAAATGAATGGCATGCATCCTCCTAAATCCTTCTGGATTATTAAGTGTAAAGAACAAACTAACATAAAACTATAATATAAAAAGTATAATTATAATCTTTATAAAATAATGCGTGATAGACTATGCAGACGTTCAGCTATATAATTAACTGGAAATTGGAGTGGTACCTTAATAGTCACCAATACAACCAAGAGACGTAGTTCCGTAGACTAAAGAGGCAGCTACCGAAATACCTGTTTATGTCTATATATATTCTCATGCGACACCAAACACCGTATCAGGGACTCAGAAAAGCTTTCCCCAATAAAAGTTACGACATAGGTAACCATTACAAAGAATGGGCCCTCTGCTACGCAGCTGTGCTTCTAGCTCACAGCTGGGTAGGGGCAGCAGAGAAACGTAACGAAAGGGACTATTTAAGGCTTCTTTGCACATGAAATCGCTCATTTATATACCTAATAAAAACGGTATAACTAAAAAAAATCAAGAAAAGCGTTTTTGAGTTGTGTCTCTTTTTTATTCGAGAAGCGAAATGTGCTGAATATGTTGGAGCATGGGTATAAAATAAGTTGGATGTATCAGATAGCAGAATATCATCGGATATACCTACTGATTGATTTCAGAAAGTCGAAAGTTTTTGATTGTGGAATAAATCATAGCTAAGTTATTGCCCACCGCTGTTACTCATCCTATTTTGGTCATTTTTCTCTACTCCCTTCTGTCACTCATCCACACCCGTCGTCACCTTCATTATCATCATCATCATCACCGGCCCTTCACAACTGGGACACAGACTTTCCCAAAGTCTGTGTGTCTTTCTGTGAACAATACAGGGAGGATGGGCCGTCACGCTGGCCCAGTGCGGGTTGGTGGGTCCGGGACCAACGGCTTGACGTGCTTTCCTAACATGATATAATAAATTTTTGGTCACCCATCCAAAGACCGGCCTTAGCGAATATTGCTTCGTTTACGCAATATGTAACCTATCGCAATTTCACCCAGTTCTGTTAATTAACACCCAGTCAAAATTAAATGTCACATACTCGGTCGCGATATAGCACATGTTTCACCCTTATGCAAAACATTTTCATTGGCTTTAAACCTTATTACAAGCCATTAAAGTTCAAATTTTGGTGGCAACTACTATACCATTGGAAAAGAAAGGGTTAATTGTCAGTATCATTGAATATCAAATTAAGGACCTTTTAACTGCCTCTAATTAAGTATATTTCATAAAATGTTGTTTCTTATTTGAATTTACCTGTTGTACGGTAGCTTTATAAAGACTATCTAACAGGTAAATTCGAAAATGATTTTCATATAATTATGGTTTTGTTTCCTTAAAGGTCCAAAATAACATATTTCTTACATGGGGTTATAATAAGTATAGCATACCTGTGCTAAAGCATCGATAACAAGTAATCCCAGATGTGTCATCATCAAGCCCTTAAATGGCCGCACTGCTGGGGAACAGGCCTTCGTATGGATGGAAGAATATAGGGAGAATTGGCCAATCAATACGCTGGCCCAGTGCGGATGGACCAGTGGCTGGTCACCCATCCTATGACCGGCCTTAACGAATAACGAATATTGCTTAGTTTACGCAATAGCAGGCCGGGCGCGCTAAGCCACTGCGCTATTGAGCTCCTCAGCTTAGCCCCTCTAGTGACAATTCGAAAGAATATAATACAAATGTATGAAACTGACGTATCTTCTTCTTCTTCCTGCCCTTATCCCGCTCTAGGCGGGGTCGGCACAACATGTTTTCTTCTTCCATTTCTCTCTATCCTTCACTAATTTCTCATCCACCCCTCTCGCTATCATATCCTCCTTTACACAGTCCATCCATCTCTTCTTTGGTCTTCCTCTCCTTTTACGTCCTTCCACGTTCATGCCTAACATTCTTCTGCCAACATAGCTTTCATCTCTTCGCATAACATGACCAAACCATCCCAGTATATTACGCCACAGTCTCTCTGTCACTGGCGCTACTTTCAAACTTCCCCTGATATACTCATTCCTTATCTTATCTCTCCGTGTCACACCACACATCCATCTTAACATACGCATCTCTGTTACATGCACTCTTCTTTCATCAGTCTTCTTCATAGCCCAACAATCTGATCCATACATGACAACAGGTCTAATGACCGCCTTATAGATTTTCCCCTTAAGCTTAAGGGGCATCCGTGGGTCACATATTGTTGCTGAGACCTGTCGCCACTTCATCCTTCATGAAACTGACGTATCTACTACAGACAAAACAACATGGCGACCATCGTGTCAAATGTAATTGTAGTTGTCAAAAATTTACATAATTATTTTGTATTTTTTTTCGTTCGAATAGATTGCCCACTGGTCTAGGTCCCCAGGGAGCCAATTCTCGCACATTCGAAATAATTTAAAATTCGTGATAAAGTTCAAATTCGAAATATTTTCGATGTTCACGCTATTGTAGACTGTACGGATTATTTCCGTACGTAAGCATTATACATATTGATTGAGTAAGCACGTTAGTAATTACATGTTTATGCAATCTATATTTACATGTTAAGGCATTTAATTATTAATCTTACTTGTATTAAAAGAAGTCAACTTGGACGGTCGTTTCTCTTCTACCACCGCCCTCACCATTTTATCAACATAATTAACTAAATGTAACCTTTAATCAATATCGCTACATAGACAATTAGAGAACAATTTATTTCGAAGGAAAACCGTTCGAATTACTTCGAGGTCGCCAGCGGTCGAAATTTAATTTCGAATTTCGAGATTTACTAATCGAAAGAAGGGTTCGAAATTTAAACTCGAATTCGAAATAATTTCGTATATGGCGAGAATCGGCCCCCAGATGTGTATTGGCCATTGGCCAATCCAATAATGTTTACCTAACGTGATTTAAAAACTTGTTTGTGTACTCCTCCATTGCTGGCTGTACACAAACTTTTCTGTGCCGTTCCTTTGTCCATTCAGAGGGGACGAACTTTTGTCCCAACTTTGAATACGGCTCCTGCTTGCTTATGACGACGAATGTCTGCCTATTAGGAGAGGCAATTCGAGGTGAATGTTTGTTATGAATACGGAATTAACGTTACGTGTATTTTTATTACTTGTGGTTTCGTGTATTTATCATTCACTTGTTTTCGTGTATTTATTATTATGAACTTGGAACTAGCAGAGCAAAAAAGCGATTGATGGAATGCGTGAAAGATGATACGAAGTGCCAGTACTGTCTAATCCCAAGGGTGTTGTAAAAGTAGACCAAGGGCTTGTACACAAAACTGCGATGCGACGTCGCATCGTAAAAATCTACGAGCTTGCACGACGCATCACAAGAACTTGCGAATTGATTCGCATCGCGCATTTAATTCCTTCAATTTCATACTGCCTTGTTTCGTTTTCCTGTATTTTCCTTGCCGCACTTTCCAAATCACATCGCAGAAATTCACTATGCAGTTTTGTGCATTGCAAATTCGCATCACACCAAGTCGCAGTTAGAGCCTGTACACATAACTGCGAATTGGCGCAAATTTTGGTGTGGCAAAGCGGCGAAACAAAGAATATGTAATGAAATTGAAGGAATGCGCGATACGAATCAATTTGCAAGTTCTTGCGATGGTAAAGTGACCATAAGGGCCGAAGATGAAATCGAGCCTCACCCTGGAGTCCTTTACCATTTGGCCTTGATCTCACCTGATGGTGATATCATGGCCAAGAAAGCATAAAAAATCTAAAGATTGAAGAGTTGTATTCTTAAGAAAGAAGATTATATCGATCCGCGACTCCGCGAATGAGTTATAAAAAGTTACCTGTAACTGTAGGTTCCTAGAGAGATGAACTTACCAAGTCCAAAATACCCAAGGGAAATTAAGACCTCAAATTGGGATTTGTAGAAGTGCCCGTTTAAATACGATGCTTACGTAAAGGTGTTAGTACAAAAGTTTCCCCGGTAACGACTTCGAATAACAGTAAATTTTCGCCTTATTTCCAACCCATTGTGGCAATGAGCAGTCTCAATTTGAGGAGCTCGAGCTCGGCTGTGAATTGCGATAGGGTAAACTAAGCAATGTTCGCCAAGACTGGTCATTGGATGGGTGGAAAAAAATTTTCAAATTCGGCTTTATCTTCGTCCTAGCGCTTTCCCGGCCAGCGTCTACTTTCCGACTAAGCCCACTCAACATTGCCCGGCCTTCGGCGTCCCTTGATGTAAGGTCATTCTTCTCCATGTCCGCCTTTACTACATTCATACAGTGCTTCAAGAAGCTAAGCCAATACTAAGCCAATACTAAGCCAATAAGCCAGTACTAAGCCAATAGTCTAAGCCAGTACTAAGCCAGTACTAAGCCAGTACTAAGCCAATAGTCTCGTGACAGACCCAAGGGTCTGTCACGAGACTATTGGCTTAGTACAATTAGGTCAAGACATCTGTTTACCAAATCTGGGGGCTTACATGGCCATACCAACATAGGTTCTCTTGCAGCATATCCGCTACGTAACGGGATCCAGCTAATTAGCTAATCCAAGTCAAAATTCAAATTAATTTTCATGTCGTTGACATAATATTGTCTCATTTGCACGAAGCGATTTGCTTATGTCAACGACTAAGGAGTGGAACTCTTTGACGAGGTCTGTAGCTAAGACAAAACTCTTTGACGAGGTCTATTTTCCCCGATCAGTGTAATCTGGACTTTAAGTGTTACCAACTTAGGCCCCATAATCGTTTTCCATCAGGCGAGATTTTGGTCTAACGCCCAGCCTATTGTTGTACAAAAATCACCTATGTATAACGTTAACACTTCCAATTTCCACGCGATTTCAGGCCGTGTTGTTCTGTTCTGACTTTCATCAAGCAAATATCTCTTAGCATAAAATATGTTATTAATATTCGGTCCACCGAAATGTTGCAACGAATTGCGGGCGTAAATCAAATAGCTGGGTAAACACTGACCCGGTTTACACGGAAATATTTATGGTGTAGGCCATTTTTCAAGATTTTTTTAACGTTTCGTCTATCAGCGTTGCCAGTTTGGGTTCTGTTGGAACATTGTAAATTGTAGCGCATGCTTTGAGCAAAATGTGCGTGGGCACTCCCACACTTACGGCCGCACTCAGAGACGTCAATTAACTTTAATGAGTATTTAATGTCATAAAAATTCGACTAGTTTCGAATTGTCATTTTTTGACATTAGGTACATTATCTTAATTGACGTCTCAGTGCGGCAGTTAGTAAAGTCGATACGTTCCGTAAAGTTATTTAATTTGTATTGAAAATAAACCTACCTACTAGCACAATTCATTTAAAAATAGCAAATGTTCAAAAATAAATATAAATAAGTAATAAAATAAGTCGACATATATAAAAGATAAATTTTAAAGGTGATATTAAACAGCCATTAAGTATGAAGCTTACTCTTGGTTGTAAAACCATAGGAAATATAGAAGAATATTTTCCAAAAGTCATCATTTGTTTTATAAAAACATTAGACAATACGTATTTTATATCAAACAGCACCAGATACGTCGTAAAAGCAATATTTGGTGATGAGAATTACGTTGTTACGTAATTGTAAGCTAAAACTACTTATATGAAGTTTTTAACAACTAAAGGACAATTTTCTAGAACCATTTCTTTGCACAACTCATTACTCTAGATAGCTAGAGCTATCTAATCTTAATGCGGCCTGGCGATGGTACCATTGTTTTTAATACCAGTAATTGTCTCCTTAAGAAAAGAGAAATTGTTGTGTAGATACTGTTAATTTTCTTTTCAGGTTGCGTCCTATTTTCATTCAAAAAAAGATAGCAGTGACAATTTTAAGTTCCAAGTAAAAGATCTTCCTGAAATGCCATACCACTCTCCCAACTTCCAATGGATTTTCGATGTTTCGTGATGCGTTACAGCGATTCGGGAGTGTATTGAAAACACGAGAATAAATGAATTTCAATTTTGACTTGGAATAAACTAACTTGGCATATGACACCGCGCTAGCGAGCTTCTAAAAGGGGCCATACACGATCGCTCCAATCCACATTTCCCCACGCCAAATCCAACGTGGAAGGAGGAAAAAATTTTGATTTCCAGTCAAATCCAAATCCGTCACACCATCATCCCTACAAACTACAAATCGAACGCGATCGTGTGTGGGGAATCCGCACGTAGAGCTCGGTCACTCCATTTGGAATGATCGTGTGTTGGTGATCTAAGGCATACGTCTCACCCAAATTTCGCTGACGTCTTCAACAATTGCCACCGAACCTAACCAGCAACGTTTATCGAAGGTTGTAGCTACAGAATTTTTGTCAATTAAAATGTTTAGTGCTGCGTTTTAACGAAAGCAAGTGTCTCATTTAAGAAACATTTCGCGCTGCCGCGTTTTAAGTGCCTCTTAACACCAATTAACCACCCGCCAAAGCCTCTCGGGAGTCTAAAATTCTCATGAAACATGCAATTAACATTTCTCTTTGCGTTTGACTTACTTGTACGACTGTGGTTGGTCCTTTATTTATTAAGTGACTTCTGCTTCTTGCTACCGTGTGCTACCGTTATAACTGCTGCCGTTAACAGTCTGATGGCGTAAAAATGATCATCACTCGTCTTTTCCCTACAGTAATGTTAAATACTAATACCTGTTAAATTATTTCGTATACACTACTAATATAGTACTCGTAAATTTGGTAGTACTTTAGCCTTTTATGGTGTTCAATCACTTTCTTTATCGGTTATGTTAGTTTCGTATTGTCGTCAGTTAAATAATAAAATAAGTTAAATACAAGCCATTTGTTACATTATTTAAATGTGGCTCCTTGCTACCATACCGTATACAAGAGATTGTTTTTAGATATTTAGGTGGGTATTAAAAGAGTGATGTAACTAGGAATCGTGTTATGGTTGGTCCAGATATTTCACACTGCGGTAGTTATAATTATATATGTCACGGTCTTTAGGGTTCCGATGTAATAAACGAGTTTGGTTGACGGTATCCAAACAGAAATGTCCAAACAGAAATGTAAAATCAAATTTAAAAAAATAAAATAAATAAAATAAAATGTTTTACAGTGGAATGATTAATAAATGGAAGTGAGAACATACTCCGCCGACCCCGTTTAAGCTGGAGTGGGAAGATAATTATTCAAAATACACAACACAATGACTTGACTTGATAACAAATCCCATGCGTATCACACTAAAATTTGCCCCTAGTAAGATTCTAACCTGACCTCACATCTCGACCTAAAGCCAGCAATCAGACCGATCTACTTGTTGTCAACTCCTAACTGCTGCTTTGATAAATCGTATACTGTCTCATACGACATTAGGTATAGGGTATGGTGCATCATTTTCACTGACATCACACTGACATTAATTTATTCATTTATATCTCTACACCCAAGCTAATCCGTGTCTAACACCTAATATATTTGGAAATTGACCTAAAAAAATAATTTCTATAAACTGCGGAACCGCAATAGTCAACGAATTTGAATCGTAAGATTTTATTACTAACCATTACCTAGTTCAATGTTATGCTTATTATGTCATTGATTTTAACTGGAATTAAAATATACCGACTGACTTTCGCGTTGTTATAACGGATTTATGCGGTTGTGAAACAAAGAAATAAATATCTCAATTAACTCCAAACTTAACTTAAATTGGAATCGAAATAACTTGTACATGTATTTATTTAACTTAGCTCACGCTTGTTATGATAATAATGCTTCCGCATAATCGAGTTGAAGATAAACGCAAAAACGGGACGGCAAATCGCTTAAGTTCCAGAATTTCGTGAAAACCGTACCAGCTGCGGTTTTCAAGACATCCCTGAAAAATATGGGTACTCTTAAACTTCGAATTAATTTACTTGAGTTTGGACGTTAATACATCTTTATTGTTGCTGATGATGATCTCACTATTCAATACCATGTAATGGAAAGAAAAATCCAGAGATCTTGGTATGCTCTTCTCAGATCAGTGCCTATATCCAAGTAGCAAACGATCGAACAATGTGAATTTTTGACGACACGACGGACTCCATGGTTTTTTCTCAGTAATGATGTCAGTCTCGTGCATGTTTATTCTATTCGTTCGAATAGATTGACCAATTGTCTAGGTCCCCAGATGTCCTGGAACTAGTGCATGACTTTCAGGATTGACTACCGTGTATATTTTCAAAATCATCCATTTAACTTAACGCTAATTCGTCTTGTCAAATCTGAATTTAAGCCAGCCATATTGTGTTTTTCACTGGCAATAAGCCCCAACATCAATTCCGAAGGACTTTGTAATCTCCGTGTGACTGATTAAAACATTCTACAAACAAATTGGACGCTAACTTTCCGCAATTCACTGAAACAATTAAATGTCTTTTAGGATGATAACCCAAGTTGTAATAAAGCTTGTAATAACTTAGAGTCTGAGGCATAATTGACTAATTACCTCGGTAACTCCTTACGTACCGATTGTGCTTTAGCTCTAAACGCGTTCTCATTATATATTGATACCTGGATTATTCTTGTGTCCGTGGCAATGAAATTGAATAGTAAATTGTAAGAAGCACGCCACGGATTTAGGTGAATTATTATTAATACTACATAGGCGAGGTACAGACACTGTCTAACAATCGTATGGTGCTACTAATTTTTTTCGTTAATTCTGGATAACATTAATGAGCACACTGAAAATAACAACGGATATGAGGTTAGGTCAGACAATGTTTTATCGTTTGGTCCTGTTAATGGAATGCTAGATGAAAAGCCTAAAATTTTAGTTTTATCTGATCGATATCACAATCCTATCAAAAATGTGTTTAGCAAAGGTGTCTGATGATCAAAACTAAAACTAAAAATAGAGTTTCTCAAGATAGAAGATTCTTTAGATACTTAGTACTTCGGAGACGTTAGTCCAGTTGTTGTTTACAACTTTCAGTTCAGTTCGCATGCGGCCTGTATTGTGGGCTAAGATTTGGTGTCCTTGTGTTATGTGACCTTGCATCGGGCACATAAGACGCCAATGGTGTTAAATTTGGATACCCTGCACTGATAGGTCAGATTTTAACGGTGGACTCTATCGAAAAAGTGATTTACCGTCCTACGAATTAGAGAATCATTATCTGGCATTGTCATCACCCCTAAATCTGCATGGCAACTTATAGACAGCTTACTGAGGTAATTACTGACATTGAAAACCCTGTGTGCTGGAATTGAATAGACTCTCTACGTTACTTTTGGACCTAAAACTTGCTAATTGTGTGTGGTTGAGAACCTCTGCTTAACTTTCGGCGCAACCCATGTGCCTTCACAATATTACGTAGGTAGGTATATACCTAAAGTTTTTTGTAATTAGCCTTTCTGGAATTCTGAATACAAACGCAGAAAGAGTAAGCCTTTGAAAACACAATTAGATAATGAATAAAGCTTGTGTAACCACTTATATGCCTTTGCCTTGACGAGGGGTGAATTACTCAATTACCTTTGTACATTGTAAATGGAGAACGGTCGGACCAATTTCGCCTTATGCGACCACTGTTTTGTTGGAATTGAAACGAATTTTGCTCTGTGCAATACGGACTCAGAATTGCGACCAGCCACTTCGGTACTTAAATTAGAATAGCAACTGATCAAAACAACGGAGATAGAGTAGATAGGTGTACCACGCATCCAAGCGCCCAAGCTGTTTACTATCGTTTTAATTGCTATTGCAAGCTTGCTATCATTGGCAAATTGTATTTCCGTCTGCACTACTTCTCAAAAATAAGTTTTACAACTTTTATATTTTGTTTTCTTTTCATTACGCTAGTCCTAGCTCTAATAATATATTAACTCTTGAATATAATTTACGTTCCACCAGTCCAAGTGAACAGGGGTGTGTAAGAATTTAAATTGCTTTCTGTGTGCCTCCAGGGCGGTTTTCTTGATAGTAGATAATACGGATTCACGTTTCGGTTTATAAACGCAATTTCGGTCGCGAGTAGGCGTATTAGTAAATTAGGTTTCAAATATTCTATATATCCTTATCCCCAGGTCCCACGGGTATACTCAGTAGGGATTTTATGTTTTATCTCGGAAAGGAACATCAAATATATTTTAACTTAAGCAGGAGGATCAGGACATTTTGGTAGACAGTTCAAGATTAGTATCGTCAATTATTCAAAGATTACAAGGACTGAGGCAAACTTCGACCCTATTGTTTAGTAATAAGATAGTGTCACCGGCTTCTCAGTCCCTAACCAGTTCTGCAGTCCTGATAAAAAATGGAGTAGGTAACTGAACATAACGTTTTAGTTTTATAGGTACTTATTATAACACAATCATTAGCCGCTTGTCTGTCACGCCACCTCATGGAGGTCGATCGCTCCTACATTGTACGCGATTTATTTTATCTATTACTGCTCTAACTTATGCAACGCGTAAAGAAACGACTAGGACGGCATATAATGACACATGACAACCAAACGGCGCCATTTTAACTGAATTGAATGAGTCACTAGTTGTACCTACTCGAGCTGCCTTTGTTTTCATAGAACTGTCAAAAACTTCAAAAATTCATTTTTTCTAAATTAAATTATTGTTACCGCTAGTTCTTCTAGTTTTTAGTACTCAAAGAGAGTTGATGCCAAGCAGGTGGCCGGCTATAAAATCCGAGTCAAAACCTTGAGCAGTATAGATTTGCAATGTTGCCATTTCAATAGTTCTCTCCGTTCATAGGTCTCTCGGCATGGCCTTTCTATCACTTTTCCATACACTTACACTTCGGGTGTGATAAATTATAGGTAGTATGAAATGAATCAAAGGGAGTGGATGACTAGATGACATCTGATCCGACCGCTGTGAATGAAAGTGGAAACATAATGCGCCGACCCCGATTTTTTTTCTAAATTAAATTACAGTTACCGCTATTTCTTTTAGTTTTTAGTACTCAAAGAGAGTTGATGTCAGGCAGGTGGCCGGCTATAAAATCTAAGTCAAAACCTTGAATGTTGCCACCTCAATTATCTCGGTTCTGTCCGTTCATTCATTGGTCTCTCGACATGATCCATTTCATTACTTTTCTATATATACAATCATCACCATAATCTTACAGGTGTGATATAAAATATTAAAGTATGAAATGAATCAAAAGGGACTGGATGACTTGATGACATCTGACCGAAGTCAATGGAAGTGGAAACATAATGCGATTCCAGATAAACTGGGAACCGGGCAGGAAGAAAATTATTGCTCCTGGTAAAATCCATTATCAAATTAAGCAAAAGAATTGAGATTTTTTATTGTTTTACCAGAAGGTGTGCAAGAAATTAGAAACTACAGTCAAAAAAAAAACCCTAGTAGATAATATTGACAGTTCAAAATATACGAAGATTTAATTCCTAGGGAGATACTTCAACCACTTGAGCTATAAAAATTGTGGGTACAGGCAGAGGGAAGGATGGAAAAAACCAACAATAAACAGAAGAGTGTAAATACTTTCCCTCTTTCTGTGTAATCCAATATTGCCATTCGTTCAAATAGATAAAATATATTATTGTAGACGCCTTATTCGAGTAAAATATTTTCGTTATCATTTCTGTGGGCCTCTTCTTATTATTTGCTTTGCTGAAGTCGAGATTATGAGGATATTACATCAAATATATGCGACCCACATGTGGCAAACAGGAAGACAATAGGAAGATGGAATCACTTCTTCAGTCCTTTTGAAATAATAGTACTCACAAAAGAACTTAATATAAATGTAAATTTTCTTATAAAACGCGTGGTTTGAACGATTGAATAGAATATTGATTGCTTACCAACCGATTTCATAAAAATAAATGAGATTATTGTCACATAAGAAAGAAAAAATTGGTGATTTAAATATTTTAGCAATAGTTCCGGAATAGAGTTATTGACAAGTTATATGATTAACTGTAGGTATCTTACTTTGCACTAAATAATGTAGTCAAGTGTTCAATGATTGATGTTGATGATTCCAGGCAAAGTTTTCTTGCCCTTCTTACTTTTTCTTGTTCACTTAAAATCAGGGTATATAAAAGCCAAGGCGCTAGAAATATGAAAAGGGCTTTTCAGAACATTTTCTACTAAGAAAACATGGTAATCTTCTTATAAATAATCTTCATTCATGGCGGCAGACCTTTGTACAAAAAAATGGTCATGACTAGGGTAAGATACAGATCAAATTTTCTCCAACAATATAATTACGTCTGTCGTCAACAGCGACGACCAAGGCTATCTGTATATTCAATGTTGTTTTCAATTACTGGCTTAATTGTATTATATTTCTGTTTTGTCATAATTAGGATCAAGCTATCCTTCATAAATAAAGGTCGTTGAAATAATAACATATTCTACTTAACTAGGTAATTGTTTAACTTACAAACATAAGCCACGCCTATTTATCCTCCAAGGGGTAGGCAGAGATGAGTTAACACCCACCATTCGCTATTTATGTTAGGTCTCATGTGAAAGAGGGCGAGCCTTTTGCCATCTAACGGCCACGTTAATCCTGGTAGGGCCACATCTATGGTAAATACAGACATTTGTTCTCGAGTGGTAGTTGTTAATATGTTCATGTAGTACCAATATAGTTACAAATATTTATATAAAATTATTGATTACGTAATAGAATTTGGTTCGGAACATAGTATCCATAGCATCAAATGCTTAACATATTAAGAAAGTATTTACTTTGGACGTGAGTGTAAAAAATATTTAAGAATCGCTGTGTTAACTCATAACCCTGCGTCGCCTTATACGACATCCGCGGTAGAGATCGGTGGTGGTAACAATACATTGTATTTCGCTCTGGCCCAGCAAGGTCAAAACTTTAAATTAGTATAAGAAATTTCTCTGCCGGTCGGAAGCTTAGCCTAGACGAAGAACTTCAATATCTGGAACAATATCAATTACAGGAAAATGTCAGTTATTCGTTCAAATATTTGCCTCCGCAATTTCTGCTAGCGTTTTCATCGATCGTGACCGCAATCGCATTCGGGGCATTCTCACTCGGTTGACAATATAGGTTAGTGAGTTAATTAGCAAGTAGATTATAGGGTATGGGACATAGTACAATGGATGAGCTCGCTAGCGCAGTGGCACAGCGCGCTTGGCCTGCGATTGAGTAAACTAAGCAATTTCGCTAAGGCCGGTCGGTATTGGGTGACCAAAAATTTATTATCTCGAGTTCCTCCGTGCTTCGGAAGGCACGTTAAGTGGTGGGTTATGGCCCAATCTCCCTATATTCTTCCATCCATAGGGAAGGCCCGTGCCCCAGCAGTGGGGACATTAAAGGGCTGGTGATGATGATGATGATGATGACAATGGATGACTAAACAGGCAATAAGAAATTTTATATATCTTTCTTACAGCCGCACTCAGAGACGTCAATCAACGTTAATGGGTACTCAACACAAAACTAATCGCTATTCTTGCCGGGTCTGCGGTCTAGATTTAAATGAATTTTTTTGGCATTAAGTGATCATAAAAGTTTATAAACGTCTCTGAGTGCAGGAGTTACACTCATATCACCAGCCGTTTAATCTCACCCACGGGTTTCGTACAAGGCGACTAAGGGCCGATTTCACCGTCTCTCATAGAAACTGAGTTTAATAAAACTTGGTTTTGATTAATTTGAACTATGTAGCGGAACTCAGTTTAGAGCATAAACCGAGTTCAACTTCAACTGATCGCGTTTAATTCTGCGATGAAATCGGCCCTTAGGCTTAAGACAGCGATGAGTAATTGGCATCAGCGTTCCTCTTCTACTACTTACAATATATTTACGTGACCGATAGATGGCAAATAGGCTCGCACTATCATAGGAACCAACATAATTAGCAACGCGTGGGTGTCGACGCACCTTGCCTACACCTTCAAGGATGAGACGAAAACTCCATGGATTCACCGTGCGGGTGCCGGGTCCATAGTGTGGCAGAGAGAGAAGTCAGTCGCAGCGCTTGGGACTTGCGACCCAAGTGTAGGTTTACGGGGCCCCTTCACAATATGTTAACACTCAACTTCGAAACCCGACTTCTTTCGAATAGGCGTGATTTATGCATGCGTGATTGTGTGTAGCCGTGTGGTGACGGCAGAGTAGAATACAATTGTCACCATCCCAAATCTCTCCCGGCGGTGTCGTACAAGGCGACTAAGGATAAATCAGTGATGAGGAATGGGCAGCAGCGTTCCTCTTATACTACCGTCCTGACAATGTACTGCGACTTTTGTGCCCGATAAATGGCAATAGGCTCGCCACCTATTACATGGGACTTAACATAATTGGCGAAACGCGGGTGAGAATTCACCTCTGCCCACCCCTTCGGGGATATGGGCGTGATTTATGTATGTATGTATGTGATTGTGTGTACAATGTGCCGCAATTGCAGAAATAACAATAAGCGCATCGTTTTATAATTGCCACGACGAACGATGTCCTATTTAAGTGTCAGTAGGTCGTAGCAATCGGAAAGTATCCCGATTTCCACAGCTGAACAACTGTACAAGTTTTGGCCCTGCTATTGGATTGGATATAGCTTTGAATCGAGTAGGTGTAGGTATCTGGGTGCACTCGTGTTCTGTTCTGTGTTTGTGAATTTGCTGGGACGTTCTTGTAAACTTAGAATGGTTTACAATAAAAATGGTAGTTAGAAACAGTTCGAAAAATTATAGTCGAGTTGCAGGAATCGAACCAAGACTTGCTTGGCCTAGTAGTACAGGCATCAGCCCCGACACGAGTTCGATTCCCGCATTAAGACTATAATTTGTCTAACTTACATAATAATATTTTATTAATGTTCAAATAGAAATCAAAAATAATAATTATAATGGTTTGTCTGGGAGGGTTTCGTCTGATCTTTTGCCTGAAACAAGATCAAGGGTAGAAAATGGTTAGACTTGCCTTGATCCTTTACAGTTTGCTGCATCATTTAGAGTGTTCGACGATCAATCGAAAGAAATTACATGACTTACTTACCCTTTTACACCAACAACTACTACAAAGAGACCTTTAATATGTATTAAAGGTCTCTTTAAGCTGACATTTAAGTAAAATTTTAGGTGCCACTCAAAGTGGTATTAATTGTGATAAATGTAATCAATAATTATTCAAAATTGTAAATTTGAAAAGGCGATTCCCTAAAGCAACCCCAAAGTTGAAAGGGTTGGCGACGTTAATGTAAAATTGAACTATACACACATTACTTAAAGTCTACAACGTAACGTTCAAAATCAAACACGAAGTGTTTGGTAACTTTATATTATAGGTATACATTTAATATAGCAATAGAAATTCCGAGTAGCAAAGGGGCTTATGTTAAAAACAAACATCCAGCTATAATATGAAACAGGAGCATGGGGAGCTTTGTGCTTTAAAATTTATTGCTCGTAATTTGCATACGTAATACCGGTTTCAGGACTTAATCACAACTGAAGGTCTTGGCCATAATGTTATTGTTAATAATGACTTAAGTTCTGTTTCATAAGTCTACAGAGAAGTCGACGAAACTTGATGAAAGAGCCCAGACATCTTACGCAGTTAAGACAAAGAATACTGTGGTTGATGCAGGAATCGAACACGCGACCTCCGCAACCCGGGCAAATGCGAATACCACTCGCCCAACCAAGACGTTGGACCAAGACTTTACTTGACGAAATTTATACTTAACTAAAGTTGGAAGCCAACGGATACCCTCGCAATGTAGAAGCGAGGGTATCCGTTGGCTTCCAACTTTAGTTAAGTATAAATTTCGTCAAGTAAAGTCTTGGTCCAACGTCTTGGTTGGGCGAGTGGTATTCGCATTTGCCCGGGTTGCGGAGGTCGCGTGTTCGATTCCTGCATCAACCACAGTATTCTTTGTCTTAACTGCGTAAGATGTCTGGGCTCTTTCATCAAGTTTCGTCGACTTCTCTGTAGACTTATGAAACAGAAATACATTTCTAATTTCCAAAGCATTTTAAGTATTTTTACAAAAACACCATGCATTCGTTTGCTTACGGATTTGCTTTTAAATTACTTTTTCCATTTTGATTTTATTTTTAACTACTTACTACTACTTTTATTTAGTGATGAAATTGGTAAAGACTTTGGTAATTTACTCTCTAAACAGTGTGGTCAACTAGCCTTTAATTACTGCATGCCAGGCAATAGCTCAGAGAACATACTGACTAAATTACTAGAATACTCATTTGTAAAAACTGATACAGTAATTATATTTATAGGAAATAGGAGCGGAGAAAATAAAAATACTTACAAAGAATACATTTCTAAATTATCTTTGTTAAATGTCAAACAAATTATTTTATACACATTGCCATACAGTAATAGCCTGTCATCAGAGGAAAATAATAAAAGATACAACTTGAATTTAAGTCTGCATACCATGACACAGTACTGTGATAAGATACATGTCATTGATACTAATAAAATGACTCATAATTTTCGCATAACGGGGGGTAGAATGTTTCTATCCAATTTTTATAAAAAACAAATAGCAATCTCGCTATGCTATACTTTAAAAACATTAAACAAAAATTTGGCTAATCCATATACTTTTAGTAATAAAAAATATTTTGATAATGCTTTTATTGAGCAATTAGGTACTGACGTACAAAATTGTACAGTGGAATTCATTCCAAATAATTTAAATTAGTATGTAAGACAATAGAGAAAGTCTCTAGCGCATTGCCAAAATCTAGTATGCTGCAAATAGTCCACCAAAATATTCAAGGCTTTTCAGGTAAGGATCTGGAATTATTGTTATACTTAAACAGTATAAAAGCTCACGTTTTATGTTTAACTGAACATTGGTTAAAAAGTAATGAAATACTTTCCAAATATGAAAATTATAACATTGGTAGCGCCTTCAGCAGAAAAACTGCAATTAGAGGTGGTTCATTAATAGCATTGCAAGAGGGACTAAAATACAAAGAACGAAAAGATATTGTACTATATTCCATTGAACAAATAATTTAAATTTCCATGGAAGGTATACTTAATAAAATTTGCAATAAAAATAAAAAAATTGTTGTCTTTGGCGACTTTAATGTAGATATACTAGTTACTTGTTCACAGTCAGACAGATTTATAAACTTATTCGGATCCTTTAATCTTTTCTATACTTTTTATGAACCGACTAGAATTACTCCAACGTCCGGTACTTGCTTAGATAACGCCTTTTGTAATTGTAATATATTAGATAAATCAATTATAAATTGTATTAATTCAGATCATACTGGCCAAAAAATTATTGTTGAATATCAAAATGTTCATATACCTAAAAAGATAATATTTAGGCCAATAACACAAAAGCAGTTGCAGTTATTTGGAAATAATATTACTACTAGACTTAATTATCTAATAAACGAAACCAATGACTGTCCTGATTTAATGTACAATAATATGTTTAATTCTATTAAAGACGAATATCATAAGATTTTTAAACAAAAATCCTTAACATTACACTCTAAAAAGAAATTCAGTGACTGGGCTACCCCAGGAATTTATATAAGTAGAAGGAAACTTTATGACTTATAAAGCCAAAAATATACGTCTGTTGATTCAAAATTTATAGACTACGTCAGGAACTATTCTAAAATATTCAAGAAAGTCTGCAACACTGCGAAATCGATCTTTATTAGCAATAAAATAAAAAATTCGGACAATAAAATAAAAACTACATGGAAAATTATTAATTCAGAAAACGGAAAACTTAAAAGCAGCGACAGGTCGTTTAAATTAAACATAGATAATAGGGTTATAGAATCCGATGATGCAGTTGCAAATGCCTTTGAAACTTTTTTCACCGACATCCCTGCTCGAATAACTAGCAAGCTTAACTCTTGTACCAAAAGAGCTCTGGCTCTACTAGAATCAAGTACAGTCAAATCCAATATATCTTTTGATTTTTACAAAATTAATGCTGACACAATTATTAAAACTTACAAAACCTTGAACATGAAGAAAACTGAAGATTTGTGGGGTCTATCAGTCAGTATTCTGAATTCCATTATTAATATCATCGCCCCTCAATTGACAACAATATTTAATAAATGTATAGATGACGGCTGTTTTCCAAATTTAATGAAGCACAGTAAACTTATACCCTTGTTTAAATCTGGAGACAAATGTGAACTCAATAATTTTCGTCCCATTTCCATATTACCGTCCCTTAGTAAAATCTTTGAAAAAATTATGCTAAACCAGCTACTTTCTCACTTTACATCTAATAAACTTTTACATGTCAAACAGTTCGGCTTCACGAAGGGTAAATCCACCACTGACGCTGGCATAACTCTCATTAAACACATATTTGATGCTTGGGAAAATCGGCAGGATGCTTTGGGTATTTTTTGTGATCTGTCAAAGGCATTTGATTGTGTTTCACATCAAACATTATTAGCGAAATTACAACATTACGGTGTATCTACTACCTCATTGAAACTGGTAAAGTCATACCTGAGTGACAGGACTCAAAAGGTAGTGATTAATAAAGCCGAGTCCTCGGGTTCACCAATGCGAATGGGTGTTCCTCAAGGATCAATACTGGGACCATTGCTATTCATAATATATATAAATGACCTTCCCTTCTATACAGAATCTCTATGTGACACGGTGCTATTTGCAGATGATACCTCATTAATTTTCAAAATAGACAGAGGTAAAGATAATTATGATGACATCAATATAGCAATTTCCAAGGTTCTAGATTGGTTTACAAATAACAACTTGCTACTCAATTCTAAAAAGACCAAATGTATTAAATTCTCTTTACCAAATGTAAGGCAAGCTAGTAGTCAGATTGCAATTAATAATGAAACAATTGAATGTGTCAATTCTACAGTGTTCTTAGGAATAAGGTTAGACTCAAGATTGCAATGGTATCCCCATATTTCAACTCTATCCGAGAGATTAAGTTCAGCAGTATACGCCGTAAAAAAATACGGCTATTAACTGATGTTCAAACAGCCAGACTTGTATATTTCAGTTACTTTCATAGTGTTATGTCTTATAGTTTACTGCTTTGGGGCACAGCTGCTGATATTCAGGATATATTTATTCTACAAAAAAGAGCTATACGTGCTATTTATCAATTAAAACCTCGCGACTCATTAAAAAATCTATTTAAAGACATTAATATCCTAACTCTTGCTTCACAGTACATATACGATTGCATTCTATACGTCTACAAATATCTAAACACATTTGCAAAAATTAGTGATATTTATAAATGCAATACTAGAAATAAAAACAAACTTTCCTTCCCTAGACTAAGATTACACAAAGTAGCTAATACTTTTGTAGGTAAATGTATACTTTTTTATAATAGGATTCCAGATTCTGTGACTGAACTGCCTTTACACAAATTTAAGCCCTATATAAAAAATATACTCCTGAAAAAGGGGTACTATAAAATTCAGGACTATTTAGATGACAAAGATGCTTGGAACCAATAACTTTTACATACTTATTATATAAATACTAAATATCTTTATCCAGTATGATTAAACGATTGCCCTTGAGTGTTCTTTCTTTAAATTAGACATTGTGTTTGTTGTAATGAAGGATGTTTATAACTTCAGAATTTGTATCTTTATTGACATACTATTACTTGACGTTGTTAGTTATTGACATCTTTCAATTTCCAATTATTAATTAATTTAAATTACTTTTATGTAAAGGGAGGAAAAAACCTGACTGAGTTTTTTGCCCGTTCTTCTCAGGACAGGGCCTCCTGGTAGTTTGCGAACGGATGGCGTAAATTTCTTGTCTTGACGATTCATAAGTGTATTGTAATCATACCAGATATGAATAAACGAATTTTGATTTGATTAACATTAAATTAATGATGAAAAATGATTACAAAGAATTGCGAGACTAATGCAATAGGCTGGCATAACCTGACGTGGGATCTAACCTAGGTGTTAATTCACCGCTTCAACCCTTAGAGGATGAACAGGCGTGATTTATTCATGTCGATAAAAACCTAATTCATCTACTCGACATCCGACCCCCCGACACTAAAAGCTATCGACCTTTACTTTTGTGCCTGTAATTTTTCGAAACTAGCCCCTTTAAATCGCTCCTGCCAAAAC
This sequence comes from Cataclysta lemnata, assembly GCA_963931975.1. NCBI lineage: Eukaryota > Metazoa > Arthropoda > Insecta > Lepidoptera > Crambidae > Cataclysta > Cataclysta lemnata. Next base: position 2,770,806 of record OZ008342.1, read on the forward strand.
CACGTCCTGTAGACTGGATATCGACCGTGGCGAGACACCACCCCTGGGAGGGTAAGGGAGCGAACTATCTGGGAAGCCCTCGCACGCCGTTAAGGCCTAAGACACAAGGCTCAGAATCCGGCAGCGCAGCGAAAAACAAAGTTAGCACAAGAGACTGTTCTATGATAATATAGCAGATTTGCCCGATTTTTACACAGGCTTGATGTCTCGGCGGTCGTGGACTGAGAATTGTTATATCGCATTAAATTGTTGTGGAAGGCCCTTCCACCTAGAAAATAATATCTTAGTTACTTTCCTCGTGATTCTTTCCGTACATTTTAATAAGGGCCTTATTTACAAAATCTGTTGGATGTCTGTCCGCGAAAAGTTCTTTTCTCAGGGGAGGATTATTTTAATTTCTCAGGGGCGGAGGTTGAGTTTTTAGACCAAGATTTTGGTATTGTTAAATTATTAAACCTGCTTGACGTTGTTTAAGGATAAGTTTGGAGGTTGGTTATGTTCATCATGGGGTTTGATGTTACTTAGTTAAATTTCTGGTAAGGGCATTTGCGTGATTGAATCTTCGTTGAGTACCTATAATGTGAGTTCTCTATATACTCTTCCATCTATAAAGAATATCAAAGGGCTGGTTATGATAATAAATGCACTAGTACCTTATTTACAAACGTTTGTTTCAGGGAACTATTTAACAAAGTAAAGACCATAACCCGGTTCAGAAACTGCAAAAGTACGAAGACTGTTCATTTAATAACTGCTGAAAAGCCTCCTATAAAATACCAAGTAGCAAATTTTAGCGAACCAAGTTCTCTTGGGCCATTGTGCTCCTAAGTTGATGGTGGTATTCTGAAAACGCGTCTTGAATGAATAGACTCCTTCAGGGTAAGCGCACTCTATCATCGGCTTTCTCTTAACCCCCCGGCATGGTTCCGATTATAGCCAGGCCATTTCACTTAAAAAAAATGTAACATTACGATGTTACATTTTTTTTTACTGCATTTATTATTGAGTTATTTACATATTACGTGAGGAGCTCGCTAGCGCAGTGTCATAGCGCGCTTGGCACCTGCGATTGCGTAAAATAAGCAATATCACTAAGGCTGATCATTCGGTAACCAAAAATGTGTTATCTCGAGTTCCTCCGTGCTTCGGAAGGCACGTTTAGCCGTTGGTCCCGGATGCATCTGCAATTGTTAATACCTACCAACCCGCACTGTGCCAGCGTGGTGGGTTTTGGCCCACAATCCCTATATTCTTCCATCCACAGGGAAGGCCCGTGCCCCAGCAGTGGGGACATTAAAAGGGCCGGTGATGATGATTAAAAAAATGGTTAATAAGACACGTAATTAGGGACTATCTAGATATTTAATTGCTGATATCAATGATATAAATTATTACAGTTTTGTGATTTATGTAATTTATATCTGTGTTAAAAATGTGTTACATCATCTTCATCATCATCTCGAACCTTTTAACTTGCAGTATTAGAAACATTTTAAGACTATTCGAGGGAGCTGCGTGTGGGTGGTGGGGGGATAGCTGTGACATTTGGGAGCCGACTCTTAATGTATTTCTTGATGTTATTCTGGCAATATAATAATGTATTCATACATTTTAGTATGTATAATAAATGTTTTCATTTATTCCCAGACGTTTTTCGATCAAAGCGGCCATAAAGTAGAAGACAAGTCTTCTGAATTTTTTAACATCAATGTAAAATTATTAACACCTGGACTATACAATATTTGTTATAAAGATACATATATACATACATAAATCACGCTTATAACCCCGAAGGGGTAGGCAGAGCTGAATCAACACCCACGTTTCGCCAATTAGGATAGGGCCCATGTAATAGGTGGTGAGTCTTTTGCCATGGATCGGGCACGTAAATCGCAGTACATATATTGCTAGCTAGTATGAGCAACATTGCTGTCTGAATCCTTAGTCGCCTTGTACGACACCCGCGATCGTAATCTGCTCTGCCGTCACCATACGGCATTCGAGTCACAGTTATCAATACACATAAATATGTGCGCAATACCATTCACATCGCGTGTAAAATGTGCCGTTTGTACAACGCGTACTGTGTAAACTGTACATAGCACAGCTAGTTACAATTGAAGGGCTAAATCACCCCACGAGGGGTGTTTCAAAGCGATCTGTCTCAGACAAGCGGCCCGAGCTCCAGACGGTTACACCACGTGTGCCGTAGCTTCAAATGAAACTGCAAACGGAAAATGAATGCTACGACGCGTCACAGTGCTACGACACTGACGGATTCGTAGCGTGGAGTATGAGGATTGTTTACGGAGTGTTTTCTTTGAGAGGCGGCTCTCTCTAATGTGGCGCTTTCAAAGTAATTTCTTCTATATTTCCTCAATGCAATACGTATTGTATTAACGTCAAATTGAAGTTAATTATTCTTGACACATTTCTATACATATAGATGGTATAAAACAAAATCATAATGAATTGATTTTTATTTTGCGTTGAGTAATGTATATGGGGCTTTCGACTTGCTTAAATAGGGTAATTTCTTTTTCTGTACGTGTAACTTTGGTATACAACTTACTTTTGACGAAATTGAATTAGAGCTTTAATATAAGGGTGGGCCGATTTCATTGTGGCTCTTTGTAATTAAAAAAAAATCTTAAGTCACACAACTAATAATGTTTAAAAAGTACTCAAATTACAACAAGCACACGTATATCCCCAAGGGAGTAGGCAGAGGTGAAATACCCACACAACGCGGCTTTTATTACACCTTAGGGGTGAAAGAGGCATTTTGAGTATGTATGTAAAGAGGGGATGTTGCGTGTGGTTCTGTGATCCACTTGTATTCCACACTAGGTACTTGATGATGCCAAAGATAGAGACGATAAATTTATCATTCCATGGATTCACCGTACGGGTGCGTAAACTAGTCATCACTTATTTTCCAATGGGCACTGCATCTTAACGAAGATTATTGTGCATTTTTCAACGACATTGACATACTTATTGCTACAATTCCTTCCGACGAAGACAGACAACGCAAGCCCGCCTACGGCGCTTCTCTCGCCGCATGTAAATACTAACACAGTGAAAACTCTTCCCTATTACACACCGCAGTAGAGTTCAGAATCGCCACAGCCTCAGACAAACAGTGGACTGGACTTTAAAATCGGAAGTGTTCACACTTCACAAATATTTACACCGCTTCCGATGTGAACGGTTTCAAAATCGCTTTTATGCGGCACTAACAATGGCCGTAAATACTCCCGACTGATGACTCGACTTTGTATTCTTGGGCAACGTACATGCAAGCGGCGCCTAATGGTGCTTCTACTCAGTGCAAGTAAAGTAAACGCGAGCTATTTGCGCAAGCTGCAAATTAATTGATCTGTGCTCAAGTTAGTTGATCTGTGCATAAACAAGGGCGCAGGTTACTGGTCAAGCTACACGTGCATGCTCCATCTTTTTGATTCATAATCACCCATCACACTGGCAAGGTGCTCATGATGAATTTATAGAAAAGAGACAGAACAGACCATGTCAAGAGATCGATGAACGGAGTGTGTTGGAATGATAACATTCCAATCGATAACGCTCAAGGTTTTGGCTCAGGTTTTACAGCCGGCCGTCTACCTGACACCAACCCTCTTTGGGTATGCTGTTGTTGGTAGTTTGCTCTCCAACATTCGGGTGCCCCATGGTACATTGGTCCACACCGGGCAGTCTCCCTTAGTCGACTTTTACGACACCCATGGGATGAGCCGGGACTGGCCAATTCTACGTAATTTTTTCGCTTCCAGGCCAGCATGGAAGAATGATGAACTATGAGATTTACCTAATAATCTATGAACAACTTGGAACATTGACGCAGAATCTCCTACTATAAAAACAAACAGAATACATACAAAAATGTTCCATGCTCAAAGGGGAATTTAACCATTAACCAATCTATTTATGTAAAAAAAAACTCACGTCAACATTAATGATTCAAGCTTTGTGCCGCCACGAATTACGCCAAAAATAGCTGATCGAACAAAAGCGGAAACGGTAATGTTTATTTTTACCGATACTTTATTTCACAACGTGGAGTACATTTATTTTTATTAGGTAGGTATTGCATTGTTGTATACATACGTAAATAACGCGTATTTAGCCCCGAAGGGGTAGGCAGAGATGAAATTCACACCGACGTTTCTCTAATTATGTTAGGTCCCATGGTGGCGAGTCTATTGCCATCGGGTACGTAATTCGCAGTATATTGCTAGGTGGTAAAAGAGGAAGCTGCTGCCCATTACTGATCGCTGTCTTAAAAGTCGCCTTGTACGACACCCGCGGGATAGATTAGGGGGTGGCGACAAATGTATTTTGCTCTACCTACACCCCTCGGTGCTTATTACATTTATATAACAATTATATTATACAAAATTTATATCCTAATATCTAGCAATACTACGAGTAACTAACTTTTTACTTGAGAAAATTTCACGATCGATACATCTAACATGCTTTTAAATATTTTTTGCTTGTAATTTAATAAACAAAAAAGCCGTAAGACCATACGCGACCTAACTTTCTATGCAATTAGTGGCCGTGTGATTACAGTCATAAAACACAATTTAATTTGTCTCTGGCCTTTATACCGGCCCATAAACAGTTCGTTACGAGGCATCGACTACTTAGTTAATTAACCAGAATAGGTATCTACTTAGTAACTTGGAGCTAACAGGAGGAATCGCGTGCTGGAGCTAACTTGTCACGTCTTTCACTAGGGTTGTCTCTTGCTCTAAATAAATATAAATGTCAAAAATCATTTATTCATATCTGATATGAATTCAATACACTTATGAATCATCAAAACGCTTGAACACTGAAAACCCGTGTGTTCAAGGGAGGATTGGGGAGTGCGCGGCATGCCTCAGTCTATAATGATAAGTCACCAAAACTCACCCACACGTCCCGATTAGCCAACTATAATTTTGAATAAGGGCGAGGGTAATTAGTGCTGGGCTGGAGTCATTTCAGTACTTATGTCCCATTTTAAAGGTTCTGACTTAGTTTCAAAACGCTGGCTTCCTTTTTGTGGACTTACATAATTATCTACGTTTAACGTTTAACAAAATTCTTTTTTGAATCACAGAGACAAAATGTTGTTACAATTTTGTAATAACATTTAGTTACAATGGACCTAAACAAAAAGAGGATTAAAAATGGATTGTAGCCGTGGCTACATTCATTTTCATATATTTCATCCAATGGGATTTTCTAGATGGCTTAACAGCGCATAATATCAATGCTACAAACGAGCAATATCTGTCAATGTTCGAAGTAATATCAATCCTGTTTCAATTCCGAGCAAACTCTTCTCTTTGTTCTCAATTTCTTCCGAATCCAGTCAACTGTTGAATGCTATTTGATGAACATATTTAACTTTCGCATCAAAACATTAGTAGTCATAGTCGCTTATTTAGACGAATACAAATTCTTCGAAACTTTTCTAACACTAACACTATGTTTATGTCACAACTGCCCGCTACGCGTACGGAAAATCCCACTTCCTTGTCGGGGGGTGGCATAATAAATTATTAACTTACCTCGGGCGGAAAAAGATCGCATATAAAACAATTTAAGGCATTCTTTATTTTACCGCCATTAGTTTATAATCTAATATTTAAAAAATAAAATATTATTGTACAACTTCGGGAGAAATTCAATAGCCCAGTCAGTGACATAGCGCGCCCTGCCTACGATTTCGTAAACTAAGCAATGTTCGCTAAGGCCGGTTATTGGATAAGTGACTAAACATGTATTATCTAGAGTTCTTCCATGCTTCGCAAGTCTCGTTAAACCGATGGTCCCGGCTGCATTTGCATTCACGTCAGTTAATACCCACGAGAATCCGCACCAGGCCAGCGTTGTGGGTTAAGGCCCATTCTCCAAATATTCTTACATCCATAGGGCATGCCTATGCCCCAGCAGTGGGGATATTAAAATGCTGGTGATGATGATTATGTACAATTTCTAAATAATTTCACTTGAAAAGTCTTGTCGTATCAAATTGGCAGCCCTGAGTTGGTCACGTGGTCACGTACGCAGTAAATATAACACCATTCGTACAGGGCTGTAACGTTACGGAGATTTTCACCTCCATCATAATTGCCTTATTTATTCTAACTGCTCTCGTTATTTAGGAACAGGTAGAAAAGTCTTGGAAGCTTCATAATCATATCTACAATAGGCGTAATGAATAAATTGGTTTCGTGTAAGGCTTTGTGGTGCAAGTAGTAAGACCGCCTCTTTTGTTCCGTTATTAATTTTACTTCCTGTATTATTTATTGTGTCCTGTATACAATAAAGTGTGATTTATTCTATTTTTTTCTACACTCATAACACTATGATAACATTATGTCACGAAGAACTTGCTGATCTAGCTGTCCCCATCTTGCTATTCTAATATTATTATATCGTCATACTTTTGTGCCCGATAAATGGCAAAAGGCTCGCCACCTATTACATGGGACTTGACATAATTGGCGAAACGCGGGTGCTGGTTCACCTCTGCCTACCCCTTCGGGGATATAGGCGTGATTTATGTATGTATGTATGTATCATAAAGACACCAGTATCATCATTTCAGACAATAGACTCTCCCTTCTTTCCTTTGCTTTGCGCCTTGCGACCGCCAGCTGACCGTTCCGCCTCGCATGAACTAAATATATGTCCTAAGTGGCCTACCCACTGCCACGACCTTCCCTATGAATGGAAGAATATAGGGAGAATGAACCATAAGTCACCACGCTGGCCCAGTGCGGATTGGTAGGTTCTAACGACTACAGAAGTGCAGATGCAGCCGTGACCGACGGCTTACCGTGCCTGCCGAAGCACGGAGGGGCCCGAGATAATATATATTATTGGACACCAATCCAATGCGACATAACTTAGTTTGTGCATTCGCAGGCCAGCGCGCTAAACCACTGAGATATCGAGCTGAAGGAATACACATACATACATACATAAATCACGCCTATATCCCCGAAGGGGTAGGCAGAGGTGAACTAGCACCCACGTTTCGCCAATTATGTTAGGTCCCATGTAATAGGTGGCGAGCCTATTGCCATTTATCGGGCACAATAGTCGCAGTACTATTGCTAGGTGGTATAAGAGGAATGCTGCTGCCCATTCCTCATCACTGATTTATCCTTAGTCGCCTTGTACGACACCCACGGGACAGATTTGGGGTGGTGACAATTGTATTCTACTCTGCCGTCACCACGCGGCTGAAGGAATGGACTCATTAAATTTCCAAGCTCTCATAATACCGGCGTGACCTGGCAGGCCTCTTTGCGGATTTAATCCGGAGTAGCACTCAACGGTTAATTTTTACTTTTTCGAATCTGAAGCAGGTATAAATAACGGTTCGAGTGCTGTTTCAGAACATTTTATGTTATTGTTTTCTTACTTCGTTTTTATTGGGTGATTCTTAAAGCAATTATTTTTAAAAGCCTAGATAAATGTTGACCCCGAGGGGCTTGAGGGATAGGCTCGGTCCTATGACATTGTGACTTATACTAAGCACGGTAGCTTAGGTAGCTTATAGCACCTTTGAGTAAAAAAAATTGTCTAAGAAGGTAGAGCTATTATAATATTTTCCCGACGTTGCTAGCTCTCGAAAAATAGAAATAGAAGAAATTTTATGTCGAAACCGATGGTAACTATAGAAATAGCAATAATTTTAAATGTTGTTAGCAAAATAATATTATTATTTAAAAGTACGCTTTGGGTATTCATTCTTGCACATTTCTCTGTTTCACAATCAAACGCAACTTTGATGCCTAAAATTTTATTTATGCCAAGACCTGTAAGTAATTTTTACAATGGACTAAGCCAGCTGTCTCGGCAGATTAAGCATTATTAAAGTCGAGCTTAAAATATGACCTTTAGAAACTTCGTCTCGAAGCTTATTGTGGTGTTTGAATATTACGAAAACAAAAAGTGTTTATCTGAACTCTTAAGTGGAGATGTCATTGAATTCAATATAACTTTAATTGTCCTTCAGACCTTACATACATACATAAATCACGCCTATATCCCCGAAGGGGTAGGCAGAGGTGAACTAGCACCCACGTTTCGCCAATTATGTTAGGTCCCATGTAGTGTGGTGTCGAGCCTATTGCCACTTATCGGGCACAAAAGTCGCAGTACATTGCTATTCCTAGGTGGTAGAAGAGGAACGCTGCTGCCCATTCCTCATCGCTAATTTATCCTTAGTCGCCTTGTACGACACCCACGGGAGAGATTTGGGGTGGTCACAATTGTATTCTACTCTGCCGTCACCACACGGCTTACGGCCTTCAGACCTTTATATTTATATATGCATTGTTATATTTTACTGTTAAAGTATGTACCTAGCTGTGAGTTTTCCTTAAATTGAGAAAATATAATAAAAAAATTAAATAACTCTGTGTTGTAACTTATCACTATTTTTATCAGCACTTATTACTTTAAGGCTAGAGTTCACCAACACTTAGATTATTATATAACCGTCGGTGTCTGACATTTTACCGTAACTGTCAAAAATAGACGGTTAACTTTTAATTGCTTGTTTTACGTGTTGGTGAACTCGACCCTAAGGGCCGATTTCATCGCAGAAATTAAACGCGATCAGTTGAAGTTGAACTCGGTTTATGCTCTAAACTGAGTTACGCTACATAGTTTGCATTAATCAAAACCAAGTATTATTAAACTTAATTTCTACGAGAGACGGTGAAATCGGCCCTAAGTCTTTAACTGCCGCACTCAAAGACGTCTAATAACGATAATTAGTGCTTAATGTCAAAAAATGACAATTCAAAACTAGTCGATATTCTTGCCGGGTCTTAGGTCTTATAAGATTTAAATAAATTGTTTTGACATTAAGTACTCATTAAAGTTAATTGACGTCCCTGAGTGCGGCAGGAAGACTTATTTTTACAAGAAAAGAGTTTTTATTTAGTGACAATTTTCTATTTAAGAACCGATGTTATTTACTGCCGCACTCAGAGACGTCAAATAACGTTAATGAGTACTTAACCTCAAAAATGACAATTCAAAACTAGTCGCTATTCTTGCTGGGTCTATGGTCTAGATCAGAATGAAATTTTTTGACATTAAACACTCATTAAAGTTAATTGCCGTCTCTGAGTGCGGCAGTTAGAGATATTTAACTGTGGTTCTTCTTGATCTGCTGATATAATTTTGTACGAAATTGGCCGACAGTGAATCTGGTTAACTCAAGGTAATAATACCGGCCGCCACGCCTCCCGTTCCACTGATATAACTCTAGACTTGTCCAATTATTTCTGGAAAACATTTAGTATTCTGCACATTTCTCAGCACCAAGATGGACAGTGTTCTGTCCAGCGTTCAATTAGTGCTGAGCCTTCAGCGGAATATTAACTAACTTATTTATCACTATTTAATTAATTTACAATATTTAATTAATTGACAAGGGCAGGGGCAGCTTGACTTTCTTGTCAGGGTTAGTTTTCGAAGTGAAGACTTGTAATTGTTAAGTATACTGACCCCACATCATCTTCAATAAATGAGAGAAGGGTTATGTCGGCAGCGGTATTTGGTTTACATGTATAAGTAAGTTATGGAATCTTTATAACATGTCGTGTGGTGACGGCAGAGTAGAATACAATTGTCACCACCCCAAACCCCTTTCGTGGGTGTCGTACAAGGCGACTAAGGATAAATCAGTGATGAGGAATGGACAGCAGCGTTCCTCTTATACCATCTAGCAATAGTACTGCGACGTTTGTGCCCGATAAATGGCAATAGGCTCGCCACCTATTACATGGGACCTGACATAATTAGCGAAACGTGGGTGCTACTTCACCTCTGCCTACCCCTTCGGGAATAGAGGCGTGATTTATGTATATTTGTATGTATGTATAACATGTCGCCGTCCATTTATGTCATCATCTTTTTCACGACTATTTTTACACACAGTAGTAAATGTCAATAATTTTGTCCTAGTGTTTCGCAAAGGCGATGTTATACTTGTTTACGATATTGTCGTGTCTCAGTCATGTTACAATGTATAAGATTTTAGACCCCCTTAAAAGGCATCATTTTCATACTGAATGCATACATACAATTTAAGTCAGCACTAGAATTTGATTTGCATTCATCATTTTTAGGTATACCTAGTTTTACAATCATAGTTATTGTATCCGTCTCCATCCCCAGAGACTGAAAGGACCACGTCGAGAGACCCGTTCATCGCTCGGAGATTTCAAAATTTTTTTTAACACATATTTCATTGCAAAGTTAAGTATTACAAAATTTAATTACTAGATGAATCGATAATTCACAATATTGAATACTCCTAGCACCTAACGTTCCCCGGTCCACCTTTAGATTAGTTTCGTAAACACCCAGTTAACCAATATAGATGTTGGCGCATTCAAGTGAAACATCAACGTGTCTCAGCCCGTTCCCCAGAAGATTGTGCCGTAATCAATTGAACCGTAATAAGGCTGCGGTGCCGGGCAAATTACTTTGCTAAATTCATTACTGGCGCCGCGGGCGTTCAAGAAGCATAATTTTTATAGTGAGCCGTGGAGAAAGGCGATATTATAAAATTCACAAGTCCTACACAAAGTCTTACAAAGATAAATAAAGCTCCAAGGGAAACAGACGCTCCGGGAGTTTCTCTAAAGAATGTTGCCAGTGATAAAGTTAACAGTGTTGCCAAATCTGACGTGGAAAAAGGAAAATGAGAGACGAAATTAAATATGATTTCCGGAACTGAATGAAGTGAAGTAAAAAAAACGCTTATTCGTCGTTAATGTAACAGTGATACATTTATAAAGATAATAGAGATAGATAGATAAAGATAGTGAAAATGTGGCTTATGAAAAGCAATTAGGTTCTGTTGAAGTTGACAGCACACACGTCTGAATAGTGAATGCAAATTATTATTCAATAAGTCCTATACCAGTAGAGCTAACTTCAAATATTACTTAAAGTTAATTCAACTTATACCAGCCACATGTTCGTTAAACGTTTCACCAATAGTTATAATTTTTTAGTAGTTAAAAAGCCGTGTGGTGTGGCAGATAATACAATTGTCACCATCCCTACATCTCAGGTTGATAATTATATTATATATTAGTAAACTAGCTAACGTTGTTTTGCTTTTATCGCCTAGCTAGAGGTATAAAAAGTTCCCTACGACCTATTCTCGTCCCTACCAAATATACACAAAAAAATTAATCTATTTGATTTTAATTTTAACATTATATAAATGTAAGAAAAATTAGTACAAAGATATAGGTAGTTAGAAAAAGAATTTCGAAAAATTATGGTCTTGATGCGGGAATCGAACCCGCGTCCGCTGTTATCCGGGCAGGTGCCTGACCGCTCGGCCAACCAAGACACTAATTAACTTGCCGAAATTCTTCTAACCTTTACATTATACGTATAATAATAGTTTATAAAGCAAACCCAAGCTTAACCGAACGCACGGTATTTGTAAAAATATCTGCTTTGGAATGTTTGAAATTTATTTCTACATTGCGGTTAGAAGAATTTCTACAAGTTAATTAGTGTCCTGGTTGGCCGAGCGGTCAGGCACCTGCCCGGATAGCAGCGGACGCGGGTTCGATTCCCGCATCAAGACCATAATTTTTCGAAATTCTTTTTCTAACCATCAAAATATTTGTAAAAAATTTAAAGTTTCGGAGGAGTTTTTTAACAAACACTATGACACTTTCTGCCGCACTCAGAGACGTCAAATAACGTTAATGAGTACTTAACGTCAAAAAATAACTATTCAAAACTAGTCTCTATTCTTGCCGGGTCTATGGTCTTGATTTGAATGAAAAATTTTGACATTAAATACTCATTAAAGTTAATTGACGTCTCTGAGTGCGGCAGTTAGACTGTGATTATTAAATAATCCCGGTGTATGGCAATAAGTTCGCCCCTGTTATAAGGAACCTAAATATAATAAGCAAGCGAAACGTGGGTGTGAAAACACCTCTGCCTACTAAGGGTGCGGTGCGATTTATGTATGTAAACATTCGTAGTGAAAATGCCACGCTATCACCGTGCACCGTCACAAACGAAATTGGAATCAGTTTCGATCAAACAAACTTAGATTCGACAAACAACCGAGCGACATTTACTGCCGAGCATAATCAAAAAGAAAATCGAGTACCCGAAAGATTTATTCGAGCTCTCAAAGGAATCATATTGAATAAGTTAGACACGCCGTAGACATGACCGAGGACATCTGATAGTCCATTTGTGAGAGTAATGACGGCTATTTCTCAGAGTCCGCTTCAAGAATCAATCATAGAATCGCATGATCCTGTTACAGAAACTTCCAATAAATTAAGTTTTTTCTTTGGTTGGATAACCGGCCCGTTTTTTGATGCGTAGTTAACTCAACTAATTGTTTAAAATTGTTACTAATAGTCTGATATTTAAACATTAGTAACAATATCCGTCTGATAATTAACCATTAGCAACAAAAAATATTACTAATGATTAATTATCAGTCTGATATTATATGATAAATAAAATTTTTTAACAATTGGTTGAGTTAACTATGCATCAAAAAACCGCCCCTTTGTTTCATTTCAACTAGCTGTTGAGAATAAAACGGGTATATAGGAATTTTGTATATTATATTATACATAAAAATCTCGTGTCGTCTCTGAAACCGCCTCGACCGATTTTTATGATTTTTTTTGTGTATATTTGGCAGGTCTGATAATAGGTCTTACTGCCGCACTCAGAGACGTCAAATAACTTTAATGAGTACCTAATGTCAAAAAATTTCAATCAAATCTAGACCACATACTGCCGCACTTAGAGACGTCAATTAACTTTAATGAGTATTTAATGTCAAAAATTTTCATTCAAATCTAGACCATAGACCCGGCAAGAATAGCGACTAGTTTTGAATTGTCATTTTTTGACGTCCCGGAAAAGACCCGGCAAGAATAGCGACTAGTTTTGAATTGTCATTTTTTGACGTCCCGGAAAAGACCCGGCAAGAATAGCGACTAGTTTTGAATTGTCATTTTTTGACGTCCCGGAAAAGACCCGGCAAGAATAGCGACTAGTTTTGAATTGTCATTTTTTGACGTCCCGGAAAAGACCCGGCAAGAATAGCGACTAGTTTTGAATTGTCATTTTTTGACGTCCCGGAAAAGACCCGGCAAGAATAGCGACTAGTTTTGAATTGTCATTTTTTGACGTCCCGGAAAAGACCCGGCAAGAATAGCGACTAGTTTTGAATTGTCATTTAAACATTAAGTACTTGTTATCGTTATTTGACGTTTCTGAGTGCGGCAGGCCTATTGTTTATACCTCTGGGTGATAAGGGCAAAACAAAAAATTACCCCCATCTATCATCTAGCCGAGTAGCCCAACTAATATGTAAGTAGCATAATATTGAACACTTATGTTATGGATATTTTTAATATGATGATGGACAATTTTTAATAAAATGATAGGTTATAGACATTTAAAATATTACATACAGATAAACAACCACGATTCGAGATCAAATGTTCGTACTGATCAAAATACGATTTAATCTTATGTTATAAGATAAGCAGAGAGAAGATTAGAACAAAGAATATCATATTGCCAGCCTAATGCCACATCTACTAAGCTGATTTAATAAGATACTAAAATAATATTTGCTTATAAAGAAATAGAATATGTAGTTCATTTAAACATGATATTAATGTAAGCCCGGGTTGGGCTTAAAACAGTTAAAATAACAATTGCTTTGTCAATTTCAATATTAAATTTTATGTAAATGTTTGTTTTTCTTTGTTGTGTTACCTGAAGCTGGCGTTTGCTCTCTTTGATACTCTGGAGGGCTGTTTAGTGTGTATTAATTTTCACGTGGTTTCAAGGCTTTGAATGCTAACGTTTCTGTCCTTAATACCACTGGCATTCAGTCATTTGATATAGTCAAAGCGATGCTAAGCGAAATCAGTGTGTGTTGATTTTTCCTTAATTACGGCATTTCAATCGATCATGACAAAAAAGTTTTGTAGCTATTAAATTTCTTTATCTAAAATAGCAGTGAAAGCAGTTTGGTAGCGTTATTGATCTGGATACCTATAAAGTGGCAAGCGATACTAATTTTTGACAAATACTCTTACATTTGACATGACGGTTTTTTTGCAGTGATTTCATGCAATAAATTATTTTCGTTTGACGCAATCGATTCAGTAGTTTTTGATACGATGATTGTGTCCGACGCCGCATACCGTACACCGCAGCGTTGTGCGTTACGATCAAGGGACCAAAGCTTTACATTGAAATTAATGATAACGTTACTTTTGCGATTTGACAGACTCTCGCATCTATAACATCGCACTCTGTTGGTAACTAAAACTGTACAAATCTAAACACATAATAGCAAAAGCAACAATTTAATTAATCAAACTTATATCAGTACAAAAACTAAATATAATAAGAGCTACGATACAAAATCTCGCATTAGCCAGCCAAAATTTGAGGCAAGCACTCTTTAATTAGCTTCGTTATTTATATTAGTTTCTAGTAAGTTTTATTACGAGTTCTCTTGAAGCTCTTCTGTCAGAATGAACGCTTTTGAGCTCTCGAATGTTCGCAGTTTTGAAGTGTTTGTTTACCGAGCCGTCGCTTTGATACAGCAGTAAATTAATTACTGTTTGATGCACCACTCAGTTAATAGCTAAGGTCTACAAAAATACCAGTGCGTTCGTCAAGTGACACAGTAAAATTATTATGAGAGTATATATTTACAAGATAATGAGACTCATTTGCAATTTTGTTAACCATCAATACAATCCAAAAATTTTGCAAATATAGCACAAGAACATACTAGTTCATCTGATCGGACCCTCTTGAACTACTACTTCATAAACAATACTTTCTCAAAATTAAATTTTTGTTACTATTAAAAATGTATAAAAATTTTAACATTTATTTGTTTAATTTTTTTGGATGGAAATCGGTTTCAAGAGAGCCTTTTGTTAAAAGGTTTTCGCTTAATCTAGTCCTTCTCCATTCAAGACTTAAAACTACTATGTATGTCTACTCTTAACAGTCAAATCATTTACGTACCTACAAGAAATTTAGAAAAATCTCGTGACACAGAGTTTGTTAAAAAACTCCTCCGAAACGACTTGACCAATTGTTATGAATTTTTTTGTGTATATTTGATAGGTCTGAGTACAGGTCGTAGGCCTTTTAAATACCCCTTGGTAATAAGGGCAAAACATTTGCGGGGACAGCTAGTAATAAATAAAAATAACGTTATTGGATTATTCGAAAGTAATACAATTTACTTGGTAAAGTTATAATCCCGTCCGTTCTCTACATACAAGACCAGACTGTTCTTAGTCATGAAACTGGTTCGTGTTGCAAAAACAAGAAGTTTTCATTCACTACGTTATATTTTTCAACGTATCTCACTTTATTCGAGGTCTGCCTGCATACAAAGTAACAGCTTTCGTTACTTTTATTTTCTTTGAAATATTTTTCTTGTGCACGGCATTAACAGCAGTTAATAATATTATTATTTTAAACGCTGGTAATTTTCTTGACCTAACTAAATTTTATTTCATACATTAAATCGCAAAAAAAACAGGGATAAAAATTTAAATTGATAACTTTTAGAGCTTTGTTATAAATGTTATAAATAATTGTCAGGATTTGATTTTCCTCTCCCCCTGCTTGTTAATAAGTCATCCTCTCTCCGTGACCCTATCAGCATCCCTTTCTCAAATCTCAGGCTCCAGTACAATTTAACATCATGCTGTTTTACTACGCCGATAACCCTCATAAACTCCGCGGTCACGTCGGAATTTGAGGTTTATTGCGCCTAATTGTAACTTGTTACTAAACATTTTGCTAGGTGAGAGCGATTTACAATGCAAACACTGTAAACGGTACTCTTTACGACTTGCTTGTTTGTGTTTTCTGCGTCTTCCGGATTCGCCGCTCCTCAATCATTTTTATCTACCATTTTGACGTCTGCGCCTATAAAGTCTGGGCACTTTTTATTTCGTTTGCTAGCTTCTGGCCTGTTTTTTGTCTGTTTCAACAATAGATCTATTTTTAGTGGCCGCGTTGTTGAATCTTTTGGTTAAGTATTTCGTTGAGAATAGAGTGTATTTAGTGTTTCGTTGTGTATGAAAGAAAAGACGATTGCTGTACCTATGTTGTTTGTATAATAGCCATTTAATAGTGCAGCTGTCAAATATATTGCAGCAAAGGTTTTCAAGTATTTAAAAACAGTCTCTCGTTCCAACCATTCGAATTTGACATTGACCTACCCGAGAATGCCTGAAACTTGTCGTTATGTATTTAAAAAAAAAAAAATAAACAAAAGTTAGTTTAACAAACGTTAAAAGTTAATTAAGAACAAAACTGCAACAAAAGTTGAAAGTTAGTTTAACAAAAGTTAAACAAAGGTTAGCAATAAACAAAAGTTAAATTGGAAATATAAATCGCTTAAAAGAAAATAAACACAAGTGACACTTTAGAAATGGAAGTAGATTAACAAATATATTTCAGATACGGAAATTCCGGTATCGTCATCGCTTCTATTATATTTGCTGCGAACAATGAACGCTGTAAATGCTGTAAATGAATGTATTTCAGCAACTTGCCGGAAATTTCCATTAATTTGTATAGATACAACATCGTTCTCAATTGATATATATATTTTAAGGGATTGATAGAAATAAAAGCCCTATTATACTAATAAAAACCACTTAAATTTAATTGATTAGAATTTTTGTAATTACCCAATAGAATCCATAAAGCTGACCGGCAATTTGTAATCTAGGATCTTGGAAGAACAACACCTTTTCCAGTCTAGAAACTGATTATACTCCATTCAGACATGCCCATTTTGAATTGCTAACAAGCATAGCAAACACTAAAGGGAACCCCAAGCGTGTGATCACCAACAAAAGCTCAAGTAGCAGCCGGCGAGGGCTATGGGGCTCTCATGCCACTCAAACATAAGGGAGCGCTCTCTGGTACAGTAGCGTAGTTGCATTCACCTCTCCAGCAGGCCTAACACGGGACGTGGACAAAATCTGTCTGCACCACTTGACAGTGCTTTGTTTCGGGATTCAGTGGGAGTTAGAGCGAGAGGAAAATGTTTTTTTTTCCCCCGAGGAGACTTTATCCACGTCCCGTGCTAAGGGGGCAGGGGAGCCTTTTAGGGCCCCTCGAGACAGATATCGAGGGCTCGCCAACTTTTGTCGATACAGCACGTCGTTCGCGATAAATCAACGTTCTTTTTGCATTGTAATTCTCTGTCGTCGTTGTAAGTTAACTGATATTGAAATTGGCTGGTTACTTATAGACTTTTATGTCACACCTGACCATAAAGTGGACTTTTCCAAATACTTGCGGTCTAGGACATTCTTTGTTGTACCGCTCTTGGTATAAAAGCTACTATTAAGCATGGACGGTGCTAATTTCGACTCACTGTTTTCAGGATAACTGTTTTCATACAAACCTAATCACGCCTAAGTTGTAGACAGAGACGCATTAACACCCACGTTTCGCCAGCTAATTTCAGGTCGCATGTAATGTTCCATTCACATAACCATTAACTTTATTGCATCATATTGTATTAATTAGATACATTTATGTATCAAAGTAGGTTTGCTCGCAATACTTTTTCACCTGGATTAACTTTAGTCGAAGTAATTTGCTATTCATGGGATAGAAAACATGTGTCCATGACTAAAAAGTAATGGACATGAATGTTGATGGATGGCGAATAAGAAGAAGACTGAAATACATAGATGGATTGTGTGAGGTATGCCTAATATGAAGGTGATTGGTGAGGATGAGGAGGTAACGAATGACAGAAAGAGGACATGGCGTCGTCCCCAAATAAGATAGGATAATGATGATGACATGCACATACCATACCATTATTATTTTTTATGACCAATTCCAATATTAAATGAACGGCTATAAAATTCACGATATTGTTAATGATGTTGAAAGATTTTTGCCCTTAAAACGTTATTAAACCAGTAGTAACCCAGCAGAATGGAAGGTTTTGAATCTCACTCAGAGGAGATTAATGTAATATGTTTCTAGTCACCCATTCGATGACCGTTCCCAACAAGAATTGTTTAACTTTCGCAATTGTAGACAGACAGATCATTACGCCATCGAACTGCTCGATGAAAACATAGCAGTAAGTATATCTGTAAAGCGTTATCCGACATAAAACAAGAATCAAACTGGCGTTAAAGTCTTCAAAACATGACCCACCTGCTAGCTGATTGGCCTTGTCCGTGTTTGCTGAGCGAGTATATTGTTCTGTTTCGTATTGTGTGCCTTGTTTACAGCAATCGATTGTAAGCAGAAGCGTCCGTTGTGTTTATCGCTGATAATCGTAATTCCAATGTTAATAATTCTTAAGAAAGTAAAAACAATATCGGCCTTGGTACTCCAATACTGCGCAACCAACAGTGGTCTACAAAAGAAATTGAGATTTCCCGCGTCAACTTTTTCACAAAATCTTGTCAATAAATCCATTTTTAATTTTTCTGCTACTAATCTGGCATACACTTACATGAGCAGTGATGTTTGTACTTTACACATGGGTGCATTTAGTGGTTCTCACTTAGCGAGTGTTGAGTACTGTGAGCGGGAAGGTCTGAGAACGCTGAGGACGATAGATTCTACCAAAGGATTAGGTCCTGATAACAAACCGCCTCTTGTTGTCAAACGATGTCTGAACAAATAATAAAAATTTAAACAACATAAATGCACGTAAATTAAATCCTCTTAGTTGCTTAATGGAGTTAGAAAAACGCTTAATGCTCCTGCAAATTTATGAGAAAATTGTGCTAATTTAACCTATAAAATTCGTAACGTTCTCGCCCAACGAGCCATATGTGAAGTTATGTGTTCTGAAGAATAAGATTCTTTAGAAAACCCTCATTTTAGGTATAGTTCATAGAAGATAAAATGTTCTGTCAACATCTCAAGTCATTTTAGTATCCGTTCAGAACAGTTTTACTACACTCCTCGTCTGTGTATCCTGTAGACGTAATTTTGATTATATCACACGCATAATTAGATTGAGCAAACGGGGAAGTTGAAACAACATCATTTGCTCGGTGAAGAGGTGCAATTTGCTTGGTATTATACGATTTCTGTCCTTGATTGGATTAAGTCCAATTCCAGTTTAAGCGCCACACAAAATAACTAATCGGCTTCTGTAAGCGGTGCTCGTCATATTCGTTACCATTTCTCCTTTGATTTTAGAGGATTTAGGACCATTTAGAGCTCCACTGTTGTGTAACGCGTCTATGTCATGACGGACACACAGAGCTTAATTCCTCTGTAGTTGATTTATAGAGATACGTTTGATTCGGATCGGATCGATTGACTGTGAAATTGGTTTCGACAGATCAGTGATCGTGAAACAGGTCCAGTGACAGATTAGAAAATGGTGTTGGATAAGATTTTGTGGTCGTCTCAAATGGCACGGGATAATAGGGAGTTGGACGTTCATTGCGTAACAAGCAGTCTATGAAATGCTTAAGAAATGAAATTATTTCACAAAAGCAGCAAACTATAGTATTATGTCTCATCTTAAATAGGATATATTGACTTCGCCAACGAAGATATAGAAAATGACTTCAAAATTTTTATTGCTTATGAAAAATTCTGCCCATCAGTAAAGCTGTGGTCTGATATATATTAGGTTGGGGAAAAAGTCTTTTCGCATTATAGTATGTATAAACTTGTAATAAAATCTCTTTGGCTATACTATTTGTATCTGGCTGGTTTTGGTATCATTGAAAGTTTAAATTTTAAAGAACATAATTCCAAATTCAAATTAGGAAGATGTGTGGTTTTCATTTGTTTTTCGTACCGCCAAGATGAGTGAATCTAATGAAGAAATTCGATACATTTTAAAATTTTACTACAAAAAGGTAAAAATGCAACGCAAGCCGCGAAAAAAATTTGCGATGTTTATGGACCTAGTGCAGTGTCTGTGAGAGTAGCACAAATTTGGTGTAAGCGTTTTCAATCCGGAAATTTTACGTATAAAATGGATATTTTATTATTACAGATAAAATGGATGCCATTTTTGAAAAAGTGGAGCAAGATCGGCATGTCAGTAGTTACGACGTAGCTGAAGAACTGGGAATTGACCACAAAACAGTTTTGGCGCATTTGAAAAAAACTGGGTACACAAAAAAGCTCGACATTTGGGTATACCTCACGAGCTCACTGAAAGAAACCTAATGAACCGTGTACTCATTTGTGATTCTTTATTACGACGTAATGAAACCGAACCATTTTTGAAGAAGCTGATAACTGGTGATGAAAAGTGGATCACGTACGACAAGAACGTGCGAAAAAGGTCGTGGTCAAAGGCCGGTCAGGCTTCACAGACTGTGGCGAAACCCGGGTTAACTCGCAACAAGGTGATGCTGTGTGTGTGGTGGGATTGGAAGGGCATTATTCATTATGAGCTGTTACCACCAGGCAGGACCATCGATTCTGAACTCTACTGCGAACAACTGATGAGATTAAAGCAAGAAGTTGAGAGAAAGCGGCCGGAATTAATTAACAGAAGGGGTGTGGTTTTTCATCATGATAACGCTAGACCTCACACATCTTTAGCCACTCAGCAAAAATTAAGAGAGTTTGGCTGGGAGGTGTTAATGCATCCGCCGCATAGTCCTGACCTTGCACCTTCAGATTTCCACCTGTTTCGGTCTCTTCAGAATTCTTTAGGCAGTGTCAGGTTAACATCACGAGAGGACTGCCAAAACCACTTGTCGCGGTATTTTGACCAGAAGTCCCAAAATTTCTATAGCAATGGGATCATGTCCCTACCTACAAGATGGCAAAAAGTTATCGAACAAAATGGTACCTACATACTTTAGTTAAATGTAAATAAACTATATTAAAAAATGTTTTGAATTTTCTTAAAAAATGTGAAGAAACTTTTTCCCCAACCTACTATATATATATATATCGATTTTAATTAAGTTGTTTTTTTATTGAATATAGGTAATAAGAATTTTGAAGAGAAACCACTTAAAAAACGTTGTTAGCAGATTTTTGCAATTTAAATTGCGACACTGAATGATTTCAATTTATTTTTTACGATAAGTATACCTCCAACAAAATATTTATTATACAAACAAAAATTTGAAATACCCCAAATAAAAAAAATATTCCTCATACCAGCCCAAAGTAGCATAAGCACTTGTGTTATGGATACTAGTTGATGAACACATTTTAATATACACAATAATTATTAAATATCTCAAATAATATTCCACAAGCCTTTAACCAACCAGACTCGAGAAGAAACGTCTGTATTTATCAGACGATGGTTGACTATTCGACCAAACCAACCGTGGCCCTAATCTCATATCTTTACGTGAACAGACTAGAGAAATCGGAAAACTTAATTAGAAAGGAAACCAATCTACGACAAAGCCTAGAAGTTTTCTATGGCTAAATCATCCTCAATTACGATTAGGGATTGGTACAGCATCCTCATTAGTTATCTATTAGACATTCATACATAAATCACGCCTATATCCCCGAAGGGGTAGGCAGAGGTGAACTAGCCCCACGTTTCGCGGAATATGTTAGATCCCATGTAATAAGTGGCGAGCCTATTGCCATTTATCGGGCACAAAAGTCGCAGTACTATTGCTAGGTGGTATAAGAGGAACGCTGCTACCCATTCCTCATCACTGATTTATCCTAAGTCGACTTGTACGACACCCACGGTTTAATTAAGGTATCGTGCCGTATATTGACAGCGATCCGTTTGTGTACACAATAAAAGTAAATAAATATAAATAGAATTTAATGAAATGGTGGCAGATCACAACTACATGCGACCACAGAAATCTTTTTAAATTAAAGGAATCATCTTACAAAATGGTGATAACAGCTATCGTTCTTTATAGATCCGAATACTGGGTAAGAAAACAAATGAAAATATTCTTGGCATTAACGTATTTCGAAAGGTTAGCTTGCGGAGAAACAAAGGAGCAACGAAACAATGGCATTTCCATTTATCTAGCTGAACAGCCAAGGGCTCAGAGTTTCAGTGGATTATCGCGTACAATTATTACCCCTAACCAAAAGGAATCCTAAGTAGTATAAATAAATTAGTGCATGTTGATTTGTGGGTTCTATAAAACAATTTACTATGCAAATCCCAAGAATTTAATTATTGACACAATTGTAAATTTACATGAAGCAATATATGAAAACAGACGTCATTCTTGGAGAGTTGAAGATTTTTGACAGAATATCAAGGTTATAACACGCCTGCTTACTATTAAATAGCTAACCCATTTGCAATACAATTCAGAAGACTTTTTACAAAAAACTTTAATTATGATCAAGTTCCGAAATATTGTCATGTCAAGTCAATTAAACACTCTTGTAGTAATCGTGCGCGACTTAAGCAAAATAAATTAACCAATTTAGCAAGTAATATAAAATAATCAACTAAAAATGCGGGACTCTTATACAAATTCACACCGTGAAACATGAAATATTAATATTGGCAAAACTGTTGTTCCAGATTGAGAAAAATGGATGCAGGTCGCCGTCGAGTCAATGAGAAACGAACGTATTCGTATAAAAATCGATGGAAGTGCACATTCAACATAGACATTTTAAAGTGAAGATTAGCGTTATAAAGTACAATGGTCGAAGAGCCGGGCATGCCCTTAATTTACTGTTCAGAATATACAATGGCCCAGTGATTCAGAAAATGTTGTGCTAAAAGGTGTAGAAGTGAGGTTACCAAAAATAATGGACGACTAAGTGCAGAATCTGTGATGGGGTGTGGCCAGAGCAAAATTAACCTTTACCCTAGAAGAAATAAGAATGGTGGGAAAGGAAATAACGCTAAAAAGTCAGGTGAGCGACTGGACGCTTCCGTTCAAAGTTCAAATTCTTAATTTATTTGATCTTAAAATGTGACTAACGTTAAATTCTTTTCCGACACTAATATCACTGGCAATTTTCTTGCAGCAAGTACCTAAACCTACCCATCATTAACGGACTTTAATATCGATTTGCACTTTATACAGATATTTCTTTTCTTTGTTCTAACACATGGATTTACACTTTTTAAAAATATTTCATTTCTCTGTCTAACATATCGAATTGCACTTTCAATTTGCACGAACAATCTGGTAGTGGTTAATACAGGTGGTGAAACTAATGTTGGTATGATACGCTATATACGCCAACTATACGCATAACTGTCGAAGGGTGTAGTCGTAATTATAGGAGATCTAAAAAATTCAGAAGTTGGATCTTAAAAAGTTCAATCGTTCTAGGATACAATAAATAAAACAGACGCAGACTATATAATCTACAGTTTATTTATAGATAAATTGGCCTGATTTATGTATGTATTTATAATATATCTGATAATTAAATTAATTATGCCTTTTATGAAAACGCCGTCTGGTGGGCACAGTAGAATACAATTGTCACCACCCCAAATCTCTCCCGTGGGTGTCATACAAGGCGACTAAGGATAAATCAGTGATGAGGAATGGGCAGCAGCGTTCCTCTTATACCACCTAGCAATAGTACTGCGACTTTTGTGCCCGATAAATGGCAATAGTCTCGCCACCTATTACATGGGACCTAACATGGTTGGCGAAGCGTGGGTGCTACACCTCTGCCTACCCCTTCGGGGATATAGGCGTGATTTATGTATGTTTTATGAAAACACAAAATGGATTAACGAGGAATGGGCAGTAGTGGTCTGCAATTTGCTACGGTCTGCATCAGGATGATGCAACAACGACAGACCGTAGCAAATTATTGAAATTAAAGTAAGTTCCCGGTGAATAACAATAGGGTCTGAAATAAGCTGACTATATAACGTGGGTGATACACCTCTGCCTACCCCTTAGAAGGAAAAGGTGTGTTTTAGTGTGGTTTTCCACCAGAGCTGTGCGAGGATGCGTTGCGAGGCATGTATTTGAGGAGAACCATATATTGGTTCTCCTCAAATAGATCGTTCCATTTTTAAATAGAGTGATTCTATTGGTGGAGGGACGTGTTTGAGGAGAACCAATAGAATGACTCTATTTTCAAATAGACAAATTTTAACCAATAGAATCACTCTATTTTCTAATAGAGTGATTTTATTGGTTCTCCTCAAACACGTCCCTTCACCAATAGAATCACTCTATTTAAAAATGGAACGATCTATTTGAGCACATTTATACCACTTTTGTACTCTGTTTCATATTAAAACACAATACACTCCCAAATCTAGTCTTAAACAAGCACAAGATATTACAAAACTGCCAAGACCGCAAATCCCTGAGCGCAAACCCCATTTCGCGGATAATCTTTCTTTTGTCAAGACAGAAACTGATTCCTGCCTATTTGTCTTTGTTACAATCTGTCTTGACGTATCAAACGTACCTATAATGCCGTCTAGAAAGTGTAATAACTTGCAAAGCTGTTTCGTGTCAAGTTCGAGTTTTCACTTTTACCGAGGTGATTTCATTTCATCCCTTTGAATTATTTAACCCAGACGTTTGAATTATAAGTAATCGAATTGTCTTTCCGCATCATCAGGGAAAAGAGATTATCTGCCTCCAAGCCAGGTGTGTACTCGGGAACCGCAATCCGCAGTACTTAGTCAAATCTTGCTTAATGTCGCGGCCAGATCATAAAATTGATCACTTCATGATGTGACCGACCATTTCATGAAATGGCCGGCTAAAACTGATCAGCTCAAAAGGTGTGTTACTGTTTACTGTTTTAATTAATAGCACCTTTATGCTGGATTGCCTTGCTGATGAGGTCTGCTTGATAGATATTAATGGAAGAGGAGATATATTGCGCCGACCGACAGATAAACTGGGAACAGGGCAGGAAAAAGAAGAAAATTAAATTGATTGAAGATTATTATAGATTAAAAAGTAGTCCGGATAAGGAGTCCGATTCTTTTGAAAGGTTATGTTGAGAAAGAGAGAAGATTATGAAAACAGCTACGTGTAAAGGACATGAACAAAATTACAAATAATAGATATAAATTAAGTTTATTGGCAGAAAACACAGTTAAAAATAATTGTACAATTGTGTTTAGCCTGCCCTCAGTCAGTAAACTTTTTCTAAAAATGTTATTTATTATCATTTTATTTAATACCGTTTGATTCTTCATTTAAATAACTTAAAAAACCACCCGGTAAATGAGGTCGAAGGTCAAATTTGTAATATCGAAATCTTCATAACGAGAAGGGAAACTGTAGTCTGTTATCTAAATAAAAAAATCAAACTCGGTCCATTTTCGTGGTCGCTTTTTCAATTAATACTATCTCACACCTGTTTGTCTTTTTTAAATTATATTTTTGGCTGTCGCAATGAATTCTTTATCGTCTTCAATATCTGTGTCGCTGTTGGTCCTGCAATCAGTAGAATGGCTTGGGAAATATAAAACATTTTTAATTATACTTAGGCCTAACTAAACAATTTATTAAGACTGTCGAGATTTTTCAAGACGTCATCGGACATCAACGTTAGCTGCTATTCTAACACCTGATGGCTGATTATGTATAACTCAGTAACTAACATACATAATATACATAAGTCACGCCTATTTATCCCCACGTTTCGCCAATTGTGTTAGGTCCCTTTATGACGTAGGTTTCCATTGGCTCGCCACCTATATCGCCACATAGGGCTATGTAATAGGTGGCGAACCTATTGGAATCAGGAGAAAAGAGGAACGCTGCTGCGTTGCTTATTGATATCAACGTAATATGTTCTAATTTACCTATGTCATTTAAACCTATTACCTATGTCAAAATTGAAATGATATTTAATTAAAATGCATCTGCATCTGTCAATTCTTGTCTCTCTTCTTACCCAAAAAATAGAACTCGAAATGAATCAAGTTATTTTCGTGCAGTTATGTTTCTCTTTTTTGAGATGCATCCTTACTGTTATAATTAATGAGATTGTATACTCTTTCTGCCATCACCATATTGCTTGATTTCTTTTTGTCACAAATATATTTTTGATAAATAATAAATCTCAAAAACTGTTCCTAACCAAAGTTCCAATATTCTGATATCGCTATTATTCCGAAATCGCTTTGTAATTCAGTATGTCCGCTGGATTTTCATAGTGGAATAAAAAATTCACACCGTTTTCGGGAACATGGACCAAAACATTATCACAGAAAATACGTACTCCATTGTCCAGTGTTCCATTGATGCTTCGCGTACCTATTGTGTGTACTGTTGAGTTTGTAGCAGCAGGTGCTTCCGTGAATGCTTTTTCAGGATCATTTCAGGTATTCTCTTTGTGCGCTCGATCGATATATTTGGGTCCGTATACTACGTTGGTCGTTCTTTGTGTTTGCTTGTTACTCTTGTTAGTATTCTATTATGACTGATGAAGAGCTCGTTGGCGCAGTATCTTAGCGCACTCGGCCTGCGATTGCATAAACTAAGCAATGTTTACTAAGTCCAGTTATTGAATTTTAAATTAACCAATAGTCTATTATCTTGAGTTTCTCCGTGCTTCATATGGCAGCTCGGCATAAAATAATCTTATTCCTCATACCCTCTTTGACTGAATCAATCCATCCATCGCTTATTCAAGCTTCCTCTCGTTCGAGGTCCATTATAGTTACGTAACATTTATCCATCCTCATGCCCGTACCACGCTAACCTAGCGCTCCTCATTTTTCTATCATAGGCGTTACTTTCAGACTTCTCTGACGCACCTATTGATTTTTAAGTACCTATTGAATCTTTCCTAGTCAACTGACACATTCGTCGTAACATTAATAGTTCCGCTCCATGCAATTTTCTTTTATCCCTCGCTTTCGTTGCCCAACACTCTTATAGAGGTACACTGTGGTAAAAGTAAGTTCCACTGTTCTATAGTATTTGTCGCCATTGAGAAAATAAAAAACATGACTCTTGGAAATGTCGTGTGAGAAACTTAGAATATATTATTTTAACGACCTGTTTGCTCCATTTGTAGCACTGTAGTGCTACGTGCTTATTATCATGTCAGGTGTGGCGTCCCTTGCGTTTCATGTTACTCAGAAAGTAGGCCGTACTTGGTCCTGCGTATCACAATCGATAACGGGGATTCCTTTTTGTATTCTCTGTTGATAAGGAGTTTTACTGAAACTATTGGACAGATGCACTTAAATCCAAAGGTTTTATGTTGAATGTTGAATTCGGTGATCCCATCCGATTCCCTATCAAATTTCACCTACACTGGTCAACTATTAACAATTTAAATGACCAAATTACAAGTATTTTTTTATTTATCAACCATATTTTTATTACTTATTAAGTTATCGTCCTCACACACAAGTAAAGTAGAAGCAACATTGCTTAGAACGATTGCTGTAGCAAAATATAGAATTCACAAAAGTTATTCTGCCACTACATTGCCGTAGAGGGAAATGTACTCAAGATTTATGTGTTGTCTTATAAAATGTTATCCTGTCGCCCATAATCAAATCAACCACCAAGGAAGAGAATAAGAATACGGATGCTACAATGACAATGCACTTAGAAATACAAGGAAGTAAAATATATATATGAGTTTCCAAGTGACTATTTATGTCAAAATCAACTGTGTTACTGGCGTTGAATTCAACATGATTTTCTCCTTTCATTTCTTTTACTTTATCTAGTTAATCCATTATATTGATTAACTAAGATTTTCCCATTATTCACTAACATCTAGTCAATTCAAAGGCGTCACCGAATCTGATTCATTAGTATCATTAGGCAACCTAATTAGGATTAGTGTTTCAGTCTCAGATCTTTAACCGATGCTTATTATCGCCATGCCTGTAATGGCATCTGAGACCAACGGATTAACGTGACTTCCGATTCCAAAGCACGGAGGAACTCGAGATGAATGTTTTATACTCCCATCCAATGAACGGCCTCAGCGAACATTGCTTAGACATTAAGATCCATATGCTGCGCCTCAGATAATAGTACCTAATTATTAGATTGTAAGTTACCCAACAGAAAAAGTCGGAAACAGATCAGAGTTTTGAATAACGAAGTAATTCATCTAAGTTGCAGGTCCTATGTACCTATTCGATTACACGAGACAATGTCTTCATAGTCCCATAAAAATGGAGGACACATATCATCAAGAATTTCTCGTTATATTTGATAAAGGCTCGGCCGTCTCGCCTTCGTGCCTTCCAATATTTATGAGGCGCCTGCGTGGCCGCTTGAGGCTGTTTAAGGGGCTAAGGTATCGTCTGTGGAACGGACAATGTTCTAGTTCTATTGAGTCTAATGTAAGTTAGGTAGGTAGGTACGTATCGTTTCAAAGAAAATTGTTGTTAGAAAAAGTTCGAGAAATTTTAGGCTCGATCCAGAAACTATAATTTTTTAATATTTTCTAATTAGTACAAAGAATATTGTGGGTAGAAAAAGTTCGAAAAATTATAGTCTTAATGCAGCAATAGAACCCGCGTCCTCTGCGATCGGGGCAGATGTATGCCTGTACCACTCGGCCAACCAAGACGTAAATCAACTTTTTCTTATTCTTACAATTTTCTTTGTAATAATTATTCTAACATACATAAAACTCGCGCTTCGCCAATTATGTTAAGTCCAATGTAATAGGTGGCGAGCCTTTTGCCATTTATCGGGCACAAAAGTTGCAGTACATTGCCAGGACGGTGGTATAAGAGCAACGCTGCTGCCCATTCCTCATCACTGATTTATCCTTAGTCGCCTTGTACGACACGCACGGGAGAGATTTGGGATGGTGACAATTGTATTCTACTCTGCCGTCACCACACGGCTAATTGTTCTAAAATTTATACAGAAGGCACGGAGGAAATCGCTTGGAAATTACTAGGTGGCATAAAACGAACGTTACTGCCCATAACTCATTGCTGTCTTAATCCTTAGTCGCCTTGTACGATATTGGGTATCGTACAGAGCGACTGAGAGATGGTGACAATTGTATTCTGCTCTAATGTCACCACATGAACACGACTTAATACGCGAGTTATCCGTAACAGTTTTTATTTCCAAAAAAGATACTAAAGTATCCATCAACTTATGATGCTGACCGTACCAATCCTGCCAATACCACCTATTATTCAGAGGGGATATTAAATGAAACTTTCGACAACACAAACATTCTAAAGCGATAAAGATAAACATTGTACGCCGCACTCCAGACGGTACTTGAAATTTCTTTGTGAATTATTTAGCAGGGTTCACGAAGAGCTCGTTAGCGCAATCGTTTGCGCGCTCGGCTGCGATTGCGTAAAATAAGCAATGTTCGCTAAGGCCCGTCTTAGATCGTCATCATCATCACCAGTCCTTAATGACCCCACTGCTGGAGCACATGCCTTCCATAAGGATGAAGGAATATCGGGAGAATGGCCCAGCCCACCTCGCTAGCCCAGTGCGGGTTGGTGGGTATTAACGACTGCAGATGCAGCTGGGACCAACGGCTTAACGTGCCTTTCGAAGCACGGAGGAACTCGACATAATACATTTTTGGCCACCCATCCTATAACAGGCCTAAGCAAATATTGCCTAGTTTTCTCAATCATAGGCAGCAGCGTTCCTCTTATATCATCTAGCAATGTACTGCGAATTCCGTGCGCGATAAATGGCAATTGGCTCGCCACCTACATGGGACCTAACCTAATTGGCGTAACGTGGGTGTTAATTTTCTGCCCACCCCTTCGGGGATATAGTCGTGCTTTTTGTATGTATGTATGTATGTTACAGGCCGTATACACGTTATGTTTCTCCTTCATGAATTACTTATCGCGCTTCGCAGTACTCCAGCAGTATGAAACTAAGCCTTTCTCAAGTTGCCAATTAGAATATGGAAGCGAGTATAAGTTTAACTGTCGGCTTACCGGATAAGTTTACTCGTAAACTGCCGAAGAACTTGATGCATAGAATTATATATACAGGGTTATTTGGAACATACCAGCAACCTCGCAGGGTTAAATAGTTAGCTTGTTCAACAACAACGTTTGCTTTACGAGTTTTAACATAACTCCATAACTCAATTCTTTTTTTTCTTCTTCTTTCTGTCCTGTTCTCAATTTATCTGGGATCGCCGCAGTGTGTTTCCTCTTCCTTTTTTATCGGTCAGACGTGATCAAGCCATCCATTTAACATAACTCAACACACAAAACAGAAATGATTTTATAAGTTTTTATTGTAGGTATATACATTTTGAAGCCGCGTGGTGCAGGCAGAGTAGAATCCAACTGTCACCACCCCAAATCTCTCCCGTGGGTGTCGTACAAAGCGACTAAGGATAAATCAGTGATGAGGAATGGGCAGCAGCGTTCCTCTTATACCACCTAGCAATAGTACTGCGACTTTTGTGCCCGATATATGGCAATAGGCTCGCCACCTATTACATGGGACCTACCATAGTTGGCGAAACGTGGGTGCTAGTTCACCTCTGCCTACCCCTTCGGGGATATAGGCGGGATTTATGTATGTATGTATGTACAAAACAGAAATGATTTTTTAAGTTTTTTTATTGTAGGTAGGATATCAATTTTGTAAATTGATGTTTCATTCCTAAACGAAGGAACGACGCTGCGCTAATCTGCGGTGAGGTGCGTAGAGTTATTAATATTTAATATTGTATGAAAGTAATTTCTAACGAATTATTAAAAGGCGTGTTTGTAGTGTTGCCTACCTGTACCTGCCTGTTTGTTGGTAAGTACTTTCCAACTAACCATATAGAGATAGTTCTTATGTGTCTATTATCTGAACAGGGATAGTCCTGAAATAGGAAAGCGGTAGTTGGATTCGCTTGAAGATATTGATTTTGTCCTTGTCGTCGTATACTGGATGGAGGCTTGAAAAATCTATCGTATTTATTGACTACAAGGTTGAGGGTCGTATGGTTGCAAATCCACATATCGACGCTATAAAGCAATCTTGTAGTATGTCAAAAATAGAGGTTTACCGTAGATTCAAAAATCAATTTCAATAATATTGATTTTTCTTTAATCAGATAAGATAGAAACGTTATTCTTGGAGCAAAATAAGTTCTGAAACAAAGCAATTGATTCTAAAGTTGGTGTAACATTGATTTTATACTAAATATATCTTAAGGTTTTTTGAAACTCGTAGAGCAATTTTGATGTATTTCTGGAAGTGAAAAAAAGAAACTGCCAGGAAGCCTCAAGCCTTAAAAAAAAATACAAAAATTCTAAAAGTCAATGAAGTTGAAATGAAATGATCAAGTTAAAATGTCTGTAAGTATGCTTGTATAGACGCTGTTGCAAAATTGGATTATGCGAAGAATGGCATTTTGAATGACCATTATTAAGCTAAAATTAAAGCAACTTACAATTCTGATCGCATCATCGCCATTCCGATTTCAATAATCATGTCAAACTTAGTAATGGAATGACTGATAATTAGTTTAATTAAGCTTTGCACATGGACTGTTTGTTGTTGTCAACAAGCAATAAGAGTTAAAACCGTAAAACAACAAATGCTAGAAAATATTTACTCGGATACACCACTTCCATTTAAAAATTAAGCCGCGCAATACTCGTGGTATTTGCAGATGTTATTTGCTTCACTGAAACACACGAAGCGGTACCCATAAAAGCGATTTCCAACTTAATTATCTATAGCAAAAGTCCAATTTTCAATGTCGCCCAAAAACTCTCTTCGTACATTCTTCTTCTCATTTCGCTGCCACTTAAATAGTTAGCTGTAATCATAACCATTTATCGTGATCAAAGATCTTTCGTAAACAAGAGTCAACTGTCCATTTCTCTGAGCCTTTGATGAGTGTAGTGGCTTTTAGCAAAATATTGCTACCCAGGGACACTAATCCTAATCTTAATGTAACAGACGTGTCTTAATGTTGTTTCGATAGTGTTTGTATAGACGACGGTGATACCCATAGCAGATTATAAATGGATGGGTGACGAAAGTAAATCATCTAGATTTAAATTATTGACTTTCATCTTGCTTTGAAAAGGAGCATGGAATTATTGGTAAAATATTACCATTAATCAATTCATTTTCCATTCCATGTCGGCGTTGGAACCAAAAAAATACACAGAATGTCGACTAATAGAGATTTCATGGAGTAGACCAAAAAGTACCTTGAGACTCCATAATGGTGGAAGCAAACCACCAACAACAGCAAAGAGGTTTGGTGTCAGGCAGGTGGCTGTAAAACATAAGCAAACAAAACATTGAGCAGTAGGTATGTATTCGGATGTTGTCATTGCAATCACACTCTCCGTCTTACGATGATTATAGTCTATTAAATCACTATTACACACACATATTCATTCCTTACTACCAACTTTCCGGTGTCAATGGATTAGGAAACATACCAATATTATTATAATTCTTAGCTTAAGCGGCTTCAGAAAGTTCTTTTGATGATAACGGATCGTGTGTAGGTGGAACTGTAGGTGGAATTCTCATAGTAGTATTGACCTAAGCTAACAATTTCAAAGGGCAACATGACGTGTGACAGGCCACACCACCACCCACACACTCAAATATGGCCGACACTTCTCTATCCACAAAGTGGACAAAATCTGCTCGGGGAGAATAAAATATATTCCTCTCGCTCTAACTCACACTAAATCCCGAGACAAAACACTGACGAGTGGTGGAGAGAGATTTTGTCCACGTCCCGTGCAAGGCCTACAGATAATAATGGACTCAACAAAAACTGCACGGTCAACCAAATATTGAGTTTGACACTTTTGAAATTTGCAAAACGTGCCGTTGCGTTGTGCCGACGCGTAAGGTTTTTGTCATAGAGGACAATAGGTTTTTGTTAAGGTCTGTAATATTACTCTTATGTTCTAACTGCCGCACTCAGAGACGTCAAATAACGATAATGAGTACTTAATGTCAAAAAATGACAATTCAAAACTAGTCGCTATTCTTGCCGGGTCTGTGGTCTAGATTTAATTGAAATTTTTTGACATTAGGTTCTCATTAAAGTTATTTGCCGTCTCTGAGTGCGGCAGTAAGTCTGTAATATTACTTATATTTCGGTGGTGACGGCAGAGCAGAATACAAAATGTCACCATCCCCTATCTGACCCCGGGTGTCGTACTGGATGGTTAAGGGTAAAGACAGATATGAGGTATGGGTACCGGGCAGCAGCATTCCTCTTATACCACCTAACAACTACTACTGATGGTCTACTACTACAGACGCTATTGAAAGCGTGCCAAACAACTCTTGCAACTTTTTAATGTTCAATTATCAAACATTTATTTTTAATATTCGTGTACCTGTCAATTTAAACGACTGTCAAAATCAAACGTGACATGGCGCTTGGCTATCGAGCGGAGATGACGTCATAAGTGCTTCCTGCCCGACCGTAGCACGTGTCCCGTACCTCTATCTCGAGGCAATAGAACGGGACAATATGGGGCGCTCCTTTTGTCATATTTCCCGTTGTGAATCTATTGTGTTTTCCGCTCCTCACTATTGGAGATGGCTCGCGATTTAATAGGAAATGCTCAGAGCAATCCGATTTTAAGTTGTAACATTATTGTAACCATTGACGGATTTCATTGCGATTGTAATGCGGCTTATTGTGGGCTGCCGCTACTTTTTGCACCTTTAGCGGCATTAGTTTATATAAATAATGTCCCTGAAACACTCAAATTGATGTACTTCACCAATCTCTACTAATATTATAAAGAGGTAAATAAGTGCTGTGTGGTGACGGCAGAGTAGAATACAATTGTCACCACCCCAAATCTCTCCCGTGGGTGTCGTACAAGGCGACTAAGGATAAATCAATGATGAGGAATGGGCAGCAGCGTTCCTCTAATACCACCTAGCAATAGCAATGTACACGCGGAAGTAACGCGATACAAGCAAACTTCATATAGACAGATCAAACTCAATGTTCATGCACAATAGCATTTTGATCATGGGCCCCATTGTATATAATAAGTTGCCAAAAGAATTAAAGGAACTTAAATTGACTATTTTTAAACGGAGATTGAGGGAACATTTGGCAAAGAAGTGTTACTATGACATTAAATCTTATTTGACAGATCAATAAATACAATCTAATTTGAAAGGACACAACCCAATTTTAATATTTTAATTATTTTAACTCAATATAAATGATAATTCTAATGTACTTTCTGACGTCTGTTATTATTTTAATTCTATTTAATGTATAATGAAATAATGTTATAGTGTATGATATCAATTTTTATTAATTTTTTAAATGACAATTTAAATGTAACTGGACCATAATTTTAAAACAATTTAATTTTTGCATGCTGGTTTTTGCGGCAGGAACATGTAAGGATGATAATTATAATGTATTCAAGACCAATGTAATACTCTTGTTCTGGCAAATAAAATTATCTTATCTTATCTTACTGCGACTTTTGTGCCCGATGCATGGCAATGGGCTCGCCACCTATTACATGGGACCTAATATAATTGGCGAAACGTGGGTGCTAGTTCACCTCTGCCTACCCCTTCGGGGATATAGGCGTGATTTATGTATGTATGTATGTAAATAAGTGTTTGTGAGATTGTGAGTTTGGATGTTTGAGACATTGGGACAGGATTGGATTGTCCGAAACTACCGAACCGATTTCAAAGTTCTTTCACTGTTAAAAACCTACATTATCCATGATTGCTGTAGGCATATATTTGTTTTGAAATAATGAGTTTTCAGCCAGAAAAAAAAAACACTTATTAAGTAATCCGGAAAAAAGCGCCTTCTTAAACCTTTTCGTGCGTATGCTGGCTTCACTGTTGAATATATTAGGGGTTTAAGTATCAAATTGCCGTTTTGTATAGAGAATTTAGCGAAAATTCATTTTTCCATACAAACATATTTGCGATTTATTATGGAACCACAAATCTAAATTTTATATAATTTTGTGGGTATATTTAGACAACATTAAGCTATAGGATACCTAGGATACCTAGAGATTTTTTTTTATAATGGAGACGGACTGATGTCCGTGTCCATGGATCTAAGTGGTACTTAGGACGAGCTGTTTTTGAAGATTTATTGGTAGTGAAAGAAATAAAAATAAGATAAAATTTTATACATAAATATAAGTCCTTGAAATGAAGTTTAAAATAAAAAAAAATAATGGACATATAACGATTGTTATAAAGGAATTATACACTACTACTAAATAATTGATGGCCGCCTTTATCGAATGCTCAGATTGCTGGGTATTGGCCAAGAGGTCCCGGGTTCGAATCCTGGTAGGTTTGGCAAACTTTGGGATGACCACAAATGTTTGTTTCCGAGTCAGGGTTGTGTATATGTTTATGTAGTATATTTTCAACATTTATATACATAATAATATTAAAAATATGTTCGTCATCTAGTATCCATAACACAAGTGCTTAGGCTACTTACTTTGTGCTAGATGATAGTTAAAAAAAATATTTAATTATTTATTTATTATTAATTAATGAGGGAACATCGGCAATTTCATTCTTCAACCCCTATAACATGCATTTACAGTGTACCTATACTACAAAAATATAGGTTTTTAGTACATCCATAAGTCTGCGACACAATTACATACATCTGTCTTTTATAAATAAGTAGGTAGCTATAACATCATCATCATCATCATCAGTATTAATATTAAATATTTCAAACTGGAGACAGGTATACATTTACAAACACGAGACGTGTTTTAAGTCACCAAACAATTTTCACATCCCTGTACACTTCTTGCCGAACATTGTTCCGGGGAGTAGAAACGACATTCCAGCACACAGGAATTTCTGTATAACACAATCATCTTTCTTGGCGAGAATAAGGGCACATTCAGAATGCACGGCACGCGACCCGTAAAGCCCTCTCAACTAACGTTGTCACGTACTTTGCTTCATTTCACCAACTTAGAATTTTCTCCCGGGAAAAACGTGATAAAAGATACAAGAGGTTAACTACGGAGCGATAGCTAGGTGAGTGAATTGGTACACAACGGCTCTCCGATATTACAAACGGAGTTTGTCTGTGTCTGCGCGTCGTTTGCCTTTAAAATAAACAGCGACTTATACACGCACTTTTGTTTTTATCTTTTTTAAGGTCTATTGCATATAAATTAAATATACCTATTGTACAACTAGCGAACGTTTCGAATATTTTTTGCTACATACTTGCGGTTTGTCAAATCTGATTTATTGCAATCTAACGGGCTCGTAGTACTACTTGGTGTTGTATCAAGAACGCTGCTGCCCATTCCTCAGCATATTCACAACCCTAGTGGTGACCATTTAGTATTCAGCTATGCTGGCACCACACTGCAAGTCCTATATAGTCTTTTGTATCGATAGCTATATCGATTTTTCTATCGAGAAAATTGTTACTATTCATGTTTTGGCTTTTGTAAATTACTACATTGATTAGTCAACTCTGATATATTTGAGAACCAATAGTAGTAGGATAAATAGGAGTAAATCCTTTTTGAAAATGTTGAATAATATTCGACTTATTTTCGTTGGATCCCAGCTTTAGATCCCATTTTTAACCGACGAAAAACCGGAGGAGGTTACTCAATTCGAACCGTATGTTGTTTTTTAGTAATTAACCATAGATCCCATTTGCAATTTCCATTGAATTCCATGCTATAACTCGCGAGGTAGGTAGCTTGAGTGACGTGGCAAG
Source organism: Cataclysta lemnata (assembly GCA_963931975.1). Lineage (NCBI taxonomy): Eukaryota > Metazoa > Arthropoda > Insecta > Lepidoptera > Crambidae > Cataclysta > Cataclysta lemnata. The sequence goes on from OZ008342.1 coordinate 2,807,532, forward strand.
ATAGCAAATTTCCGGCTATCTTTAGTATTTATTACTCTCTTTATTTGCTGTAAGATTCCAGGAGTATACTGCTGGAACTAAATGACGGGAATCGCAATAAAATATCCCTTTGAAGACTGAGTACGCGTGTAACTGAAATTACGTGAAGTAAGATACCAAATTAAATTCCGATATTATGACTTCTGGCCTATGTAAGAAATACTGAGTTTAATTGAGTACTAAATTTAACTATTTATCTTTTCACAAGTAGGTATTCAAAATAAAGACACATGAAAAAATAAACCTGAAGTAAATTTTCGTTCATGTTTGGAAAAGCGTGTGTCAGTATCAAAAGGTTACCAATATTTAACGTGTTATGCTACGCCATCCGTTCAAAGAAACTCGACAAGTTTTGTGCCTCCCTATTTATACATACATACATACATAAATCACGCCTATATCCCCGAAGGGGTAGGCAGAGGTGAACTAGCACCCACGTTTCGCCAACTATGACAAGTCCCATGTAATAGGTGGCGAGCCTATTGCCATTTATCGGGCACAAAAGTAGCAGTACTATTGCTAATTTGCTAGGTGGTATAAGAGGAACGCTGCTGCCCATTCCTCATAACTGATTTATCCTTAGTCGCTTTGTACGATACCCACTACTCTGCCGTCACCACACGGCTCCCTATTTATTACATGAAGTTTTGAGTTAATGAAAGATGTCATAAATAATAATGTATAATAATTATTATTATAATGCTTATATGTTGTGGCCGTGGCATACCGTGGCATACCGCCAGAGTATGCCGTGGCATGGCCGTGTGGTGACGGCGGAGTAGAATACAGTTGTCACCACCCCAAATCTCTCCCGTGGGTGTCGTACAAGGCGACTAAGGATAAATCAGTGATGAGGAATGGGCAGCAGCGTTCGTCTTATACCTACCACCTAGCAAAGTACTGCGACTTTTGTGCCCGATAAATGGCAATAGGCTCGCCACCTATTACATGGGACCTAGCATAATTGGCGAAGAGTGGGTGCTCGTTCACCTCTGCCTACCCCTTCGGGGATATAGGCGTGAATTATGTATGTGTATGTATGTTATATATTGTTTAGGTTCATCACTAATTAATATACCCCCGAATACAGAAACGCTACTCAAATTTAGGGGACTGCTTAAAAAGTTAAGTGGACATTACCTGTCAGAATTTGTATGGAAAAACGTCAATTTTGACAATACTTAAATGTTAAGCAGGACTCAAACTTTGAATAGCGTTTCTGTATTCGGGGGTAAATCAGTTAATTAATTACACCAATTTCTAAAATAGATAAAATAATTAGCCACAGGATTGATAGATACCAGGATGACAGAACAATGTAGGAACCAAACACGCAATTCCGCTTTGCCACACCGATGAAAGGGTTGTCTTATCGTTCCTTGGCAGAGTTTCAACAGCTCAATCACTTGGGGACAATGGTCACGGAGGTTGGAACTTTGAAATAACTTTCTGATGAGCATTTTCGGTATAAAAACGGTCGCATTAATGTCGCTTTTGGGTAGATTGAAGAAATAAAAATTACGAACCGGCAAAAAATAGTTTGGTAAATATTATGTGACCACACTATAATATCACCATCCACTTAATGTCATCACTGCTGGGGCACAGTCATATAGATGAAAGAATATGAGAATGTTCAAAAATCCGCGGACAGCAGCAGTTCTTGGAGCACCATCTAGCAAATTACGGTGATTAAAGTTCTCGGCGAATGGCAATAGGCTCCTATTACATTGGAGCGGAACTAAGTTGACGACACGCGTGTAAAACACCTCTGCCTACCCCTTAGAGGGGAAAGGTGTGTAAGTTTCACAAAGAAAATGAATATCTAGGGAGCCGCCTTCTAATCTAGAAAAGGACTAATGTGCTCTGTCAGTGATTAATGCCAGAAAAAGACGAGAACTCCGCGCCCACATTTTATATTTGTATACAACAAAAAGGTGGAGTAATAGTGGCGAAATTTTTATAGAGCCATTAAACGGCTGATGGTCTGCGACGTCATAACAGGGGCGGTTAACAAGCAATGCCTCTTCCGGCAGTATACCCGTTTATGGCCGGCCTGCCTGCCGCCGTAGACAATATTAACAGCTTTTATGGACCATCGATTAGGCTGTGGGACGCAGTAACTAACTCGATAACTACTCAGATTTGTTTTGAAATAAGAATCTTACTATTTACACGTCTTTAATGCTGGCCTGGGAGCGAACAAATAACGTAGAATAGGCCAGCCCCTACTTATCCCATGGGTGTCGTAAAAGTCGACTAAGGGAGATTGCCCGGTGTTGGACAAATAAGCACCTTGGGGCCCCCGAATGGTGGAGGGCAAACCACCAACAACAGCATACCCAAAGAGGTTGGTGTCAGGCAGACGGCCGGCTGTAAAACCTAAGCCAAAACCTTGAGCAGTGTCGATTGGAATGTTGTCATCCCAATCACGCTCTCCGTTCATCGATCTCTCGACATAGTCCTTTCCGCCTATTTTATACATTCATGCATCACTTCTAGCACTTTTCCCGTGTGATGGATGATATGAATCAAAAGGGAGTGGATGGCTTGATGACTTGTGACCGGTATGAATGTAGCAGGAACTATACTGCGCCGCCCCAGATTAACTGGGAACACGGCAGGAAGAAGAAAACCATTTACACGGACAGCCTAACGTTAACAATCAATTAATGTGCCAGATTGACTTTATATTTTATCTCATCGTCAAGTCTTTAACATTTAGCCCGCCAGTAAGAAGGTTCACACTCCAAATGAGGCTTCTGGGTTAAAATCCTGCCACGTTTCACATTCCAAATGAGGTTTCTAGGTTAAATCCTGTCAGTATTTTCTCCCCCGGACATATTGGATTTAGCTCGCAGAAACTCTACGCAGGTTGTGCCCCGTCAACTGAATTAACGTTCGTTACGTATCAACTGACGCTGCCGTTTTCGATCGGCCTCCGTGGACGGTTCCGGGAAATATTGGATTAATATTTCCCTTTACGTTTCAATTTAGAAGCAACATCATCATTGTTAAACGGTCGGTAACAGATCGGAGATTCTGTCGTCAGAGCGTTGTTACAATAATATTACTTATTCCCAACCAACTGTTCTTTTTTCAAATGTGTGTCTCAGGGTCGTAGTAGTGAGAGAAAAGAAGTGATTTCTGCCTACAACTGTGGGAAAAGAATATATGAATAAATGTAGGTATGGATGAACTAAACAAATGACAATGCAACTCTTAGCTCATAACAGCATATGAACCGACGAAGACCGAAGACTCATGTAAAAAGGGCCCGTAGCCAAGTGGCAATCGTTTCATAACGATAACGTGTCAAAGTTCGTCACGATCGGCCATATTACTTTGGTATCTACAGCGTCTTGGCTTGGGCTACCAACATAACCAGGAACTTACGAAGACGATATTGGTCACGTGATTTCACGACGACTTACGTCAAATCCCATACATTTTGCTTTATCGAACTTCGTTATCTGTGTCGGTATGGTACTTTGTCTAGGCCCCCAGGTCTTGCAAATCACACACTCGAGTACCATCTGTATCGTAACAATAGCATCGTCCCGTCCATGCCTATTTGTCAATACTTGAATGTTCGCCTGCGGTTACGTCGATATACGCCTGTTATTTATTTACGTTACGCTGCAAGTGGAAGCTCGACTGCTATTGATATTTGACTACGAAAACGATTTTTTCCAGTTTGTAATAGCTCGAAAAAGACATTGAAAGTCTAATAAAAAAAGGTCAGTCCAAATTCCCCGACGGGCATGCATAAGCGAAATGAGTAGCTAAGGATCGTAGCAAGTGGAAATAAGTGATCTCTGCCTACCCCTGTGGGAGAACGGCGTAATACCTATAAGTATGTTGTAAAGTAAGGATCATCATTATGTCCAATCCTTTTATTTTTCTTCTACTGGGGCACAGATGTTCCCTATGGATGGAAGAATTTAGGGAGAATGGATCAGACCATACCAAATGAGCCACCAGTGCAGGTTTGTGTGTTGGCGTCATTGGCGTCACGTGCCTTTCGAACACAAAATAACATATGATTATATTTTATAGTGGTGGAACTCGAGACAATATATTTTGATCACCAATACAATGACCAACCTTTGCAAACATTGCTCCGCGTTTCTTTTTTAATTTCCATAAGCTTATAATTAAATCCTTCATTAAAAGTCTCGATAAAACTTGAAAAGGAATCCAAAATAAGCACGTTTTGTAGCAACGATAGCAAAATAATATTTCTGGCAACAATTCAATTTCAGCACACAAAATATTGGTCTGCATTGAAAATAAAACCTCCCTGTCCCAGTATCGAATAACCATAAACTTTATGGGCGCAGATTACGAAATATTTTAGTATGTAATCGCATGTATAATTAGGCACGGATTCTCGACGATCATAAAAGCGAAACGATATTAATGTTCAGTGCACTTTGACGGGTCCATCATTAAATACAACGTATTTACTTTACAATGTAACACACTTTGAAATATATCACTTTTAGCATGTTGTACCGTGAATCCGAAGTTGGATTTACATCATTAATATTCAGAAACGGAATTCATACAATTTAACTACTCTCCATAATTATCATCTCTCAGCCCTGTTGCCTGTTCCCAGTTTAACTGTTGTAATACCTACCTGTAACTGTAACCAAGATTATGTCTTTAGAATTTTAGATTCGAATTTTGTGAGTTAGTTTATTTGCTACGACGATTAGAATTGCTACGAGAATACAATTGTCACCGCCCGGACCCCCAATCTCTCCGTTCTCCAGCAAGTGTCGTAAAGGGTTAATTAAGACAGCGATGAGTAATGTTCAGCAGCGGTTCTCTTATACCACCATAGATGGCAATAGATTCGCCATCTACATGGGACTTAACATACATAATTGGCAAAAAGTGGGTGTTAATTCACCTCTGCCTACCCCTTCGGACATAAAGGACAAGGCGTGATTTATGTATGTGTGATAAACCAGCGGTGTATCTTAAAAAAATGTCTAGAACTGTTTCTTCATAAAAACGCTTTTTATACATACATACGTACATATTCCTACTATTCATACTCCCACAGACAGATATCACTTCTGTCCACTTGCTACGATCCTAACATACGTCTTTCGCTTCGTCCAATCTAATTAATTTCTTCATGCATGCCCGTCGGTTTCGGGTACTCGTGGTTCGAGAAAAAAAGTTCCAGACCAAGTTATGATGATCATAATCATGATTTTCGTCAACTCCATTCGATTTCGCGCTCTACAGACAGCCGAATTCGGCGGCTTCGATTTCACGAACATTTTGAGGACCGTAATTTATTCGGAAACAAGGAACTTTCGGAAAATTCACAACAAACTTACTCATAGGCGGTGTTGTAATATCTGCGCGGAATTATTAGAACATCTCGGTTCCGACTTCGTGAGGCGCCAGTTCGGTCGGGAAATCTGTCGCATTAGCTTATTCTCGATGTTTGAATAGATGATTCGCTCCGATATTGATCTGCCTTAACAAGGTCCTTAAGTAGTGACACGAACAAACCGCACCCTGAGAATGAAAGTGATCTAATGCGAAATTGGAGATTTTTGGATACTGAGTAAAATCCCTGATAGAGTCCCTGCTTTTGCAGCTGACCATTTTATATTTGTTATTAAAGTTATAGCTTATTTCTTCTTATACCTTCATTCGCTATTGTGCCACACTTTGGTGTATTGCATTAATTATATTGTATATTATTTTGTATATTATTCGTTAAATGTTCAATCGTTTGGGGCCTTGCGTCTACAGTTGGTCATTTCCTTATATTTCGTTAAGTTTCACGTAAAAATTGGACTGTTCATATTAGTATTATCATCTTATACCTCACATATGAATTATCGTATGCTGGTGTATTTACATACTTTTAGAGTATATTTAGTTATTGTTGTTGTGTGTCATGGCGAGTAATACCGGGTTGCGAATTTATCATCAAAATGTAAGAGGACTGCGGACTAAGACAGATGTTTTCATGCGTAATTTGATCTTAAGTGATTACGACGTTATTACGTTGACTGAGACCTGGCTCCTGGATGGTATATCGGACTGCGAACTGTTTGACAGTCGTTATGTGGTGTGGCGCCGTGATAGAAATTACATTACAACGGGTCAGACTCGTGGGGGTGGTGTTTTAATAGCGGCTCGTCGTGATCTGTTAGTTACTAATAAGCCCCTTTGGCAGTCAAGCGCTGAAGATATATGGGTCACTATGTTTTTAAATGGAAATAGGCACTCGGGCCGTAATATATCCCTCAAATTACATATTTGTACTGTTTATCTTTGTGATGAAAATTTAGGCAATTCTTTTAAAACCCAATTAACTAATTTTACAAATAATTTAATTTCCTTAATCAATAAGAATCCATCTGATAAATTTTTTATTGCTGGTGATTTCAACTTAAGCTCCATTATGTGGGAACCTACTTATAATGGGCTACAAGCTGTGAACTTGTCTAGCGAATTAGTGGTTGATTTTATTAATGCACTGAATCTCTGTGGCTTGGATCAATTCAACTCCATTTGTAATAACTTTGATAGAATACTAGACCTAGTCCTATCGAATGATTCTGTAATTGTGTCTGCTAGTTTAGATTCCCTTGTTCCTGAGGATCCTCATCACAAGGCCCTAGAAATAAAAGTGTCATATGTTGAACTGTGCCCTCTTCGCTTACCTTCACGTACTCGTCACATGTACCAACGGGCGAATTTTACTGACATAAGGTCCAGTCTTGCGAATACTGATTGGGTTGATTTACTAAGCCACGGTACAATTGACGATGCTATGGACATTTTTTATGTTAAGATACATAATTTAATAAAAAAATTTGTTCCACTTAAGACGTCCAAACGAGATAAATATCCAACTTGGTTTAGCTTTCCATTAATTAAAATACTAAAAGAGAAAACCAAATATCATCGTAAAATTAAAACCTATGGCAATATATCGGATGTCAATTCATTCAGACTTTTGCGTAATAGGGCCAAACAGGTAGAGAAGGCATGCCATGCAAAATATATCTCTGAAATTGAAAATGCTATTGAAGACAACCCTGGGGCTTTTTGGAGATATATCAAAAAACAGCGTGGTTCGTCTTCTCTTCCCACATGTATGTCCTATAAATCCGAAATATGTCATGATGGACAAGGCATCAGTGAACTTTTTTCAGAATATTTCAGCTCCACTTTTTTAAATAATAGTTCCAATTCTGATATAATTCCACGTAATTCTGATTGTGACAAGTTTGATGCTTTGTGTGATATTTCTACAATACAAGTAGATATTAACGAAGTGCGTGAATTATTGAAGAAATTGGATTTAGGGAAATCCGCTGGACCTGATGACCTGCCTGCAATATTTTTAGCTACTTGCGCAGACGAATTATGTGTCCCTGTGGGATTCATATTCGCAAGATCTTTAAACGAGGGTGTAATGCCACTTAAATGGAAGTCTGCTTTTATCTCGCCCATTCACAAAAAAGGTCCTAAGGATTGTATTGCAAATTATAGACCTATCTCTAAACTCTGTTTACTTGCTAAAGTGCTTGAGCGGGTGGTTTACAATCAGGTGTACAATGCTTTAAAATCATGCTTTAGTCCTCACCAGCATGGTTTCTTAAAAAATAGATCCACTGTCACGAACCTGGCCGTCTTTACGGATTTCTTGACAGATAAAATGGATCAAGGTGATCAAGTTGATGCCATATACACGGACTACGCAAAGGCTTTTGATCGCCTGCATCATGACACATTACTAATGAAACTTCAGAACGCAGGTATTAGGGGAGACCTATTTAGATGGTTCTCTTCATATATCCAAAATAGGTCTCAGTCAGTTGTGTTTAGCGGTTACATGTCTTCTTGGGCTAGTATACCATCGGGCGTTCCACAAGGCTCCCTTTTAGGACCCCTATTGTTTGTAATTTTTATAAACGATATAGATAAATGTTTCTTACATTCAAATTATCTGCTTTTTGCTGACGATATGAAGGTTTTCCGAGTTGTAAATAACAAAGAAGATGCAATGAATCTTCAAGAAGATTTAGTGAGACTGAGTACCTATTGTCACCTCAATAAGCTTGATTTAAATGTTTCAAAATGCTTTTCCATAAGTTTTACTAGAAAAACAAATTCATATCGTCACAACTATTACATTAAAAATAACATGTTGTCTATTAAAGAAGAAGCAATCGATTTGGGCGTTGTTCTTGACAATAAACTGATGTTTGATAAGCATGTCGCAATTTCGTGCAATAAAGCATCTCGTGCTCTTGGCTTCGTCATGCGTTCGTCAATATCTTTCACACGTATGAAAACGATAAAAATTCTCTATTGTGCTTATGTCCGCAGTCACCTCGAGTATGCCAGCGCTATTTGGAACCCTTGCTATGATTTATATACAGCTAGAATTGAACAGATTCAAAGGAAATTCACACGGTTTTTGAACTACAAATTTAAAATCCCAAAAATTCCATATGAGCAGCGATGTATTAAGTTTCACTTCTTGAAACTTTCAGTGAGGCGTAATATTGCGGATATTATAATGCTGGTTAAACTTATAAGAGGGCTGGTCGATTGTCCAGTACCTACCAGTAAAGTTTCATTTAAGCTACCATGTCGTTTGCGCCGTATTAATACATATAAATTACTTAGCATACCTCTAATTCATACCAACTATAGACGCAATAGCTTCCTTATTAGGGCAAGTGAAGCTGTTAATAATGCTAGCGGATATATTGATATCTTTCACGATAGCTTTAGTGGCATTAGAAGGGCACTATTAGAGTTCAGTTAGTGAAGTAGGTTTTAATTTGTGTATGTTTGTTGATAATTCTGATTAATAGTCAACTATTTTCTTAATCATAATTCGAAGTTTATATGTGGTAGCTTGTCAATAGCTCTTGAATGCTACTATTGTTGATTTACCATTGTTAAGTAAGCTGTTAGCTATCCAAAGAAAATAAAATAAAAAATAAAATAAATAAATAAAATGTAAATGCATTTTGACTGTCTTGTTATGTGTGATGACCAATTATGATTTCTAACTAATTAGTGTTAACGATGTTAAAATATTTTTTTGTTCGATGGCATTTATATTAGATCAAAGCAATAAAATAAAGTGCAACTTAAAATAATACAGTACCTAATATTGTTACAGGCGCTGCAGACAAAGAAACTGACGAGGAGGAGGGCACGGCCGGGAGTGCTGCTCCCGCAGACGACACTGAGGATGAAGGAGACCAGAATAAACATATCTTGCCACTGTCTGCGCACCCGCCTGCGATGTGAGTTGAAGTTTATGATCACGTAACTAAGATATCATCTGCATTAGAAAGACCTGCAGATATACGTCCTTTTGAAATTTTCCAACAATAATGTGATGTTCAAATAACAAATACTTAAACAATGGTCCAGTTATATTGAGATATTTCTTAGACATTTTACCAAAATAGACTGTATACAAAAAGGGATCGATTCGACCTCATTGCATTACTAAAACACAATGCTGCTTAGAAATCTGAATTAATTAAAGCTTTGATAATTCTAACTCGTCTATTTCAGTACTATTCTTCATAAGACCAACTGAAAATCAACTGCTATGTAGTTTTAAGGATTTGATTCTGAAACTAATGTTCATATTTTATTGTGTTTCTAAAGTTAATTATTTCCCCAGTGAGGTGTCAGCCAGCCAGCAGGACTTCTTCAAGATGCTGGACGACAAAATTGAAAAGGTATTTATAACAATTTTTAAAAACGCCAAACTAAATTAGTACATAAAAATCTTACCTCTTTATTTTTCTTTTGTTGCTCCATTACTTTGTATAGGTACCTATAAGTTTAATTTTTGACATCATAGTTCGAATTCACATGCAAAATCGATATCTTTCTTTGTATTCTATTAATAAACGTGATGAAACATTCAATATTACCTAAATAAAAAAAGTTATATATAAAATAATAAATTTACATAAATGTTTCACATACATAGAATATTCCATGTCCACGTACATTGACGAGGATTTCCTTGAAGATGGAAGAAGTACTAACATAAAACTTTTTCCACAGGGCAAAGATTACGATTCCAGCAGCGAGTCAGAGCTCCGACTAGAATACGATCGACGGCGGACTCTCCTAGAAAAATGGCGTTCCACCTCTCAGTCGTCTCAATCGCAGCCGAGTCCCCCTACACCAGCCAGGCGACGAGTGCCCAGGCCTGTACCCCAGCCGCCCGAGCGCCAGAACAGTCCAGTGAGACGGTGCTACCGTCAGCAGCACGTGCCAGATGGCATGTCTCCGCCTCCCAGACGAGCACACAGCGCCCAATCCCACCACCAACCCGAGCCACGACCAGTGAACGGGGACAACTGGCACGATCCCACAAAGTCTCCAGTCAAGAGGCCACACAGCGCCGGGTCCAACTGGAAGAACAATCCCAAAGTAGCGCCGTATAATCAGAAGCCAAAGAAGAACGAAGCCAACGAAAACCAAAGAGCGACCCTGAAAGACGGAGACATTACAGGAACCGGCCACGAAGTATCACAGATCACTTTCAACCCAACATTCCAGACACACAGTCCAGCGCACTCGGCCAAATCGCAGCAGCCTTACATTGCACAAATCATAAGCTATCCCATGTCCCAGCAGGTCACGCCGCCATCGCCGCCGAAGTACATAGCACCGCCTGAAGAATACCAAGACCCGCAGAACAACGTGCCCGATAATAAATACGCTAGCAACCAAAAACAGCCACCGGCGGCTCAAGCCAACTCCCAGCCACACATTTACTACATTCACGGCAACGCCACCAATACTCAAGTGAACCAGGATCTCGCGCAGCAGAGGCAGCAAACCGCGATACACCTGCAGCAGTACGTCGCTATGAAGCAAGCGCAACAACAGATGTTCACTTACTTCCAGAGAGGCCCCCATACAGTCTTTCCGAACGTTGACTACAGCCAGACGCCCAGCGCGCATCGCGTGTACGAAGGCGCTGATGAATTCGGTTCTCAGTACAGTCACGCTACAATGAGGCCTCACAGCGCACCGACACCGGTGGGAGTGGTGCGGCCGATGCCCATGACGCCAGGCTTCAACACAATGCCTGACGGGTCCCACATGATGCAGATGCCGATGTGGACCCACATGCCTCCGGTGGTATCGACCATGGGCCCCTGGATGCCAGGGCAGGTGCCGCCCGAGATGCAGTACTACCCTCAGTCCCAATTTGTGCCTATGTACCGTCCGAACTCCGCGGGCTCAGCGGGGACCCTGACACGGTACCATAAGAAAGATAGTGACAGCGAGATGAAGGGTAACGTGTGCCAAAGTATAAACCTAGTGAGACAGAAGCAGGTGGGCCAGATCGTGGCGGTGCCGGGGCAGGAGTTGGCGGTGTGCAATGACAGCCCCAGCCCTGCTTCTGTCAGCACTGACAGCGGCGTCTCCCCTGGCAACAGTGTGCCTAGCAGCAAAAACTCCGTGTTCAGCCCCCCCACCAGCGGTACTGACTCTTTCTCCACCACTCTAGACACTAAAATTAAGAAAAACAAATCTGCTCCATTCAACACTAGGTCCTTGAAGAATTCGAAAAGTCTAGATTCTTAGTGAAAGTTTGTAATTAGTAGATTTTCTAAGTGTACGTAGCGTCTAGTCTATAAAAATCTGTCTCTATAGTGAAATTAGATTCCAAAGTGCTTATATCTTCGTATTCATGTGATTTCATCGGAGTTTAACGTAGCGTAAGTAAAATAAAAATATTAAATTATATCACTGGTTACCCTATGCCGTTATTGATGTATGTACGACTTACATTACTTTGAGTAGATCACTTTGTTACATCACTTTTGTAAAGAAATTTGGATGATTTTAATTTGTACGATGTATGGCACTTCTTATATGTTTATATGTTTTGAGAAACGGGTAATTTGTTAATGTTTTATACTTCCAAATGGAAATTATTCTATCTAAATGTATGTTTAGATAAAGACATAATAACTAAAGTAAATATTACTTTTAAGTAAGAAAGATGCATTTTAAACTATTTAGTAATAATGATAATGAATATAATGGTTGTTTTATTTACTAGGGCAATCCTCAAAAGATAGGGGGCAAGAAAACACGCTAGCAGCTCCAAGTAAGATAGGCCAATCTTACTTGGCCGGACCTTACCCAAAGCAGAGGATACGATGAGCTATCGATGTGTCGACGATTTTTTATATCTGTGTTACATTCAAAAGCCAGTCTAGTCTCTTAGCCAGTCCACACTGTAGCTTATACAACACCATCCATCGTACTGGTCCTACAGTACCCTGCTTTATGGGATTAGCGCAAATTCTTCTTCTTCGCTGTCCTTATTTCCAGTTATTTTATATTCTCCTCTTACTACTATATCACCGTGGCAAGCTCCACGATATATGTTGGGTCTACCTGTTTGTTTAATGCTACACTTATCTACGTATCGATGATCATTCGTATTTATATCTTTTTCGTCATTATAATTGAAGCAGTCTTGTTCCACAAACTCGAATTTTGTCAATCGAAAATGCATTGTATGTTAAAGAGTCCAGGATGGAAAAGCAAAAATGCAAATTCGTAAGGCCTAACGAGCTATAGATATTTTGCGTTTCGAATACGCTTGTATATTTACTGTGACGCCACAGGCATAAAAAACAAACAAACGTTTCAGAGTTTAAATGAGGTTTTAATCTGCGTTCAGGACGCGGCGGATTCCGAAGAAACATTGGCAAGCATTCAGCGGGCCTAGCATGGGAACGTGGACAAGTATCTCTCCACCACTTGACAGTGTTCTGTCTCGGGATTTAGTAGAAGTTAGAGCGAAAGGATAAGATTCTCTTTGCCCCGAAGGAGATGTGTCCACGGCCTGTACTACGGGGGCTGGTGTTTTGTCTCGATGTTTGTTTAAATAGAAACCTGTTCGTTGTCTGTAAAAAACCTCTTGTCACCATATCTGTTAAAGAATGAAAGTCCTGTCACGGTCGCCACATTTTAAAGAATGAAAATGCACGTCATTTCGCTGTAATATTTTCTCAAAGTCTGTTTATTTATTTTGTCTTTTTAAATTACCATGACAACCATCAACTACGGTTTCGGATACAGGCTCAATATTTAACAATATCCTTCCTGTTCCCTTTTTCTGTGAATGCAAAACAAAATAGAAATGTCACCAATCACTCCCGCGAGTGTCGATGGCGACTTTGGCTTTAAAAAATTACAAGGAATGGGCAGCAGCGTTCCTGTTTAACTACATAGTCAGGTACTGTATTTTACGTGCCCGTTAGATGGCAATATATTCGCACTAGGGACCTTACGTAATTGATGAAATGTGTAATACACCTGTGTCTATTTTGTTGGTAGTATGACTTCTTATAAGTCCACCTGGATAGCTACCACCATCTTATCAAAATCTGTCGCCATAGTAACAATGTTAACGACATTGTTCATGTGCCGACGATTTGTGATAAGATAGCCAGCTCTGTGGTTGAGGGTTTCAGGTGAAGCTCTATTCCACTTCGGCCCTTATGGTCACTTACCATCTGGTGAGATGAAGGCCAATAGCTTCGCTGTCTAGTATAAAAAAACTTTCAAGGATAAATACGAGTGATTTATGTGTGTGTGTCTTCTTCTTCATGTCCTGCTCCCAGTCCATCTAGGGATGGCGCAGTATGTTTCCTCTTTCATTCATTCATATCAGTCAGACGACACAAATAAATATAATTTTTTTTTTTTTTTTACACTCACACCTATATACTAGCCCAAAGTAAGTAGCCTAAGCACTTGTGTTATGGATACTGATGACGGACATATTTTTTAATATAATTATGTATATAAATGTTGAAAATATACTACGTAAACATATACACAACCATGACTCGGAAACGAACATTTGTGGTCATCACAAAGTTGCCCCTACCAGGATTCGAACCCGGGACCTCTTGGCCAATACCCAGCAATCTGAGCATTCGACCAAGGCGGCCGTCAAACGATGACATTAAGTCATCCACTACCTTTTAATTCGTATCATCCATTACACCGTAAAGGTGCTAGTGATGAATGAATGTATAGAAAAGCGTAGGAAAGGACCATGTCGAGAGCCCGATCAACGGAGAGAGTGATTGGGATGACAACATGCCAATCCATTTACTGCTCAAGGTTTTGCCCTCAAGGTTTGCCCTCCTTGGGTATATGTACTGTTGTTAATGGTTTGTACCTCCACCATTCGGGTGCCCTAAGGTGCTTATTGGTTTGATATATCTGTGGTATACATCATTCAATCTTCTTTAGTCGGCTTTTACGACACCCTTGAGGTGAGTCGGGCTGGCACATTCTATGTTATTTTTTCGCTCAAAGTCCAGCATGGATAGCGTGATTTATAATTATGTAAGTAAATTAAATTATCTAAAGAATCCTTCACACCAGCCGAGTTAACTCGTGCTTATGAGCACGGCTCGCCGCGTCCACGCTTACGCCGTACATAAACGGGACAGCCTCAACGAGCAATGGGGTCTGAACTCTGAAAATAAAAAGTGTCGGGAAAAAAATGGCGTAATTCTCTTGCACCGGGCGAATTTATAACTTACAGTTTGAAGTCCAGTTTAAAAAAAAAGTATTTCGTAAACGTATGACATGTGATAACAGCAGAACAGAATGCAATTGTCACCACCCCCATCTGTCTCGAGGGCGTCGTACAAGGCGACTAAGGGTCAACACAGGATGAATAGAATTGTCACCACCCCCATCTTTCCCGTGGGAGTCTTACAAGGTGACTAAGGGTAAACAGCGAATAATAATAGGCGGCACATTCTTTAATATCATCTAGCAATATATTGCGATTTAAGTGCCCGATAGAAGGCAATAGGCTTGCCATCTATTACAAGGGACCTAATTTAATTGACTGATGACCATTCGCCATCTTCAAACGTACACGGGCAGTCGGTATCATAGAAATAAAGTCAAACTTTGACCTAGGAGCTTATCAATACGGACAGAATAACTTTGTAGCGACATCATAGCATCTCCTACATTAATACACGTAGTTAATTTCATCACATTTGTAAGTTAACTTTAGACACGCACCATATTACCATATAAGCCCATATTTTGTATCTTTAATAAACAGACTTTAATTACACCATCAAGTCGCGTTATACTTCTTGCCCCTGGCAAACGCAACAACAGCTGAGCCTCTAAAAACGACGTAACTGGGAATATGCCTGGGGAAGAAGGGCACATATAAAAGAGACAGAATATGAGCTGGATGGAGGCGAGTCTTAACGAGGTGTTTCCTGCGTTACCTGCGCAGAGCAATTAACAGTTTACGGCTAATGAATTTTAAGTTGAAAGCTACCTGACGTAGGTACTTAAAGGACCGACGCATATACAACATGTATCAGAAATAACGCACTCCCTTAAATACACCACGACCTGTAAGAAGTGGATATAGTATGACACTAATACAGGGTCCGTATTATCATCATCATCATCACCAGCCCTGTAATAGCCCCACTGCTGGGGCACGGGCTTTCCATATGGATGGAAGAATGTAGGGAGATTATGCCATAACCCACCACGCTGGCCCAGTGCGGGTTGGTGGGTATTAATGACTGCAGGTGCAGCTGGAACCAAGCGTGCCTTTCGAATCAGGGAAAAACTTGAGATAATAAATATTTGGTAACCCATCCAATGACCGGCCTTAGAAAAACATTGCTTAGTCGCAATCGCAGGCCAAGCGCGCTATGCAACTGCCGCTAACGAGCTCCTCAGCTAGCTGTCAGGTTTCGTATGCCAAAAAACAAATAGACACAACCCTTATCCAGAAGACAGACAGAAGCCTTAAATCTACCTTTTCAGCTTACCACAGAGATCTTTGTTCTTTGTTATCTGTTAAGAAAGCTACCAGACAAAACATCGCACCAGTCTTCTCCTCTTGAGCACTACTTTCTTATATCCATGAAAGTCCTGCAGATTTCCTGGCAGTTTCAGCTCAACTTTGATTTTTTGACATGGGTATTCGTTTGTACGTAACACGCTTGCTTTTGAAGGGTGACCATGCCATATGCTATACCTGATGGTACAGGCCAATTCTTTTATATTTAATACTATTATTTTGATGGTCCGACATAGCTACTAAAAAGTAGAGCTTAATTATTTTCTTGGATATCGACGTCAATGTCACAATATTTCCAATTTTCTGTCTTCAACAATTAAATGAAAACTAATAATAAATCTATTGAATAAGTTTATTTCTGCGAGTGACTATGTGTTACTCGTACTTATCTAAAAAATTGCAAACGGATTTTAACTAGAGTACATTGTTGTAATTTATGGAAATTTTTCGATATATCCCATCAATTAAATAAGCAAGATGTCTCACTCACTGTAATAATAATATGACTCTCATACTAGGTATAATTGAATATACACGGTGAGTTTTTTTTTCGGGTCAGTATGGGGTAATTCTTAACTATAAGAGATAGACAAAAATTCTCTTAGGAACCGTGTTCTTAATTTTAGATAAAATAAAAATAGTAATTAAAAAAAATATCGGATTGTATACACTATACAAACCAGAAATTGTATGGTGACCATAGGTCTAAAGTTGCCAGAAGTTGTTGAATTAATGTTTGGCGGAATTGACAACGATTCAGGCATTTTATTTATTTACTTCACCATTGAATTCACAACGAAACTAATAAATTCACTAAATTGTGCATTTAATAAATGACAGATACATGAAAAAAAAATTAAAATTCGAATGCTTTTTATTTTCTTTACTTTTCATTTGAAAATAGGGGCAATTTCTACTACTAAAGAAAACTATTAAAATTTAACTAATAGAGAAAACTAAAACGTTAATTTCAACAACTAAACAGGTAAAAAAGAACTCAGCCTGTATTTTAACTCATTACACTTATTGGCTTGGAGAAGTGTAGAACTTTACAACCATAGAATTGGGTGATCCAAATATAAGGTGAATATTTGTAGCAGAGCAGAACAGCAGAACAGCAAATTTTCACTACCTCGCGGGTGAGGAACAGGGTTAAGAAATAAATGATTAACAAACAATTCTTACCATAGTTCATGTAAGGTAAGACTATCGACACTTGTGGAAGACGGAATTGGTGACGATTTTTTTAAGCATCTAAACACGGCTTATTATAATATCGCGGACAATGATATCTGTCCTAATTTAATATCTGCTTGCTGGCCACCCTAGCAGGGAGCGTCAAAGGTCGATGCACTTTCCCCCTGTCTCCGTTTCGATTGGAGGGGGCTGGAGGTAGCGCAGTTACGTGTAATATTTGCAGGAATTCAACAATTAAAATGTACCTTACTTATATAGAGATATTTTTCGCTAATAGAGATATTTTTCGCTGATAGAGATATTTTTCGCTGATAGAGATATTTTTCGCTGATAGAGATATTTTTCGCTGATAGAGATATTGTTTAAAAAGACTGCGTTGCGATGAAATGAATCAAAAGGCGGCGGATGGTTTAATGATGTCTGACCGATATGATCATAGAAGAAAAAACATACTGCGCCGACCCGAGATAGCCTGGGCACAGGGCAAGAAGATTATTGGTATTACATGTATGTGTAAGTGATATTGAAAAGCGGGTAAAAGCTGGGAATATGGTAAACGGGGCTTTGCGCACTTTTATGAACAACCAAAGCGTGTCCAGCAAGGCTCGTATGGCTGTTCACAATGGAGTGCTGGTCCCGACATTAAAGTATGGAAGTGAAAGTTGGGTATGGGAGAAGAAACACGAAAGTAGAATAAATGCAGTAGAAATGAGAGCGTTATGACGAGCATGGCTGGGGTAAGGCTGAGCGATCGATTGTATAACAATGTGATAAGAGAAAGGTGTAGTTTGAAAGAAGATGTAATGACAAGGATTGAGAAAGGGATGCTCGCATGGTTTGGTCACGTCTAAATAATGGATGAAGGGAGAATGACAAAAAGGATTTACATAGCAAAAGTGAATGGAGAAATGGGAAGGGGAAGGCCTAGGCGGATCTTTCATAATCAAATTAAAAGTCTATTAAAAAAAGGCCAGGTCAAGAGTACCCGAAACCGACGGGCATGCATGAAGAGATTGATGAGATTGGATGAAGCGAAAGAAGTTTGTGAGGATCGTAGCAAGTGGAAAGAAGTGATCTCTGCCTACCCCTGTGGAAGAAAGACGTGACGTATGTATGTATGGCTAAAATTAGGTATTTCTCGCAATATTAGCGCTACATTGGCGTTGCACATCTTAAAAACTAAAGTTATGTATTATAAAAAAAAAACTCTTAAATTCCAGTTTCACATTCATGAATGTTCTGTAGATTGCAAGATTTACGATCACTCTAAACAGCGGTGCTTCAACGAGCCGGTAAACAATTCTGAGCCTTATGTCCAAGTCACAGAGCTATATCGATAAACGATAAAGCATTTATGTCCCCTTTATTCAAATTCAGTATTGGCCCGGATCTCAATAAACCGAGAACAGTCGTTCCGAGAACATGGACAAGAGAATACTAATATTGGAGACGAATTAATGTAGTGTTACCAACCAAACGACACTATTTTTTCTGTGGTAAGTTCGCAGGGTCTTGCACACTTTTGTGAGCAGCCAAAGCGTGTCTAGAAAGGCTGTTCATAATGGAGTGCGGGTTCCATCCATTAATGTATGTTAAAGTGAAAGTTGGGTACCTATGGGAGAAGAAGCATGAAAGTAGAATAAATGCAGTAGAAATGAGATTGATGAGAAGTATTGCTGTGGTAAGGCTGAGCGATCGATTGTACCACAGTGTGGTAGGAGAAAGGTATGTTTAGAAAGAAGAGGTATAAATGACAAGAATTAAGAAAGGGATACTCGCATGGTTTGGTCACGTCGCAAGAATTAATGAAAGGAGAATGACAAAAAGGATTTATATGGCGGAAGTAAATGGAGAAATAGGAAAGGGAAGACCTAGGCGAACCTTTTATAATCAAAGAAAAGGGGTGGTGGTAATTATAGTTTTCTTTGTCGTCACCGCACGGCAGAACTTTTTCTAATTTTCTTTTTCTAAAGAACGTCGTCATCTTTATGAAATTACTAAAGTGCATCCAATAACAGCACCATGGTTGTCCGGAGCGAACCGAGGCGTATCGCGAAGTATTTTTAATTCAGCGCCCAGCGACCTGTGAATATTAGGACTTGTTAAAAGTTTTCCGAGGATTCTTATTAAATTCACTCGAAGAAGAGCGGGAACTACGTATACGTAAATCAATTTTTTCTTGAAGTTTTCTTAGAATTATAGACAGACTTACTTGAGCTTCACCTCACGCGATGGTAAGTGCCGATAAGGGCGAAAGATGGAATCGAGCTCCACCTGGAACCTTCAACCACAGAGCGGCTTCTGAGGGAGGCTTTGGAGGTAGGGTTGAAAGGGAATCTTATCACGAATTGTCGTAATACAATAAGCCTGTTAACATTATTGTTATGAAGACAGATTTTGATAAGACAGTGGTAGCTAGCGAGGCGAACTTGATAAAAGTCCAACCGATGAACTAAACCAAGTACAAATTTGTACTCCTTGGGGAATCCGAGCCGAGACCGAACTTGAAACCTCGGGATATAATTCCGGTGAGTAAACCACTACACCACGGAGGCGGTAACATTTTCTTAAATGTTCTTAAATTTTTAGTTTTTATTGCCTGGTCTCAGACTGAAATGATTTTTTTTCATTTCTGAAATCTGAATTCTAAGTTTTTGGTTTCAATATAGCAAACTATTCGATATTGAACCCGTTTAGGTGGGGAGTAACTCATATAATAGGGATGACTCCAAGTTACTTGATATAATCAAATCCAAATCCAAACGCGTATAAATAGCCGGCAGTGGTGACGGCAGAGTAGAATACAATTGTCACCACCCCAAATCCCTCCCATGGGTGTCGTACAAGGCGACTAAGGATAAATCAGCGATGAGGAATGGGCAGCAGCGTTCCTCTTATATCACCTAGCAATAGTACTGCGACTTTTGTGCCCGATAAATGGCAATAGGCTCGCAACCTATTACATGGGACCTAACATAATTGGCGAAACGTGGGTGCTTGTTCACCCCTGCCTACCCCTTCGGGGATATAGGCGTGATTTATGTATGTATGTATGCAAATCCAAACGACCAAATGACTCTAAATCAAATTTGGCTAAGAATTAAATAATTTAATTCTCTATTTAATTATACAAGGTTATTTTTCTAACACCAAAAACCTCGCAGGAGTAGATAGCTAACATCATAAGCAACAATGTTTGTTCTACGACTTTTGATGATTCGTAAGATTTTACTTTCATACAAAAAATATACTAATTTAATTTACCGCTCTAAAAGTCAATAACTCTACGTACACCTACTTGCATCGGTATCATACCTAGTGTAGCGTCGTCCTTTTGTTTATGAATGAAAACATAGACGTATAAATGTCACGACAGTAGGTACAGTAAAAACTTTAAAAAATAATTTTGCGCAATGTATTTCGTTATATTAAGGGCCTGTTTCACAATCAAAAAGTAAGGTCGAAGTAACTTACTTCACAAATCATTTGACAGTTGTAATATGAAATATATGTCAATTAAACTTCAAAGTAAGCTACTTCGAACTTACTTGTCGATTGTGAAATAGGCCCTAAAACTCTTAAAACAAAAGTAGTTGTTAATGATGTTAGCTATCTAGTCACGAGAGGTTTTTGGTTTTTAAAATATAACCTTGTATAATTTAATTCTTACCTGCAAGGGTTTCTCCTGCTGAATAGGTTACTATACAAGGCTCTCGCCAACGAAAAAACAATTAAGTCTGCCAATTACGGAAATATTTAGGTAAGTAGATATAATATATTATTATAATTATTTATCAAGCATTAATAATTAGAATCACGTTTAGCTTATGAATGTATAAATGAATTTTATTTTCTACTAATAAAAACGACTTTTTGTTTGTGTTGTTGCATTAAAACAGCCAGCCTAAATCTTTACCTGGAAAGATATTTTACGGTGGAGGATATTCAAAGGAGAAGCAAAGCTAAAGTTCAGATCGGAATACTAATTGGTTATGTAATTGTACAGTAATCATCACCGGACTTTAGTGTCCCCACTTCTGATGCCACCGGCCTTCCTTATGGATAGAAGAATATAGAATATGGGCCATAACCCACCACGCTGTACCAGTGCGGATTGGTGTGTATATATTACTACAGATGTAGCCGGGCTCAACGGGGCCTACTTATTGGTAATCCATCCAATGACCAGCCTTAGCGAACATTGCATAGTTTATGGAATCGTAGGCCAATCGCAATAAGCCACTGCACTATCGAGCTACTAAAGTATTCTTTAGCATAGTACGTATTCTTTACCCAAAGAGGGTTGGTGTCAGGCAGGCGGCCGGCTGTAAAACCTAAGCCAAAACCTTGAGCAGTATGGATTGGAATGTTGTCATTCTAATCACTCTCTCCGTTCATGGGTCTATCGACATAGTCCGTTACGTCTCTTTTCTATACATTAATTCATCACTAGCACCTTTACGGTGTGATGGATGATATGAATCAAAAGGGAGTGGATGGCTTGATGACGTCTGACATATGAATGGAAGAGGAGACATACTGCGCCGACCCCAGATAGACTGGGAACAGGGCAGGAAGAAAAAGAGTACGTATTCTTTGGCTTTGTACAGTATCCTATGGCATTGAAATGTCCAGTTTTTTTTTTGGCAATGTCAATTCGAGTGTAATACTCTATCTACAGTTGAAATTAAGCTTACTTAAGTTTAGTTGCCTGCCTGGCATTTTTTCTTATATACATACATAAATACATACGAAAAATCACGCCTATATCCCCGAAGGGGTAGGCAGAGGTGAATTAACACCCACTTTTCGCCAATTATGTTCGGTCACATGTAACAGGTGGCGAGCCTATTGCCATTATCGGGCACGTAAATCGCAGTACAAATTTATATTGCCAGGTGGTAAGAGAGAAATGCTGCTGCCCATTACTCATTGCTGTCTTCACCCTAGTCGCCTTGTACGACACCCACGGGAGAGTTGTATTCTACTCTGCCGTCACCACACGCCCACTTTTCTTATATTATTACGATAAATAACAGTAGTAGCTATACAAGCAACCAAACTGTGATACGTTTATCTTCAACTGTTGATAGAATATTGAAACGGGCCCAATCAAGGTGATTATAACAAATTACCTCAATAAAAGGAACAGGAAACATAATGCGGCCCCAAATAACCCAACGAACAGGACTGGAAGATAATGATGACCCTAAATGAAAGGCACAAGGATAATCAGCCCCTCTATACAAGGCTTGTACACAAAACTGTGATGCGAACTGAATCAGATGCTGTCACTGTCACACTTCATTGATAATAATGGGACAAAAACACTTTATTTAAGATGCGACGTCACATAGCACTTTTGTGTATAAGCACATAGACCGTGATGGAAAATTTACTATTCTTTATAGTAGCGGACGAAGGCACATTAAAGTCTGTAGAGAAATATGGGGAGAAAGGTTTCTGCAGACAAATCAATGTCATTTATTCTATATATCTATATCAGAATAAGTGATCTTCGAATATAAGTTAGAACAGTCACAGTAAATAACACTGTTCAACCAAATCAGTGATTTGTCAATTTTTAAACCCTAGTGTGGCAGAGGTAGGAGACACGCTTAATCTAAGAGAGGGAGAGAGAAAGGTAAAGAAAGCTATTCGTTTGTGTATGTGTAGAATGTGGAAGTAAGCATCCGAGGAGTAGACCAAAGAGAACAGAGAATACTGATGAAAAAATCTAGAGATTTGAACAGAAATAATCAAAGGTCTCATTTTTTAAGCTTTACTAGATTGAAGAGAGACCTGAAGCTCCAAACCTAGCAACAAGAATAGCAGAAAGATATTATAGGCATATAAAATTTGGAACAAAAACATAAAATAATCAATAACATAAGAGTTCTAAGGTTTAAGACATAATCCTTTTTATAGATTCGATTCAAAGTTGTAAATCTACACACACAAAACAAGGAGCAGAAACCAGTCAATATTATGATAAACCCGTCACAGCTACGGGTTTCAATGGAAACCACGATTCATTAAAGCGGAAAATTGACTTTACATAAAATCCACTATAAATACTGAAGCCTAACGATAGCCAATTAATTTTGTTATAGAGCAAAGGTGAGTTCTCTCGTTTATTACACACAGCATTTATATGGCACTGATAACAATTGAAAGGTGATATGCTATACTGCAAAACGCCCCGTAGCATGGAACGTGGACAAAATCTCCTCGGGGGAAAGATATTATTTTCCTCTCGCTCCAACTCCAACTAAATCCCGAGACAAGACACTGTCAAGTACTGGAGAGAGATTTTGTCCACGTTCCGTGCTTAGCGCTATAGCCGGCGATTGTGTAAGATAAGCCAACGGATACCCTCGCAATGTACTTGGCCTTTTTTTGTTAGACAGGAAAGCTCTTGCCCTTCATCTCCCTGATGGTAAGTGACGATAAGGGCTGAAGATGGTATCGAGCTTCACCTGGAACCCTCAGCCACAGAGGGGCTGGCCAGCTTATCACACATTGTCGGAACACAATGCTGTTAGCACTATTATTATAGCGACAGATTTTGATAAGATGGTGGCAGCTGGCCAGGCGGACTCGAAAGAAGTCCTACCACCAACCAAACCGTGGACAAATTTGTACCCCCAGGGGATCGAACCCGGGACCTCTGGATCTTCATTCCGGTGGGCGAAACACTAGACCACGGAGGCGGCTTTCAACGTGTAGTGTAAAGGTTAGAGAAATTTCGACAAGTTGATTAAAGTCTTGGGTGGCTGAGTGGTTTAGGCATCTGCCCGGATTGCAGCGGACGCGTCTTCGATTCCCGCATCAACACTATATGTTTAGGAAATTTTTCTAACCACAATATTTCTTAAATTACTTACACATACATACACATACATAAATCACGCCTAAATTCCCGAAAGGGTAGGCAGAGGTGAATAAGCACCCACATTTCACCAATTATGTTAGGTACCATGTAATAGGTGGCGAGCCTATTGCCATTTATCGGGCACAAAAGTCGCAGTACATTGCAAGGTGATATAAGAGGAACGCTGCTGCCCATTCCTCACGACTGATTTATCCTTAGTCGCCTTGTACGACACCCACGGGAGAGATTTGGGATGGTGACAATTGTATTCTACACTGCCGTCACCACACGGCATCTTAAATTACTTATGTTCAATATATTTTGTTTCTCTGTTGCGTCTCCATAAATGTTGCCTTCATTCTTTCTTGCAAATGCTGGTAAAACTGTCGTGTCACTTGTTTCAGGGGCCAAGATGATCACGAAGGGCCTGTTCGTTTTAGTGGTTCTCAGTTCGGGGTGCCTCTGCAAGAAACCACCACCTCCAACAACAGCACCCCCAACAACCCCAACAACTACAGCACCACCAACGCCAATACCAAGATACTCCCACATGCGGTACCTGTTCCAGGAGGCAGCGGCCAAAGCTGAAATGCTGATTGCAGTGTGAGCCAACTATTTTACTTTCAACTATAGTCGTGCGCGACCCTCCTGAGGTACGAGACGTTGGCGGGGACGGCGCACTCTAGATGCTAGCGGGGGCAAGGGATGCGGAGAAGAGCGAGTTTTCCCTCCTCCCCGCATCACCCGCCCCCGCCAACATCCAGAGCGCCCCGTCCCCGCCACCGCCCCTCAAACCGCAGGAAGGTTGCGCACGAAGTTGTCCGATAGTATCAATTAAATTTTATGTCACACCTGACCGTAAAGTGGTCAGAACTTTTCCGCCCGCTGCGAAAAATCCCACTTCTGGGCCAGGGGGTGACATTAAAATATGATCTTACCCCGGGCGATAAAATAGAAAGCCTCAGACCGCATATTCAGTCAAATACTTGCGATCTGAGAGACATTCTTTGTTTTATCCATTGAACTACTATTACTTATAACTCAATGGTTTAATCGCCCTTGGTATACCTATAATCTGCTATAATTCAACTTTTATATCAACATTTATTAACGTCCGTACCTATTCAGAGACGTCAATCAACTTTCAACATCATCATCATAATCATCGCCAGCGTTTTAATGTCCTACTGCCGAGCAGAGGCCTTCCTCAATAAATGGACTATCCAAATTTGAACCAGTAGTTTCTGAGTTTAGCGCGTTTAACCAATCAACCAAACTAACAAACTCTTCAGCTTTATAATATTAGTATAGACATTAAATTGAATAAGCGGAAACTTTTCAATAATAGATACATTTTACAGACATAGCCCAACGGAGTACAACTTACCAAGCGCTAAACGTGACTACATCATCCTCCTGGGTGTGCTTGACGAATTGTCTCAGCGCATGAGCCAAAGCTGCCTGTGAGTATGCCATTATATCTATGCTTTCTCATTATTAGGCCTCCAAACCACATGAGTAGATAAACCGAACAGAATAAAAGCTTCCTATGAACGCCGTCGACCCTGACGTTATGCAACTGGTTGTGCGTTATAAACCGGTTTTTTCCAGTTTCGCCGCGTGTGTAAGTGGCGTGGGTAAGTGGCAGTGGTAGGTAACGCACACACGCCCGTGCCCCGCGTGCTTGTAGTAGTGCAACCGATTCGCGCCGTTGTATGAAGGTTGTTCTCTGTTCCGTTTATTTACTCATGTGCCAAACGTCGCATCTGTGCCAATGAGGAGGTCTGTGATGAAGTGCCGATACGCGGCGCGAGTAATGCCTACATTTACCCACATTTCCTTTTGAAGACAAGTATCTCGAGCGATAACGTTTTCACTCCCCTAAAACTTACAAAATGAGAAAATTTTGGTCTTTTTAAAAAGAAAATAAGGATTCGAAATTTAAACTCGAATTCGAAATAATCTCGTATATGGCGAGAGTTGGCCCCGAGGAGAAAGTTTTTATGTCAAAAATAAAGATAATAGTCATGATGACTAATTTTGAAAAACTACATCATGTTTTTCTTACGCGTCTACTTTATCCAACATAAATTATATTTTTGTAAAATCTTTCGATTTTGATAGAAAAATATGTTTTGAATAATGCAATTTAAAAATTCCGCCAAAACGCTAAAACAGCAATGGCGTCTGTGTGACGTCACTATTCTGTCAAAAGGCCAGTTTCCATATTAAACTAGTGAATTTGATTGGCAAATAAAATGACAAAATGGAGATAACTAAATAATGACGTCACGCGGCGTTTTTGTTTATTTATTTATTTATAGCAACATATAAGCAAATATGGCGGATTGCTAAGTTTTCTTTCGTTTTTATAAAAAAAAATAACAATCACAAGTATAATCTAATAACAAGTGACTAATAAATAAAGAATCTCCATAACCTAAATTATAATCATTGTATCAGTGATTCTATGGTAGTGTCATTATCCCTATTATGTATTTCGATGCTTTTATTGTATGCAACTTTTAACGTAAGCAATTTTTTACAGTGGAGATGTGTTTGGGAGCGAATACTACAGTGTGGTGGATGAAGTGGTCCCAAAGGCCTGGTCGCACCCTGCTAGCATTGTAAAACATTACGAAGAGCAACTTGATGCCGTCAAGACTATAATCCGGCCGGTAACAAAATACGTTTATAAATTTTACTTAGTACCATTATTATTTGAATTGAAGAATGTATGATTTTGATTGAAGATTTGGAAGAAGATTGTATTGAAAAAAGTATGTAAGGATCGTAGCAACTGTAGGCCTATTCGCTAACTTTTTTTGACACTTGAGAGTGATAATCACTGAACTATTTACTGATCCATTACGACTTTACTATAACGCTATTGTGACACTTGTCCTGTAAAAACAGTAATGGATAAGTAAATAGTTCGGTGATCGTCACTTTCAACTGTCAAAAAAAGTTAGCGAATAGGCCTACTGGAAAGAAGTGAATCTGCCTGTACCCCTGTAGGGAAAAAGGTGTGACAATGTATGTATGCATTATGTAATAACATTTTTATTTGAACATAATACATATAAGTATTAGCAAAATGATTGATGACAAAGATGAGGTTGGATAAATAAAAAAAAAATCTCCTAATTTGATCGATCGGTTAAAAAAGAACGCATCATGAGACAATGAGCAGAAATAAATGCTCTTTTATTGCTTGCTAACTTCAGTAATCTTCTCTCTTGTCAGCAATTTAATTAAAATTGATATAGAAAATTGATATACTGGAATTATCAATACTCCTCGGCGTTACGCGTATTCAAATAGGCCATTATAAATAGAATTAGTGCTGTGTGGTGACGGCAGAGCAGAATACATTAGTGTCACCACCCCATCTCTTCCGTAGGTGTCGTACAAGGCGACTAAGGGTAATACAGTGATGCGGCAGCAGCGTTCTTCTTAAACCATCTAGCAATGAACTGTGATACGTGCCCGATACATATTATCTCTAGGACATGGGACCTAACATAATTGGCGAAACGTGATAAGTCACCTCTGCCCTTCTGGTGGGATATGGGCGTGCTTTATGTAGATATGTATGTAGAATTAGAAGTACATACAATTGCTTTCTCTGTAACCTCATTTGATTTACCTCATTTAATTTACCTCATTTAATTTACCTCATTTAATTTACCTCATTTACTATTCGATTTTAATTTGAACATTATATAAATGTTAGAAAAATTAGTACAAAGATTTAGGTGGTTAGAAAAAGAATTTCGAAAAATTATGATCTTGAGGCGGGAATCGAACCCGCGTCCGCTGCTATCCGGGCAGGTGCCTGACCGCTCGGCCACCCAAGACATTACCTCATTTAATTTACCTTTCTGTGTAACCTCATTTAATGTACCTCATTTAATCTTGTTCCAGATAATAGACCTGATAGAAAACACGTGCGGCAAAATCGACACCGGAGCAAAAACCGGAGCACTCAGTTGTGACGAAATCGTGCACTCGAAAGTGGTGACGGAGCCGAAGACGTACCAACAAGGTGCCAAGCTACTCGAGGCCTTGGCCGAGGCAGGCCAGGTATACCTGGACGACCCAAGGTCGGAATTGGCCGACAGACACAGCGTGATCACGTTCCTCTTGACGGAGAAGGAGGCTATGAGACCGTTGGCGGGCGCTGTCTCCATGGTGAAACGGCAGCTCGACGTCAGATTCCGTACATGTTAATAATTCGGGTGGGCTCGCAACAAGTCCTCTCCAAGCTGCGAATAAAGGCATTGGTATTAGAAAGAAAGAAAAGAAAAACGTTATTTGAGACTACATATACAATAAAGATATTAGACATGCATAGGTATTATACACCGTGTCTGCAAAATCGGGTGTTACTTAAATCGTAAAGTCCCTAGTAATTCCATTTATTTGTAAAAAACAGTGAACAATATCTTCACGTAGCTTTCATTCGCAGCGAAAAGCAATGCCTTAATTATTATCGTCTCAGATATTACTTCGAAATATATATTAGACGCTGTGAATCAGAAAGTGTATGTTTATACTTACTTCTGGATGCTCTCCTCCGTATATGTGATCTTCTTACCCCCTTTCCATGGTATCTACATACACCTACATCTTCTTCACCTATTGAATTAAACTTTATTATAAACAATCTCAAGTGATATAAATAGAATCCAAATTTGATAACTATGATTGAATTCCTTTTGTATTTTTAATTAGATATCCATAATATTCTGTTCTACAAAAAGTGACTAAATAAAAATTATTTTATATGCAGCTGTTGTTTCCATTTTAGTATACATATAGTATATGGGAAGTTTGTGTGATTAATTGATTCAAGCTTTAGGAAAATCCTGGCTGGATCGCATCGCATGGCACCGCGATGGCTAATAGCAATGGCTACTTTTTTAAGGAAACCTAAAAGCCTACCTAAATTAAAAAAAAAAAATAATTAAGTTTTAGTCAGAAAGCGGGTAGTGGATATTTGACCCACGACGGTGTCACAAAGCGGATAGTGGATACTGGGCTCTACCGTTATTTTTTTTTTACATACATACATACATAAATACATAAATTACGCCTATATCCCCGAAGGGGTAGGCAGAGGTGAATTAACACCCACCCTTCACCAATTATGTTCGATCCCATGTAACAGGTGGCGAGCCTATTGCCATATATCGGGCACATAAATCGCAGTACAAATTTATATTGCTAGGTGGTATGAGAGAAATGCTTCTGCGCGTTACTCATTACTGTCTTTAACCTTAGTCGCCTTGTACGACACCCACGGGAGAGATGGGGGTGGTGACAATTGTATTCTGCTCTGCCGTCACCACACGACTGGCTGTGCCTTTTCATTGTTTTTATATTATTGTCTGAAATAATTTTAAAATACATTTGCAGCTTACATTATTCACGGGGTACTGTTCCGATCCCCGATTTTGTAAGCGTCTTTCAATCGCTTTCCTCTAGCTATTATTTTCAATGAGTGAGAGTGACGGGTAGACGAAAGCGATTGAAAGAGGCTTAGCACTCCTGCACACGATGCCACCACCGCGCTGTCGCCGTGCCGCTGCCACACCTTTACACTGTAGATACGCGCCGCGTAAAGCACGCCACGTACGATCTTCGTCACTAGCAATGTATTACTAACAACAGTATAGTGGACCGGTAAAAATATTGTTTGAAGGCGCGGGAGCGGCGCGTATATACAGTGTAAAGGCGTGGCAGTGGCACGGTGACGGCGCGGTGGCGGCATCGTGTGCAGGAGCGCTTAGAGCGGTGTTATTATAACCCAGCTGGCGTTTGTGCCTAATGAAATTATAAAGTGCATCTAAGAAGCGGAGTCTAGAATCTTCGTCTGCTGTGAGCTCTGATGAAGCGCCAAGTATTTTATCCAGCGAACTGTTAATATAAAGTCTGAGAGACTGCTTAAAAGTTCCCCGGGAATATTTATTCAAAACCTCTAACTGCGCGTTGGGGGATCATCTGCTATTATGATAATTGCATCGTTCGTAGAATTTATTACTTCTTTTATAAGCAACCACGCTCGGATTAGGATATTGCGTTGTAGGGAGGAGATCGATAGCGCGCTTGGCCTGCGATTGCGTAAACTAAGCAATGTCCGCTGAGGCCAGTCGTTAGTCAGGTGACCTTAAATATTATTGGTGGGTAGTCGGAGGTATATTGACACTTTTCCCTGCCCAGTTCACGTTACTCTTTTAACCCTTAGTCGCTTTGAACGACACCTGTGGTAGAGATAAGGTGTGATGTCAATTGTATTCTGCTCAACCGTCACCAGACGACTAAATTTCATCTGTCATTAAATGCATTTTTATTATATTGTTAGCTATGTCCATGGGCCTAAGAACTTCCCTTGAAATTTCCATGGGCAGGTGGCTCAAAGCGGCATGTATTCTAAAGCGATGTATTCTTCTAAATTCCCGATATTTTACCTCCTGCCTTATTAACTGCTCCCGTGTCCCACACGTGAACAGTCAACTTCCCATATGTCTCCTTAGGTATACCACTATATCTATTATAACAATTTTATACACAAGAGTAGATGTTTTAGGCAACATGTCCTCTTTAGACATTTTACGAATCGATCCTTGTAAAGTCAATATTAATAGATTCCATCGTAACTTTTCGCATACCTACAACAGGCTAATCAGTTTATCATCCACTGCATGTGCGTTAATTATTGACGGTTTTAAACGGAGCGAAGCGAAATTTGTTCCATTTACATGGGAATTAGATTAGCCCATAGAGCTAGTAGATTTAGCAGCACAAACCATCGGGCTGGTCCATTATGTACAGTCTACAGAAAAACGTAATGCCAAACTGGATTTTAGTTTGTCAAAATAATTCAACAATTGAATTGATAATAGAAAGGGTATTTCACCACGATAACGCCTTTGGCCACATTGCATGAAGACGTTAATAAATTTGTATTAAGCGAAAGTAATTGTATGTAAGGATCGTAGCAAGTGGAAAGAAGTGATCTCTGCCTACCCCTGTGGAAGAATGGCGTTTAACCGCCTCCGTGCTCTAGTGGTTCGGCCACCGGAATAAAGATCCAGAGGTCCCGGGTTCGATCCCCAGGTGAGTACAAATTTGTGCTCGGTATGGTTGGTGGTAGGACTTCTTTGAAGTCCGCCTGGCTAGCTACCACCATCTTGTCATAATAATAATGTTAACAGGGGCTTGTTCACCTCTCCTACCCCTTCGGGGATATAGGCGTGATTTATGTATGCCCTTAACGCCACTTACCATCAGGTGAGATGCAAGCAAGCAAGATTCTGCTCTTTTTTATTGTTAGACAAGAGCTTCCTTGCCTAATAATAAAAAAGAGCAGAATACAATTGTCACTACTTCCTTATCTCTCCCGTGGGTGTCGCAAGGTGCGGCAATAAACACGCCGATGAGAAATGGGCAGCATCGTTCCTCTTTACCACCTTGCAATATACGCGAATGACGTACCCGACAGAAGGCAATAGGCCTTAGCACATGGCACTTAACAAAAAAGGCGTTAAATCACTACCTATGTATGTACTTGAGTAAGTCCAAAGATGGTAGGAATCCCACCCCTAACTCTATAAATAGGAATGATCGATGTCAATTAGAAATGATGATGATTAACTATTCAGCAATCTGTGAACATAAAACATTTCCAATAAACTGGTGCGGAGAGATGAATGAAGCTGTATAGACGAACGGGGAGGCCTTTGTGACTCCGCGTTTCGCACACAAATGAATTGAATGTAACAATGGTTTCATTAGTGGACGTAAGGGAAGAAACGCTTTTCATCCCCCATAGAAAAATGATTCTGGAGCCAATCGTTAAGCCTAGAGCGTTGAAAGGTTGTGGGCTTTTGAAATGTGCCGAATAAGGTGTTTGAATTTTATTTATTAGACGCATCAACAATGTAAACAGCGTAAATTTCACAAAATATATAATTTACTGATAAAGTCAAAAGTCAAAGTCAAAATTCATTTATTCATATCTGGTATGATTACTATACACTTATGAATAATCGTCAAGACGCTAGATACCGAAAACCCGAGTGTCCAAGAAAAAAATAGGGGAGTGTGCAGCATGCCTCAGTCTGTAATGATAGGTCTCCCAAACCCGCCCACGCCCCGATCCGCAACGAAGCGCCGACCCTGCCGCGTTCAATACCAAGATGATACTAAACACATCAAGGCCCAACGCTCCGCTAGCAGAATGGCACGCAAGTAGGCTGTAGAGAAACCCACCATTGCACGACTATTTTAGATTAAATTTTTATGAAGTTAGAAGTGGTTACGGTTTGCCATTTACTCTAAATACTCCAGAGTTAATATCCTTGTTAATAATAATAACCCTAATAAGAAAAACCTTAGGACTATAAGCTTATAAACTAATCATCGAATAACGATTCAAAATATTATCCACAAAATAGAAAGAAGTATTCAACTCTTGAGCATTATTTGTATATAATTAAGAACACGTACTTATACGCTTAATTCGACTATTAATACGTATAATTGCATTTCACACTTATTTACATTATCGTCACACGAGAATGCTTATTGTACTAGTCAGTAGAAACTAAGACGCAAGATAGCCAAGATTTTTCTCATGGGAGTCCTAATTTATTATTTCGCAATATGTCTGTATGTGTTATCAATTGCGAATGGCGATCTGTTGAAGTCCTTGGAAAATATGGAAGCCGCCCCTCCATATATGGCGTCTTTTGACTCGTTACGACGGAGCTTGAAGCACTTGATGAATTCGCTGTAAGCACCTTTGTGAGAACAGATTTGCTATTGCTTTTTAAAGTCTTCTTCTTCGTCCTGCTCTGATCTCAGGCTATCTGGAGTCGGCGCAGTATGTTTCCTCTTCCATTCCCTTTTGATTCATATCATCCATCACACCGTAAAGGTGCTAGAGCTGAATGTGTCGAGAGATTGATGAACTTTGGCTTAGGTTCTACATCCGGCGCCTGCCTGACACTAACTCCTTTTTTTGGTATGTTGTTGTTGGCTTTCCTCTACCATTCGGGTGCCCCGAGGTGCTTATTGGTCTACACCGGGCAATCTCCCTTAGTCGACTTTTACGACACCCCTGGAATGAGTTGAGGTTGGCACTTTCAACGTTATTTTTTCGCTCCCAAGCCAGCATGGAAGACCATTCCTTTTCTCCGACATTCCTTTTTAAAGTTTAAATAAGTACCACAAAAACTCATGGGAATTAATTTTCCCATTAATCAACTGGCAAAGGGCAGAAATAATTCTTAAGTCATAGGTACTTAGATAACCGTTTATGTCCGCAGACCTTTTCAGGAGTTGGTGCTCTCAGACGTGCGGAGACAGTACGGCATCTTAATGGGAGTTCTTGCAGGCTTGGTGGAGTATATGAACAGTGATTGCACGTTAGTATAATAAATATAGCCTCTTTCCTTTTCTCGCTGGATACAAAAATTCACCGGGACAATAAAAATAATACATTTTATATCGCTATACGACCTTCAAACTGGTCCCAAGTCTCGGCTGCTAAGTTAATAAAAATTAATAAGTTATAAAAATAGAGAAAGAAAGTTAATAAATGTTCGGAAAGTTCAATTATAGTAATGAAATTAAGTTATCTCTTGACTTCAGACCCCCAGACTACGATCACCAATACCTGCCGACCGTGGATACTTTGGTGCCAGTTATCTGGCAGCACCCTATCACCGCCGCTGAAAAGATCGCAAACTTCATCAATGACACACACGAGTCAGTTAAAGTGGTATGTAGGTAAATTTTCTGCTGCAATTTTTGTATTTTCTACCTAGACAATCGAACTTATGAAATAAAGCTGGTCTATTATTAGGCCGGTCAATTTAGACATGCGAAGGTACATAAATGCCCACCAAGTTAAAAATCAGAAGATTGTTTAAAATAATATATGATTAAAAAGAAAACTTGTAAGTTACTCATCTTTCCCCTGTAAGGAAAAAAAATATTCAAGGTCAAAGGTCAAAAAAAGATTTTCATCAAATGGTAAGTTTTATTAAACAAATACTTCATATAAAAATTGTCGATTATTAAATAAATTATCTACAAAAATGTTTCAATACTTTTTTTCCTACGAGCAACCGTTTTTGAGATATAACGATTCAAACAGTTGTAATCGTTACGATATGCACACGTTTTCACGCCACCTATGAGGTAGAGAACTTAGCGCGGTTTTTCCAGTAGGCCTATTCCACGGATCAGCTGTGATCCTGTGTAATTTGAAGCTATTGCAAAATAATGTTCATATAAGCAGAGATTGAAAAGATAAAAGCAATTTAAGTTAAAAAGTAGTGAAATTTAATCGTCTGAGTCGTAACTTTCCAATTCTTCTTCTTGATCTTCGGTTGTGCTCTAATATTGAATCACCAACAGTGGAGGATCCGTTTGATTCCAACGAGGCGACATACGACTGTCGCCTCGTTGGAATCAAACGGATTCAAAGACTATTAGCGCATTTTACTTGTACTCAGGATGAAGAACAACAAGACGAACAAGAACAAGAAGATCAAGAAGAAGAAGAATTTGAAAGTTACGACTCGGACGATTCAATTTCACTACTTTTTTGAACTAATTATGACGATTACAACTTTTGGAATCGTTATATCTCAAAAACGGTGGCTCGTAGGACAGTCCACCGTTTTAGAGAGATAACTCATAATAATATTATGATCTACAATTTTTGTCTTATGTATTTTTATATTATAAAACTTACCGTTTTGCTTAAAATCATTTTCTTATATTTGACCTTGAATAAAAAATTTTCCTTACAGGGGAAAGATGGAGAACTTTCAAATTTTATTTTTAATTATATTTTAAACAATCTTAACGATTTTCAGCTTGGTGGGAATTTATGTACCTGTACCCTTATTTTTTGGTGTAATTTGACCGGGCTAATATAAGATGTAAACTAACTAACCTTATCTTTGTATAATTTTTAGAAACAAGTTTTATCAGAACTAAATGATTCTGCTCAATTTAAATAATTATTTAATTCATTCCAAAAGTCAATCAAGTTTTAAGGCTGATTGGTTGATTGAGTAATTAAAGTAATAGGTTGATTGAGTATTCGCGCACATAAAGCGCTAGCCTTTTTGAACATGTTTCTAATATAAATAATTTCCTTCCGATATTTTTTCCATTTTTATGAAGTCATTACCATTATTTTTCCAAACTTTCCTTTCAGATAAAGGAACTAAAAGATTACTACTGCAAAGAAATGTCACAAGCGTCCTGCGACAAAGTCATCCATATAATAATAGACCAAGCCGATATGTACAAGAAGACGGCCAAATTACTTCTTCTCGGTGGAGAAATGATGAAGATATATGAATCTATCAGTCAGTACGAAGCTGATCTGCGAAATTTTGGAGCTATTCCTCTACTTATAAGGGGGAAAGACAAGTTTAAACCTATTGTACTCAAGGCAGCGGAAATCTATAGAATCATGTATGGCAAGATTTGTCAACCTTAGGATGTTTTGATTACAGACTTTTTTTTTTCTCCTTCTACTTATTTTAATATGCCACTCCTAAAAGACTCAGTATACAGGTTAATCTGTCTAGTCCCTGTCGGTCGTTGAAAGATTGTGTATAGCTTAGGAGAAACTACATACAATACATAAATACATACATACATAAATCACGCCTATATCCCCGAAGGGGTAGGCAGAGGTGAACTAGCACCCACGTTTCGCCAATTATGTTAGGTCCCATGTAATAGGTGGCGAGCCTATTGCCATTTATCGGGCACAAAAGTCGCAATACTATTGCTAGGTGGTATAAAAGTAACGCTGCTGCCCATTCCTCATCGCTGATTTATCCTTAGTCGCCTTGTACGACACCCACGGGAGAGATTTGGGGTGGTGACAATAATTGTATTCTACTCTGCCGTCACCACACGGCAAACGAGAAACTATGCTATATTTATTTGGCCAGCGAGGTGGGTTATGACCCAATTTCCCTGTATTCTTTTATATCCATAGGGAAGGCCTGTGCCCTTTTGGGGATGGTCTTCAGAAGACATTTTTGAGAACAGTGTATTTTTGAAAAATATGTAGGTTTGGTTTATTGACAGCACAACGTTATTAAATATTCCAGCAGGTATTCGGTTAGATTGTCAGAGACATTCAATAAATTTCATTTGTGAGTGACAAATTATTTCGTTTTACAATACTCATCGTACCAAAGACTGATGGACGTTAAGCACTAACAAAACAACAGAAACTGATATCG
Organism: Cataclysta lemnata; assembly: GCA_963931975.1. Classification (NCBI taxonomy): domain Eukaryota; kingdom Metazoa; phylum Arthropoda; class Insecta; order Lepidoptera; family Crambidae; genus Cataclysta; species Cataclysta lemnata. Next base: position 2,843,866 of record OZ008342.1, read on the forward strand.
AAATCAATATTTAATTACTCAAATTGCTAACAGCAAAATTCACTTCCAACTCCAATCGGAGGAGCTTTCACTCCGATGCTCGATTAACTCCGAAACGGTTTTGAAATTGTAAGGAAGACTGATAGGGCCGGGCAGCGGAAACAGGTACAGTTCTTCGCACATCAGACGAAGCAGTGCCCTGCCGAAATGACTTCCACCATGAGGAATTAGAGTCCAATGAAAGCTGTTGGAAATATCGCAAGGGGCGAATTGCTTCCTGTCCAGACAGGCACCAACAGTTGTCTTTATGACAAAGCACGACTCAATGGATCAGTGAAAGGGAAAAACGATGTTATTGGTCAATCTGTGTCAAGTCAATTGATTATCATCGATAAGGAAATTGTATTCGTAAGGATTTTTGGAAGTTTAGTAGGATACTTGATTACCGAGATGTTAGGAAAAATTATTACAGATAAAAAAATAGGTTTGCCGTGTGGTGGCGGCAGAGCCAAATACCATTGTCATCATGGTATTTGGCTCTGCCGCCACATCATCTCTGCTGCAAGTGTCCTACAAAGCGACTAAGGATCAAGACAGCAAGCAGCAGCGTTCCTCTGATACCACTAGGCCATGGAGGCGGTTAAAGTCCTTCTACCAATAGACATGGTCCAGAAAAAATATCAGAACATTTCTGAGTCTAAGCAGTATTTAATAGTTCCCGAAGAATCTTACTTCTTGCAATATGTAAGAGTCATGTTAAGCGTCCATTGAACCTACTACGAACAGTTACATGATAAGTTATTCATAGCGCCACCAACAGTCAATTATTTTCTATTTGTAAGTCAATCGATATGATACTAATTACTTTCGCCACAATACTTCCAAGGAACTCTGCTGAATACTTTCAAGATAATTGGTACCCGTATCACAACTTGGTTTAACTTATCAATCGTAAATTTTTCAATACAATCTTTGTGTAACACGTCCGTCATATTTACCTTGATCATCAAGGATTTGGTCCGTTATAACCTTGATTTTCAAGGATTTGATTGGACAATGAAATACATTTATAGCGATTTGCTATTAGGTATAGTGACATCCATTGAGCCTTCCCAGAAAAACTTTCCGCCGGCATGACCAAATTAATGCCACAGGTGAAATAGCGATGTTAACGGCTCATTTGCCTATCATAGCAGCAGATAGCGACAGAAATAAGGGCTTAATCTATATTAAAAAAGCTGAAGAGTTTGTTTGGTTGAACGTGCTAATCTCAGGAACTAGTGATTCAAATTGAAAAATAATTTATGTGTTGGTTAATCCATATATCGAGGCTGTATAGGCAAACTCTAGTATTAAAAATATTTGCACCCTAGCGTTATTCGCCACTCAATAGAATTCTGAAAGTTGAGCATGATGATGACAGGAGCCATATAGGTTTTTATTTATTCACGGTTCTTTTTCTGAACTAAAAGAGAACTTTTGATTTAGAAGGGATCTTTTACCGAATAAATACCTACAACATTCTTTGCTTGTTACTACAAAGTTATACTGTATAGAGATTTTGGTGGTTAGAAAAAGAATTTCGAAAAATTATGGTCTTGATGCGCTATCCTGCTTATCCGGGCAGGTGCCTGACCGCTCGGCTAACCAAGACACTAATTAACTTGCCGAAATTCTTCTAACCTTTACACTTCACGTTGTAAGCCAACGTATACCCTCGCAATGTAGAAATAAATTTCAAACATTCCAAAGCAGATATTTTTACAAATACCGTGCGTTCGGTTAAGCTTGGGTTTGCTTTATAAAACTATTCGATTTTGATTTCAACATTATATAAATGTTCCCGCATCAAGACCATAATATTTCGAAATTATTTTTCTAACCACCAAAATCTTTGTACTAATTTTTCTAACATTTATATAATGTTGAAATCAAAATCGAATAGTTTTATACTGTATATCTATTTAATATGTTTTCACACTTAAAATTTGTGAGTAATTAGATAATATCTGAGGTAATAGTACCGCAGAGTACCTACGGTCAGCCTCAAAAAAAGATTAAAACTCTCTGGTAGGTACATTGTTGCAATAATTGTGTATCCAATTTATTAGGAACTATTCAAAAATATCAAATTTCCATTGTAATGTTGTGTGAATCTGAAAGTTGTTCTGTGAAACGGATTGTTGAAAATAACAGGACACTTTTTGGTCACTGCAAAAATTTTTGGAATTCGTTCAGACCATCAAACTGAATTTCACCATGGGAGCAACTCCAAATTCACGAAAAAATATCAGCTGTTTCACACAAAATGATAATACCCACTTGACCCAAATGTATGAAACAGCTGTTATTTTTTTCGGAAAATTGGAGGATTTTGTAAAATTCTATGTGCCACATAGAATTTTACACAGTAGGTATAACTTCTAACCACAGCTCACGCACTGGTCTCCGCTCAATACAGTGTCACCATCACCAACTTATCTAGTCCTTTCCTGATGTCGCCAGTGGTGAACAAAGAGTGTCATAGAATTGTCAAAATCCACGGATAAATTATAGTTCCAATTTTCTCCGCCTGACAAGATAAATTGGTGCCACTGTACTGTATGCTCATTAAGGTCACAGCTCATTAGTGCTAGGCCCGGCCGTTAGGTGCTCGTCGCTTGGCGTCCACTCGTTGTTGGCAGGTGGTACACGGGTGGAAGCCGCGTTGTCAACCAGTAGATCTAACGTCACTATCCCTGGAGTCACGAATATCATACTAAATTATATTTTCGAATTTCTGCGTGCTGCTCAATTTTTCTTAATCCATTTTGAAAGCAAAAACCATACGTCCGACACAGCAGAAAGGAAGGCTCGAAATAACGGGTGCGTATGGTGATTCCCCTTGCATTGTTTTCGCGTCAACCATTCACGGGCCGTGCGTGATCCACTCGCTGTCTGCGCGGGGACGGCTTACGGCTAAGGCGATCAGTAGTGTGATTCTGTAAAACCTTACGTTTGACTTCGAATCTTATTCCGCAATGAGTTTTTAGATTGGCATTCTAAAAACTCCATTGTGGATTCGAAGCTATTGCAGAGCTACATTTGCGAGCGCGGCAGCGAGTGGAACTAAGGTGACCGTAAAATAATGTATGGGGTGACATACGAAACGGCATTCTGTAAGGGAATTCCCCTATCATTCCTACCGTCTAACTCGATTGCTGAAGCAAAAGCTACAAATATTTTTCGATGCACATACCTACGTATTTAAATCACGCCTATTCATCTCCAAAGCCGAAGGTGTGTAAATTAACACCCACATTTCAATAAGTACCTATATTAGATTCCATATAAAAGGGGGCGGGAGGAGGGCTCTATCTATGTTTATGACGTCATGCCGTCATTTAGCACCAAATGTAACTAAACTATTAGCGATAGCTTTGAACGAATGATCACCGAATGATTTTGTATGAATTTGGAAGAAAATCCGTACCGCCTAAAAAGTCAAGATGGTTGCTAGCTAAATTGATAGCCGTAAGCAATGCATTGCTTTAAAGCTATCATCAGCAATCGAGTTAGGCGGTAGGCCCCCCGGTGACGCTAGAGGTAACGGAGTTGATGTAGTAAGCGCACATAGATAAACCCAATTCCATACTAACCGCACGAGACGAGTCGGTGGCTTCAACAAGCTAGTACCTTTATATTATAATCTATGATAACGCCCTTATCCACTAGTTCAAAGATCTCTCGCGTACGTAACGAGATAATACCTCGGACGGGACGTGGACGGGACGGGGACGTGACTGCCTCGTTCAAAACGCCCCGTGAGTGCTACGTTCGCGACCCGTCCGTGACTTAGTGACATATGTCCTTCATGGCCTTCATTCATAATCATACATTTTGTATGAAACGATATTTCTAAAACTTTCCGTCCCGTCCCCTTCATATAAAAACCAGTCACGTATGCAGAGACCTTAACTGTTCTAATTTTAGTAGTCGTGCTACCTAAGAAGCCGTTTCACGTTCGCCACGGCCTTAGCCAAACTCCTCAAAGACTCTTTGTCAGTCAAAAGGAAATGAATCACTTCATTTCTATCAGCCACTTTCCAAAGAGGATCGGCCAGATAAATTTTCCCTGCCTTAGCCGCAGCCAGTAAGACTTTAGCTGGCTTCTGATATTTCTCTGCATCCAGGCGGGTCGTCAAATCGACGATTATATCACAGTCAGTACTGTCTTTAGAGGAGCGAAGAGTTATCGGTGCACAGAAGCGACTTATGAGATCAATGACCTGAAACAAGCAAAGTATTTCGGTTCATCATCATCATCATCACATTGCAGTGGCATAACGCGCTTGGTCTGCGATTTCGTAAATCTAAGCAAGTTGCTAAGGCCGGTCATTAGATGGATAACCAAAAATGTATTATCACGAGTTCCTCCATGCTTCGGAAGGCACGTTAAGCCGTTGGTCCCCGATGCATCTGCAGTCGTTAATACCCACCAACCCGCACTGGGCCAGGGTGGTGAGTTATGGCCCAATCTCCCTATATTCTTCCATCCATATTAAAGGCCCGTGTCCCAGCAGTGGGGACATTAAAAGGGCTGGTGATGATGATGATGCTACTACCATCAGAATGCTTCTTGAAGAATGCTGCGTGTACCTTTTTCGTATTAGGCTTTTATGCTAATGCGAATTTCCTGAAGATTTTTTATCTCAAAGGCTGTTATTTAGTTACCGAAGAATCTTGCGAGAATGCTTTAAGTCGGATCAATGCTACGCTTGACCCTTCTGAACTGTATAATGAGGCATCGAATCGCGCCATGTAAATAACTCCCCTTAGACCTTTTCGTCCTTCACTAAATACAATCATAAAGTAAGGAACTAATAAACTTAACTAATCAAGCAACCATAACACTAAGATTCTCGTTCGAAGATATATTCAGTTGCGTAAGCATAATTTTCAAGCGAGCCTTAGATTTTAATTGAGAATGGCAAATTTAAGAATCAGAATTGTTTTTAAATTCATTACTCTATTCAATCTTACTTCATCATCATCTTCCGGCGCAGCATGATTCATCTTGCAATCAAATCCGCAAGAACTCATCAAGTCATTACTTAAAGTTTCATGTAATACATCCTATTTTATTTTGAGAGAAAGCAATTGTCACCGCCCCCATCTCTCCCGTGGGAATTGTACAAGGCGACTAAGAGTAAAGACAGACAGCGACAGCCAGCAGCATAATGGGCAGCAGCATTCCACTTACGGCGAGCTCCAATATTCTATGAACAGTTGAAGATAGACGTACTACAGCTATGTTGCCTAGCAACTTCTGTTATTTATCGTAATATAACAAAAAATGCCAGGCAAATAAACTTCAGTAAGCTTACTTTCAACAGCTGTAGATAAGAAGAAGAAGACAGGAACCCGCCGTTAAACCACCTACCAATACACTGCGATTTTATGTGCCCGAGAAATGGCATTGCTTTGTTGAAATCTGTCTAAATCGTATTGTACACCAATCAAAGAGTTTCTTCTCCCTGCCCTGTTCCCAATCTATCTGGGATCGGCGCAGTATGTTTCCTCTTCCATTCATATCGGTCAGACGTCATCAAGCCACCCACTCCCTTTTGATTCATATCATCCATCAGACCGTAAAGGTGCTAGTGATGAATGAATGTATAGAAAAGAGACGGAATGGACCATGTCGAGAGACCGATGAACGGAGAGAGTAATTGGAATGACAATATTCCAATCCATACTGTTTAAAGTTTTGGCTTAGGTTTTACAGCTGGCGGCCTGCCTGACACTAACCCTCTTTGGGTATGCTGGTAGTCAAAAAAAAGTCAAAATTCATTTATTCATATCTGGTATGATTACAATACACTTATGAATCGTCAAGACGCTAGATATCGAAAACCCGTGTGTCCAAGAAAAAAAACAGTGGAGTGCGCAGCATGCCTCAGTCTGTAATGATAGGTCTCCCAAACCCGCCCACGCCCCGGTCCGCAACGAAGCGCCGACCCTGCCGCGTTCAATACCAAGATGGTGGTACTAAACGCATCAGGGCCCAACGCTCCGCTAGCAGAACGGCACGCAAGTAGGCTGTGGAGAAACCCACCATTGTCAACGAGTTATGACATTGCAGGTACATTGTAAATTATGCACCAAATACAATCCCACAACTCGCCAATCACATAAACCGAAACATGCCGCGCACTACCAATCAACCCCCCATCCCCCACCCTACCTATACGGACACACAAGTTTTCAATATCTAGCGAAAAATCTACGCCATCCGTTCGTAAGCTACCGGGAGGCCCTGTTCTGAGAAGAACGGGCAAGAAACTCAGTCGGGTATTTTCCTCCCTTAGTTACATATATAATATATAATCTAAATTCAATATGCTGTTGTTAGTGGTTTGCCCTCCACCATTCGGGTGCCCAAAGGTGCTTATTGGTATACACCGGGCAATCTTCCTTAGTCGACTTTTACAACACCCATGGGATGTGACGGGGCTGGCCTATTCTACGTTATTTGTTCGCTTCCAGGCCAGCATAGAAGACTTCACTAATCAAAACGTTTATTGGAACAAATTACCGGCTTTGTCACATCTTTGACTGTTTCAGCTAGACTTTTGAATCCAGCTAACGCAACTGCCGGTTGCGTCCAGGCTACAGGAACCGTTTCATTCACAACATCGTAATAGAAGTCTTCAAACACATTTCCGCTGCAACAAATTGATTTTGGGCTAAGGATTAGTATTATTGTAAGATTAGTAGTTAAAAGGACACAACAAACACAGAGACAGACAGTATAAGAAAATATCGAACATAAAACTTATTCAAAATTTCAGCGTTGACTACCTGACTGACATCCATTGGGCATCTAGAAACATCGGCACGCAAATTGCTCATACTAGCTTGATGCAACATAACATGGAAATAATTTAACCAAATATTAGGCTAGGCAGAGAGCGGAGTCTAGATGGCTAATGTGGGTGTTGACACGCAACACAAGCGCTGCCGCTCCTGACTAGTGACTTTCCTATCTGCAATGCAATGCTTTGGAACCGGCACCCATGAAATACTAAGACCTTTCGTCTCATCTTTATCACCATTTGCAATATGACTCAAATGTCATAATTTAAAATTTCCAAACAGGTTTCTAAAAATCTAACTACTCTGATTTTCTTGGTACTTACAAACAGCTTTCGCTCATACGATTTGTTATATCATCGAGAACTGCCAGAAGAATGGCGTAGTCTCGCTTCGGGCTTGGTATATTGTACTCGGAAAGGTCTGATCTGGAATAGAATAATTGTACTGGTCATACGGCGTGTCGCACTGAGATTCTATTAGCTCCATGGTATGAATCATGAATCACATTAGATTCTTTCTTTTGGATCCGTGCAACACCCGATTGAAAAAGGATTCTCGTGTTTGTCTCTTCATAATCAACAGTTCTTCAATATCCTATACATATATCATAATAACCATGACTTGCATAGGTACGATCACACGGTTGTCTGTCTTCATCACGCAAACAATTCACCCTACCGGGATTCAAACCCGGTATTTCATGGCCAACAGCCAGTGATCTGACCATTACCAATTATGATCACTTGGTTTGGCAAAACTAAGAATAAATATTCTCGACCATCGCAGCCCTAAGGTGCTTTTGGTCTACACAGGGGAATCTCCCTTATTCGACTTTTACGACACCCCTGGGATAAGTCGGGGCTGTCCTATTCTATGTTATATTTCGCTCCCAGACCAGCATGGTAGACACAAAACGCCTTACACTTTCACAAACTCCCCGGCTTGCCACATTGCTTTCTGGTACAAATACCGCGCATGGGAATATTCCGGCACTGGATCATTCTTGCTGAAGGCACCGGTCCAGACACTCAGTGCTACCAATAAAACTTCATTGAACATTCTCCTGAAAAAAGTAGGTAGGCAATAAGTAATAAACCTCTACCTCGAACATTCGAGCGGAGCTTCCAAAATGACTTACTGGCGCAATAGAAAAGTGATTACCTAAGCTAGGCTTTTGTTAAGTCGGTAATGAAGCGGCTAGGTATAGCCGCTTCTAGTACATACCAATCCGCACTGGACCAGCGTGGTGGGTAATGGCCCAATCTCCCTATACTTATTCTTTCATCCATAGGGAAGGCCCGTGCCCCAGCCGTGGGAACATTAAAAGGACTGATGATGATTTAGTCATTATAAGCTTTCACTAACATTATTATGATGCTAAACGTTTAGGATGTAGTGATGTCACTACACATCACAAACGTTGAATAATAACTACACCACTATACCACTACCGCCCACCCCTACCCAATTTCTAATAAGTAGGAACTTACACAAAATCACCAGAGACTCGTGTCGAGTAAATAAAGTTCAGTTACTTGTTTTCTCTCAAAAACAACATTACCTTTATCATTATTAAAACGTATTAAACCTCAGTTGTTATCGTACAACATATTTTAATTGAGATAATTTTCTTCGCTAGTTACATAGTCAACGTTAATAACATAAATGCGTGACTTTATTGTTTTTATTTGATAAAACCAATGTAATATACAGTACATACCTACCCGTTTTTAAGTTCATATTATTTGTCATCTAATGTGTTTCAAAAATTGGCTTATGTTTAAGTAACATCAACTATTGTTATTTGAGTGTTATTAATGCTGTTGAAACATTGTTAAATATATTAATAAATAAATATCCTACAATACGATTCTATATCTACCTATTGAAATTGTCGGTTAACGTGTAGTATTTTTATGTGTTACGACTAATGATGTTCCAACTACATAGTTGGTATAGGTAAAGCCGACTATCCGGTTACTTACTTTGTATGTTAATGTAGACAGGGTTCATTTGTGGCTCCAGTGCCACACATTATTAGATATCCTTTGTTTTTAATATTTAGCGTAAGACCAAAAGTTAAACTCGATAAATTTCTAATGCCTCTCCTCCTCTCTAAAATAAATGATAATGTTTTACAAAGCTTTTTACGGCAATAACGGTTTAAATGACCGATTCGGACGTTCTAGTGTTAAATACATGCATAGGTAGGTACCTGTACAGTGCATAAAAGCTAAAATACACTAAATTAGAATTGTACATAGGAAGGACGCAAAAAAACAACCTTTACACATCACACAAATTTATTTAAAGATACTACATTAATACGCAATCTATCAATTTATCATCAGTCACTTTTCCATGCATTGCTGCATTTCATATATTAAACTCTTTTCATTTATATAAATATCTTTCTCTTAATTATAAACTATATCTTTTAAGTTGAACTCTTTTTTATAAGTTACGATAGTAAATTATACATGAATGATTGCATGACGCTTAGATACTATCCGGTAAGCAGGCGGTCGATCATGTATAGGACAGCGCAAATATTACTTGTGGGATTTTTTAATACAATACGAATCTAATTATGGAGATAAACAGAATATTATCGCTATTATACACCATAGTAGCAATTCTAGACTACGGAACGCTACAAACCATCAGAATTTTAATTTAATTTAAAATTAAAGGCTGCCAAAAAAAAAGAAAAGAAAACAAAGTAAATAATAATTATCTTTGATCGACCACAAGTTTCTCCGATAGCACCTTCACATTCAGGTTAAGGCTCCTAACTATTCTAAAAATTACATTGCATATAACGTTCGAAACCAGAGCAAGAGAATAAAGAAACAATTTGAAGAACAGTTAGTTTTTATACATTGACGTAATATTCAATGTAATTTTCAATAATACAAGTAGCATTTTAGTTATTAAATTCGACCTAACACATCAACGTTGGTCAATTGAGGCGGTCAGAACCAGGAGAGCACCAAAGCTACGCTTTGCAATGTCAGTATTTCAACCAAAATTCAAAATAGAGAGATCTGATTGGTGGATCTCCATGAAAGTTCCGTACTGCATCAATAGCGACCATTCTAAATACAAATACCGCCCGTCGCATCATTCACCAACATAAAATTTAGTTATGTTCACAATGGAAACATAAATTCTGTATTAATGAAAAGGTCAAAGTATAATCTATAGTAATAATTGTTTTATTTTAATCAGTAGCGTTCAGATTTTATTAAACTGTATTTAACAGAATCATGTTGGCTTTTGACTTTGACCATAATTATTAAGGTCATCAGATTTTTGAGAAATGTCAAAAACCCAAGAAAGAATTTTACGTTTATGGAACTTAGCTCAAATAGGTAATAATTACATAAATTAATTTTTATACTATTATGTCTACAGAAAACTATAAGATATGTCGGGAATGAGGTGACTGAGTGTTGATTACAATCAGAACCAATTATAGAATCACAAATCTAGAATGAAAAACAGCCAGAAATTATTTTAACTCATTACTACAATTTTTCCTATTTTTTTGTTTTGGATTACAAAATATTATTTAATGTTTCAAGACCACGCCTAGTTCATCGCAAAAATAATCAAACATGTAAAAATACAATGAATAAATTCTCACGCGGATCTTTAATCTGAAATTTGGTTTCGACTAATCACAACATTGGCGGAATAAACTTACGAACTAGTTATTTTAATGCTGCTAAATAATAATAATAAAAAAAATTATTAGTAAATTTAGTGACTTTGGGAACAAATATTATTCACATAAGATTTAGGTGTTGCACACGAATGACAAACATATTTTATCCCTATTAGAACATCCGAGTGTTTATCCTCGTACGCCACAAGTTTTAATGCATAGTTATAGATACATTGACTACTTCAAATAACAACTTAATGAAATATAAATTTGTTTATTGAACACATTACAAACGTAGCCTTATTTTCAGATATCTTGTAGTTAAACGTCATTGGGCACCAAGAAGAATGTTACTCTAACGGCGATGAGCAATTGTTGCCATCAAATCTATCGACCAATCACGTCATGCTAAAATAAAAAGTTTAAATTATCAAGGACGTGATTGGTCGAAAGACAACAGTGGGTTCAGCTCAACATTTTTCGAGTATGGTGCTATTGTAGACTACAATTGATAGTTTTACTACCTAAAAACGCAACGATTTGCATTAAGATCAAAAACGCCTTAAAATAATTAAACTGCAAAAATTAAGATATGTGAAAATAAGTGAGGCTTCGTACACACTGCATATTATATAATTCTAATAGAATACAATCTGTCTTTGATAAAAATATTTACACACGAGTCTGTTCCTATTCTGAGTTGGTACGACACAAAGGGACAATCAATCTTTACATTTCGTTTTTTAATTAACCCTATATTTGAAATCGGTGTACATTTGAACCGTATTTAATAAATTAATAATTACTATTTTGATTTTAATTTGAACATTATATAAATGGTGCAAAATAATATAAAGAATATTGTGGTTAGAAAAAGTTCGATTTTTTTTATATACCGAGTGGCATAGGCATAAGCCTAGATCGCAGAGAACGTGGCTTCGATTCCCGCACCAAGACTCTAATATTACGAAATTAATAATTTCGACGACTTCTAAAATTATACAGTAATTGCGCAATGGTATAACAACGACATTACAAAACCACCACGATTGCCGTTGGCGTCGGATCAACTCAAATAGAATATATTCGAAACAGATTCATAAGCAAAAACTTTTAATAGAGCAGAATGCTTACAGTATATTTTGACACATCACGCTATACAACCATAACCTATCATTGCACGTAATCCAACAATAAAAACTACTGTACATTATTGCATAATTATAAAACAATATATTAATTGTAGATGAGATGTTCGAACTAACAATATCCTGACAATGTCGTTATAGACAGTGAACTCTACTATGCAAATTATAGTACATTTATCACCAAGGGCGATAAAACATAGAATGTCTCAGATCGCATTTTAATGTCACCCCCTGACCAGGAAGTGGGATTTTGCGTACGCGTAGCGGATGGAAAAGGCCACTTTATGATCAGGTGTTACATAAAATGAATTATAAACTGAAGTTAATCTTGTGTTAATCACTAGTACGTTCAAAATATGAGACAAACGGCACATGGCTTTGTACAGTTTAAATCACACCGTACTAGCCTAGAGACAAAGTGCAAAACAGGTTGAGAAAAATTTAATATTTCCCATAATTGGATCTGCTCTTACAAATATTGAAAATAAACCCGTAGTGAGAAATTTATGTCAGTTCGAACTTACTCTAATTAATTAAAAAGTCTCTTAAGAGTTGACAGCGAAATAAATATGAAAGCCAACGAATATAACAAGCGAATTAGTAATTTTCCACTACGGCGGACATAATCTTTATTTAATAAACGAAATTGTCGCCAGATGGCGTACAAGGTAATGAGATCACTTATAGACCATTATGTTGTATTTACACACACAATTCACATGTTGATAATTTTGAATACGACATATTAATAATAATTAGAAATACTCCTCAGTACAATAATTACCCCAACAAAAAATCCTCGTTATTAAAGTTAATAGTTAATAAATGCAATAGGCAATTTTGGATTAGCTATCTTTGTACAAGGAAACCTTAATGACAATTAGATATATCTAATTCTATATACTAAACCTTTTAAGAAACAATAGCCGGGATCTGTATACTGAAATAAATAGGACATTTTAGAGAATGAGACAGCAGCTACTGTCCCCCATCTCTGAAATATAATATTTATACACTAACTCCTAATTTAGCTGAAACATAAAAAAACACAACATTAATCACTAATCGTTACGTAATAGTACGTTTATTACCAAGGGCGGTAAAACAAAGACTGTATCAGAGCGCAAGTATTTGAAGCCAGAGTTGAAAGCGAGGGCGTTTAAAATGCAATCTAATGGTTTCTTTTTACCGTCCTAGGTAAGTACAGAATGTTGTTACCCCTGACCAGGAAGTGGGATTTTCCGTTCGCTTAGCGGGTGGAAAATATCACTTTCGGGTCGGGTGTGACATAAAAGTAATTTGCAAAATAATCATTCGCACATTGATTGATGCATAAACAGAAAGTTAATTAATTACAGCTTAAAATAATCATCAGTCAAGTGCAAAATACAAATTTATGAAAAACCGCTTTCTGTTCATAGAAAGAAAGCAAAATTGCATCCAAAAATTCTTGATACGTAAAGTAAAAAATTCATTGCATTCCAAACTGGTCATTTGAACATTGTAAAGGACTTGGTTGCTTGTGATTATAAAATATAGGCTATACGAGTTTAACGAATTAAGTATAACACTTTGATTCGTGATAAGCATGGTACAAAATATATTTTTTTCATTTGCAATCTAAATTTTTTTTACACTTACACCCATCATTTAATCCAAAGTAAGTGTGCATTAGCACTTGTGTTAATGATACTAGATGACGGAGGAATTTAACTGGTTTAATCCGTAAAGATATAATTTAACATTTTTTTTAATTTAAATTGGTGGTATCGAATCATCAGGACAAAATAGTAAATTATAAATAAACATTATTTAACTACAAACTAACAATCAGGACTTGAAAGAATGGAAAAGAGTAAAATCTAGACTTTATTTCTGTGATAACTTAGCAGGTTCGTTTTATGTTGTAGTTTATTGGCTGTCGCAACAAAGTCCCTTACAATAGCTTAAAAATTTATATTGTGCTACAATTCACACAAAATAAACGAGCATAAAGTATACAATTATAATACGCATACACAAACTTATGTACATTGATCTAAAAAATACAAATCATAGTGTGTTCTGTAGAAATATTTTTTTTTACATTCTCGGCGTCTAATCAATGAAGAGTATGAAATTTTAGTACTACAGCCAACAGAACGTTGCAGAATCCAAAACTGAAAAATGTCTCAAATCAATTTGCAACTTATCGCGTTGGGTATAATGTAAAAAAATCAATTTAGATATTCATTACTGAATTCATACAAAAAAAATAAACTCTCACTGTTACAGTAAATTCGATCTTATCACATGAGCGACAAATCTAGCTTTGACTAATTTTCAAAAATAGCCTTGTCGCACTTCCGATAGAACACAAAATGCACTGAGGAATGCTCATTGAACAATTCACAGACCAAAAAAATAAACAGCTTTTCCTTGAATTGGCACAAACATATAAATATATTATATTCTCACTATAGAAACGCGAACGCGTACAAAAAAAAAACGTATAATTACAAATTTTCATCTACCCTCAACTCAAGTTCACGGTATATATATTTTTTAATTTATAATAGCAACCATAAACTTTATTAGGAACCAAGGTTTATCTGTACAGAACGTTGATTCATCTTGCTAGATAATTGAGGATTTATCTGAAAGAAGAGCTATCTATACAATCAGAATGCGTCAAGCAAGATACTGGGTAAATAGCTCTAACTCGATATAACAATTTACAGGTTAAATTGTTAAACACTAACCTCAAACTTATATAGGGATCCCATCAAAACCAAAAATATACTGTACCAAGACCTCTGAAATCTATTAACACAAATTCCAAACCAATCAACTTAACAGCTAAATAAGAAATCGCAAATTATGTTCGTGAATTCATAGTTGCATCTTACAAAATGTACACACATTGATGAGATCTTCAAACGGACTTGAGGTCAAATATTTTTACGTTCGGCATCATTATTGTATTTAATATTGTTTTCTTTTGTTGGTTATTGGGTACTACCAAAAACAACATCCTTAATTAGTCAAATCTTTCGAGAACTGCATCCTATCTGTTTCAGAAGACTCATAACGCCCGAACCATCGAGTATCTGACTAAAAATACACATTACAAAATAAGGTGGTAAATAACTAGGTAAACATCGTATATACAACATCTGCCGAGAGCAGAACAAATGATAATAATAAATATAGTACTAATAAATTATTCAGAACAACATACAACACTATGTTACACATACGACAAGAAAAAAGATTTGAATTTTATCAGACGCGCACAAAGAGACCCAGCTTGGCTAGCATGACCACCAAAACACGATATTTTAAAGCCATTTAACGCTTTGAACTGTCAATAATCAGTTAGATTTTGGACAGTTCAAAGGGATAAATGGATTTTACTAAAAGATATAGCTTTAAAGGCTTTATAATATAGCCATTTATCGCTTTGTACCATCAAAAATCCAGTGATTTTTTAAAAAACAACGCGATAAATGGCTATATCGTATCGTGTTTCGTTGGCCATGCTAGCCGGGCAGGTTTCCCTTTAGGCGCCATATTGAATCCCCCCTCTTGATTCGTACGTAGATAGATACACGTCCGTACGTACGTGCGTACGTAGACGCACGTAGAGTACGTAGACGCCGGTTGTTTTATCTGAGCGCGGTGTAGAGATTCAGTACGCTCTTGTTCTCTTTGTGCGAGGGTGTCTTCGAGAACACGTTCCAGAAGCGCAGCGTCTCGTCGCCGGCGCCGGTCACTATCGCCTCGCCGTCGGGCGACAGAGCGAGATAGAGCACCCGGTACGAGTGGCCCGTCAGTTTCGCCACCTGGAGAGCGAACATGATAATGGTGAATCGACTTATTGTGATACATAAATCTAGTTATTTATTTTTATTATTTACAATGAATAAAGGTATACAATGCTTGTGTTGTTGTAGATAATTAACACTAATATATCACAATTACGTTCCCACAGACATATAACACAAAGAAATTCAAGTTAACATAGTTAACATAGTTAACATAAAGAATACACATTATGAGCGTAATGTACTTTTATATTAGCCTACAAGATCTGCTGCAATCCATGTCTTGCAGTGTGCCTCCAGACCGTCTCTCCACCTCTTTCTAGGTCGACCTCAAAGCCTTTGACCATCCTGAGGTGACCATCACTCTGTGGTGACCTTTGCCCAGCGATCTGGATGCAAGTTTTCAATAGTGATACGAAAATAAACAAAACACGTGTCATGTTTTACCTGTGTCAACGAGGGGTACTTCCACACCAGTATCTGGTTTTGCGAATATCCATGCGTGGACACCAGCTCGCTGGAGTGTTTCGACCACGCCAGGTTGCACACTTGTGACCCTGTAACCATACATTTTTTCACTTTCTATTCTAACGTATAGACGAAGGCAGCCCAAAGTAGGCCCCGATAGTGCATAAAACATGGGTATAGTGTCTAAAACGGACACTTTAGTGTGTAAAATTATCTGAAGACTTGATAATTTTTCTGTACGCTTCAATGGCTGGTGCAAATTTACCTTCCCACGTTAGGTACGTATACGTTAGCTATATTTTTGTAAAGGACGAGCCCCATAACCCACCACGCTGACTCAGTGGTGGGTATTACCGGTCAGACGGCTTAACGCGCGTTCCGAAGCACAGAGGAACTTGAGATAAGATAATATATTTGGGTCACTCATTCAATGGTCGGCCTTATTTTTTCACAGGAGAATTCTCGCTTTAGCCATCTCCCCCTCAACCCCCCAAACTATCGCTTAAAGACACTCAAATGTCACACTTAAAGTGCCCGCTTTGACCAAATATGTCCCTCCTCTTCCCCTTATTCTCCTCCCTCCACTCGGACACCGACCTGTGTCGACGCACTGCATCGGCTGCGAGGTGAGCGTGTTCCAGAAGCGGATGCAGCGGTCGGCGGTGCCGCCGCCCGAGGCGAGCAGCCCGTGCTGGTGGGGGGACCACGCGATTGCCTTCACCGCGGCCACGTGCGACGAGTACGTCTGCACCGGCGTCGTCGAGTGCTGCCCAACGGAAACATTCAATCATACAACAACAATGCCACAACTCAATCAAAAAGACTTACTGGCGCACTCAGAGTCACGTCATCTATCTTTAATGAGTATTTAATGTCAAAAATCCATTCAAACCTAGACCATAGACCCGGCAAGAATAGCGACTAGTTTTGAATTGTAATTATTTGACGTTAAGTACTCATTAACGTTATTTAATTTTATTTAACGTCTCTGAGTGCGGCAGTTAGGGCCGATTTCACCGTCTCTCATAGAAACTTGGTTTTGATTAATGCAAACTATGTAGCGTAACTCAGTTTAGAGCATAAACAGAGTTCCACTTCAACTGATCGCGTTTAATTCTGCGGTGAAATCGGCCCCTAATAACATTGCGTGTATTCTTAACTAATGACAATAAGGATTACTTTTGCAAGATAATACATAATCGGATGCATTATACCCCGTTTCTATTTACCTACCTAAGAAATTCTAAGCGACCTGTGTCACAGTTTCAATCGGTAGCTAGTCAGCTCCTCTAACCTCTATACAAGTGCCAATCTATTCAAACGAACAGAATACAAATGTATGAAACTGACGTATTACAGATAAAACATGGCGACCGTCGTGTCAAATGTAAGAATACACACAGAGACATAAATCACGCCCATATTTCCCCGAAGAGGTAGGCCCCCCCCATCTCTCCCGTGGGTGTCGTACACGGTACAAGGCGACTAAGGGTAAAGACAATGATGCGGAATGAGCAGCAGAGTTCATCTTATACACCTAGCAACGTACTGCTATTTTTGTGTCCGATAAATGGCAATAGGCTCGCCACCTATTACATGGGACCTTACATAATTGGCGAAACGCGTTTGTTAATTCACCTATACCTAGCCCTTCGGGGATAAATTGCCATGATTTATGTATGTATGTAAATGGTAATATTAACAAAGCGCGTTACCATCTCAGGCGTATTGCGTACAATTGTTTCATGTCGGCAAATCCGTTAAGGCACATAGCTTGCATGCGAATGTGGAACGAATAATATGCGGGCATTTGACATTCACGGGGCACACGCACTGCATTCATTTATCGTTCTGCATATTGTTAGTATGGTAATGAATGACCTATGTTAAAGTTTTGTATACATTGTTTTATCTAAAGAACTTTAGTGTGAATCTTGATACATAGAATTTGTAATTTATTTAAGAAATTCTAGATTCGGGTTGGCCAAGTCATAGTGGGAGGCACGGGCTTAAGTTTTCAAAAAAAAATCTAATTTTATTTTCTTTTTCAATCAAATATACTTTTCAGCGCCGCCCATCGCGCGCAGACTTATCTGGAGCGCACTTCTTCTAGAACTACAGTGCGTCCACAGTTATTTTACCTGTGACGTTTCCATTTACGTTTCATGTGAGTGACTCCTAACCGATATAGTTGACTATACTATGCATAACGCCAGCAGACTGTGTATGAATTGAATTAGCTCTAATAGGGACACCTCTCATTGCTATAATTACATTTAATTGGTACTCAATCACGGCCTATTCTGTATGATAAACATCTTAATCAATCAAGTAAGTGGTTGTCATCGAGAAATGAAATATTAATATCAATATGTTCTCAATGGGTAATGGGTATCATTAGAACTCATTCACGTCTAAATGTGGCAGATCGTGGAATACGGCATTTCACAACCTGTCTAGTCATATTGTGAACTAAAGTACTACACCGAGATAGATAGGTAGGTAAGAAACAACTTTTACTATGTAGGTACTACGTGCAAAATTGTAAGTTATTTCGTTATTCCAAGTTAATTTACCAACGTTCGTGTATTGGGCGAGCGGTATATGCAGAAGGAAGCCCGTATAACGGAAGATACCAATCCCGCATCAAGACACAATTTATCTGAGCTCTCTTGCTTTGTTATTTAATGCTTATTTGAACACTCATAAATGTAAGAAAAAATATTACAAAAAAAAACGAGATAAATTTTGAATAACTATTATTGTCGTTGTTTGTTTTTGTTAAAATTATGCCCTCATCAAAACAACAAAAGGCTCGCCTCCTACTAAATAAAATTAGCTGGCGAAACGCGGGTGTTAAATAAAACACCTCCGCCCACCCCTTAGGGAAGAAAGGCGGGATTTACATATGTATGTATGTTACACGGCGTCCTACGCCCACACAGGTCGCGCGCCATACGCTCGCCGAAATCCGATCCGCTGCTCATCGGACAAATACGTTATCGTATTGGAAACAGCTGTTGTTTTGACGGCGATTAATATTTGGCACCTCGTCCCGTGAACGGGTTACAGTTATTAGGTGACCGATAAATAAAGTGTTACAAGTCATCATCCTCTCGCCTTTATCCCCATTACATTTGGGGTCGGCATAGCAAAATGCTTTCCTCTTCCATTATCATGTAAAACGCGTCGACTCAGAATTAGCTCTATCTTTCTCATACCATCTTTTACAGATACAGTCTTTCGGTTTTACTCTCGCTCTGGGCCCATACGCGTCTTATCTTAATCATTTTCGTTCTAGTTACATGACATTCGATTCATCGCTTCTCATCATATCATATTTGAAAAAAAAAAAACACTAGACAAATCCCAATTTTAAAATAGTTCGCTGCTGATCCAAAAGCGCGATACGATTGTGCTGAATAAGCTGTCAACGTCACACACATACCCACACTCGTCCTCACGCACAAACACAC
The DNA here is from genome assembly GCA_963931975.1 of Cataclysta lemnata. Taxonomy (NCBI): domain Eukaryota; kingdom Metazoa; phylum Arthropoda; class Insecta; order Lepidoptera; family Crambidae; genus Cataclysta; species Cataclysta lemnata. Next base: position 2,863,271 of record OZ008342.1, read on the forward strand.
GTCCGCAACGCACGCATGCACGCACACGCACACACGCAAGATCCTTACCATAGACCAGACGAATAGTTTGTTGTCGTTGCCTCCCGAAGCCAGCGACTGGCCGTCGGGCGACCACTTCAGACCGCACACTTCTTGTCTGTGGCCTTGTAACACTCTGGACGACTGTACCGCTGGAAAGAGACAAACAAAAGGTTAAATCTAAATTCTTTTTTGTTATGCTAGTAAGGGAATCTCCTTGGCCTTCATCTCACCTGACTTCATCTGTCCTGATGGTAAGTGACGATAAGGGCCCATGATGGAATCGAGCTTCACCTGCCCCCGTAGCACGGGACGTGGACACATCTCTTTCGGGGGAAAGAAAATCTTTTCCTTTCGCTCTAACTTCCACTAAATCCCGAGAGAAAACACTGTCAAGTGGTGGAGAGAGACTTGTCCACGTCCCCGTGCTAGGCCCGCTGGAACCCTCAACCGCAGAGGGGCTGGCTATCTTATCACAAATTGTCGGGACACAATAACATTATTATTATGGCGATAGATTTTGATGTGAAGGCGGCAGCTAGCCAGGCGCGACTTATACCGAGTACAAATTTGTGCTCCCCTGGGGATCGAACCCGGCACCTCGGAATCTCAATTCCGGTGGGCGAACCATTACACCACGGAGGCTGTCAACGTCAAAGCCAAAGTCACTTGCCGTCCCTAGCTAGAAAACACGTAGTCGCATTAGCACAGACACGCTGACATTATGAAGATCGCTGTACATTTAGAACGTGTGATTAGTGACACTCACCGGGCGTCCTCGTGTCCCGCTGCCGTATGTGCCTGTCCCGGGAGCCGGAGCTGAGTATGTCGCCGTTCCACGCCAGAGCGCCCACTCGCGCGATGTGACCTTGCAGCTTCGTCACCTGTGACACACGCACATCATAATCACATCATCTCTTTAACGTCCCCAATGCCGGGGCACACGGGCCTTCGCTATGGATGGAAAAATATAGGGAGATTGGGCCATAACCCACCACGGTGGCCCGGTGCGGGTTGGTGGGTATTAACGACTGCAGATGCAGCTGGACCAACGGCTTAACGTGCCTTCCGATGCACGGAGGAACTCGAGATAATAAATTTTTGGTCACCCATCCAGTGACCCGCCTTAGCGAACAATGCATAGTTTACGCAATCACAGGCCAAGCGCACTATGCCACCTCTTCCTACCCCACCGGGCCTAAATATATATTACATATTTATGTATGTATAATTATATTAATTATGTTTTAAAGACATAACAACACTAAATAAACCTGAGAAACTAACAACAATGATAGATTATCGCTTAGCGAAATCTCGCCGCTTTACAGCACACCGCGAGTTTCCCATAGGCCAGAGGTGCTCAAATGGTCGAAATACCTCTAAAGAACTATTTACACAGATTTCGTTTTAGTAAGGTTAGTTTTTTCATTGAAATTTTAGAGCAGCCCACCTTGACTAAAAAGTGCATATACTATATACTAATAACACGCATGCACCCTACCTAGATGGCAATCGTGCATCACACATACTCTCCGCGGTCCCTATACGCGGCCTCTCGTATCGATCGTAGTCTAACAATATTGAGGTAGATCGCCAGCCCCATAGCACGGGATGTCGAACAAATCACCTCGGGGAAGAGTAAATATTTTCCCCCCGCTCTAATTATTCCCACTAAATCCGTGACAAAACTCTGTCAAGTGGTGGAGAGAGATTATGTCCACGTGCCTTGCTATAGTACTATGGTGATGCGGGGAGGAGGGAAAACTCGCTCCTCCCCGCATCACCGGCCCCCGCTAACATCTAGAGTGCCCCGTCCCCGCCACCGTCTCTCATACCACAGGAAGGTCGCGCACGAACTCGTCGGACTATAGGCCTACAGCAGTTCTAGTTTGAGCACCTATGGCAGCATAGGCAGTCGAAAATCGCGCGGCGTGCGAACGAACCATCGCGCGTAACAAGGTGGCAACCACAAATGGGTGTCAGCGACCTTTGGCTAATAGGCTTGTGGTAAGTACTTACGTACACGGCTATTTGTAGTAATGAGTTGAAACCAATTTGAAATTCGCTACAGTTCTTTGTAGTACAATTTGGACATGCCAGCCAGTTTTATTTCCTACATAACCGTCCTGTACACTAGCTAACAATGATATATCCAATGTTAGTTGACAATAATAATTCAGAAAAGGTTGTAGCAAAAATCGGTCAATGGATAAAATAAATTATATACCCAGGACAAGTGATGTAGGTACAGACAGGCTGTAATAACTTACTGTTTTATTAAAGTCACAGTAAAAATACTTCTTGTGTTACCATCAATCAACATTAAAAATAGAAATTACAAAAAACTGGCAAGAATTTCAAATTGTTACTCAGAATCGATACCTTTTCAAAATACGAACAGCGTTACCCCTGCGCATCACACTTGTTGTTTTTTTAAAGTCATAGAATTATCAACGATTTTCCTTTGCGTTTCAAAAATAAAAAATTACCTAATGCAACTTCTGTCTTTCTGACATAGCAGTGACTTTGACGTGAAAGAGAACACGCGCACAATACCAACCTCTTCGACGACTCTTTGCCAAACAACCAAAAAAAAAAAGAATAATAAGAATACCAACCTCTTTGTTGACACTGACGTCCCACACGCTGATATGGCCCTTCTGAGTGCCCACGGCGACCAGGTGCCCCCTCTCGCTCCACGCCACGGATGTGACAGCGTTGCCTTCCGACGACAGGTCGCAAAGGCGAGTTACCTGACAACCGATTCAGTGGACGTGTTAGTTAGGCGACCTCAAAACAAATCATGTAGTAAACAAGTTTAACGTCAGACTGAATATACAACAGTGCATTTATCACCAAGCCCGGTAAAACAAAGAATGTCTCAGATCGCATGCATTTGACAATGTGCAATGTGAGGCGTTTTATTTACCGCCAGGGGTAAGTTCAAAATTTTATGTCACCCCTGACCAAAATGCCACTTCACGGTGTGACATTAATTAAATAAATAACGCACACCCTGAACAGGGCCCGTAGCCAAGTGGCAATCGTTTCATAACGACAACGTGTCGAAGTTCGTCACGATCGGCCATATTACTTTGGTATGTACAGCGTCTTAGCTTGCGCTACCAACATAACTAGGAACTTACAAAGACGATTTTAGTCACGTGATTTCACGAAGACTTACGTCAAATCCCATACATTTTGCTTTATCGATCTTCGTTTTCTTTGTCGGTATGTTACTTTGTCTAGGCCCCCAATACATACCCAAGCTAGCTTAGTCATACAAAAACTATGGTGATATCAAAAATTCCAGACTGGCGAACATCGCTCAGTTTACGCAATCGCATATGCGAGCGAGATAAGCATCCACTGCGCTATCAAGCTCCTCATCCCCTATATAACAATGTAGTCCGTTACCATTCATTCAATTTGCGCCAAGCACTCCTTTTTCCACTTTTTTCCACTTTTATTAAAGACATGGCTGCATGGGCCAGATCCCTTTGCCGTCCCAGAAAAGGGAAAATTAAAACAAAGCTCCTCATCCTGTGGGGCTAGCACGGAGGCGTGAACAAGTCTCTCTCCGCCACTTGACAGTGTTTTGTCCCGGTATTTAGTTGGAGTCACAGCGAGAGGCAAAGATTTTCTTTCCCCCGAAAGAGATGTACCCGTCCACGTCCCGTGCTACGGGCGCTGCCCTCAATGCCACTCACCTGACTAGTGCAAGCGCTCCACAGATACACACAGCTGCCGAGGCCGACGCTCAACACGTTCTGCGCGGACCAGTCCACCAGGTTCAAATAGAAGTCGTCCTGCAACTCCGGCGCGTCCAGCACCTTGAACGGGATCCGGGATATCTTGCGCGTCGCCTTCCTCGGGGAGCGGAGCAGCTTCTGCGACTTGGCCGACACGGGGGACAGGCTGTACGGCGACGGGTCTATGTTCTCCTGCAACAAGGGGATGGCCAAGTTTAGGATTTGACTCTGCTAAAGGTGTAGTGTCGTTTGGATGGAGTACCTAAAGATGTTTAGTCATATGGAGTAAAGGTTAGAACCGCGACGAGTCTATGTTCTCCTGTAACAAGGACGTGGCTACGTTCAGAATTTGACTCTGCTAAGGCCGCTTTTGTAGACGTTGTTGTCCGGTGAAATAAACGGACGTCTACAAGTGGCCAAAAGGTGTAGTCTTATGAAGTAAAGGTAAATATCGCAGGTGAAAGCAGTGATATCAGCTAACTTTTCATAATGAAGCTATTACATACATTACATAAGATATTCTAGTTCCTAACCGGGCTACCGTCACATTAAATATAATAATAATTACAACAACAATTCCAAAAAATAATGAAGTACTTTGTTTTGTTAATCGATATTCCGCACAGTATAATGCAGCCCAATCGTAATTACATCACTAGTTCCAAAACGGTGGTGATTTAACTGTCACACAAAAAAAATCGTATATCTTGACAAACTCATTACAAATATTAAATGAACCTCATTATAAGGCTGACGACCGTAACAATTGATAAAACACCATCGGTTTATCAAAATACCCATTTGGCGGCCAGACGGTAGAAAAAACTGAGATAGCTAGTAAAGAGGCAAGAGTAGACAAATTATTTCGCGATCATTAAGCTCGCTATAAAGCAGACAGACGCACATACACACCAGCTAATGCACTGAATCGTCGAAATGCAAAAACTTTTGACAAATCGTGGCTAATAACCCTCGTCAAATCCAAAAAATACTAATGGTCCTACAAAAAAAATATCGCACACAACCCATTAGAAAACAATCGTCATCCGAAGATAGGAGACAAAAGTTCATAAAGCTAATAGTTGTCATTCTATAAAAAAGCTTATGACCTAACCAAAAAAACTACCTAGATTTCCATGTAGATTTATTCAAATCATTCTCGAGCAAAAAACCGCCCGTACCTAGGAGGAGACGATAAAAATGAAGATGAGAAATTAGGTACGCTCATCGATCTGAGGAATATTAAATGATATCAGAACGCCACATCCCAAGAGTCATGAAATGTCCTGAAGCGGAGCTAGAGACCTTGACAGGTTGGCTACCCCAGAAGCTTTTGTGTTACGTACGCAAGAAGCAGATAAAAAAATGCGCATTGATAGCCGTCGATTTGTCAGCAATTTTTTTATAGACCTGTTTCAAATTCATCATAGCAACGTGAATGAAGCCGTGTAATTAGTCTTATTGACAAGCTAAATTAAAACACCTGATGATAGATTCGGAACAGCTACCGCCAATTTAGTCTATTGTGTGCGGGACAATGGATATGCGAATTTGTATTCTCTAGCACAGAGAAGAGAAGTCGATTTCAGCATTAACTGCTAACTTCTAAGATTCTGCCAAAATCCTTGAGTTGCTATTTTACTTAAATGAGATTTAGAATGTCCTATTAGTAATTAAATTTTTTCTAACTTGATTGCGTACAGGGATTTTTCCGCTGTGGCGAGTAATCCACTAAATCCAAGAGCAATTTGAAAAGACCACTTCACCACTTCTAAACCTTCACCAAATCCAAATAATTTGGGAGAAGCAAATAAACAAATACCTTCAGTAAAAAAAGAAGTCCAGAACAGGAAGCTTGCTTGGTTGTATAAATATTGTTGAAGTCTATAAGAAAAAGCAGTTGGTGAACAATAATCATAAATAGTTCCGATAGTATATAGTTAAACTCTTATCCAACTATTGAGTGGAGGCTAACATCTGTATTCCTAATTGTATTCTAAATCCGTTCACCAAGTTAAGAGTTTGAGTATCAAGCATCCAAACATGCGCATTTATAATTTTACCTCAACACAAATCACAACCTGAGGAAAAAAAGCTCCAAGAACAGATGTAGTGTTCACACATACAATGCCATTATTTATCAAGCAATAAAACAAGCGTTACCACTTTAATGGTCTCTTAAAATGACACCGCGATGACAATTTCAACGTTAATTTTCGCACTAACAAGTCTCGTTAAATTCTAAGTAAACTGGCTGCAAAAAAATGCACAATTCTTGTGAGAGCATGCCCATACAGAGTGCGTGAACCCGCATTTATAGCGTTTCCCGTGTACCTAATCTAGATGAATAACGCCTTGATAAAGGCACGAAAATTTTGTGTGTCGTAACGTCGCGTCGTGGGCAGCCATTACGGTCTGCGGATTGCACTCATAATCCTTTTATTGTTACAAACATAGGATTTGACAGCGTGGGTGGAAAATATTGGTAGTTTCGCCGCGCGCTCTCCGAAAAATGTATAATTTTTTGGAAACACCAACAAAGGTACACGTCTCAGGTGTCAGATTCGGACAACAGTTTTTACTGCAATGTGTTTCGGCCGGACGGAACAGAATTGGGTTGGGTGACGCCTACGTCAACAAGAACACGGGAATAAAGGGCATAAACTTGAATGTTTAAGTTAAGCGCACTCACAATAAATATAACAGATAAAAGGAAGATTTACACGTAAATACTGAGAGATACCGCGGTAGACGCACCGTTACAATGTCCCAATTGACACATCAACGACGTCAACAATGTTTTTCGTTTATAGGTAATTCAGAAACAATCAAAGCTCTACGAAATCCAAGTATTTAAATACACGATTACAGCACAGATTTATGAATGAACTTATCTCGTACAACCTGTCATGAAACAAGATTGAAAGTGCATCTTGTGCACGGTGTGATCAATTCACAACTGCCACTTATGGCCCGTGTTGACTTAGCTGCCCGCCTCCTGGTCATCGACATGGCCTTGGCGTCAGTACACTAATGCACATAGCAGTACGATTACGAAGCGCAAATTTAGATAGCAGCAACTTGCAACCGGTTATTAAAGTAGAGGGTCCTACAATCTCTGAACTTCGGAAGGATAAGGATGGTGTTGATAACGAGAAAAGGGAAAAGCCGGCTCGTATTTACAAATTTTTTGGACATTATCACGTTTGAGAGAAATTCTTGCACGAATCAACATCCAACAAACCTGTTCTGCATATATCTAAACTTGGTACTAATGTTTTAACACTTAATATTAACATACAACAAACAATAGAGGCGAACGCGAACGGTGTACGGCAAATAAGGCGGCCGTAAAAACGGGCAAGAAGCGCAAACGTCCTCCGGTAATTTCGGTGCTAATGCCATTTTGATTATCTACGCGAATTACATTTTTTTGGCACGCCACTTTAGCGTTTGTCAGTCACGTTATATAATAAGTAATAAATGTTTACCTAGGCAGCACGCAGTTCCTTTTAATTTCTGAGCCAATTGTAGCGGAAGTGCTTAAAAACTGCCTGAACACGAATAGGTTTTTATTTGAAGAACCTAAAGCTGTTGGCCGAGAGGTCTCTACAGTATCTACCGGGTTTTATGGGGAAGGCGAAGACCTTGTCCTCAAGTCTTGCAATCGAGCACTTCTCGAGAGGATATCTCCACAGCAGACACCTCCCAAGGGGAGATGGCATCTCCCAGGTAGAGATATACTGCCACGGACAGCCTCACAGAGTGCTAAGAGTCGGAGGTTGGAGCGGCAGGCCTGAGGGTGCCTATAAGGCTCGAACTCGGCTCAGGTGTGCGGTGTAGTTGGGAGGAAGACACACGAATATACAGTATATACGGTAATGTTCATTGGTTGTGTTGCGTGAAAGATCACCGGGCTTCGAACTATGATTGAATACAGTGGCAAGATTGGCTGAAATTGTCTTCTTCCTTCAAGTACAATTGCCCTATTCAATGGGAATAGACAAAAGGCTCTGCACAATAGATACCAATTGGCTGACGGCAGTCTAGTTTCAGACTACAAAAGATGGCAGATACGGGCCAATATAAAAAGTGCGGGTCCACGAAATCTGGTTTGACATAAATTATATAAAACTGGATGGAAACGCATTTTAAAATCACACTAATGTTTTAGGTAATTTAATATCAATGGTATTTCAATAAATAACTTCCTAAACATTTATATTTTGTGTTATGTATGACTTGTTATCGTTAGTCTAGTTATTAGTATAATAATCATAAATGAGTTCCTAAATATTTGTTTGTTGAATGCAGATGCTCTGCTCTAATCTAAGTACTTATTACGAGTCCCTTTCATCAATTTACTTTATGCTCCTTATGGTTCTAATCTACTACAGATTAGAATACAATTATTGCCACCTCTGCCTCCCGTAATTCTGTTATGAGGCGACTGAGGGTTAGAAGAAGTATGTCAGTAAAACATAACAGCTTTTTTGTGAAATAGCCCGTCCGCACCCATATTGAATCTCAACAACAAGGCATGAAATAGGTTTCTATGAAATCATTTAACTAAGTATTTTGTTCCATTTTGAATATTTACAACATTTATGTTGTTGGAACTTGGGTCTCCCAAGGCTATTTCTACCTCACTTGGCTGCAGTTGAAAGTCTATAACTGGACGAGCTACAGAGTATAAACATAACTGTCGCTTTCTTCGAGCTGTTGTGACACTTACGGACAGTCTGCTACCTACCTACGAACGCGCAATATTTTGCAATGGAATTATTACATAGTCTACGACTTCGGGAACACTGCCAGGAAGAAAACTTCAATCCTGGCCAAACCGCAATGATGTAACACGGATGAGCGATCAGAATCAAAGTTCATCGATCCCAGACAACAGACGCATAAAAAGCTAGAAATCCACAACTGGTGACTGGATATCGAGATAGCAGATTGATTGGTAGCAGTAATGAATGACAGCTCCTGCGACCTGGCGGATCCGCAAGCGGGTCACGTTGGTTGAATGCAATAAAATTAACGATCCACTGCAGAATACATACCTACATACTGGACGCTATTTTTTCAAACGATGTATCGTTTGAAAAAACTGCGTCCACGAACGTGATTACAATCTACAATGTTAACACTGCAATAACAATAAGGCGTGGATTTTCCTTGTTATAGAAAATCATTAAACATTAGACTTTCACTAAACATTGCAAAAATGTTACTGTTTTGCTCAATATTCAGGTTCAGGTGGGGCAACCTCACGTCATCAACATTTATAAACTCAGTTAAGATGGGTAGGTATGATTAATGACCCACCCAACATTTTGGTATGCTATTGCGTTTACTAAGACAATTCTGCAAAAAAGCACAAAATTTGCTGGATACTAAAAAGCACCAAATTTGCTGGATAACCTCTTTAATTTTAAATTTTGTGTACAAACACATAATTAATATCCAAAAGTATTTCACTAATCTTATCATTCTGATGATACTATTCTAGACGATTACCTTATATACCTGTAATTATTGAATATTGTGGTAGCAGAAAACCAAACACCACAGGTTGGTGCCCTGGCGATTCGTTTATCGTAATTACTTAACAAGTTTCCTGATAAGAGCACTCGAACTTTGTTGAATCAATTTACTTAGCAATGTCAACACAAGCACGTAACCCTATCTGGCCCCGCAAAAAGCTACTACAAACAAAGAACTGTGCAAATATAGTGGAGAAAAAATTAAGTAGAAGCCTCTCGCGAAATACCTTCGCCCACCAGCCACCGTAGCACGCGACGTGGACACATCTCCTTCGGGGGAAAGAAAATCTTTTGCTCTCGCTCTAACTCCCACTAAATCCCGAGATAAAACACTGTCAAGTGGTGGAGAGAGACTTGTCCACGTCCCCGTGCTAGGCCCGCAGTAGGTGTTGTGTCTGTAAACACAGCACTCGAAGAACACGGATGAGCACTTGCGGTCGGCCGGTTCATTGGCTGACGAAATCACGGCAGCGGAGTAAAAAGCAGTTGGAACTAGGTATTTACCAAAGAATCTCAAGATCTACCAAACCGTATCTAGCACCATTTTACGTTGTCGTTTAGAATTCGTGTACAAGCTAGACCTTTTACCCTGAGGTTGCGGGCAAGTCAAATTCTAAAGGCTTGTGCTTCAACAGATTTACCTGCAAGATCTATCACTCGCAACCAAAATGAATATTTAAAACAATTTGTGTGTACCGAAAAAACACTCAAAAGCTTTATGCACAAAAACTTCACAGACTGCATGCGGTTTTTTGATCTGTCCAAAATATCCCACCCACAATACACATTATTTCAATAGCATCAGAGACAACAATAGAGGCAAACGAGAATCCTTTGAAACATCATTGCCTAACTAAATCTAGACACAAAACGAACACAACCTAACAACCAATGAAGGCAGGCATCGCATTCTATCGACATGACACGACGCTAGGCGTTGCGACGCGTCAGTCATCGCTCTCGGTGTCATATTCGGTAAACGATATTTGTCCCCTATCAGATAACGACTCGGAGATCTGCATTGCTATTCGTAAATTGTACATGTCAATCAGTACATTTCGAAACGATTGTCATCACAACAAAAAGTTATTACAACCACTTGGGTACTGGTACCAAGTGCCTCGTTCAAGGTTAAGAAACGCGACAGGGCAAAAACTAATTCTGATAAGTATAATTAACAAAAATCTAGCATCGAGACGACGCAGGAACTAAAAGAGCACCCACACAATAATGCTGACCGTGACTGTGCAGCAAACGGAGACAATCTAAAAAGTAATCTAGATTATAACAACACAGTACAGCAGCAGCCAACAGGTATCTAAAACAACCGCAAAGAAATCGATTTCATGCAGCCAACGATAAAAAATCCAATGAAAAAAGTGCAGTTGCGAAAACTGGCCACACACAAAACTTACGAATCATCCCCTGCCTGCCAATGACCGAAGTCTAGACCAAACTTATATCTCTCAACCGCGAGTTGTCTCTACTAAAAAACGTAATAATAACGATTTGATTTGAGCAAATATAATTCATCATTACATTACACAGTACAGCGTATTTTTTACCCGAGACTATTTTAAAGTATTACAGAAGCAAATGGCTCGGCGTAGTGTACGTGAACATTTTAAAATAATTGCAGCAATCATAATTTGGTGGAGGCTAATTGATATTACATTAACTTTTTCATCTTATATTTTTACTCCTTTTGTTACATTGACTCATAACGTATAATCTAATCTCGCGCATCATTTCGAAATGCTATTATTGATAGGTATTATTGCTTCCAAGCGTTCCGTGACCACAATTCATTTCCATACAGATTCCTCCTTCCAAGCGAAGAGAGACAAATCAATTGTTTTTACCGTGAACAATTTCGGATCTCAACAGGGATTTCTATTTATTATGCGATCGCAATCTCGAAATGGCAATTGAGAGTCGCTTTTTGCATCTGTGCAAAAATAAGTCACGCCGTACGTTTCGTGCGTTGAAAATTTCAATCACGGACATCCCGGCTCTTTCCTGGCCAAAAAAGATTCTAGACGCAGTGGTAGATAACATCGGAACAATGAACCCTAGGATCGCACGCATCATTGTAATGCCCAGGCGCAGAATTTGCAAATTGCAAAGTGTCTAGACTTTTATCCGTTCAAGGACTGCCGGCAAAAAGCATTAGATGACGTCTCGATTCGTTGCGCCTGCGCAATGCCAATGCGGTGATCTCCTCTATATAATTGCAGGCGATATCGGCCCAGGCGCATTCGGAGAATCACAATTATTAGATAACAATTATAGTTTCGATACAGATCTCAAACGTGTTTACATGCCTGGATTTTTTTTGAAAATTAGCTCAATAATACTGTACTGTAAGACTTTATAATGATGTTAATTGCATGAAAAAGAGATTTTCAAACAGACAGACTGTGGCTACAGTCAAAGGGTAAGATAATGCGATGTCTAAAACGGAACACAATTCTGGACATGCTCCATTCTGTCTCGGTCTCTCATCTTAGATTATAGAGAAACGAAAACTCTTAGCATTCCATGGATTCACCATGCAGGTGCCGGGTCCATAGTGTGACAGAGGGGGATGTCAGTGGCAGTGCTTGGGACATATTTTTTTTAAATATCCGTAGCTATTCCTGAAACCAACTATAGCAGTGGAAAGGTAGGTAATTATATTTTCTTGCTTCAGAACATCCCTTTACTTATTTTCAAGTAGAGCTTTTTCCAGATGTTTACACCGTAAATAGAAAAACACTTATAACCAAGTCAAAGTCAAAGCATTCCGCAATTCAGTCATTCCAAAAGCTGACCAACAGATTTACAACGTGATGTACCCGGAATGAAATCACATCTAAATGCATTTTTACCAGCATTTGGTATTCAATGCATAATGCAGCGATAATCCAGTGGGAGGGCAGACACGTATCGTCGTGAATAGATTGAAAAGGTTTTTTTTGGCGAATGTCTTAATGTATTCGTAGCATGTTTGTTAGCAATGCTTCACACATTTATGTGGCGAGCGGAACAATTCTTTCAAGTTCCCATGTCCGCAGTCTGTTTTTTAAAACTTGATCCATTTAGTAGGCAAACAATATGGGAACATTTTTTCATTAAAACATAACTATATGTTTTAGCGTGAAAAATTATAAGGTTATCGTGATACTATACATCATCATCTTCCTGCTCTGTTCCCAGTTTGTCTGGAGTCGGCGCAGTATGTTTCCTCTTCCATACATGTCGGTCGAACGTCATGAAATAATCTACTCTCTTTTGATTCTTATCTAGTGCTAGTGATTACTGCATGTATAGAAAAGTTGAGGATCATTTCGAGTGACCTATGAACGGAGAGAGCGATTAGGATGAGAACATGCCAATCGATACCGCTTAAGATGTCGGCTCATGTTCCACAGGCCACCAGCCAGACACCAAACCTTGGATATGCAGTTGATACTATAATTTATGATTATAATTATATTACTATTTACTTTATTTTTTAACAATACTGCTGACATAATGGCAGAGTCTTAGCCTTCAAATCCTAATGCAATACGAGATACTTCAGTTTGTAGTGGTGTTTGAGAAGGAAGCACACTTTTCTGAAGACCTAATATCATAAATACTCGCAGATTACATACAACCCAATGAACCCATAAAAAAGGCAAATCTTCAACAGGTAACCTATCACCTCAGAGCTCACCAGAGATGCCAATCTTTTCATATAAATAACTATCTACCTTATAACATGTTCAACTTTTAACGATGCGTTGACAGCGCGTGCGCCGGTGCGCGTGAGCATCGGATCGTGCATGGGCATCATCACCCGTACAAACTGACAAGCGCCTAATGCATGGCGTTCGTTATTAGAAAAAAGTTTGGACTGCTCATTTTTCTTGAGCACATGACAAAAGGCGAATGTTTCAGTGACGTCATTCTCAGCATAATTAAATAATACCTATAGTTATATGTATTATTTAATTACAAAAATAGTGACGAAAATTTTCGCAAAGCTATTTGGAGGGGACGTTACGTTCTCGTTGGCCGAGTGGTGTAGGCTTCTGCCCGGATTGCAGAAGACGAGGCTGAAGATAAAGATTCTTTAATACACGCTTCACAAATTCAATCATCATCACCATCACCAGCCCTTTAATGTCCCCACTGCTGACGCGCAGGCCTTCCCTATGGATTGAAGAGAATAGGGAAACACATTTTATTTGTTTAATTTAGTGGCGGTTTGCAGAATACTATTGTGTATTCTGCGAGGTCAGTGTATCAAGCGCTTGACGCAAACAATATAAAAATGAACTAAAATATCAACAAATAAAAACCACTCTCGAACAGACATAATATAAAACCAAAAGATGGTCGACGAACAAAGTTTTTAACCAAACAAAATAATAATCAAATTCAAGCTGGCACCGCTTAAAGTGCGACCGGCAGGCAGCTCCGGTGTAAAATTTTAATAATTTATTATTTTAGGTCGTTGTCACCGGTGAGTGATGTCAGGCAGACAGACAAATGATTGCACAAACACTACCTACCTACCTGTAGAGAAACAATAGATTTGAATCGCTTATGTGCGCAATTTTAACAAAAAGCATGAGCGAAACGGTATAATATTAATTGTGAGGCTATTACAAAATTAATATATCGCGTAGACGCGAAAATTTAAGTGTTGTAAATTATCAAACCATTATTATAGGTTCTTTTTTCAGAGATTTCGATGTTGGTCGACGTTATTTTATTTATTTATTGATTATATTGTGTACAGAAGAAGATAGTAACTAGTTTTGTGTATAATAATATTAACATAATTATAATGTTGAAATAGCAGAAAAGTAATATTATTATTAGTATTATTTGGTTTCCTATTGTTATCACACAATTTTTGTATTTAGTTATTACCGAATAATGACCAATGTTTAGGGAAAATCTTTACTCTCGCATTGGAAATGTGTGCAAATTCCGGTGTTTAATATACAAAAATACTGAAAAACTTAGTGTATTCTAAATTATAGCATAGCAGTAAGAATTATTTTAGCAAGATAACAGTTGGAAGCGTTGTACACCTTTTGTATTTACTTAAATAGCGACCTGTCAGAGTGTCAAGCGGTAGCTATAGTCAACCCCTGTAGACAAGTGTCCAATCTATTCGATAAAACAGAATGCAAATTAATGAAACTGACGTATTACAGAGAAAACAACATGGCGACCGTCATGTCAAATGTAGAGTAGTTGTCAAAATTTGACATTTGTTCGATAGAAGCGATGTATCGTTTGCTACTTGGCTAGGCCCCCTGCAATAACTCGTACACCTACAAAACAACCGCGGACCGTATAGTTCTAATGAAAACATCCGTTTGCGGTGTTAAAACATTTTCACTCGATTCAATATTCGCATCGGGGCATGTGTGGCACAATGATTAGCGTATCCTAATTGACACCATTGTGCTAAATGCATGCGATGCGACAAATAACACGTCCAGATATTAAGAACTCTAAATTCGTCACTAGTCTCCTAAATCCTCTCTGCGATGACATAGGTATCCTAGAATGGCATTTAGCTGTCTATAAAAACATTCATTAATTTCAACAACAAACCTCCAGTAACAAAGCGTACTTTGTGAATAAAAACGTCGTAACTTTTTTACGCTGTCGTTACTTTAAGTTACATGCCATATCTGCATGTTTAATATTTTAGTTTTATTTTTTTCTCAATAAACGTTCCTTTCTTTCTAAGTGCACTTATAGCGATTTCTTTGTTTTGAGGTCATCAAAAATACGATATACGTATATACGGGTGGAGATCGATAGCGCAGTGGCCTGTGATAACGAAAACTAAACAATGTTCGCTAAGGCCGATTAATGGATGGGTGACCAAAAATTAGCTATCTGGAGTTCCTCCGTGCTTCGTAAGGAACGTTAAGCCGTTGGTTTCGGTTGCATCTGCAAATGTCCCACCAAATGTGTTTGTGTAGTTAATTTGCAAAATTCGCTTTTCCGAGTTACATCACTCTTCCACTCAACAGTACGATTAGTATCTCTTGCGTATACGGTGGCAAAAAATCAGCTGACAATGCTACACCGGGCGTTACAAGAATCGCACCGCGCCGTGACTGATATCCAATACGTTCTCATTACACACAGGAGCCGAAACGCGACGGCAGCGGCGCGCAACGTGCGCGGGCGCATAAACACAAGACGCCGACGGATTGGGCAAGCGCGGAAGTTGACGTCGCGGAGAAATAAGTACGAATTCAATGCACACCGATTACGCCATTGTTATACATTCGCTTTGATATAATATTATGGAGAAGCTTGATGTACTAGCAGCCGTGTAGGGACGGCAAGAGATGAATAAAAAAAACTTTAGTAAATTATTCTCAGAACAGTGTGGCCAACTAGCATTTAACTACTGCATGCCAGGCAGTAGCTTTGAGAACGTAATGGATAAATTACTACAATGCCCATTCTTACAAACTGACACAGTTATTATATTTATAGGAAATAGGAGCCGAGAAAATAAAAATACTTTTAAAGGCTACATTTCAAAATTATCTTTGTTAAATGTGAAACAAATAATTTTGTACACTTTGCCGTACAGTAATAGCATGTCATCAGAGGAAAATCATAAAAGATACATTTTGAATTTAAGTCTGCATACCATGACACAGTACTGTAATAAAATACATGTCATAGATACGAACAAAATGACCCATAATTTTCGTATAACGGGAGGTAGAATGTTTCTATCCAATTTTTACAAAAAACAAATAGCCATGTCGCTATGCTATACTTTAAAAACGTTAGCCAATAATTTGGCTAATCAATATATCATTAGTAATAGAAAATATATTGACAATGCTTTTATTGAGCGATCACATTATGACAATGCTTTTATTGAGCAATCACGTTATGACAACGCTTCTATTGAGCGATCATCTTCCGACAATGCTTTTATTGAGCGATCGTGTTCTGACAATGCTTTTATTGAGCAAACATGTTCTGACGTACAAAATTGTACAGTGGAATATATTCCAAGTAATTTAAATTAGTACGTAAGACAATAGAGAAAGTCTCTAGCGAATTGCCTAAGTCTAGTGCATTGAAAATAGTCCACCAAAACATCCAAGGCTTTTCGGGTAAGGATCTGGAATTATTGTTATACCTAAATAGTATACAGGCTCACGTCTTATGTTTAACTGAACATTGGTTAAAAAGTACTGAAATACTTTCGAATTATGAAAATTACAACATCGGTAGCGCCTTTAGCCGGAAAACGGCTATTAGAGGCGGTTCTTTAATAGCATTGCAAGAAGGACTGAAATACAAAGAACGAAAAGATATTGTACAATATTCTATTGAACAAATAATTGAAGTATCTTGTGTAGAACTTGAGGAGCTAATTGTTGTTTGTATATACAGGCCCCCTACGGGAAACTATGAACTTTTTGAGACTTCAATGGAAGGTATACTAAATAAACTTTGTAATAAAAACAAAAAACTAGCCGTCCTTGGTGACTTTAATGTAGATATATTAGTCACCTGTTCTCACTCAGACAGATTTATCAACTTATTCGGATCCTATAACCTTTTCTATACATTTTATGAACCAACAAGAATTACTCCAACATCAGGCACTTGCTTAGATAACGCGTTTTGTAATTGTAATATATTAGATAAATCAATTATAAATTGTATTAATTCAGATCATACTGGCCAAAAAATTACTGTTGAATATCAAAATGATCATAAACCAATAAAGATAATATTTCGGCCAATAACACAAAAGCAGTTGCAGTTATTTGGAAATAATGTCACAAATAGACTTAATTACCTTATAAATGATAACAATGACTGTTCTGATGTAATGTACAATAATATGTGTAATCCTATTAAAGACGAATTTCATAAGATTTTTAAACAAAAATTCAAAACAATACACCCTAAAAAGAAATTCAGTGACTGGGCTACCCCAGGAATTTATATAAGTAGAAGGAAACTTTATGACTTATATAGCCAAAAATACACGTCTGTTGATTCCACCTTCATAGACTACGTCAGGAACTATTCCAAAATATTCAAAAAAGTCTGCAACACTGCCAAATCGATCTCAATTGGCAATAAAATAAAAAATTCTGATAATAAAATAAAAACAACTTGGAGAATTATCAATTCAGAAACCGGAAAACTTAGGAACAGCGAAAGATCGTTTAAAATTAAAATGGATAATAAGGTTATGGAGTCCGATGGTGAGGTTGCAGATGCCTTTGAAACTTTTTTCACCGACATCCCTGCTCGAGTAACCAGCAAGCTCAACTCTTGCACAAAAAGAGCTCTGTCTCTACTACAATTAAGTACAGTCGAATGTAATATACCTTTTGATTTTCACAAAATTAATATGGACACTATTATCAAAACGTACAAGACATTAAATATGAAGAAAACTGAAGATTTGTGGGGTCTATCAGTTAGCATTTTGAATCCCATCATTAATGTCATCGCTCCTCAGCTGACATCAATCTTTAATAAATGTATAGATAACGGCTGTTTTCCAAACTTAATGAAGCATAGTAAACTAATACCTTTGTTTAAATCTGGAGACAAATGTGAACCCAATAATTTTCGTCCCATTTCTATATTACCGTCCCTTAGTAAAATCTTTGAAAAAATTATGTTGAACCAGTTGCTTTCTCACTTCACTGCTAACAAACTGTTACATGCTAAACAGTTTGGGTTCACGAGGGGAAAATCCACTACTGACGCTGGAATAACCCTCATTAAGCACATATTTGATGCTTGGGAAAATCGGCAGGATGCTTTGGGTATCTTTTGTGATCTTTCTAAGGCATTTGATTGTGTGTCACATCAAACGTTATTAGCAAAATTAAAGCATTACGGTGTATCTGCTGCCTCATTGAAACTGATAAAGTCATACCTGAGTGATAGGATTCAAAAAGTAGTAATTAATAAAGCCGAATCTTCGGGTTCACCAATGCAAATGGGTGTTCCTCAAGGATCAATACTGGGACCATTACTATTCATAATATATATAAATGATCTTCCCTTCTACACAGAATCTCTATGTGATACGGTACTATTCGCAGATGACACCTCATTAATTTTCAAAGTAGACAGAGGTAAAGATAATTATGATGACATCAATATAGCTATTTCCAAAGTTCTTGATTGGTTTACAAATAACAACTTGTTACTCAATTCTAAGAAGACCAAATGTATTAAATTTTCATTACCAAATGTTAGGCAAGTTAGTAGTCCGATTACAATTAATAATCAAACGATAGAATGTGTCAATTCTACAGTATTCTTAGGAATAAAGCTGGACTCCAAATTGCAATGGAATCCTCATATTTCAACTTTATCCGAGAGACTAAGTTCAGCAGCATATGCGGTAAAAAAAATAAGGCTATTAACTGATGTTGAAACAGCCCGGCTTGTTTATTTTAGTTACTTTCATAGTGTAATGTCGTATAGCTTACTTCTTTGGGGTACAGCTGCAGATATTCAGGATATATTTATTTTACAAAAAAGAGCTATACGTGCTATTTACCTATTAAAGCCTCGCGATTCACTTAAAAGTCTGTTTAAAGATATTAATATCCTCACTCTTGCTTCACAATACATATACGATTGCATTCTATATGTTTATAAATACTTAAATACATTTGCTAAAATTAGTGATATTTATAAACACAACACTAGAAATAAAAATAAACTTGCCTTTACTAGATTCAGATTGCACAAGGTTGCTAATTCTTTTATGGGGAAATGTATACTCTTCTATAATAGGATACCAGGATCTTTGACTGAACTGCCTCAACACAAATTTAAGCCTTATGTAAAAAAAGTACTAATGGCAAAAGGATACTATAAAATTCAGGATTATCTAGATGACAAGGATGTTTGGAATAAATAACTTTTATTTTTATATAATCGATGATTAATATGCTGTTCTGTCTGTAATGAAGGACGTTGATAGCTTCAGAAATTGTGACTCTAATTATTATTACTTGACGTTAAAGCTATTGACATCTTTCATTAAATTTTCATTGAATTTAGATTATATATTATATATGTAACTAAGGGAGGAAAATACCCGACTGAGTTTCTTGCCCGTTCTTCTCAGAACAGGGCCTCCCGGTAGCTTACGAACGGATGGCGTAGATTTTTCGCTAGATATTGAAAACTTGTGTGTCCGTATAGGTAGGGTGGGGGATGGGGGGTTGATTGGTAGTGCGCGGCATGTTTCGGTTTATGTGATTGGCGAGTTGTGGGATTGTATTTGGTGCATAATTTACAATGTACCTGCAATGTCATAACTCGTTGACAATGGTGGGTTTCTCTACAGCCTGCTTGCGTGCCGTTCTGCTAGCGGAGCGTTGGGCCCTGATGCGTTTAGTACCATCTTGGTATTGAACGCGGCAGGGTCGGCGCTTCGTTGCGGACCGGGGCGTGGGCGGGTTTGGGAGACCTATCATTACAGACTGAGGCATGCTGCGTACTCCACTGTTTTTTTTCTACTATTTTTTTTTTCTTGGACACACGGGTTTTCGGTATCTAGCGTCTTGACGATTCATAAGTGTATTGTAATCATACCAGATATGAATAAATGAATTTTGAATTGAATTGAATTGAATTGAATACAACTGTCGCTGCGCCCGCCTCTCTCGTGGGTGTCGTACAAGGCGACTACATACATACATAACATACACACGTAAATCACGCTGTTATCCCCGAAACGTGAATTAGTTTCATCAATTAGGTTAGGTCCCATGTAATCGTGCCGTGCCTATTCCCATCTATGGGGCACGTTAATCGCAGTATATTGCTAGGTGGTAGAAGAGGAACACTGCTGCCCATTACTCATCGCTGTCTTCACCCTTAGTCGCCTTGTAGGTGCGACACTCACGGGAGAGATGGGAGTGGTGACAATTGTATTCCGCCGTCACCACACGACCTCTAAGAGTCATATAAATATTATAATAAAGATTATGACTATGACAGGTTATATAAAGACATCAACGCGAGCGAAGGAGCAGATAAAAGCCAGTGCTTAATAATTGTGGCGCTAGTTTAATGCGAATGCATGAAATAAAAAAATAGAACCCAAACATTTTACAAGATAATACGCTCGTAACTCGAGCTTGACGAAGCACTAAAAAATATAAAGGAATGAATTCGAAATCGCGACACTTTCCCCATAATGCCAACATTATGCTAATACGCGAGCACAGATCGCGCATAACCCTCCAATAAAAAGAGGGTTGGCCACAATAAGTTTCATTTTTAAAGTGTGTACTTAACGACTGAGAAACGCTGCCCGCTGACCACACCGCATTAGCCCACAACTTTACCTGATACCCGGGACCGATATTGTCAGATTCAATTTGATTTCGGCAATTACCTACAGTCGAACGGATACCATATCAAATGTTCCGAGCAATTTGCCAAAATCCGATTAAAAATATATATTTCTACCTTTTCAATGAACACTTAATATTCATTAGCAGTATAGTTCGGGAGTTAATCGATGTAAGTCTGAGGACCTTACGCGCTGAACAAAGGCCCGGTTGATTCGAGATGAAGCCAAAATAAATCATCGATGCAGCACTTAAACGAGAATTCTTCAAATACATCAAAATGATTTGACCATAAATATTAATATGACACCAAAAGGCACCATTTAATTATCTACCGTGAACTGGAAGAGAACTCAGCGGAGTGCACGTTGTGTCATCGATGGTTCATATTCACCATTGATTAAGAAATTGTCATTCAGTAAATCCCTTTCCTTCTGAAAATTACATAATTATGTTGTAATAAATTGCCGTGTGGTGACGGCAGAGTAGAATACAATTGTCACCATCCCAAATCTCTCCCGTGGGTGTCGTACAAGGCGACTAAGGATAAATCAGTGATGAGGAATGGGCAGCAGCGTTCCTCTTATACCACCTAGCTATGTACTGCGACTTTTGTACCCGATAAATGGCAATAGGCTCGCCACCTATTACATGGGACCTGACATAGTTGGCGAAACGTGGGTGCTAGTTCACCTCTGCCTACCCCTTCGGGGATATAGGCGTGATTTATGTATGTATGTATGTATGTATGTTGTAATAAAATGTGATTCAACGGAATTATAGCAAATGGGATCCATCGTCAATATCTAAAAATTGGGATTCAATGAAAATAAATCAAGTAAAAACAGTTGTTACAGAAAAAAGTGATAATTAATAAAAAATAACTGCTCCCTTATCCAACCAAGTAGCCAATCTATTCCAACGCAAAAAATACAAAAATGTATGAAACTGACGCATTACAGAAAAACAACTTGCCAACCGTCGTGTCAAATGTAAGAGAAGCTGTCAAAAACTGATATTTGTTTGCTAACTATAGTAACCTCTTAAATCCAATCATAATCCGCACAAGAGCGTACCTACACCACAGCTGCAAGTGGAAAAAAAGAACGTCTTGTCGACGACGAGGCGAATCTCGTGCGAATCACCAATTACCCCCCCATTCCATGATTCGGCTTTATTGACGAGCAATAAAACTTTGTGCAATTAGACACAGCCGAATATGCAGAGATGGCACATTAGCGATTCATTTTACAGTCGCGGATAAAGGCCGCTAATTAAACATGCAACTCTTTTTTGTACCTATATTGAATTGATATGAGGCTACAAAGCCGAGTCACATCAGTTTACGATTATATTCATTGATTTGATAAAAGAGTTTATGTTTGGGCTAATTCAAAGGGAATTCATTTTTTTTAATTATTTATGACCTAAATAAAAATTTGTTCTTTTAGGTACAAATAGCCTTACACAGTCACTTGTCCTAATAAAAAAAAGGTCCTAAGGAAAAACTTGCCCTAACCTTTCTTATGCTAATAATTAGTATGTTAGAAGTTATTCAACCCTGGTAACCTTACTATAAAATCAATAATATAATATAATAAAAAAGATAAAATATAGTTTTCACTTATCCAAATTAGGATTTAGGTTACCACCTAGCTAGAACCTTGACTGATAGGAAGGTCATGTCTCATTCCATGTTTCCACTTTTGAAGCACATGCCCTCCCGCGGACCTTAAGTGCATGGACGTGGCTCCGGAAACAACTTAAAGATAATGTATTTTTGTTCACCCATGCAATGGACGTCTTTAGCTAACATTGCTCAGTCTGCACAATCAGTAGTTTGGGTATTTTTAGGTTTATATTTTATTACCAATGTGAAGGAAAATGTATGAGAAACATTTTGCTAGAACTTTAGCTGATTTAAAATAAAAAAATGTGATGTGGCATAGTGTTCATGCCAATGAACGAAAGACACCGACAAATAAATATTATAAATGCTGATGAAATCTGACTCCAGGTGAAACAAATAAACTAACAAATGAACTGTAAAAATTAAGGTCAAAGCAAAAGCGAGCTATCAGCAAATACGATGGACAAAGAAAATGGATTCTACGACCTAATATCTTTTAGAATATATCTATGGCAAGAAAAATTCAAATATCTTTTAGGCTCATACATTCTTACTTTCCTATTTTATAGCTATTGCGAGTATTGTAACAAGTTATTTAGCGTAATACCCATATTTTTGTGATCAAAGGCAGTCTTCATAAAGTATAAAGGCCCTGAGAGTTTTAAGGTGAAATTAAATAATTATAACAAGGTCCCATTGAATGGCAATAAGTATTCATTCTCTCTATTACACGATTCTGCCATAATTTAAGCATAAGAGGCATAATTTTTGTATGTAACTAACGTTCCAATCAGATGAGATATATACTAGTTGCTTGTAAAGACGGAATCCAATCGCTGCATTACGATCTACATCAAGGAAAAAAAAATCCCAAAAAAAAAAACATAACTCACCTCAGACTTGTTAGGCGGCGCTCTGAATCTGAACACGGGCGGCGAGTACGCCAGGGCCGCCTTCGCCGCTGACGCCAGCTGCACAGCCCCTAGGGCGGCCCTGTTGCCCTCGGCGCAGCTGTTCGGCGGTCCTCGGAGCTCCTCGATCTCGGCGCCGAGGAGTTCGTTCCTCAGGAGGCAGCCGTAGGCGAGGTGGTCGCGGCCGCCGCCCGTTCCGTCGCCGCCGTTGCCGTCGCCGCGCGGTTTTTTCGTCGGCGTGTTCTCTGTGCCTCTTCGGATCGCTGTAACAAGGGAAATCGGAATATTTAATTACTTGGAAAACCAACTGCTACAGGAATTTAGGCCGCGTCCGTGGTCTAGCGGTTCGCCCACCGGATTTATTTAAGATCCCGAGACAGAATGTTTACTCGGTTTTGGGACTGATGGTAGGACTTCTAAGTCCGCGTGGCTAGGTATCACCATCTTATCAAAATCTGTCACAATTATATTAACAGCAATTATGCAATTTGTGATAAGTTAGCCGGCCCCTCTGAGGTTGAAAGTTCCTGGTGGAGCTCGATTGTATTCTACTCTACCACACAGCATCATCTAACAGCACAGCATTCAAGAAGTTTTAGTAAAAGAGACTTTACAAAAGCTGGCGAAATATGAGTCTACAACTCTACCTACTCTGACGACGAAAGACTTGATTTATCCATGTATAGACATCTAAAAATCAGAAATAGGTAACAATATCAATCAATACCTGAGTAAAATAATCAACATAAAAACAATCGACACGAAAATGTACATAAAAAAGAGACACGCCAGACAAATATAAATCTTATAATCAGTCCATAAATAACTATTTTGGACACGTTCTTATAGGCGTGACGCGTCGAACCATATGCGCCGGCGCGTGCTGCGTGACTCACGTTAGGAAGAATATAGACATTTTTTTTTTCTTAATCCTCTGCGTGAAAAGTGTGACACAATATTCGGACACCTAATATCCTCAACGATATTAATTCTCGTGACAGGAACACTAACTAGACTAATTTTAATTATCCCCTGGGCGCAAGAAGTTATAGTCTTGATGCGGGAATCGAACCCGCCTCCTCCGTAATCAGGGCAGATCTCTACTATACCACTCGGCCAACCAAGACGTTAGTCAAATGCCGAAATGTCTTTAACCATTACACTTCACTTTGAAATCCAACGGATAGGTAGGTACACTGGCAATACAGAAACAAATGTCGTATATTTTTTGTAATAATTTTTCTAACATTTTTGAAGTGTTCAAATAAAAATCAAAAATAATAATTAAAGGCCAGTGTTAAAGCGAGACTGAGCCCTTGAAAGAATTACAGAATCATCAATATCACTGCAGCCAGACAAGACCCATTAGTTACAATAAACATCGCTCGTAACGAAGGGAAGAAATCGCAAATCAAGCGGAATCGCATGAGTGACAGCGCTGGCCATAGTGAAGCACCTCCGCTAATGATCCTAAGCCATCACTGTCAGAACACATGGCCAAAGACAATTTCTGCGCCGACCTGGGAGAGATTGCCAAAAATACACTTCCTATTGGCGAGCCGACGGCAAGGGGCGCGGTGAATCACAAAACCTAAATAAAATGCAATTCCTATAACAACAGGAAGCCGTGTGGTGACGGCAGATCAGAATACAATTGTCACCGCTCCCATCTCTCCGCGGGTGTCGTACAAGGCGACTAAAGGTTAAGACAGCAATGGGTTAGCCAGCAGCATTCCTCTTATGCCACCTAGCAATGTACTGCAATGTACCGTGCCCGATAAATGGCAAAAGGCTCGCCACCTAGTACATGGAACCTAATCTAATTGGCGAAACGTGGGTGTGAGTTCACCTCTGCCTACCCCTTTGGGGATATAGGCGTGATTTATTTATGTATGTATGTAACAACGGGAAGTGCCCAATAGGCGACGCTGAAGACGTTTGTTTTAATAGCACGTGGTTCTAAAAAAAAACCGGCCAAGTGCGAGTCGGACTCACGCAGGAAGGGTTCCGTACCATTAACTATAAAATAAAACCCGCTAAATAATAAGAATCACGTTTGAGGTATGTATGGCACCCCACTTAAATAATGTTTATTAGTTTTTGTTGTTATAGCAGCAACAGAAATACACCATCGGTGAAAATTTCAACTGTCAATTATCGCGGTTCTTGAGATACAGCCTGGTGACAAGACGAACGGGCGGACAGCGGAGTCTTAGTAACAGGGTCCCGTTTTACCCTGTGGGCACAGAACCCTAAAAAACAAATTCGGAACACCGAGCAGTGCCGGATATGCAGAAAGGTCAACTAACGAATTCAAATTCGGTGAGTATCTTACAAAAAACTAATTAAATAACAGAAACAAAACAAAACATCCTTACAAATTATACAAGAGCCGTCGAGCAGCCGCTACCTCGACTGCTTATGCTTATTCTATTTTAGGTCGATGCACTTCTAAGCCAACCTCAGAACGGACGTCGGAAGTCCACGAATTGCATTACAAAACATAACGCCTGCTGTCCGCTGGGCTTTAGCAAGTTCAATCACACCTCTTCCTTCCCGAAGGACGTCCATACAAGGCGCGGACGACGTTAGAAGCTGACGCTATATTTGGCGGGGTACGTGACAAACCATTGGGCCAACGAGCAGCGCAATTAATTCAAAGACCACTCGCTCGCCAAATTGGTAATGTTCCGGTGGAAGGGAAATTGCACTGAATCCTAATGGTAGCAGAGTTGAGTTTGCTGAGCTGGGGGCGCGCAACCGACTGTTCCCAAGGCCTCCACCTACATGGACACGGCCCACATCCAATTTTGAATCAAACTAACAGCGGCAATGGCCTGAATATTGACCGTTGCCGTTTTGATATTAAAATATACATACATACAATGTCCCCACTGCTGGGACACGTGCCTTTCCTACGGATGGAAGTATATAGGGAGATTGGGCCATAACCCACCACACTGGCCCAGTGCGGGTTAGTGAGTCTGGGTATTAACGACTGCAGATGCAGCCGGGACCAACGGCTTAACGTGCCTTCCGACTCCGAAGCACGGCGAAACTCGAGGCCCTAGCGACCATGGCCCAGGGCGGTATGCCACTGTGCTAGCGAGGTCCTCTTAACTCACATACACAAAACTCGCATACATAAATCACGCCTATATCCCCGAAGAGATAGGCAGAGGTAAATAACACTCACTTTTCGCCAGTTAAGTCCCATGTGGCGAGTCTTTTGCCATCTATCGTGCCCAGAAATCGCGGTACATTGCTAGGTGGCCTAAGAAGGAGGCTGCTGCCCATTACTGATTACTGTCTTAACCCTTAGTCGACAATTGTCTCTGCTCTGCCGTCACCACACGGCCAAATACACCTGTCCAAAAAACACGTTAAAAAAATGTCTAAATATTCCAGACTTGGAGCAAAAACACCTGACACAACGCGAAAAAGATAAGAACAGGTCCCCGGCTGAATCAATGGTAAAGATAATGATTTATCAAGCGAAGTCCACACAAGTGTGTCACGACTCCTGTTATCATGGCTTGTTTTTCTGTAAAACACACACGCCTTACCCGTAAAACACTTGTGATAGTGAACTGAGTCATATCGTGAAATAGGGTATTTCATTTACCGAGTGTGATTTCACATTATATTCCTGAAACGAGGCGCCAATTATAGCTTTTCATTAAGGGCCTGTTTCAGAATCGACGGATAAGCTCTGGATAGCATACTTGGCAGTTCAATTGACATATAATATATTTCATATTACAACTGTCAAATTATCTACCAAGTAAGCTACTCAGAACTTATCTGTCGATTGTGAAACAGGCCCTAAATATATTTATAGAAAATTAAATATTTCATACAGAAACCAGACAGTCGCACTTTATATTAATTTGTGTGAATAATGCCATTTCACTAAGGAGTTATTTCAAATAAAAAATAATACACTACAAGAGAGTAACACACACACACCCTGAACACTGAGAAAATAAAATGCAAACAATTCCAAAATTAAAAAATAAAACAAAAGGAGCTTTAAATATATTTTTTTCTTTTTGACTTTCGCTTTGAGTTAGCAACAACATTATATCGAGAAACACAAACTGTATTTCTCTAATGTTGTTATTTTAAATTAATATTATGTCAAGAACTTGTTACGCAGAAAAACAGAGGTAAAAAAGCATCCCATTTTTCAATATTTGCTATTCGAAACGATTTATTAATTTATAAACTTGTGCAACAGAAATTAAGAAAAATCTGTAACGAAAATACATTTAACAAGAATAGGATAAAGAAAACTTAACTTGTTTTTGTCTAATTTATGCCTGGCTGGCTTTGTGTGATATAGTAATTTTTTTTCTAATGGCCTTCGCCGTTCGGCATCTGCATAACGATATGTACAGACAACAGTACGTCAGACTACCACGAAATGTTAAATTTTCTCAGTCGACTTTTGGCTCTACTGCCAACAAGATAATGTTGACAATCGATTGAAGAAATTTGACAGTTTTGGGTAGTCTGAAGAGTCGTTGTACATTCAAGTCATCAACATAAGCAATGAGTGTTAAATCAAGACCCATCGGCTATTAACCGAGACGTATGAAACGAACTTTCACCACTAAGCACCAATTGATAGCTATTTCTAGAATCATTTACAAAGACTGGAATCTTATGTCAATAGGCAATCCGGGAGACTCATACGAAAAACTGAGTTATATCATCGATGTTGCCAAATATATCAGTGAATAAAAGTCAAAGAACTTTTATTATTATTATTGCAATGTCAATATAGCTCGCCAGATTATTAACTACAACTAAAACGAATATCTCCAATCGAATGTCAATCGTAACTAATTGGACGTAACGCACAAAGTCGATTGGGAAAATTTGACATATAAAAATATTATGTCAACCTGAAGTGCCCACTCTTTTTGCACACATCTCCAACCACCTAGTGTCAATATTCTATACTACAGGTACTGATCAAGATAAGCCTACCAGAGTTAAGTACCTATTTTTAGTAATTTAACCAAAATTCTAGTCACCATAACTTCAGCCGGCTTATTTCTGTAGATAGAATAATGTAACTCACGTTAAAGGTCAACTAAATCAAAGCATTACCTTTTAACGGTAGTTCAAACCAAGGGCTCTTCCACCACAATATTCGTGTAGACAGAAAGAAGTTTCGAACAGCTAAGAATTGTGACTGTGTCATTATAAAAATGGCGAACCTGATAACCGATAATGATTTCAAAAGTCAATACTCCAGCCTATAACGAGAAAAAAAAACTGAAATAATTTCGATATCTTTCTTTATCGAAGCAATGCATTTAAAAAATATGAAATTAAGTAATTTTAAAAATACAAAACGATTAGTAATAGAATAGGTAACACTTTTTATTTTTGTATTTTATATCAAAAGACTCATCAAGATTGTTTCACATTTTCTCTAGCAGTCTCTGGCTATAAAACAACTTAATTTGATTTGTAAAGTTTAATTAAAGTGGCAAATAGCAAAGATTTACAACCAAGCGAACATACCGTCCAAGGCATGCCTTCATAACTTGTGCAATCAAATACCTATATACGTAAAGCATAATGCAACGGCAAACGTAATAAGTTAAGCGGCTTCGATAGTAATTATCAAAACAGCGAACTCACGAACAGAACTCAAATGAATTCCAAACTCGTGTGCCAATGCACTTAGGGTTGCATTCGCTAGTGCAGGCACCGAGATTGTCTATTTAGACGCAAACGCTAGGTCAATAACGGTACCCGTTCTGCGAAGTGCATCACAAGCAGACGAATGCATCTTGGTGTGCACAAATGAGTTCTTTAACCCTCGGCAATATTATCTGGTATAACAAGGATGCACAACGCGCGCTATTGTCTAACTTAATTTATCAGAGCGAACAGTAGTAGCAGTTCTTTCGTAATATGCACCGGTTATCTAGAGCTTTCGAGTTATCGGGTGACCCTGCGACTGTGGAGTAGAAGTAATTACGCCCTAAGACAACAATGCGACATTCTTGAAAAAGTTTGGACTCATTGTTACAAACAAACAGATAACTAATGCATACAAGAGCGTCCAAAAAGGGAACATGACGTGTTGCCTATATAATATAAAAGTGGGCTCAAACATTTCTTCAGATTACAGAATATGAATATAATCTGCAGAAATATTTGTAATGTAGTCCAGCCGTCCTTTAACTAAAAACTGTTACCCTTAAGTGTGCAATTTTGATATTTTAATGCAAAGGGAAACAGTTCAACATTATCTATCCTTTCTGTCTAAAAGACTATTCATCTATCACTGCATATGAGTTTCAGTTATGAGGACGTTCTAGGCAATTAAATGACTCGTATTTTTTGAAAGGTTCCTTAACTTTAAAGCGACCGAACCCCATTTCTTGGCTTGATCCATGTAGCCTAAGCTGCCCAATTCACCAAAATATTTTTCGATCATCCACTTAACTAATACGTTATTTGTTCTTAACGAATCTGACGTATTTGCAATTTTCTTAAAAGGTCATTTTTGGACTTAACGACCTTCTAGTTAAAGGACGGCAGATAAACATGCTATATATACTTAAAAATACACAAGTAAATGTGCATCCAAGATTGTTGACTCAATGCATGCCGGTTATCGTGTGCAGAAATCAGCCAAGACATTTCTCGAGGTTACATCGCTGTACCTACACTTCGCAGGGATAAAGCATTTTAACAACGCAAAAGTTGATAATTAACTCTGTGCGGTGTAGACAACCAACCGGTAGTATTAACGCCCTAATGCCTGTGCCACTATACCTAGCTAGAGCAATCGAGCTGCGCCGGCGCCGGCACGACGTGGAAAACGGAAAATGTTACCGCGAACCTAAATGCAGTGCGTTGAACTGTAGCACCAGAACAACTACCGAGCACAGCAAGAGCCGATGTGACTCATAGATATTTCCACCCACATAATATTATTGAAAATATCTATAAAAACAAAACTGACTATTACACTTGAATGATTGTACTGGTTTTCTAAGTTTATACATTAATATTTTCTATAATATTTTGAATATGACACCTTCTATTACTCACATTAACATTGCTAATTGTATATTTTATTAGCCTACAAGATCCCACTGCTAGGCAAAGGCCTCCCCCATCTCCCCCCTCCTCCATCTCGATCGCGAGCCAAATCCATCTATGTATTGTAGTATGCTCCACCTCTTTCTAGGTAGACCTCGATAATTTCACGTGTTCAAAATATATTACTTATAGTGGGCCTGCTTATGGTCTTGCTAACTGCAAAAATCAAGGATCCTCCTGAGGCGGAGGGAGGGAATCGAATAAATCTGTAAATAAATATCATTCGAAGCATCAGGTCCGCTATAAAAGACCTTCTGCGACGCAAATGAATTCATCGTCACGCTATTAGACATTAAGTAAAATGAAGATTCGTGAGTGCATTGAACCAAAAACGTGGATCATTACTTAACACGTACCCGGGTTCGTGAGCGATCCGCAGCTTTTTGTATGCAAAACCTTTTTTTCCGGCCAACAAATAGAATATGTTGACGTTTTTGCTGGCCGTTACCAACTGCGATAGTAATGAGTTGGAAAATCAATTTTATTAATGCACCGCAAAAAAACCGTGTACAAATAAATAGTGCCAAGTGTTTGGACATGCAGATAGATAATAATCTAGAAAGGATAAAGCTCAGAGCTGTCAGAGTTCATCAGATATTGGACTCGGATGATGATGTCAGAGACGAGACCACTGTTGACGTACGTTGATCACGAAACATTGTCAGGCAATGGCCCAAATTCAACACATTTGACATCCTGATTTATGCCTAGACTCAGGTGTCAAGCGCAGAGGACAGCGCAAAAAAAAACTGTAGCAATCTCACTTAACGAAACTACAATAGACGCAATGGCTAGAACATTTATCATCCGGTTCGAAGCTTTGTGCATTGTCTGTGACAGTTGGGGGGAAAAAACGTACCTACATACGTTCGTATTTGCATACGTAGCTGGAGACTGGTGTAAAAACTGACGTGATCTCGTGTTTAAAACAAGGATCATTTATTATATTAGTGATTTCACGTGTCGCAATATACCTACCTATATAACTGCCAACGCTAAGGGTTAATCTTTATATTGACGACTCCATTGCTTCTGTTCACTAACTATACGGAACTTGGACGGTACGCTAACTTGCGTTGTGCCTGCCCCTCAATGAGGCCACTACTGTTTGCGCAAAATAAACATTTGAGTACCGCGGGTATTGTTTACTATTTAAAATGTCGCGTTCGAGTGTTAGCCGGCATATTTACGAGTGTGCGCCAACTTCATGGGCAATTGTTCAAAGTACCGCTAAGCTATATTGTAATAACATACCTACCTTGGCTTTAGCCGTCATGTAGTGCAGTATAAAGATGGATTTGAAGCAATATTGCTATTGCTATACGTGTATTAGCACAAGCTTGAGAGCTTTCCCAAGCAGCAAGCACGCAATTACTCCAATCTACTTTCTAAATCCTGCTATTCCAGTATACCTGTATAAACCTTATTAGAACAAACAGCGTGTGTCGAGAGATTATAAGACTCGACCAAGTTAAGTGCTAACTGGATTACGTCGACTACCTATGTGAACGGGGTAGATGCTGTACATAACAGCATCCACCGCGTTTTTTGGGGAAAACGAAATTCTTAGTTCCCACCAAGCCTTGTATTCGAGCATTCCCTGAAGGGATTCTCTACGGCAGACATCTCTTGAGGAAGTCTCGCTCTCCATAATTATCCACAGCCTTTTTTTACTCAGAACAAAAAAACTTCATCATACAATACAGTAGCAAAATATTATATAAAAAACACTTTGTGAAATTCACATCAAGTAAAAAACCGAAATCCGATAGAAAACCACTAATTCAATCGAGACGAAGAAAAAAAAGCTTGCATCAGATATACGGACTTGAACACAGCAGACAAGTCAATAAATAAAATACTACAAAAGAAACAGACTCGAACCTGCGCTCAAATGCCGATGACACGAGTGATTAATGTCCGACAATATGTAGTTGTCCTATTAGTAATATAACTAACATCACGGCTGCAGATCTCAATAATTATGAAGCCTATCAAACGATACATGTCATGACATGTTGAAGAGAAGACATTTTTCCAACGGGTGTGGAATATCCAAAGTGCATACGCGGAGATGATATCATCTGAGCACGGCCTACGTAAATTGACTTAAAGCAATAATCAAGGCAAAAAGTGAGAACTTGTGTGTAGTATTTCAAAGTTTTGTCGACGCAACATTAGAAACGATTACAAGTAAGACAACAACACAATTTTTGTTGGTGTTGCCTACCAAATCAGCTGGTTGATGCAACAACAGCAAATTCCTTAACAAGTTCCTTGTACTTCTATTTATATTCTATATGTCCACCTATTGCTGAGTCATGGAATATAGGGAAAGAGAATGGGTCATAATAGGGCACTACATCACGTGCTGACCGAATCTGTTAAACTGCTGAGATCCAGGACTCCGCTATGGATTGAAGAATATTAGGAGACTGGGTCATGATAACGCATAATTCACGCATCCAAAGACCTTTGTGAACATTGCTTGGCTTACATTATTACAGGCCGACCTCATTCACTAATATACTACCGATCAGTTCCTCAAACAACACCTGCATTGTATTTGAAAAATCCCAAATAAATTATCGGGCTATTGCACCAGTGATTCAGCTACTGAGAAACTGAATCACAATTGTCAGGTCTCAACTTGACTTGGCGAAATCGAGTGGTTTTTGGAATGCCAAACGCAAAAACGACATGAAAAACTAACATTGGTTAGGTAATGTTAAAAATTGTTATGACATCACCATTCTCTCAGCTGATCCCAGGTTGAAGGCTGGTCATTGTCAAACAAACGTAGGTGTAAGAAATATTATTAAGCCGTCACCCTGAAATGGCCACGTTAACATTCTGTGATTATAACAATACGGAATTTTAATTAGCAAACAAACCGGTGTCAAATTTCTTATTTTCGCTTAGTATAAAAGTATATTCTGGTAGTTGATAATAGAAAAAATATTGTATGAATATTATAATTCAAAAAATATTTATACGGCATTCAGACACCAAGAAAATGCTTACCCATTTCGTTGGATACTGTAGTTAAGTGTTTGTTTAAATTTTAAGGAAAGCGTATTATTTATCTATACTATATCCATAGATCTAAAAACATGCAGTGTATTGTGCATAAATTCCTCCTAGAGGGTGCAGTGCGAGTGTTGAGAAAGTGAGATCTTCTTTTTCACATAAAAGTGGTTCGTAGAAATTGACTTTTTTACAGATTTTGACATAGTCATTCTCTTAGGTCTAACACACTTGCAATAACAAAAGGAAATCCGCGTCACAATAACAACCTTATCGCATTAGCGTATTCTGCAGTTTCTTCCTTTTTATATTCTTTTTCATAGAGCCTCTAGTTTGTGTTTTTTTTTTTTAAAAGAGGTGCTTGATGCATGTTTATGCATTGCATCTAAACATTTCATGTAAGTGTTCTCAACGGCGGCATCTCCCGAAGGAGTTCCTTTGAAATATTTTTATTTATTTATTCTTTCGGAAACACACAATTACAATCATTATTTGCACTCAAAATTACAATCTATGATTGATACATAAATCAGCTCATTCGAAAATTGTTTTTTGTTTGTTTTATAATCATTATAATTATATTATTATTATTATATTATATTATAATCATCATAAAAAAATTAGGTTACTATGAAGGGAGATCCCTTTAACATTCAAGTATGTATATAATTGAATTTTTATTGTTATTTATCAAGTATAATCTTTATGATTATGACATAAAACAGTTATTTTAAGACATCAGCGCGAGCCAAGTCGCGGGTTAAAGCTATTTCTTACTAAGTAAAGCAGCAAGACAGTCGAAGAATCTCGCATGTGCGGTAAACTTGCAAAAAAATCACTTGCACTTGATTCGCACTGTTAATTTGAAGTGCTAATGTGCGAATTGCAAATATGCACTCGCCCACGCGAAAACGTGACTACAACAGCTGCACGCTCCCATTCATCAGTGCAATGTTTGCTTTGGACAAAGACGAGGTAACACATCGCAAAAATAACTGTAAACCCCTTAAAAATTACTTACATACATACATACATATGTCACGCCTTTCTCCCACAGGGGTAGGCAGAGATCACTTCTTTCCACTTGCTACGATCCTTACATACTTCTTTCGCTTCATCCAATCTCATCAATCTCTTCATGCATGCCCGTCGGTTTCGGGTACTCTTGACCTGGCCCTTTTTTAATAAACTTTCAATTTGATTATGAAAGATCCGCCTAGGCCTTCCCCTTCCCATTTCTCCATTCATTTTCGCCATGTAAATCCTTTTTGTCATTCTCCTTTCATCCGTCGAAAGACGTGACCAAACCATGCGAGCATCCCTTTCTCAATCCTTGTCATTACATGTTCTTTCAAACCACACATTTCTCTTATCTTATAATTACTTCATATTTATTTATTTCTTTATGCTAGACAGCGACGCTCTTGGCCTTCATCTCACCTGATGGTAAGTGACGACGGCTGAAAATGGAATCGAGCTTCACCTGGAACCCTCAACCACAGAGAGGATACCTTATCACAAAAATTTGTCGGAATACAATAATGCTGTTAACATTTTTTATTATTATTGCGACAGATTGTGGTAAGATGGTGGTAGCTAGCCAGGAGGACTTGACTTGAAATAATCCTATCATCAACCAAACCGAGTACACATTTTGACTCCCCTGGGAATCGAACCCGTCCCGGGTCGGTTAAAATTATATAATTATTCACTTTATTTAATTCCTAATTGCTATTTACTTAGTAAGCCATGTGGTGACGGCAAAGAAGAATACAATTGTCACCGAATTAACAAGTTATAGGGGAGGCGAGGGCAGCTCAAAGCGGGTCATCATCATCACCAGCCCTTTAAAGTCCCCACTGGTGGGGCACATGCGTTCCCTATGAATGGTAGAATATAGGGAGAATTGGCCATAACCCACCACCCTGTCCCAGTGCCAATCGGTAGGTACTAACAACTACAGATGCAGCCAGGACCAACGGCTTAACGTGCCTTCCGAAGCAAGGAGGAACTCAAGATAAAATATTTTTGGTCACCCATTCCTGTCGCCATTCCTGATTCAGATTCTTACACTTTTTATATAAACCTCAGAAATGGGTTGCTTTAAATACATTATTCGCAAATTTTATCATACACTTGTCGCGTGTAAATGTGTGTTTATCTCCCAGAATAGTGTCGAACAAATATAATCTTTTTATCGGGACAGGTTTCGTATGTTCAAATATATATTTTTTTTTCAATAAATTCTGTTGCGAATATTTGTTTATAATTATAAACATTGTTTGTTTATAATTATATTAATCGCCTTAATTTACTACGATTGTTATTGTACTGAGTAAAATCAATAAGTTGAAAAACGTAAATTTTGACAATAATTAAATGTTAAACGGGACTCAAACTTTGAGCAGCGTTTCTGTTCGGGTGTTAGTCGCTTAGTAACACCCGCGGAGAGATGGGGTGTGGTTAAAACTGTATCCTCCTCTGCCGTCACCACACGGCTAAAACAATAACATAACGTACAAACATTATCATATACTTATATCACTTTACCGCAAAGTGGTAAAATTTTCTGTAAACTTCCGCACTGTGTAACCGCGCAAAGGGACATGGGAACTGTTTAAATGTTTTCAACATATTCTTTGACCTATCAACAAACACGGTATCTAAATTAAAATGCGTCAGCAAAATATCCAAGTCACGGTGAGAGCATTGCGGTTAGATTGTAAGTAGCGGTTGCGGACGACGCTCATTAAAACTCTTCTAATCTTCTTTTTTCTTCCCACCTAGAAATTGTTCGGCCCGTAAAGCAAAATGTGTGGCAAAAAATTGTACAATTTTATGTGCATGATAGATGGCAATAGGCTCGCCACCTATTACATGGACCTAGCTAAATTGGCGAAAAATGGGTGTTTAATTCACCTCTGCCTACCCTTTCGAAGATATAGCCGTGATTTATGTATTTTGAAATCACCTTACTGCCGTACTCAGAGACGTGAAATAACGGTAATGACTACTTAACGTCAAAAAATGTCTATTAAAAAATAGTCGCTATTCTTGTCGGGTCTATGGTCTAGATTTGAATGAAAATTTTTGACATTAAATACTCATTAAAGTTAATTGACGTCTCTGAGTGCGGCAGTTAGTTTTTAAAGTTAGCATGGGTACTACGGGTACTTTCTGTTCCATGTTGTACAAATAAATCGTCCACCATAAAACAAATGCACAATCCACATGGCGACAGACACGCTTCACGCTTCTGCCGCAGGTCTGATAAAGATAGCTTATCAAAAGTCAAGCAATTTGTCCTGGGTGTTAGTGGGACGGACGGTCGCGTTTAAAAAAACACATTATCGGTCATCGCGCGCAGGTTGCACGAGCTATCGCGAATTGCATTTCTACAAAATTAACGAGGCGATAACATGGTCAAAGTTGAGTATGGGCGCATTGGGAGTTGTCGAGGTCAGTGCTTACTTATTACGCAGTTGAGACGTATCATTATTGGCTGTGTGGTGACGGCGCAGAGTAAAATACAATTGTCACCACCCCAAATCTCTCCCGTGGGTGTCGTAAAGGCGACTAAGGATAAATCAGAGATGAGGAATGGGCAGCAGCGTTCCTCTTATATCCTACAGCAATGTACTGCGTTTCGTGCCCGATAAATGCCAATAGGCTCGCCGCCTATTACATGGGGACCTAACATAATTGGCTAATCGTGGGTGCTAGTTCACCTCTGCCTACCCCTTCGAGGTTAGAGGCGTGATTTATGTATGTATGTATGAGACGTATCATCTACAGTCGACAGCACAACTAGCTACCAAGGAATGTCAGATATTCTCAATCGACTTTGTGCTTTTCTACCGACAAGTTATTAAATATTTCTTACACTCACACCAGCCCAAAGTAGGTACTTAAGTAGCATAATGTAAAGGGCGAATTTATTGCCATTTATCCGGCGCAAGTAATTCGCATTTGCTAGGTTGTATAAGATGAATGTTGGTACCCATTACTGAGATTATATTTACCCTTAGAGTCGGCTCGTGCGAAACCCGCGGGAAAGGCGGGCTTTGCTCTCAAAGTAAATAAGATCGAAATTTTATAAGAGTCTGTAGGGTTGTTGGGGGGAAAAAAGTTATAACTAAGATATTCTTGCAGGGTTTGAATTCTGAACTCATCCATCTGATAGATATCAAGTCACAATGAGTTGCCACACCATAATGATCATTGTGGTAATAAAGACCTGGGTGGCCAAAGTGATTAGTAGACTCATTTGACCACAATAACTTAATGCGACTGTGGGTAGGTAATGTAAAAACTCATTTATTCCACAGAAACACAGCGAGGCTGTTCACAGTTTTAATTCCAATTGCAATATCCAATTTATCCAGACATAAACGCTAGACTGCGCTGGAGTGGTAGACAAAAGTAGCTCGATTACATTCACAACAGAGTCGACCTTAAGTCACGCTATTTAGGGCATAATTCAAGTTGCTGACTACAGAAAACGACGATAACCAAGCCAAATGGTAAATTAGGAACCAGCTAATTGTATAAACGGGATATGAAGCCAAATAAAGACAAAGGAAATTTCTATGAAATGGCACCGCGCTGGTAATAATTTCCGGCTCGGCCTACTGTTGCCTGATATCGAAGTATCGATAGTTTATCGATTGATCCCAAATCTCAGATCATTTATAAAATCAATGTTATGAATAATTTATTTATTAAGTTATATCGATAATAGCCATTGGTCCAGTTGCAGGGTGATACAAGATGAACTCTATTCGATTTGCTAGAAGTATCTTATTCGGTAGGCATAAGACTAAAGAAAATACTCCGTCTCTTCAGCGACAGTTTTTGGGCTTAAAATGCCAAAAGAACCTGATGAAAGTCTATAATGTGTCCCAATTTTACTGAGAGGATGACCTGTGAAGGATTAGAAAGATGACACCGGAAGATTTAGGTAATTTTCGCTAAGAACGAAATCAAGAATTTGTCAAATCTTATCATTTCGACAGCTTATCGATAATCGATATTTCCGCGACACTATTTCGAGCGCACAAATTGAATTTGAAGGAAGGCAGGCGGGCGAACTTTGTGTCCCCCGATTGGTAATCAGGCTTAATTAGCATAACGTTAGGATACGGCCACGTCGTAAGTGCCCACTTGACCCAGGTCACATGTTAAGCTAGCTAATTTAAATCAGTTCATTAACAATATCCGCTGTGCACCCTAGGGGAATAAATCAAGCCGGGATTCCGCTTTTTTTCCATAAACCACACAAATCTAGAGTTAAAGCGCACGCTTGCGAAGTCTGCGCTTTAACCGTGACGATCAATGCACCGATTAAAATCTTTAAAGTCGAGTGAAATAGTCGCGGGTGTGAGCAAGAGACGAGATTAGTTCGGATCACGCTAGGCGACGGCAGCGTCTCGCATGGCGAGACACCGTAACCTCTGCCGTGCTGGCTAACGATGGACGCGGTACATTGCGGTCATTGTTAGTGGCCGGAAAACAATGAAAAAACTTTCCGGTACAGGCGCCGGCAATGAGAAAGCGCACACGTAAGAAAACACGTGGCAAAGAAATGTGGTTGTTGCTAAGAAGGCTCATTTAAAATTAAACACACGTACATAAATCAGGCCTACAGGTGCTAATCGAACTGACTGTAGCATGGGGAACGACCATCCCCAAATACCAAGCTATAAAAAACCATTAAGTACTTAATTTTAACACAACACTAATAAAAAATAGGCTACATTCACCAGCAGCTAAATCCCTATTATAGGTACATTACTAAAAGTCCTTGGTTTGTCTAGATTTTTCGTAAGTTTTACACTGGAACGTGTGTCTAAGGGGGCTCTCGCAGAATCTAACCAAATATGGCTGGGCAGAGAGAGAAGTCGGGGTGTCCCTATCCAAGAACAAGAACATAGGCCCTTCAAGGTTTCTGTAGGGCAGGTACCTCCCAAGATATTCCTTGTAGTATCTCCCCCTACATCCCGAAACACTACCAAGCGGTGGAGAGAGATTTTGTCCACGTCCCGTGCTAGGCCTACTGAGGGTGCCTCTAAAGGCGCCGACCTCGGCTCAGACTCATCTATTCATCAGACCACGAGCCGCGCCCACAAGGCGATGTCATCGCATCGCACGCGGATGCACTCGTGAATTTGCAGAATTTAATTTTTGTTGTCTTTGAAATAGGATTCAAAATTACAAGTTGATAGGTGGTTGTAAATACGCCACAGCCTTTGATTTAACATACCAAGAAAAACATAGATAGTACTGTTTTTTAGTCGAAGTCTGGTAATTAATGAAAATCTTTAGCTTCCAATATGGGGGTTAATCGGCGGACTAAATCGTTTTTATACTTACAATTAAAAAAAAAAACAAGATTTAACTTCACACCAATCCCCCTAGCAACATCATTGGATGGAACACATTTGCAATAAGAGGGTGGAGATGTTATTTATATTCTAATGAAAAAACACAACTGAATGCATTGGTTTTTTAAACCGACTAAACTTTTAGATGAGCTTCAATGATTCCATAGCTGTTTTTCTACTTAGACAATGTGTCTATCCGCGTACAGAGCCAGCCAATCGTGACGATGGAAGGCACATAATGAATTGCAAATAGGTACCTTTATTGACCACGGACACTGATTTAATTACACTTTTCAATCCCACGGCGGTAATTTCGAGATGAGACGACGAGAAACTCGGTTCTAATTAAAGTTAGACACCCAGTTTCCACGCAACAAGAATTGATGACTGTAATATACCTAGCCGTAATATTTTTAGAAAATGAATGTATACCGTTTCGTTAGAGTGAATCTTATACGTTATACTAGGCAGATAGAGAAATCGGGGTGGCGAAGGTAAACCTACACTTGGGTCACAAGTCCCAAGCGCTGCGACTGACTTCCCTCTCTGGCACACTACGGACCCGGCGCCCGCACGGTGAATCCGCGGAATGCTAATAGTTAATCTAATCTAATCGTCTCTTTATTTTTCACCGTGTGCGACGGCAGAGAAGAAATCAAACCTAAGCTGGCGAAATGTGGGTGTAATTGTGAATACCTACACCTCTACCTCTGATATTATGTTTGTGTTACTGTAAAAGCCCGAACCACGGTAAATCCTAAGATATACTGGTAAAACCTGAGATTTACCAACTCTTAATGGTAAATGTCCGAATAGTTCCGTGAATATCTTTAATTTCGAACTTTTACCGCCATTCATTTGGCAAATCTTAACATTTACTTCTAAGCACGGTACCTATATGTTGAAAAAAAAGGTTCGATTCTATAATAACACACATCACTGGCACTCGCCGGCCGCTCCAGCGGCACGCTCGCTTAGCTCGCTCGGCTCGTCTGTTCGTTGGTTCATATACAAACCTAACCTAACCAACTTACTACAACAGTAACATTTAACATGTTTACATAATATAATATTCGAAGAGTTTGCGTTCGTACTCAATTGATAAAATTCGTTGTCCTTTACATCTATTACAATTGTAATAACGTTTTTCAGGTCTGTTTTAGCTGTGACTCTTAAATTATTACACGTTATGACTTATTTTTCTCAACATATACCGTGCCCAGAGGTAAATGCTAAGATTTTTCAAATGAATGGTGGTAAAAGTACGAAATTCTACCGACTTCGGACATTTACCAATAAGAGTTGGTAAATCTTAGGTTTTACCGTGGTTCAGGCTGTTACATTTATGACTTTCATAACATCGAATGACTTCTTTTTACGACTACATATTTAATTTGATTACTGATAGATGATAGACATAAGTGATCAATACGTTTATTATAATTCAATACATTGTAACTGAATATTAATTTTGATCAATTATATATTTTCGTGATAGTAAAAACTAAGAACCACAATTAAAAAACAATTTGTCTATAAAAGTTCGACAAGTCGTATTTTAAAACTAAGCAAAATATTATAAAAAAATAACAAAAATCTATTTAATATAGCAATTCTGCATATTGTAAAATAACTGCTATTATAGCAATGAAGTTAGTATTATTATCAATGTTAATGAACTGTCGGGAGACTAAGAAAAAAAATTTATTAAACAATAATAATGAAAATAAGGATCTGGTCTCTTTTATATAGTAAGAAAATGGTGCTAGGTAAGTACCTAGTACCAGAAACACAATATTATAGTTTTTCATAAAATTGTTCAATAAAAAATAATTGTGATCTTGAGGCGGGAATCGAACCCGCGTCCGCTGCTATCCGGGCAGGTGCCTGACCGCTCGGCCACCCAAGACACTAATTAACTTGCCGAAATTCTTCTAACCTTTACACTTCACGTTGTAAGCCAACGGGTACCCTCGCAATGTAGAAATAAATTTCAAACATTCCAAAGCAGATATTTTTACAAATACCGTGCGTTCGGTTAAGCTTGGGTTTGCTTTATAAACTATTCGATTTTAATTTTAACATTATATAAATGTTAGAAAAATTAGTACAAAGATTTTAGGGTTAGAAAAAGAATTTCGAAAAATTATGCTACCTGCCCGGATAGCAGCGGACGCGGGTTCGATTCCCGCCTCAAGATCATAATTTTTCGAAATTCTTTTTCTAACCCTAAAATCTTTGTACTAATTTTTCTAACATTTATATAATGTTAAAATTAAAATCGAATAAAAAATAATTGTCTAACATTTGACTAAGGGAAACAAAAATTGAAAGTTGAAAGTTTGAATATTATTATAGGTCTTTCTTAAATTTATATGAAAACGAACCAAGTCCTAAATTTTTTATTCTGGTGTGACCTTGTAAGCTGCGGTTATTCACATTTCAAGTCCCCTGAAGCATGACCAATTCATCTATTTTTTGTTTACAAAATTCAATAGTCAGTGTATAAATGTATTAGCGATTCTCTAAAAAGCCAAAATATGAAATTCAAACACTAGGTTGGGTTTTTTATGTACTACTTACTGTACATAAGTAATATTATGATGGAGTACAAGAATTAGGTTTTTATTAATTCCAATTGATAATTAATTAAGATAATTCATGGATATAAATGTTATTACATCAATAGACTCGGCTTTAGCATATGTCCGATAGAGTATGTGCTTGAATATTAATTTTTTTTTGTAAAGGAATGTTAATAGCTTAGGAGGTAAGTTTTAAAAATTCACATTAGGTAACCATATAGTATCAATGCTCCAACATCCTAAATGTTGAAACTTCAAAATGTTGTATTCATAGTAATAATTTTTATCTTTATTGTATAATAAACGTATTAAAATGGAACATTTGTAAAGAAACACATTATTCTAAAGTCATTCGCAAAAGAACACAACTCATCAGTCATCGATAAAGACCACCATAAGAACTTTGAGAAAATTACGAGCAAATAATAGGAAACCAATTTGTTGATCAAAAAATGGGGAAACCATTCCAACAACTTGTATAGTTGAATGAAACAATCCAAAATAACAATTTCATTTCAAATGAAATGCATATTGCTGAGGTATGTAAAGTTTCGACTAATGAGATGTAGATAATAATATTATAAAAAAAATGCAAACAAAAAAACACATTGAGACAGAAAGATTGCCATTCAAATCACCAGATTTCTTAATAATATAATTAATTTAGTAACTAAAAGTCATTTGAATTTATTCAAAGTAACCCCAACCTACTTGCAGTAATCTTAATTCTCAATATTGGGACTGATGTATAAAAGTACAAATGAAATTCAAATACTATATTTTCAATATTCGCTGCACCAAATAAAAATCAAAGTAATAAATAAAGAATCTAAATTCTCAACTCAAAAAAAATCCCAAACTCAAATAATTGAATTGTATAATTTTTACAAGCACCTTAAAAATTCAGTTGTCCTGGCATCCGACATAGGCATGTGCCTGTTTAACAGATGACCAGGAAAACAGAATACCTACTCAATATTATTATGCGATGTGGAAGCCAACAATTGATGTTCTATTTGATTGATAGTAAGTAATTCTCAAAGCAGATGATACAGAGCAAATTAAACCTAAAAACAAAACAAAAACAAATAATAACAACTTACCCTGAAAACTAGTCTGCCAATTGTTCCCGGGCCTGTAGGGAATATATCTGTCCATGTACTCTGGTCGGACCAGCACTCCCTGCTTCCTGCTCACTGGACTGCACTGCTGCAGCAAACGTCTTTCAAACGATTCACGGAACATTTTGACCAGTCTGTTCTTTACACTAAATAAGAAAATTCTCTACTGTCCAATTTTTATTGAGGGTAAATTGAAGAATCAGCATAAAGTATCTTCCAAAAGTAGGTAGCTTTAACCGAGCATGTTTCAATGTTTGTATCAAAATACATGTAGTGTCACGATTACACAGCGAGGAGAGCGTTCTCCGTCGCCTCTGAACACCATTTGACTACGTTTGACACGGTCGATAGTACAAGAAAACAGAACATTGTCGACGACACTATAGATAAGCGAGTTTAGCGTATTGTTGAGCGTGCAGCTACACGGGGTAACCTTTTTGACTTAAAATAGACACAAATTACAACTACTTCTTTAAATTTATAAGCAAAAACTTAAAAATAACTATGATTTCTGATAGATATGTATGTAGAAATATCGAAAAGCGTGACATAAATAAACAAGGTGTTGCCATAATGAAAATATACTTTATTTGAAATGTAACCGTCGATAGGAGCCAAGAAATATTACAAAGAAAGATTTTATTTTATAGCTAAATAAAAACGTTATGAAATAAATAAATTAAGACTTTATAAATATATTCGGTCTGTGTAATATTATTATGGCGCAAATTTTATTATTCCATAAGAAAACAATAGAATGATAGTAAAGTGTTTTTATTAACGTGTTTTAATAAAAACAGTTAACTTTTAATGAAAACAATCGTATAATATTAATATATTATAATACGATATGATTGTTTCATTTGTGTGATATATTGCGACAGGTTCCCTTGTTAGACTACAAAATAATGTGTTTTATAAAACTGAAACAAAAAGTGCTTAGAAAAATACGTGCTGTAGGCCTATTCCCTAACTTTTTTTGACAGTTGAAAGTGATTATCACCGAACTATTTACTAATACATTGCTGTTATCACAGGACAAGTGTCACAATAACATTATAGTAAAGTAGTAATGGATACGTAAATAGTTCGGTGATCATCACTTTCACCTGTCAAAAAAAGTTAGGGAATAGGCCTACTGGCCGTAGACAGAGAAAAAAATATTGAACATGGCATTAAAATAAAAGACTAAACAAAATCTGAATAAGAATGCATATATAATTATACATTGTGGAATATTTATAATTAACATTGTGTAGAGTGCGCGCCAGTAGGCCTATTCCCTAACTTTTTTTGACA
This sequence comes from Cataclysta lemnata, assembly GCA_963931975.1. NCBI lineage: Eukaryota > Metazoa > Arthropoda > Insecta > Lepidoptera > Crambidae > Cataclysta > Cataclysta lemnata. The sequence goes on from OZ008342.1 coordinate 2,908,061, forward strand.
GTTGAAAGTGATGATCACTGAACTATTTACTTATCCATTACTACTTTACTATAATGCTATTGTGACACTTGTCCTGTGATAACAGCAATGTATTAGTAAATAGTTCGGTGATAATCACTTTCAACTGTCAAAAAAAGTTAGGGAATAGGCCTACAGATAAGACAGCGCGTGGTCAAAATTGGAACTAAAATTCTGTCTGTTATTTTGATTGTCTAGGAGCGTCAATGTGAGCGAGCAACACCCCCCATCGCGCGCAGACTTATCTGACGCGCACTCTACCTTTGTCTTTAGAGTTTATCAGTAGGCCTATTCCCTAACTTTTTTTGACAGTTGAAAGTGATGATCACCGAACTATTTACTAATACATTGCTGTTATCACAGGAAAAGTGTCACAATAGCATTATAGTAAAGTAGTAATGGATAAGTAAATAGTTCGGTGATCATCACTTTCAACTGTCAAAAAAAGTTAGGGAATAGGCCTACAGAAGTAATTCCCTTGAACCATGTAATAAAATGTGGTTGTTTCCAAGACTCGGACTAAATAATACTGCAGTAACTCATAGATGGCGCTGTCACACAAAAGTTTTTCTTGGCATTAAGTACAGAACGCAGTATGACAGAAATACAGACTGCTGATTTTTTTTAATTAAAAAGGAATGCATGACAACTTCTGTGATGACAACAAACTTGAAATATTAAATAGTGAGCAAACCAAAGTTATTTTGTGCTGATTTTAGCTGGTTTTAACGATTCAGTGGTTCTTTTACTTTGATTTTGATGCAAAGGTACGTTTAATTTATAATTAAACATCAAAGTAATTTTAATTCATATCTGGGGTAAATAAATACGCCAAAGGGGCTAATAGATAATATGGGGTGAATAGAAATGCCATAAGGGGCGAATAGAAACTAAAAGGGGTACAATAGAAACCAAAAATGGGATAATAGAAATATAATGCTTTGCTTAGGGCTGCCACTGTCTTTTTTGCAATATTATGTAACAATTTTTATTTTCTGCAGGAAAAAATAACATGCCCCGTATATATAAGCCCGATCCTCAAGGAAAAAAGTATAAAAAATATAGTGAAGAACAAATAAATGAAGCCGTCAAAGCGTATAAGAGTGGTAAAGAATCTTTAAAAGTTATAGCTCAGAGGTATAACATAGATAAATCAGTGCTTTATAGACATTCTACTCAAACCTTAAAAAAACATGGAGGGCAAACTGTTTTATCTGAAGAAGTTGAACTGTATATGATAAAATATATAAATGTATGTGGAGATTGGGGATATCCTTTTGACGCCCTAGATTTGCGCTACATAGTTAAAAACTATCTCGACAAATGTGGTCGAAAGGTATTAAAGTTTAAAAACAATTTACCTGGACTGGATTTCGCTACAAGTTTCTTAAAGCGTCACAATGATAAAATATCCCAGAGAATTATCCTAAATATAAAAAAAAATAGAGCTAAAGTTGCACCAGACACTATCAAAAAATATTTTGAAGAGTTGGAAATGTCACTGACTGGTGTAGACCCAAAAAACATCATTAACTACGACGAAACGAATTTAACTGATCATCCGGGGAATAAAAAAATTTTAGTAAAACGTGGGACGAAGTACCCTGAAAGGGTTATGAACCATTCGAAGGGTTCCATTTCATTGATGATGTCTGCTTCCGCTGACGGTGCCTTGCTCCCACCTTATGTGGTATATAAGGCACAGAACGTATATGACACATGGACTGCAAATGATTCCACAGGTGCACGATATAATAGCACAGAATCTGGTTGGTTCGACTCGCACGTTTTCGAAGACTGGATCAAAACAATTGTTTTGCCTTACTTTGAAGGGAAAGAAGGTAAAAAGTGTCTCATAGGTGATAATTTGTCATCCCATTTATCTTTAGAAGTGATAGAACTATGCAAAAACCAAAACATACATTTTATATTTTTACCTTCAAACAGTACTCACCTCACACAACCACTTGACGTAGCGTTTTTTCGCCCGATGAAAATTGCGTGGCGCAATATTATGCTGAAATGGAAAATAACAGATGGAAAGGCACATACCAGTATTTCAAAGGAATGCTTTCCCAAACTGTTGAAAAAATTGATGGAAGAGCTTCACAACAACAGTGAAAGTAACATAAAATCTGCGTTTAGAAAAACAGGGATATGTCCTATTGATTTAAATCAAGTTTTAAGCAGGCTGCCAGCTGAACAAAACATGGAACAGGAGAAAAGAGCTGTGGATCAATCTGTTCTAGATATGTTGAAGGATATGGGGTATAGTAATATTAACATATCAGAACCAAAAAGAAAAAAAAAATTAAACATTATTGCTGGACGAAGTGTTTGTACTGATAGTGGAGATGATGAAGAAACAGAAGAAGATGTAAGCTTAGAAAAAAATAAAAAACAAAAAATATCTCAGATGAATAAAAATGTTCAGATAAATAATTCAGACGAAAAAGAAGATAAGAACAGCATGGGAAATGAAAAAGAAACGAAAAAGCAAGTTGATAGAATAAGTAATAATGAAAATGCGTATGTTCATGAAGAAAATGTAAATGTACTTGCAACAGAAAATTTAGATTATTTAGAAGAGGTGCCTTTAATATTCGAAGACTCTATGTTGTGTGGGAAGGAAATTGTCATAGGTAATGAAATTGATGACAATTCTGAAATTGACGAACCAACTGAAGATCCTATTACTATGTTTGATACTGCAAATACTCATCCAAATACATACAAAGCAAAATACTCAAAACTAATTAAATGTGAAAAGGTATACTCAAATAAGAAACGTTTTAATCGAGCGGTGTGCACAATAATAAAATAATTAAGATGACCATTGTATTATAAAAACGATAATGACATTAATGGATGACCGTCATAAGGTAATCCATTAAGTCTCATCATGTATTAGGTACTTTTTGAGCTTTATATTAAAACATAAATTATAAACCTCCAATGTAACGGAAGGGCAAATACCTAATAAGGATATTGAAATGGTACAGATTTAAAATGTTAATTGACATACATAAATCACGCCTATATCCCCGAAGGGGTAGGCGGAGGTAAACTAGCACCCACGTTTCGCCAGTTATGTTAGGTGCCATGTAATAGGTGACGAGCCTATTGCCATTTATCGGGCACAAAAGTCGCAGTAGGTACATAGCTAGATGGTATAAGAGGAACGCTGCTGCCCATTCCTCATCACTGATTTATCCTTAGTCGCCTTGTACGACACCCACGGGAGAGATTTGGGGTGGTGACAATGGTATTCTACTCTGCCGTCACCACACGGCATAGTGTTGATTGAACCATGGCTTTAAACGAATGAACACAAATCTCAAAATAAAACACCCCTATTTTTGTGACAGACATTTAAATATAGCTTAAAATATGGTTATTAATTTCTGTGATTAGCCTATGTTAAAAATAATTTAATAATATATTATCGTAATAATGCTGAAGAAAGGACCTAGCTAAAGTGGCTTGTAATTGAAACTGATTCATCTCATAATTTTATAGGGATAGCCTGTACCATCTAACTTGTATTAATTGGTAAACAATCTTGGCACACCTTTTTATTGAATATGTAGCATTAAAAATCAACTGATGATTCAATAGGTTTCAGTCTATAATAACGATTTACTGTAATCTTCTTCTCCCTGCCCTGTTCCCAGTCTATCTGGGGTCGGCGCAGTATGTTTGCTCTTCCATTCATATCGATCAGACGTCATCAAGCCATCCACTCCCTTTTGATTCATATCATCCATCACACCATAGAAGACAGATCCTACTTCAAGACATAATTATTATAAATTCATCAAACAGTATGATTGGGATCATAACAACAAAAATTGACAATAAATCACCGGAATATTTAAAAGCTGAAAAAATTTAAACAAATTTATAAAAAACTTGAAATTATTGTTAGTAAAAAAAGTTACTATTCTATTACTGAATACCTAGAAGATATTAAATGTATAATATAAATGTCTGCCCCTCTTTCTATCTTTTTATTGCTATGCGTTCCAGGTGCATGTGAAAATTGGTACTTGTACATATTTATGTTTAGTCACCAAGTAATAAACAACTAAATAAAAAACGAGTAAAGTTCCAAATTGTTTCTATTCACCTCTTTACGGTACACTACAGTAATAAACTTTATTATAGTATATTCCGATATTATCATATCAATTACACGGTGCCATGATATGGATTTATTTTTAAAAGAAAAAGTAAGAATTTTTAAATAAGAACTTTACAGAGACAGGGGATATAGGGCATCGTGCCATCTGTCAATTGCTGCAGAAAACTTTAATAACAATATTCTTGTCATACGGATAAATTAAAACGATAATTTGTATTCTTTCTACCTAAACTCCGACTCGGGTGTCCTGTAAGGCTCACTGCGGCAGTAAATATATCTCTGGGGAGATGCCTTCTCACCATGGGGGACGCCTGCTGTCGACCCTCTCCGAGAGTGCTCTACTGCAAGGACAAGATCTTCGCCTTAACTAAAAAACTGTAGATGCTGAAAGGCCTCTAGGCCAAGCTTAGGTCCTTCGAAAAAAAAAACTTATGTGGCGCGCACTCTATTAAACTATCACGGTTCATGAGATACCTACACCATGGTGACAGACGGACGGACGAGTTACTGCCGCACTCAGAGACGTCAAATAACGTTAATGTGTACTTAACGTCAAAAAATGACAATTCTAAACTAGTCGCTATTCTTGCCAGGTCTATGGTCCAGATTTGAATGAAAATTTTTGACATTAAATACTCATTAAAGTTTAATGACGTCTCTGAGTGCGGCAGTTAGTAATAAAGGTCCCGTTTTACCCTTTGGCTACGGGGAACCTTGAAACCGAAGGAGTATGAATGAAAAACCATGTTCAAATGATGATATATTGCACACAGCCATGTTTGCTTAAAGATAATTGACACAATGACAAAACATGCGTTTTGTCAATCATTTGGATGACAATAGTCAGTTCGATGATGATTCAATCAGAGCTTGTCGTAGCAACGGCAGCAACTGTTCCCTATACAGTGGATGTTTGTCACCGTGGGTGATTTTCAAGATTTTCTCGGATGATTTGAAGTGGGCTAACGCCTTTCCTATGTCCATTTTGTATAAGAGGATTTTCCCATACTTCAGATGTAAAATGCCCAGTAGCGGATGACGCTCTCCGTAATATAGCCTGAAACATACATAATTATGATATAAATAAATACATAAATCACAATTTATCCCCGAAAGGCTGGGCAGAGGCGAGTTAACACCCAAGTTTCGCCAACTAGGTCAGGAGTCGGGTCCCACGTAATAGGTGCGAGTCTATTGCCATGTATCGGGCACGGAAATCGGAGTACTTTGCTGAGTGGTATAAGAGGAACGCTGCTGCCCATTACTCATCACTGTCTTTACCCTCAGTCGCCTTGTACGACACCCGTGGAATAAATGAGGGGTAATAGGGGGACATCTGTATATATTCTGCTCTACCTGCTTATAATGAGACTATCGGTCATTAAAGTCATTTTTTTTATCTCGGATACTAAATTGACAGGTGCAAATGTCAAGTTTTATTGTTGAGTGGTGTACTCGAAACTATCGACAATGTTGTGGCCTGGATTCAAGTGGTTTTGGCCATGTTATACAAAAATTAAACATACCCAATTTTTCCTTCCCTAGTATAGCGTCATCTCTATCGATACTCTCTGCTGATCAATTATAGCTTTCGAAATAATAACTTAATTTTTTGGTCCGGCACTATAAAAATGTTGGTATTTTTGTATAGGCCGTGAATGATGTCCTTTGATTTATCATTAACTTTCGATAATCGCAATTCAAAAATAGTGATGTGCCACCAGCACATCACTATTTTTGAATTGCAAAAAAACAGGCAACACTGGTAATTTGTAATTTTAGTATCTGAGATAAAAAAAATGACTAGATTGTATTTAAAGAGTGCGCGCGATGGGTGGCGCTGCTCGCTCACATTGACACTCGGAGACAAACAAAATAGTAGGCGGAGTTATAGTTTACTGGAGCGCACGCTAATGTCAAATACATACATACATACATAAATCACGCCTATATCCCCGAAGGGGTAGGCAGAGGTGAACTAGCAGCCACGTTTCGCCAATTATGTTAGGTCCCATGTAATAGGCGGCGAGCCTATTGCCATTTATCGGGCACAAAAGTCGCAGTACATTGCTATTGCAAGGTGGTATAAGAGGAACGCTGCTGCCCATTCCTCATCACAGATTTATCCTTAGTCGCCTTGTACGTCACCCACGGGAAAGATTTGGGGTGGTGACAATTGTATTCTACTCTGCCGTCACCACACGGGCACCACACAAGAGCTTTCATGTCTAGCATAAAAACAACAAATTAGGTTCGATACTCACTTGAAACACGGTATCAATTGTTCCGCGTACGCACACGCCTTGTCCCAGAGCTGTACCAGTATGAGCGCGTCGAACGCGTGGTCCAGAGTCTGAGCGTGCATCACATTGAGGGGGTGCAGCACCCCCTCCTGCTTCTCCAGGCAGTACTTGCATACATCTACGTCTGTGCTCGAGTGAAGATACATTACAATGTTAACAAAGAAAGCGGGTTAGATTTTAATGTTATATTTTATTTTTAGCTTAGATACATACATAAATCACGCCTATATACCCGAAAAGGTAGACAGAGGTGAATTAAACACCCACGTTTCGCCAATTATGTTTTCATCATCATCATCACCAACTCCCCTATGGATGGAAGAATATTGGCCGATTGGGCCATAACCCACCACGCTGGCCCAGTGCGGGTTGGTGGGTATTAACGACTGCAGATACATCCGAGACCAACGGCTTAACGTGCCTTCCGAAGCACGGAGGAACTCGAGATAAAACATTTTTGGTCACCCATCCGATGACCGGCCTGACATTGCTTAGTTTACGCAATCGCAGGCCAAGCGAGCTATGCCACTGCACTAGACAGCTCCTCAATTATGTCAGGTCCCATGTAATAGATGGCGAGCTGGGCACATATTATTGCTAGGTGGTATATTATGAGCATGAGCAATGCTGCTGCCCATTACTGATTGCTGTCTTAACCCTTGGTCGTAGCTTAGTATTTGATAATAAAGAGGTGAGATGTGAATATTATAAATACACAAATCACGCCTCGTTCTCCCCTAAGTGGTAGGCAGAGGTGTTACAACACCCTCGTTCTGCGAGCCTTGACGAGTCTTTTTTCAGGTCCCATGTAACAAGGGGCGAGCCTAATGCCATTTACCGGGAACTAAGCCGCAGCAATTTGCTAGATTGTCCACCAAAAATGATGCTGCCTATTCCTATCGTAACTCTTAGCTGCCTTGTGCGACACCCGCGATAAAGGTAGGGGTGGTGACAGTTTATTATTCTCTGCCGTCACCACATTGCACTAAAAAGATGTGATAGTAGGGTACAGTCACACAGGTACAGATAAAGTATAGGTACAGCCGTGTAGCGACGGCAGAGTACAATTGTCACAAGCCCAAATCTCTCCGGTGGGTGTCGTACAAGGCGACTAAGGATAAAACAATGATGAGGAATGGGCAACAGCGTTCCTCTTGTACCACCTAGCATTGTACTGTGACTATTGTGCCAGATAGACTTGCCACCTATTGCATGGGACCTAACATAACTGGCGAAACGTGGGTGCTAGTTCACCTCTGCCTACCCTATATCTATATAGGCGTGATTTATGTATGTAGCAGTGGCGGAGCGTCCATATAACCCGATTCCCAACAGCCGTACCAAACGAGCGAGCATAAAAAAATCATTACCTTAATTCAAGTACAATACCATTTTATAAACAAATAAAAAAAATCCATCAATATAATCGTATCATAACAGTATTATTAAACGCGCGCGAAACAATATGCAACACAGGTACATACAATTCGCTCCCGCTCTCTAGATTTCTTCAACTAACTCGCTAATAAAAGCGGAATTTCTTTTGTGAACTGCACTCAATATCGCGGTCGTGCGCCGCTCCGGACCGGGTTGAATCGTCCTTCCCTTTTTAACACGGCTTTTGTTTGTATAATGATCTCTCTTTCTGGCTGTATAAAACTAAGCACAAAGCACGCAAAAGCGGCACAACGTACTTCTCCGCTTCGCCACTAGATGGCGTTGAACAGTTGTGTCCTAGCAGGCGGTGTTAAAAATTTATGCTTAAACCATAAGGGGCTAACTTGTGTTTTCACGCCACGCCACTGGTATGTAGGTATGTCACTGACCAATAAGAAGAAAAATGTCATTTTGGTAGACGTACTCAGGTACCTGAGTACGTCTACCAAAATGACAAACGTTTCTTGTGCCGATTTGGAGCGCCCCATCGAGCGGCAAGGGTACGTTGTAGATGGTAAGGGTTGTTGCTTGTATTTGACTTTACAAATGCATCTCTAATATTGGTTCCGTGGACGTTCACCTTCGTACCCCCTGTAGGTGCCATCAGCGCCAAAATGGCGACAATCAAATTGGTTTCATTTTGTACAAAATATGTACTCGGTTTGGTTGGGGGTAGGACTTTTTTCAAGGCCGCCTGGCTAGCTACCACCATCTTATCAAAATCTGTCGCCATAACAATAATGTTTAAGCATTATTGTGTTCCGACAATGTGTGATAAGACAGCCAGTCCCTCTGTGGTTGAGGGTTCCAGGTGAAGCTCGATTCCATCAATGTCCCTTATCGTCACTTACCATCAGGTGAGATGAAGGGCAAGAGTTTCCATGTCTAGCCTAAAAAAAAAGTCACAGAGACTAGCTTCAGTCACAATTTCATTGAAAAGGATACAAGCCACAGACGCCGCTTGCATGTTCTGCAAGTGGACCTCCGTGAACTCCATGATCTTGACGAATTCCTCCACTCGCTTCTCTGTGTATTTCGTGTTGCATTCGCCACACCTTATCACATGGTCAGACACGTCTTGGTTAATCGCCAGTTCTGCTAGGCCGCTGTGATGATTCGGTACCACCTGTTTGGTCACAAACAAATTTGTGGTTAGAAAAAGTACGAAAATTATATTAGTCTTGATGTGGGAATCGAACCCGGGTACCGGGCAGATGCCTATACCAGTCGAGACTATAATTTTTGTACTTTTTCTCACCATAAATGTTCCAAAATGTATGGACCATATGTTTGTACAGTTATTCAAAATGTGGTCAGTAAATTTATAAAATTTTATAAAACAGTTCTTAAGTGTAAAATTACTATTTTTAAGCTCTGTTTTTTGGCTTAGTGTACTTATGTTTAGGCTTACATCGCAACACAACAGCCTAGCCTACTGTCATGGCGGAAGAAAGATGGCACTTTTACACATTGACGTACGTATTTTATTTGACATTTAATGGGTACCTACCTCTTACAGATGTACGTGATTTTAAAAGATTTTTAAGCCAAAAAACTACTCTACATTATTTATATTTATTTGAAAATTTCCCAGAATCCTTTATTTTTTCTCCATTTTTTGAGATAGTGTGCAAATACATGACCATTTTGGACCATTTTCTTTGTTTGTGATAATTTTTCTAACATTTCCAAAATGTTTTATAAAAAATCAAAATAATAATCACAATCTTGTCTTTGGTGGGTTCTTCGTTGTCCGCTCTTCTGACGAGCTGACACCCTTCCTTCCAGGGTATCACGACTGGACTGTCACAATCGAGGTTGAGGCACTTCGCTGCGTGCACCGTCCTCAGTTGAGTTTCATCTGCAATTGAGTACGATGCGATGAATATAACAATCTACACTAATATTATAAAGCTGAAGAGTTTGTTTGGTTGGTTGGTAAAACGCGGAAATTTCAGAAGCTACTGCTTCAAATTAAAAAAAATATGGTTGTGTTGGATAGTCCATTTATCGAGGAAGGCTATAGGCTATATAATAACCGACATTAACGCGAGCGAAGCCGTAGGCGACCACTAGGTTATTGAAAAATGTTAACTATTTTTGCTCTCCATATTCTCTGTAATATGGAGAGTATTCATAATTACTAACTACTACATAATTCTTTCACTTCGATACGTCATTTAGTTTCCGATTTCGAGAAGTAAGCTTTCTGAGCGTTGTAAAATGACGTCACATGCGGTCACGTGACTGTTAACGGGACTCGATATTTATCGTTAGTTTAAATGCCTGTAAAATCAAAACTAATAGGTATTTTTGATTACAACAAAAACTAGTATATTTGTATAGATACGTAAGTTTTATACTGTACCAAAAGTTCAAGCGATTTGGCATACCTATTAACATTCTCATCTCAATTCTATACAGGCCAAGCACGCAAAGCCTAATGATAGAAAAGTTAATTACACAGATAATTTTCAAAATTATTCTGAACTCTTTTTCTTTGTAATTTTTTTCTAACATTTATTTACACATCATTTATAACTAAGTAATGTGCAAATATACAAATCAAAGTAACAATTAAATAGTGGTGTTGACATCTATCTGCCAACAACCACAGGGGGACATGCAGATGCGGTCAGTGACGGGAGTGAAATTAAAAATCGAAATAAATGTCTTCTATGCTGGCCAGGCAGCGAAAAAATAACGTAGATGTATTAAAGTAGTATGAACATCTTCCTGCTCTATTTCTAGCTTATCTGGGGTCGGCGCAGTATGTTTCTTCTTCCATTCATATCGGTCAGACGTCATCAAACCATCCACTCCCTTTTGATTCATATCATCCATCACACCGTAAAGGTGCTAGTGATGAATGAATGTATAGAGAAGTGACTGAAAGGTCCATGTTGAGAGACCGTTGAAATGCGAGAGTGATTGGAATGACAACATTCCATTCCATACTGCTCAATGTTTTGGCTTAGGTTTTACAGCCGGCCGCCTGCCTGACGCCAACCCTCTGTGTGTACACTGTTGTTGGTGGTTTGCCCTTAACTATTCGGGTGCCCCAAGGTGCTTATTGGTCTACACCGGGCAATATCCCTTAGTCGACTTTTACGACACCCATGAGATGAGTCGGGACTGGCACATTCTACGTTATGTTTTCGCTCCCAGCCCGGCTAGCATGACCACCGAAACACGATAATGATATTGCCATGTATCGCATTAAACAGAAAAAAACCATTGGATTTTGACACTTGAAGAAGTCTGAATTGAAAAATTTAATAAGCTTCTAAGGCTATATCATAAAGATATAACCATTTATCGCTTTGAACTGTCGAAAATACAATGATTTTTATAAGTTCAACGCGATAAATGGCTATATCATATCGTGTTTCGGTGGTCATGCTAGCCGGGCTGGCCAGCATTGATGACGAGTGCGTTTGCCTGTACACAAATCGAAAGGCTACGTTAGACACATCCAAAGCCATTTACCCAAGCACCTGTCACATTGGCACAAGAAGTAGTAGTTGTTCAGGAGTTCAGTCTGCCTTTCGAAGGGGGTCTTCATGAGGTCTATGTAAGATATGCGTATCTGGAAGAGCGAAAGGGGCACGATTAGTTCGTGTGTTTAATTTAAACCATTACCGTCTTATTAAAAAACTGGTAGTAAACATGGTATAGCTGGGTGTGAATGAGGAGATGACGAGTGACAGAAGAGAATGGAAATGAAAATGAAAAAGAGAACTGAGTAACTACATACATATAAATCACGCCTATATCCCCAAAGGGGTCGCAGGCAAAGATGAATTAAGTTAGGTCCCATGTAATAGGTGCACATAAATCTACCGGGCACATAAATAGTTGTATTGCTTGGTGGTTTAAGAGTAACGCTGCTGCCAATTGCTCATCGCATCGCTCTTTACCCTTAGTCGCTTTGTACGACCCACGGGTGAGATGGGGGTGGTGACAATTGTATTCTCGGTTGCCGTCACCACACAGCATATGCGATTAGATCGCTTGTTTAACACATTAGGTACCTTCCCCTCTAGGCAAGTGGTCAATCTATTGATGAATACAAATGTATGAAACTGACGTATTACATAAAAAACAACATGGCGACCGTCGTGTCAAATGTTAGAGAAGCTGTAAAAAATATTCGATTGAATAACAAGTTCTATTGCATATCATTTTTACACAATTTAGGTACTGTCAACGGCACTTCAGACTAGCCAAAACTAAAATTTCCTCAACCGATTGTCAACCTTAAAAAGTTTGAAGGAAAGCAGAAACCCGAATAAGAAAATTTGACATTTTGCGGTAGCCTGTCTTCTGTGGTAGGCTGTTTGACAAAAAGTGGACTAAATAACGTTAAAGGAAACGGGTATACCTGCTATCTATATCTAATACTGAACACATGCATTATCATTTATTCGTGACATGCTGTGTGTGTCTATTGTATGCGTTAAACATACTCACACAGCAATATTACGTAGAATAGTGCAGGCGAATATAACCATTGAAGTATGGTCATGGACTTTTAACGCTTTACTGTACAAGGACTTTTCTATAGGTCTCTTTTCTATACATTCATTCATATCACTAGCACCTTTACGGTGGGATGGATGATACGAATCAAAAGGGAGTGGATGGCTTGATGACGTCTGACTGATATGAATGGGAGAGAAAACACACTGCGCCGACCCCAGATAGACTGGGAACAGGACAGGGAGAAGAAGAAGAATACTGTACAAGGACTTTTGAAGCCTACTGTACCTGAGACCAGTCCAGGTAAGGCATGTCGGTTGTGGCTCGTATGCTGATTGTCTTCCCGTCGAACGTGGCCACCGCATTAGGGTTACAGCTGTGGTCGAGAATCGAAGCCGCCAAATATATGCCAGTGCCTATTGAGTTCATGTCGACGTCCAAAATCGTGAAACTGTTGATTATCATCTGGAAAAGAACAGACATAATGCATTGCAGGGTAGGCAGAGGTAAACTGAAACCTCCACTTTTCGCCAATTAAGTTTGAGGTCCCCTGTTGTAAAGAGGTGGCGAGCCTATTGCCATTTATCGCGCACGAAACACGCAGTACATTGTTAGGTGGTACCTACCAGAAGAGGAATGCTGCTGGTCCATTACTCATCGCTGTCTTTACCCTAAGTCGCCTTGTATTAAACCCATGACAATTGTGTCCTCTGCCGACAGTTCATATAAAAATCAAAAATAATAATTTACGAGACACTTATTTAACCTCATGGCTTTAAAACTCACCCTTCCATACAACCCCATTAATTCCACTGTGTTAGGCAGCGATATGTCTTTAAGAAACTCGTAGAGTACCACACTCAATGTCGTGAAGTGATCCATCCTCTTCTTGTCTGCTTTCAAATCCGAGTAATCTATAAATAAAAAAATACAATCACTTTCCGGTCATAATATTTAAAAGTTCCTGACCAAAATTTATGTCTAAGTAACTCTTCTTCTCCCTGCCCTGTTCCCAGTCTATCTGGAGTCGGCGCAGTATGTTTCCTCTTCCAATCATATCGGTCAGACGTCATCAAGCCATCCACTCCCTTTTGATTCATATCATCAATCACACCGTAAAGGTGCTAGTGATGAATGAATGTATAGAAAAGAGACGGAACGGACCATGTCGAGAGACCGATGAACGGAGGGAGTGATTGGAATGACAACATTCCATTCAATACAGCTCAAGGTTTTGGCTTAGGTTTTACAGCCGGCTGCCTGCTTGACACCAACCCTCTTTGGGTATTGGGTCTAAGTAACTAATGATAATTAATCGGTATTCCATGCTCATCTGGGAGCGAAAATATAACGTGGAATGTGCCGGCCCCGACTCAACCCCGGGGTGTCGTGAAGGTCAATTACATTAAGACTCATTAACCTTAATTAACATCCCTGATTGCGGGAAAATCTTCTATGCTGGCCTGGGAGCGGACAAATAACGTAGAATAGGCCAACCCCGTCTCATCCCATGGGTGTCGTAAAAGTCGACTAAGGGAGATTGCCCGGTGTGGAACAATAAGCACCTTGAGGCACCCGAATGGTGGAGGGCCAACCACCAACAACAGCATATCCCAAAGAGGGTTAGTGTCAGGCAGGCGGCCGGCTGTAAAACCTAAGCCAAAACTTTGAGCAGTATGGATTGGAATGTTGTCATTCCAATCACTCCCTCCGTTCATCGGTTTCTGGACATGGTCCGTTCCGTCTCTTTTCTATACATTCATTCATCACTAGCACCTTTGCGGTGTGATGGATGATATGAATCAAAAGGGAGTGGATGGCTTGATGACGTCTGACCGATATGAATGGAAGAGGGAACATACTGCGCCGACCCCAGATAGGAGCAGGGCAGGGAGAAGAAGAAGAGCATTCATGAGTGCGGGAGTTATACTTGCTTTCGCTTCCAAGGGGCAAATAAAGAGAAACATAACCAAGAGAAGTCAAGACAAGACCATCTATTATCTTTTGTACATTCCACAATATTTCTTTGCAACTCACGCGACATGAGATCCTTCCACATCCTGAACGAGGTGCCGGAGTAGAACGCCCTGTACGAGTGGCCGTCCCCCCTGCTCAGCCTGTTGATGATTTTTGACAGCAACCGCGCCGCGTCTGGTATCACTTTGGGTGCTACGCGCTTCAAGTTGGCGCACTCCCACTGGAAATAAATAAATAAAAATCTTATACCCAAATAATAACTCAATCACGAATGTCACTCAAGAAAGTTAAAGGCCGAAAGGACATAGGCCCAAAAAAATTAAATCTGTTGTACATAACTGGAACCTGTGACATAATACATACATAAATCACGCCTATATCCCCGAAGGGGTGGGCAGAGGTGAACTAGCACTAATAGGTGGCGAGCCTTTTGCCATCTATCGGGCGCAAAAGTCGCAGTACTGGCACTTTTGTGCCCGATAAATGGCAATAGGCTCGCCAGATATTACATGGGACCTAACATGATTGGCGAAACGTGGGTGCTAGTTCACCTCTGCCTACCCCTTCGGGCGTGATTTATGTATGTATGTATGATTGGATTTTGAAATTGAATTATAAAATTCATGATTGCATTTTTAAGTATAAATATCGACATTCCTCTTTTACTTTTAATGAAATCATGATTGTTTTTTCTTGAATGGTGTAGTAAAATACTCTATTCTGAAGCCAATGGGAAGATACAAATAATTGATTTACTACAGTTTAGTTAGACGGACAACCGGCTTAGTTAGTGGAATGTCGGTAAAAATAAAAACGGAAATGTTACATCGGGAAATGGCAAGCAGCCACGGAGCGTGTATCTGGTTCACGTCAACCGAATAACGAATGACAGACATAAATAATACCGACAAACCTCGGACAAATTGTGCCTGCATCAAATGAGATCAGGGGGCCTACCGCCTAACTCGATTGCTAAAGCAAAAGCTATAGTTTATGACGTCATGCTATCATTTCGCACCAAATGTACCTAAACCATCAGCGATAGCTTTAAACGAATAACCCCTGACTGATTTTGTATGAATTTGGAAGAAAATCCGTACCGTCTAAAAATTCCAGATGGTTGCTAGCTAAATTTATAGCCATAAGCAATGCATTGCTTTAAAGCTATCATCAGCAATCGAGTTAGGCGGTAGGCCCCCAGTATTATGGTGCTTACCATTTCGGATGCTTTGGTCTATCCGTCACTCTCACACTCTGCAATTAATCTCAATGAATGAGAGAGATGGATAGACCAAACCAACTAAAAACGGGGGCAGATCAAAATTTAAATGCAGTATTTTGCTGATTACCAAACACTGTTAGTTGGTAACAATTTCCGATTTAAATGAATTATATTGTTGCTTTTGCAATTATGAGGAGCTCGATAGCTTGCGATTGCGCAAACTAAGCAATGTTCGCTAAGCCCGGTCATCGGATGGGTGACCAAAAATGTATTTTATCCTATCCTATCGAGTTCTTATGTGCTTCTGAAGGCACGTTGAGCCGTTAGTCTCGGCTGCACATTCAGACGTTAATACCCACCAATACGCAATGCGTATCTAGTGGGTTCTGTCCTATTCTCCCTATATTCTTCCATCGATAGGGCAGGCCTGTGCTCATGTAGTGGGTCATTAAAGGGAGAACAATTTGACAGCCTCTCGCATCGCATTTTGTTAGCAACTCAAACTGTCTTATTGGAAATTTTACAAAATCTTTTCGCTCTACCCTCATCCCGCGGCATAACAGCGGGGACGCCTCCTCCACTGCAACGCAAGTAAAGTAGCGGGGCCATATGCAGATGCAGTTGTTAATACCCACCAACTTTATATTATACTATTTTACCTATACTATTCGACCTTCCTGCGGGGTGAGAGACGTTGCGGGCGTTGAGGTACCTATTGTATGGTGTATTGCACGAGTTTTCCCTCCTCCCCGCATCATCCGCCCCCGCTAACATCTAGAGCGCCGCGTGCCCGCCACCGTCTCTCACCCGCAGGAAGGTTGCGCACGAACTTGTCGGGCATTGGGCCTTCGTGGTCGGTTTTGGCCATTGTTCCTATATTATATTATCCACAGCAACGGCCTATGTCCCGGTAGTGGAGTACATCACAAAGGATACATGATATGATCGCAAAAATACCAAAATCTTATGAGTGTTATTGAATGCTGTTTTGTTTCTGTTTTTAATCCAATATAGTGCAATGCATGCAAAATTTTTCATAGGTTTTAGGTAAACCTTATTACAAATCACTGAGGATCAAAATATTATGATGCAATATACCATAATTTGATAGACCATACCATAATTATTAATTGATATACCATAAAATTATGACGGTCTTAATCTGCTTGAAGATGGTCTATCTTTAAGCTATCTTCATTTCTTATTCTATTGAACTTTTTTAAAATAGTGCTACTTACCCCCGAATACAGAAACGCTACTCAAATTTAGGGGACTGCTTAAAATGTTAAGTGGTCAAATTGTCAGAATTTGTATGGAAAAACGTCAATTTTGACAATACTTAAATGTTAAGCGGGACTCAAACTTTGAATAGCGTTTCTGTATTCGGGGGTAAGTAGAATAAGAAGTACATAACATTTTTTTTTTATATTATATAAATTTACGTTGGTCATCGTTTTGGTTGGCTGAGTGGTGGAGGCATCTGCCCGGATTGCAGAGCACGCGGGTTCGATAACCATATCAAGACTATAATTATAAATAAAAAATTAAAACAAAGTTGTTTTGAAATATATTCCAAAGAATTAATAAGAGAACACCTGTGAAGGCGAATATATAAATGATCTCTGTATCAGACAGAGCAAATGTTTTGGTAGTGACACTGTGAACTCTGCATACCTTGTGATCGGGCCAAGCGTCTCTTTGGCATGATCGGCCACAGTAATGCACAAACTGGCATCCCGAACATTTTAACACATTGCCCCTGAAACATGATGTGACGTGTTGAATAAGTGACTAGATGTAGTTCTTTGGTTGCGTTAAGGTGATGATTAGGCCAATCATATTTAAAAAGAAAATAATTAATAAAATACCATAAAATTACTGTCTTAATAAGTCAGGGTATAATTTTGTATTAAAAAAATAACAATTACCAGCAAATAATACTTTAGATAGATGTAACATACATCTAATTTTTTAAGCTTATTAAAACTTTAATTTAATTTTACTAATATAAAATCAATTGCCAAAAATATGATTGTGAAAGCGTTTGTATTAACAATATTGTAGTATAAATTTATTCGAATTTAATGTAGTACTTACTTCTCTAAACAATTATCACAATGGGTTCCTTTTTCCTTAGACGATAATACAAATGCAAAAGGTTGTTCAGTTAGAATGAGATCTCCTGCTTTTATATTTGAATCGGTATTTCTATACTTATTCTTCATGTCTTTTTTCAGTTTCGAGGTAGTTTTATAGCTTACAAATATATCCTATTATTGCTTAGATACGACGGACGAATGTGTTGGGAATGTAAGCGATCTGCACAGTTACGTGCGGACTAGCGAATGCTCGTCTGAATGCTGAAAATATGTAGTGGCTGGCCTCACTACCGCCTCCAAAATAGCTGCTCAAAATACAATATGTCACATTATTTTTAGTGAAGACACCGATGCAGCCGAATAGATAAACAAACAAAAAGCACCCTATTAATAGACAGGCGAGACCGGGATTTAACCATTAATACCTGTAGTAAAATCAAAATAGATTTTGAGACAAACACATCAATGAGACACAAACAAAACTATTTAACGTCAACGTCAAAGTCAAGAAAGTAACCGACGAAATGACAAGCGACTGTCACTGTCAGGACTAACGTATTTGCTTTTAAATTATCCCTATATAAAGAAAGCAAAGGAGTCTAACCCATACAGTCATGTCTAATTTTCTTTTTCTTAACACATATTTCTTAAAGCATTTGGATTATGGGAGAAGAGTGGTAGAGTGCGAGCCTGATAAATCCGCGCGCGAGGGGTGCGCTACTCGCTAACATTGACACTCCTAGACAAACTAAATAGGAGACGAAATTTTAGTTCCAATTTTGACCACGCGCGGACTTATCTGGCCCGCACTCTAACAGAGTTGGTAACAGGGGTATCATGAACTCATGATGGTGACATAAGAAGTGGTGAAAACCACTATAAAAGTCTTAACGTCAAACACATCACAACACTTTAAATTAAACGTCAACATGGATCCTTAAGCATCAAAACAAAACCACTTTCACTGCACAAAGTCCACTTTAAAATAATCTTTGAATGATTGAATCAAAAATCTGTCTGACTGCCGCCATTGAAAGCGCATCAAGCACCCAAAGAGTATATAATACACCACCTTTTATTTTGTATTTTTTTCTTTTTTTAATTCTTCCTATATTTTAGGGAAGGCAAACGTTTAGGCCCATACGGCCATGTCTATAGTGTATATTTAGTCTTATCAAATAATGAGTGGGTGAAATGTATGAATTAAATGAATTTTACGTTAAAATATGGGTGCCACATATTTTAACATCTAGGTAGTGCTTGGCGCGAATTGAAGGGTAACAGAGTTCATGATGGTGCTTGATGAAATGGATAAAACCACTTTTTATAGTGATCTTCACCACAACATCAAACACATCATGAGACTTATTTTCGCTGATTCTGCACAATTGCACATAAACACGGATGCTTGTGCATCAAAATAACACCACTTTCACAGCACAAAATCCACTCTGTAACAATTTTTGCGAAAATAAATCTGACTGACACCACGGAACGCGCCAAACATTTCGTTTTTAATTCTTCCTTTTTTAAGGAAAAGCAAAGGGATTTAGTCTATACAGCCATGTCTTTAGTTTTATTTAAAAAGGTTCAACATTTTTTTAAGCCCAGTGTTTTACTGTGATATGCTACTTCTAATTCCTAACGAACATCTCAGAGAGCATGCTCCCAATAACTCCAGGATTTTTTTTCTAGAGCTAATATTTTTTTCGATATTTCAATTCTGTGGCCTTAACTGCCACACTCAGAGACGTTAAATAACTTTAATGAGTACTTAATGTTAAAAATGTCTATTTAAATTTAGACCAAAGCTGACAAGAATAGAGACTATATTTGAATTGTCATTTTTTGACATTTAATGCTCATTATCGTTATTTGACGTCTCTGAGTGCAGCAGTAAGTGACCTATGATTTTATTGATGATGATGATCATTAAAAATAAATTTACAAGACAAGTAATAGATAAATAATTGTCTGCTGTATGAACACAGAATTTGGTTGATGAAAAGACGAACTGAAGTTATGGCTGTATGAACTACTTATCGATGCCTCAAGTAGGAGAAAATAAGTTTATGTAATATGTCAAAAAGCTATTTTATCTGTCAACTGTAACTCTTGTCCACAGAGTACATTGGTATAGTATATACGGAAACTCCTGTCGAGAGAGTGTTTGGCGCGTTTCGTGGTGTCAGTCAGATTTATTTTCATTCATTCAAAAATTTTTACAGAGTGGATTTTGTGCAGTGAAAGTGGTGTTATTTTGATGCCCAAGCATCCGTGTTTATGTGCAATTGTGCAGAATCAGCGAAAATAAGTCTCATGATGTGTTTGATGTTGTGGTGAAGATCACTATAAAAAGTGGTTTTATCCATTTCATCAAGCACCATCATGAACTCTGTTACCCTTCAATTCGCGCCAAGCACTCCCTAGATGTTAAAATATGTGGCACCCATATTTTAACGTAAAATTAATTTCATTCATATATTTCACCCATTCATTATCTCATATGACTACAGATAAAATATACACTGAACACATGGTTGTATGGGCTAGACCCTTTGCTTTCCCTAAAATATAGGGAGAATAAAAAAAAAACTCCTGTCCACAGAGCTAAACGTAGTGTATTATATACTCTTTGCACAGAGCCAACACAGAGTTCCCGTTACTGTCACGCACGTGCCGGCTGCCTTTTTTTTTCTGGAGTTGTTCTTTACTTTTTTAATATTTTATGAATGTTCCAAGCCTGAAGAAGTATTTGTATTGTGATTATTTTATTAGTAACAATTGAAGTATCCCTTTATGGCATTAATTGTAACAAAAGCTGCTCTAGCATTAAAAAATGCAGAAAATAATTTCCAGTTCACAAAGTTTGAAGCTCATAAACCGAAAAAGAAAAACCCGTCTGATGTATCTAACAAGCCTCTATCTCAAATTAAGCAAAATGATACATTATCTGATCTTAAAAAAATTCGACATGAAGTTGTAAAATTTGGAATGTCTGGTTTCGATGCTACCAAGAAGGAAGAAGCCAAAATAGCTTTAGCCGTTAGCTTAGGTATGTTACTTTTCTTTTCCATTTCCATACAAACTTTGATAAAACTATTAAATACCTAGTTTAAATTGACAAGAAATAGTGCTGAAACACTGTGATAATTATAAGATACTGCAACTAATCTAACTAAGGAATGTATATAAAGTGGAATGTGTAGCATGCCTGAAAAACCACCTTGAGTTCCATAGTTTTTTCATTTTGTAATTGCCCTTGTTAAAATCAAATAGTTTATAAAATAAAGTAAATTCTGTTGTGACGTATTTACTTATTCCTGTGCTGCTTTTACCTGTTGCCTACTGGCAGCACAAATTTTCTCCTCTACTCGTTTTCCTTTCGCGTCCCACAGCTGTGGACTAACCGTCTCACTAATATCTAAGAGTAGTACTAGTTTCCAAAATCGACATTTTTTGACACAAGTTTACCAATAATCATCATAAGTATATCCTTATAGTTTATTATTATTTATTGTATGCCTATACATATTTATTTATTTAATATATACATACATACATAAATCACGCCTATATCCCCGAAGGGGTTGGCAGAGGTGAACTAGCACCCACGTATATATATGTATTATTATTTTGTATTTTATATTAAATATTTATGTTAATCATTATTTTAATTTTATTGTTAATTAAATTATCTTTTGTATTTTGAGTCACCTACTCTATTTGACTTGATCTCTTACATTCATGGGGTGGCTGAAAGAGATCTCTTGTAGAGATAAGTCCGCCCTTGGAAACTATGTACTGTAACTTGTACAATAAAGAGTAATTTTAGCTGTTGATGTCATACACTCAATACTTAAGTGACTTGGTTATGTTTCACTCCCTTCTGTTATAATTACAGGAGCAAAGCCACCAAAACGTGAATATGTCAATTATAAAGAGTTAATGCAGAAGAGGAAACAGGAGAAGATAAAAGAGAAGCAGGACAAACAATTAATGATTTCTAAAAGCATTCTTAAGACTGCAGGCAAGAAAAAAAAGAAAACGAATAACGATGTTGGACATCTCTTGACTAGTTATGGAAAGGTATTGGTATTTACATATAACTTCTCAAGCCTTCCTTAGTCTTTCATAGTTCAAAAATCCTGCTTATAATGAATAGAGGTTGTATTCTATTTTAAGGCCAGAAGCCTACAGAATTCTACTATTACGACCAATCTGCACTGGGCCATATGATCATTATATCACTATAACTAAAAAATACTTTTTACCATTTTGTGATAAATTTGGTATGGTGTTGAGAGTTATTTTCGTAAGAAAACCATACTTGTTTTGTGTCTCTTACATTCAAGAAGCGACATATTAATTTAAAGATCTTGGTGGTTAGAAATATATTATTATCTTTTTTTCCTCTCCGTATTCCTGTCCAACATTAAGTGGGATGGACTGCCACAACATGTCCTATGTTCTTTTCTCATACCTCAACTTAGTATATACTTTTTTTCTCATTAATCTTTAACATATTCTATTTTTTGTTTGGTCGTTCTAATATTTCATAATGCATTCATACATTTCATAATACATTAAGAGAATATGATATTAATGACTAGTTTCTTATTAATTAATGCTGTTTATTATCTCAGTAGCTTTTTTTATTATTTTTATAGGTTCAGAAAAAGGACTTGAAGAACACC
The DNA here is from genome assembly GCA_963931975.1 of Cataclysta lemnata. Classification (NCBI taxonomy): domain Eukaryota; kingdom Metazoa; phylum Arthropoda; class Insecta; order Lepidoptera; family Crambidae; genus Cataclysta; species Cataclysta lemnata. Next base: position 2,930,440 of record OZ008342.1, read on the forward strand.
AGCAAGAATACAAAGAAGAAGAAAAAATCTTGATATTTCAATAATTTTCAATAAAGGTTTATTACTATGAATGACAATTTCATTAAGTCTAGGTTTGCCTAGCCATTAACAGTGACAGAGGTGCTGTTTAATTAGATGACAACAACTATTTTATGTTTATCATATAAAAATACTTTATACTAATAGATAATTTGTCAATATGTGGTGACTGTTTTGACACCAACATTGCTTTCCACATGTTTGCCTCTTGTGGAATTCAGACACAATCTCTGGGCTTGTAGGCTGTGTCACTGATGACTAAACGAATCTAGCCTAACCTAAACAATTCCATTCATCTAATGATCATTCAAAATTAAAAAAATATATTAATTAGTTATGTAAAGTGTAATGTTGATAACATTTGAGTTAGTGGAAACATTACTCTTGCTGTAGTGATGAATCATGATTAAATCAGTGTTTTACTGTGAACTTGAACCATTGACTGTAAAATTTTGGGAAAATAACATACATCATATTTATTGTTAAACAGTTTATAATTAAAAAGGAAATAACCGAATACAATTAAAATATTTACAATAACATAAATATGACAAAGTAATATTATGCAGGCAAGTTCATTTTTACAATAAATAAATTATACATCCTACAACTACAATAAACATTAGATTTAAAATAGTACAGTACATTATGCATAAAATTAAACGTAAGGTTCAAAATATTTAATAGCAGTCGTCATAGGTTTTTCGTTGATTTTGTTCGTTGTAATGGGATTCTTCACTCGCATTTTGATGTCTTTCGGCTTTAAGACGTTCTTATGGTTGGCGCTGGGTGGCCTCATACCTAAATAGTTCTTATTAGCTCTGAACAAAGACTTGGAACTAAGACCAGATGTTTCCAAGAAAAAGTCAAAAGATCCCCTTGTCTTGTTCACATTCATTTCAGGGTTATTCAAAATCATTCTAGGCTCACATTTTACAGTGTTATATGAACCACTGTTACTCCCTGAAGAATTACTGGACTCTATGTCGGAATTCCTTACGGATTCAGTCTCCAAGTTTTCAATGTTTGATAGAAGGTCGGGCTTATTCGACAATTTGCCATTCTTCAACTGAAGGCAGTTGTTTAAAGCAATTTCTTTGTTTTCAAGAAAGTTATTGTCCTGCACACTTTCATTGACATCGTTCGGGGCATCATTATCTTTCTCAGGTACAACAGTTAGTATGTGCCCGGTCACCACGTCCGATACGGAACCATCGCTGCTTCCAGAGCTTATGCGATATTCCTCCGCGACGATACTGCCGAGCTCGTCGTCTATCTTGAATTCTTCAAAATTTTGAGACAGATCAAATTTATCTATGTCTTCAAAATATTCAGCCTTATTCAATTCTGCATTGCACGCCTGCGCTTTATCTGAACCGTGGTTAAATTGATTGTCAAGATCAGTCAAGTTAATCTGCTTAGTACCACTCTTCCCTCCTTTGTTGATTTCAGACAATATAGAAGACACAGTGTTTCCCATCTGAATGGAAGCTCGAGGGTCCAACTTAGGTTGCAGGGGATGTATGGTGAAGTTATTCAAATAATTATCTGCGTTATGTTGAAAGGAACGAGGTTGATCTTCGTGTGATTTCTCGTCTTCGTCCGGTATAATAATTTCCGTGACATGCGGCAGTTTTGGAATGTCCTTGTCGCTTATTTTATTTTGTATTCTTGGTAAGGATACCACTTTCGCCACACTGTTTCTAGGGCTGACAGAATGTATAGGATATTGTTCGTTGTGTATCTCAACCGTCGGCTGTGTAAGTAGCAACTCCCTTTTACCATTGCTGACTACTGGAACATTTATCTCTGAAATGGAGCAGTAGTCCGGTTCCACATTATTCACAGTCGCTACCTGTCCCACTTTTCTCATCTTAACATCTGCAACCCGTTGATTGGCCGCAACGGCTTCAGAGTCTAACGGTTCTGTTAATGTGTGAATGGTGTTTTCAGATTTCCATTTAGCGGATAGATTCTTTGGCTTGGGTGGCAACGCAGGAGGAGTTCGTGGCACTTTTCTCTTGTTAAATATTTTCATTGGACCAAACTCGATGTCAACAGTTTTCTCTATAGCATTATTACGGTTTTCTATATTGGCGGCAATATTTTTCACAATAGAACCTCTTATCTTAGGAGCGTTTGGCTTATCATTAGGTGGTACCGAGCGAGGTAATGGCACAGGCTTCGTTTCTGTAGATTTAGTCACAATAGGTTCATATTCGTTGCTATATATACTTTGTATTTCATACTGAAAACCTTGAGCCGTATTAGGCACTTCATAACTGTGTTCAGAAGCAGTTTCTAGACTAAATTTCACAATTTTATTAGCTCTTTTATCTGAACGAGGTAGAGTATGGTTGGTGCTACTCGTTCTTACTTTATCGTCGTATGAAATACTGTTGAGAGTAGAAAATTGGACACGTTTAGTAGATACTTTAGGGCTCGGACTTTCACTTGATTTGGAATTGTCATTACTGCTGTCGTCTAAGGAATTCTGAAGCAGAATTTGGTTAACGCATTCCAATACAGGATTATTTTTATAAATTTCATTGGTTGGCGTCTCATCAGCATCACTCGTACTTGCGTACCAATTCTCATTTATTTCATTATTAGATTGTTTATTTAAGTTGGCATCGACGTTGTTATTTTTGTCATCATATTGGGAATTGAAGTTATTTTTCATAACATCATTTTTAGCCGATATGATATCATCGTTTCTTATATCGTTGTTGAACGTCAAAAGGTTATCGGTGGATTTGGATTTAATATTATTTAACATGCTTCTTTGGTCTAGACAATCTACGTCTTGTTCTGGATCGCTCACATTACAATACCATGGCTTTTCATTTCCTTCTTCATTCAAGACATTATTCAGGAACTGTTGTCTATTTGCTTTTATTTCATCGGAGCCTTGCCTTTTTATTCCATGTAATCTCTCAATTTTTGTTGAATAGGTTTTATCAGTGGTGTTCGAAGAACTCGATTGTTCTTTTTTAGTGGCTTCGCCAATAAGCTGATCTATTTTTTCAGATGCCCTTCTGATATCATTTGCTATCTGGTTAGCTGTGATGTCATTGTCTTGGTTGACTTGGTAGCCCATGCTAAGACACTCTTCGGCACTGCTGCTGTTGTTAACTTGGTTGTTAACATTCTTTTGCTGGTTATTTTTTCTTCCAGAATACTTTCTAGACCTCCTAAAGACATCTCGTCGTACAAATGCTTGTTTATTCTTTATAAACGTTCCTTTGCTTCCAACACTAGCGTTGTTTCCCTCTTCACTCGAACTCGTATTGCCGTACACGTTATCGTGCTTCGGTAACTGAAAGCTTTTACTGAGTCTAGTATTTTTTTGGAACACCGGTGCTGTATTTCTTTCTCGGTAGCTGCAGCTCCTCACAAATGTGTTTTGGAATCTCGAGTCCGTGCTCTCCAAGCTCTGAAACTCTGGGTCAGTCTCGATATTCGTTTGTTCGCTGGTGAACCCGAGAATTTGTTGGCAATTGCTACAGTAGGATTTCCTCGCTTTAAGTTTGGTGATTTCCTCCTGTTGAGATCTTATTATTTTCTCTTTCTGCTGTAGCGAGACGTGAATCTGTCGCTGTTCTCTTGTAAGGCGCGATTCTAGCAGAACAAGTGACCGAAGAACTAGAGCTAGTTGATCTTGTCTTAAGCGTCGTTCCTGGGCTGCTTGCTTATCGCGGGCGGCCAGAGCTTGGCCCGCTTCCACCAGCTGGTGGCTTTGTTTCAGGAAGGATTCCGACTGCTGCTGAAGAGCGTTCCTGACTGTATCTAGCTCCCGCCGCAACTCCATCGCCTCAGAACTGCTGTCCATCTGGAAGAAAGAAAAAATAAAATGTGAGTTTTTCAATTTTAGACCAGGAAGATTTGGGAACGCTTTGTGTTCTGTTTAACTTGTAGGAACGTAATCATCATTACGTTAATCTTACATCCCGTTATTTCAAATTAAAGGATAGACGGAAATTGTGCAGTCTCGTGAAGGATTGATGCTGGCCTGATAGTGCCGTACCTATGTCGGAAGAAATTTATGTCGCCAAGCAACAACTGAATGTGACGTTGATCGATGAGTAACTTCGCTAATGAGTTACCGTGCGACGATGTTTACTTCGGCCTGTATGCATAAACAGTCTGCGCCAGCCAGCCGTAGGGACCCGTTATTCTGACAAATAGTTAATGAATTAAGTTTGAAGTGAAGTAAATCCGAGACATATCCTTGTTAACGGAATCTTTACGGTACCTACTAACTGCCACACTCAAAGACGTCAAATATCGTTAATGAGTACCTACTTAATGTCAAAAAATGATAATTCAAAACTAGTCGCTATTCTTGCCCGGTCTATGGTCTAGATTTGAATGAATTATTTTGACATTAAGTACTCATTAAAGTTAATTGACGTCTCTCGAGTGCGGCAGTAAGGAATACTTGTCGGTAATAACCTTGCATACAATAAAATTATTTAGTCAGGATGTTTTTTCTGGGATTGAGGTATGCCATAGCAAACTAGTAAGAGCTACTTATCACAACAAAGAGATTAATTCCAAAATGTGTATATTTCTACGCGTATATTTCAAAACTCACAATCACAAGCATTTTGGAACGGATGTGCAAATAGTGCAAAATATCAAGACAACAACATGTGCCAGTTGTTTATTTAATACAGATCAAAGTCCAGAATCAATTTGTAAATAATGATTGAAAACAATAACAATAGCACGCTAGATCGAACTATTTCATTAAAATGTGAAGTGAGCAAATAAATATACAAATATTTATATGTGCTGTTCAGGACAGCTGATCAGAATAAAATAGTTTGAGCATTTTATAAATGTTTGAAAAGTAAATACAACGAAAAATAGGTCAGAATTAAATAATATAATCATAATAAATTGTTTTCAGGTGCAGATCGTTGGTACCATAGTTAATTTGCGAGTTGTCTAATCACTACTGGGCTTATGGATGGATACATACCTATATACATTTAGGGACATTGCAAAACTATAGAGCGCCTCTCACCTCAGATTATCTAGGAAGTATTTTCTATTGTGAGCTAACAGTTTTTCAGTATATTCATTTCTATGATGAATTCCTCTCATTAAAATATCTGTTTACTTAAATTAAAGAGTTAGTAATTTTAGGAAATCGAATGATGGAAGATTTTCTTTTCCTTTTTTTATAATTAAGAATCATTTGGTATAAATAAGTGTGTTAAATTTTGTATTAGCTTTCTGTTTACTGTTAAGCAGGTCGCAGGCAGATCGTCAGATACGCCATTTCATTGCATGGCTGGTGATTTCATGAAGTAAAGAACCAAAACAACCTGTCTTAACTATCGTGTATTCCGCAACCATTTGCTGTTGAAAAGTGTAAAAATATTAGCGTTTCACGAAATGTCGCCATCTACGAAATGCCGAATTCGACGATCTGCTTCCGACATGTACATATGTAAACAAAAGTCAGCAAATTGTTCGGTATTAGGTTCTTCGTGCGTATGTTAAACTTTGAGCGTAGCGGCCCGGGCGCATAAAAGCGTGTTAATTCATAAATACGCCAGAACGAATTCACCAGATAATTTAACGCATGTAAAGTCAACGTGGAATATAGTACAATCGACACGGCGGGTACAGACAGCTGCACGTCAGTGACCACAATATGTCGCAAAGACTTCGTGGTTTACCTCAAGGAACTTAAGGTTGACAATTTATTACACATACATACATAAATCACGCCTATATCTCCGAGGGGTAGGCAGAGGTGAAACTAGCACCCACGTTTCGCCAATTATGTTAGGTCCCATGTAATAGGTGGCGAGCCTATTGCCATTTATCGGGCACAAAAGTCGCAGTACACTGCTATTGCTAGGTGGTATAAGAGGAACGCTGCTGCCCGTTCCTCATCATTGATTTATCCTTAGTCGCCTTGTACGACACTCACGGGAGAGATTTGGGGCACAATTTATTGATTGGAGATAAATGACATATCTGTACCTGTCTATAATATGAACGTTCGATTCGTATGTTCTAAGAGCCTGTACAGATAGAAGTGATTTCTTTCCACTTAAAGCTTGACCTTCATCTCACCTGATGTTAAGTGACGATTAAGGCCGAATGAAGAACCGACGGACTTTCCAGGCGGACTTGAAAAATAGTCCTGCCTCCAACCAAACCGATTACAAATTTGAACTCCACTGTGGACCTTTTATCATACAGTACACATACAGTAAACCATTAGGTAAGTATTATACCGGTATATTTTGTGGGCGATAACAAAGCCGCCTGCTAACCGCACGTGCCGATATCACCTGGTTTAAAAGCTTACGGTCTACTGGTTTGCTGATAACGGCCCGATAGGGGGTAACGGCGGTAGTGGCCCTAGCCAAGTGCCCAATCTAATAAAGTATCTAATATAAATATGAGGAAGAGATTACTTCACATAATTGAGGATCGGACGTCACTTGGTAAGTTAGCCCGATCTATTTAATCAATAATTATGTTCCGTAATATGCATACATAAATCACGCCTATATCCCCAAAGGGGTAGGCAGAGGTGAATTAGCACCCACGTTTCGCCAATTAGTTAGGTCCCATGTAAGGTGGCGAGCCTATTGCCATTTATCGGGCACAAAAGTCGCAGTACATTGCTAGGTGGTAGGTATAAGAGGAACGCTGCTGCCCGTTCCTCATCACTGATTTAACCTTAGTCGCCTTGTACGACACCCACGGGAGAGATTTGGGGAGTTGACAATTGTATTCTACTCTGCCGTCACCACACGGCTATTTATCCTCACATTTGATACTATAAGTCGAGGACGAGATTACTTCACAATATAATTGAGGATCGGACGCCACTTGGTTAGTCCGATTTATTTAATTATAAAGTTGAACAATCCTGTACTGTAGGAAGTCACGGTCATCGACCTCAGATAACAGCCAGTGATAGTAGAGGTACACAGTTGTACCGAAACTCGCTGCATCGTAAGGTCGTAATTAGTCCATGTCTGAATCCAAAACTTGTTTGTCTTGTCTTGTTCGACGCCGCAGCCGTAGCTGGATCATAGGAGGAAGTTATGGTGGATTACTATTACATAATCAGTTTGATCGAACGTCGAACTTTCGTGTTTAAATTTTATTATTATTAATTAGGTTTATACTTAAACTTATATATATTTTTTATTACAAAAGTTATTTTACTAGTACAACATTATTAGTAATATTTTTACAAAAAATTTGAAGTTTTTTTCATTAAATGTCTCTGGTCATATATTTGGAAGCAGATAAAAGCAAAGAAATCACGATATTTTAATTAGTACAATATCAGAAGTCTGAAGTCGTATTTAAAATTAATTGTGGCGTGTGTGGTGACGCGAAAGTAGAATGCAATGGTCATGGGTCACCACCCCTATATCTGTCATGGATAATCCTACAAGGCAGCACAGTTTTTGTCATACCGTCTAGCAATATTCACGTGCCGATAGACGGCAATAGGCTCGACCCCAATTACATGGAACTTACACAGTTGGCAAAATGTGTGTGTTAATACACCTCAGCCTGCCCCTTCGGGGATGATTTATGTACGAAGTCAGTCGACCTTTACGTTGTGATTGTAATCCTTGCATACATGAAGTCGATCGATCTACGATAACGCCCGCACGAGTTATTACCCATTCAGTAATCGGCCGGGCGTAACTATTATTCTATAAGATAAAAAAACACGCACTTTCGTTTCAGTCACGGCTGGCAACACTTGGATCGATATGGCAATGATCTAAGGAGGTTTGCGAGAAAACCTTTGTGCCTATCCAATTAATTTATTTTTGCCATAAATTCCAAGGTAAAACTAACTAGTAATTACAGTGAATCATTCATGTATTCTTTTTATCGCAGAGAAGATATTATGTTCTTTGCTTTTTGTTATAGTTTTTGGCTTGAATGCTTGTGACGAACCAATTCTTGCAAGCATAGGTGTCCTCAATTTGCCCCTTTAGATTTCAGTTACAGCTTCACTAAAATTGGTCAGATTGCTAGTCGTTATCGTCCAAGAGGTCCCGGGTTCAAATCCTGTTGGAATGTGTAACACACATAAAATTAAGTTCTAGAGTCAATGTTAATACTAGAGTGCTTTTGAATCCTTACTTTGAGTAGTAAAAATAACTATGGATAACCAATGATCATGACCATGACTTGATTGAGAAAATTTTACAGTTAGTAGATGTACATTAAATTATCATTAGCTAACACAAACAAGCAAGTTAATTGATAAAAACGTCAAGCTTAATTAAGAAACGCAATTTAACTGTGAATTTAATCGATCTTCAAATAAATATGCAATAGTGTAACGTTAGGCAAACTGGAAAAACAAAACCAAAAATTACCTAAACCTACAATTCACTAGTACATATCGATTTTTATTAGTTTATATTGAAATCAATATCCATTGAATGTGAATATAACTTAAAGATTTTTTTCATAGGCACTGACAGAGAATAGTTAATTTTATCGCCTTCGTATGTTTCAGGCACTAGAAGAAAAATATTTACGCTCATTGACTACTTTCGCAAAGTAATCGAAACATGTAACAGAAAGCATCTGAGAAGTCTTCACGTGTGCCAATTGGAGTCGTAAAAACGACAATGCCTCGATGGGTAATTTTCTCAGCGAGTCAACTCATTAGAAAATTCGTTGGGCCCCGGCGAATGAAAAGTATCACATAATTTCTTGACGTTTCTATTGTCCAAACAAACCTATTATATTGCGTTGCTATACGAAAGCATATCTATCTCTTTTCTCAAAGAGCTATCTATGTACATTGAGTTTTAAAGTAAACTAGTAATAGTAGTTCAATGTCTATGTATCCAAGAAATATTGGACGGAAAATTTCACAAATTAAGAAATTTATTAAATTTCGCAAAAAAAGGTTTGACAGCGAAATCAGGACGATTTCGCTGTCAAACCTTTTTTTGCAATTCAAACGACTACCAAACCACTAGGTATAAAGTCTATACCTAATTTGTGTATTTTGTATATTAAGCCGTTTTTGGACCAGTGTATGAAAATTTATCAGTTCAGTTCAAATTGTAGCACCTGCTGTTAAAATATTTTTATTTTTGGATAAACCCCTTAATTGCATGAGGACCCCAGATAAACTGGACAGGAATTGATGATGTCTCCGTCTACACATACAAAGTTACACTGACGCAACCATTATCATTAAAACTTTCGTTTGTATGTATCCATACTAAAATGATTTCTACATCAATAACAATTATTCTGAAAACTTTCTTCAAATAATAACAATTATTATCTCAATACCAACCTACTCCATCTCCATCCACCTCCTACCAAATTAAGTCTCTTTCGTTTCCAGCCGACGTCCATGCGCCTACGCACGTTTGACGGGACCGGACGGCGTGAAATCGAAAGCTGTCACCACCGTATTAGGATGTCTTCGGTTCCTTGGCCAAATTATTGGTTAACTGGTGATTATTTATTTTGAATATTTTATTCACTACCTACCATTAGGTTATTGACACATGAAACTCGCTGACTTTAATGAAATTGGGTCTATTTAACGCGAAAGTTTAAAATATTTTTTTTTAACTAATTTTAAAACCTTAATCTGCCGTAGTTGAGACGTCATCGCATGTTTTAAAATTTTTTTTCTATGTAATCAAAAAAATAACACTTCAATTGCAAAATGAAGAAATTTTTATAGTAGTACTATTTCTAGGGTTATTTTTTTTTTAAATATCGTCAATTCAATATTCTTTGGAATGAGAGTATATACCTACTTACCCATTATTTTTATCCAATATTTCCACCGAGTAATTCACCAACTCGTCTCACATGCCTATGGCCCATTTAGGACGAGTTGAACAAAATCACAATAAATAATATTTTGTCGTGCAACTCGTCCCATGTTAAAATTAAAACGAGGAAAGATACAATTAGTAGCAAAACTGTTCAAGAACGTCCACCCAGTGGTTAAGTCAATGCTTTTATAGCAGACCCATTATGACTCATCGCGTCGTAAATAATATTTCACTTCAGAACGGGACACTAATTTCAACAAGTTACTGTTCGAGGTGTTAGATGAGACCGTCTTTTGTGTGTGAATAACAAAAGAGTACCTAAGGAAAAAGGTATTAATGGTAGATTGTAAAGTGCGCTATCCTCAAAACTATTTACGAAGCCAGTTAACAATAAAAGTCTACTTAAAAATCTTGGAACGGAATAAAACAAATTGTTTTTCTCAACTAGATTCTTGTTGCTATGTAACAGCAATTTCGGAAAACGTCTCTCATGGTTTTGTATTCTATACTAGCAGGAATAGAATACGAAATCGTCTCCTCTTACCCTAAACCTTCAGCAGCACATCAAGTCACCCCAAACTGTCGTATGTCGTCAGTTTGACGTAAAGTGTCAAAACAGATTGGGAACAATTGACACTTCGCAATGACCTAACTTGCTATTAACTGTACCACAGACACAGTTCACAGATATACTTATTAGTTTCTAAAGCGTTTTGTTTGTTGACCGTACCAAAGGCCGCTCGCGCCACCGCTTAGTCTAATGTCTGTGTAACCCGATCCTTAAATATTCGAGTAAAACAAGTAGGCAGTATAAATTCCTTAAAAAAACGACGCTTGCTCCACACCAACAGACGCGGTCAGAGAACACCTATATTGAACGCCTTGAAATATGATAACCGACGGGTGCTATTGTACCTTTCCACTAATAAAAAGAAAGACGAATTCCCTGTTCTTTGTAGGGACAGTGATAATTAATCAACAAAGACCAGCTTTCTCTAAGAGTTTATTTAAGGGCGGCGTCCTTTGTAGCCTTTTTTTCATTCCATTACACTACAGAAAATAGCGTAGAGAAAGATACTTAACTTAGTAAGCTTTAGTATAGACAATAAAAATAAGAGTATGATTTGTCATAAATATATATAAGGTATTATTAAATTCACTACTTAATCGTCAAGTAAATTCTTGAATATTTTAAATTTGTGTGTGTCACATTCAAAAGGTATCCAATATTTAACGTGATCCCATCTGTTCGTAAACTATCAGGAGACCTAGCTAGATCTGAGAAGAACGGGCGAGAAACTCAGCAAGTTTTTATACATTACGCAGATTGCCATTTTATATGTATTATTATAAATACTAAAGTAGTAGTTATAAAAACTATCCATTTAAAAAGGCAATTTCCGTAGTAATTGCCAATGACAATGGAATGCAGATCTAATATAGAAATTTGGTGAAAGCGCATCTATCTATTTATGTCGAAATGATTAACTAAAAGTAGGTGTAATATTATATCTATAAGTAAACGGAATCTTTTGTAAAATAACTGAATGATACCAGTTATTTATTAGACTTTACAATTTAATACGAACCGAATGCTGTCCGTCTAACTAATCATTGACGACAATAAAATTTAAATTATCTATCAAATTATGGAGCGTGGTATAAAAAACACATTTACACCTGAAAGAAACTCTAATTATCGAATCGGGTACATTAATTATCCTGGTATTATATATTCTGTGCCTTCAAAACGAGATAAAGATTCTCATCAAACGGTTTTAATAAAGCCTATTCCATTATTCGACCTATCATCATGACTTGACCCTTGTTAATGGTCACAATGGTTCAGTGACACGCATCCCATAGGCAATTAACTGTTACTGTTCAAATTACAAAAAAGGCCCTGCATCTTTGGTGCTAGCCGTTGGCTTTCCCGTACTTAAAAAAGCTTAGGTATGCGTGGGTTCTTTAGACAACCACTAAACGTAATAAAAGTGTTTGGCAGGTTTTCAAAGGCGTCAGTTAGATTTATATTTCAATCATTCATAAATTGTTTCAAAGTGGACTTTGTGCAATGAAAGTGATGTTATTTTGATGCATAAGGATCCGTGTTGAGTTCAATTATGAGAAATCTAATTTTATATTGGTGTTCAGCACCTCATCATGAACTCTGTTACCATTCCACCACCATTACCACCTTGGTGCGTTAACGTGTGACACCCATATTTTAATGTAAAATTAATTTCATGCATTCTTTCATTCATTTCATACATTAATTTCATTCATTCAAAATATTCAAGTGACACCCATATTTTAATGTAAAATTAATTTCATGCATTGATTTCTTTCATTCATTTCATGCATTAATTTTATTCATTCAAAATATTCAAATGACACCCATATTTTAATGTAAAATTAATTTCATGCATTGATTTCTTTCATTCATTTCATGCATTAATTTCATTCATTCAAAATATTCAAGAAAAGGAAATGAAAATGTATTGAAGAAAGTTCCTAAAGGACTTGTTTCCAAGAACGATAAACCTGTATAAAAAAACCCAGCCAGTACCTTAGTTTTTGGTGTTGCTTTATTTTAGGGATTTACAAAATACAATTCACTTAAATTGAAGTGCTTGCTTTATAATGAAAAGGCCCGACACCTGCTTTTGATTGCCTTGACAACAATTTTGGCGCGCTTAAAAAAAACCTGTTGTTTATGGTTTTATGATTTGGCGCCTTGGCGCTTCAACAACAATACTCGACCGTGCTTCGCCCACATTGTGCTCTATGGCTTCACATAGTCGTTTTCGCAATTGCAAATAATAATATTGTATCATAAAATTTTATTGAGCGTAATTTTGCCGAGCCGGTGAAGATTGTGGCAAGTTATTGTCGGAGACAAGCTGTAAATACGAGTACGTATTCAATTGCTTTTGTTTTGAACACTTCTTCTAGTTCTGGGAATATAATAACTTTTCTGGCTTTGGCTTTACTGATTTGTTTTTAGGTTAGCGCAGAATACACGCTATATTTTTTTATAATCAGCGTAGCGACGGTGTGATGGATGATCACAGATATATCAATTTAAGTGATATATCTGTGATGATGATATTAATAACCTTTTTATTTAATATCATCATCCATCACACCGTCAGCGGCCGCCTGCCTGACACCAACCCTCTTTGGGTATGCTGTTGTTGGTGGTTTGCCCTCCACTATTCGGGTGCCACAATGTGCTTATTGGGTGCTACACCGGGCAATCTCCCTTAGTCGACTTTTACGATTCTACATAATCTTTCGCTACCAGGCCAGCATGAAAGAGAGAGTTTATTTTTCACTCCCAGACAGGCCAGCATATAAGTCTCAAGACCAATCAAGCTCAAGATTCAAAGACAATTTTAACGTAGCTAAATGCTACTACGGCGTTAGAAAGTGAAGAAAATGTTTCGCCGAGTATTGTTGACACTGATTTGATATAAGTACTCGGGCAAATACGCCCTGAGCGTCCACTTGTCTCGTCTACTTACACGTGAAATCGGCGAAATTCTATAGGAAGTGTGTCGAAATGTTTCCTCAATTGGATCCCATCGCTCGCCGCTTTGGGGAACCATAATAGAATGGCGAAAGCAGTCCGATTTCCGTGGGAAAACTCGATGCCCGAAACACTTATCATAATCTCTGCTACTTGTGCGGGATTGCGTCATACCTACATAACTATGAGACGAGTGGTTTGGTAGAATGGTACCTAATGTATAGAGTACCTCATAATCGTCATCATCAGCCCTTAACATCCCCACTGCTGGGGCACAAGCGTTCCCTATGGTTGGAAGAATAAAGGGAGATTGGGCTAAAACACAACACGCTGGCCCAGTGCGGATTGGTGGATATTAATTAACAACTGCCTAAGCCGTGTGGTGACGGCAGAGTAGAATCCAAATCTCTCCCGTGGGTATCGTACAAGGCGACTAAGGCTAAATCAGTGATGAGGAATGGGCAGCAGCGTTCCTCTTATACCACCTAGCAAAATGCTGCGACTTTAGTGCCCGATAAATGGCAATAGGCTCGCCATCTATTACATGGGACCTAGCATAATTGGCAAAGCGTGGGTGCTAGTTCGCCTCTGCCTCGAGGATATAGGCATGATTTACGTTTGTATGTTTATATCCCAGCAGTGGGGATACTACACGTATACTGTTCAATATGGTAATAGGCTATCCACCTATGGCGAAACGTGGATGTTAATTGATTTCTGCCTACCCCTTCGGGATTAATAGGTGTGATTTATGTATGACTATGTATGTATGTATGTTACATAAGTAAGGTAGTATGCAAAAGTAGGTGCCGGTAAGATAAACCAGGAAAGAGCTGTCCGCCCGCCATTTTAATTAGATAATTTGTATTAATTATCTAATTAAAATAACCTCTACAATTAAATATGTATTGTACAAAAACATGTGCAATTTGGTTGTGAAACAGGATATTGGTATAATAAATGTCTATCTAAAGTTTTTGATTACTTATTCAAATGCACATACATAATTTATTTCTGCTTGGCTTGAACATTATTCGCATTGAAAAAAAATATTTTCGCATTTAATTTCCAACCCCGTTCCCATCACAAAATCTGGGGTCGGTGCAGCGTGTTATACCTTTTTCATGTATTCGATCAGATGTATCGGTATTTAAGAAAAAATATCACAAAGAAAAATTGCCAAAATTTTATCAAGGGATAACGTTATTTCTTTGACGATTCATGAGTGTATGTAATGAATGGTGCCTTATATGAATAAACCATATTTTCATTGTCACCATCCCAAATCTCTCCCATGGGTGTCGTACAAGACGACTAAGGAATAAATCAGTGATAAGAAATGAATGAGCAGCAGCGTTCCTCTTATACCACCTAGCATATGCTGCGACTTTTGTGCCCGATTAATGGCAATAGGCTCGCCACCTATTATATGGAACCTAACAACTTATTTGGCGAAAAGTGGGTGGTAATTCACCTCTACTTACCCCTTCGGGGATATAGGCGTGATTTATGTATGTATGTATTCATGACGAAAGCTTGCCCTGCTTAGAAGACATTATGCGGTGGCTAGTCAGTGAGTCACAATGTTCATGGCCGCCGTGTCGAATCATTGAGTAGCCATTAACATTTATTTACGAATACTGTTAATACCTAGTTCACAATTTTTCTTTCTCGATGGGCGTGTGAATATTCCGTTATGGCATAATTGTGACGGAGTCTACTGTGATAGGAGACGTATTGCTTACCAATTTGCTCAATAACTTACAAAATAAGACAAGAGGTGAGAGTACCCGAACAGTAAAAGAGGTCTTTTACTGTTCTGTGAGAGTACCATCTATGAGGAATGAGGAAGCATGAAAATGATAGAAAACTTAAAAGGCTCTTGTATGAGCATGTAATGAGAGTACATGACGAGCATGTGTCCAAAATAGATGCGGACGGATGATGTGGGGTAGAAGAGGGCAAGCCCCAGATCGCGTACTTGCGATCTGAGTTTCAATTCCATTCTGTTTGTTTTACCGCCCTTGGCAATAAATTTACTATTGGTTACTTCCTGTGTGGTATAGGGGAAACATTGGTGATTGCGTGTCCAAAATTCTGATGCGCTTCCTACATTTAAATCTCGCGACTGTTCAAATTAACCGCGCGAATTCCTGACACACATACCAACTACACCGTCACTGTCAACGTGGAATATTGATTGAACGCAAAGAAGAGAACAAACTGCTAAAAATAGTTGGAAAGTCCTTGCCCAGTGTCGATCGCTATGGACAGAGCGTCGTCAGCCGCGAGTATTCGTATTCGTGACTTCGTGAGTCAGATGGTCACGGTCACCGTGTCAACCGATCACAACGTAATCGTTAGTAGCACTTGTTGTGAAAATATTGAGCAAATATTAGATAAGTTAACTAACTTATGACGTTATTGACAGTTCCAGTTTTTTAAGGGTAGACAGGGAAGCTCTTGGCCTTTACCTCACCTGCTAAGTAACGATAAGGGCCCAACATGGAATCGAGCTTCACTTGGAATCCTCAAACAGAGGGCTTATCACAAATTGTTGGAACACAATAATACTGTTATCGTTATGGTTATGGCAACAGATTTTGATAAGATGGTGGTAGCTAGTAGCTAGCCAGGCGAACTTAAAAATAGTCCTACCACCAACGCTAACAAAAAACCGGTAGATGCTGTAAAGGCCTCTCGGCCAACAGCCTAGGGTACCCTCCGTATCCCAACACACTCGATATTCTTGTGTCTTTTTTAAACCTACGAAATAACGGAGGAGGTTACTCAATTCTTACCCGTATGGTTTTTTTTTCTTATTTCAATAATACTGCCCCCATCTCTTCCACGGGTGTTGTAGAAGGCGACTAAGAGTAAAGACAACGATGAGTAATGGGCAGTAGCATTCCTGTTATACCACCTAGCAGCAATGTACTGCGATTTACCTACATGCCCGATAGATCTGATGGCATAGGCAATAGGCTCGCCACCTATTACATGGGACTAAATTGTTAATTCACCTCTGCTTACCCCTTAAATATGTAATAATACTGCGAACTCTGTAACCAACAGGTTTAAGCGCCGATTAAGCACACGGCACGATACGCCAATTTGGGTGTTGAAGTTGGTATATTTTTAAATGTTGTAATGGGTAAATATTCATTGAAATTTAAATGCAACTCGACTTCCGTGATTGCGCAGAGTTTCTCAAATTCCACGCGAACATAAAAATGCGGCGTCGATATGCATTATCGGCTTTTTGCAATCACATTATGCAACTGTGCGGCCATCGGACAGATAACACACAATAATTATTATTGTGTGTTTGTGTAGCTCGTAAATACGCTGTACGGTCACGTTACGAAGGTGCTTACGTCACAATCAATGGCCGTTTGTGGACAATTCACGGTTTAAAAAGATCACGCATCAGATCTGCCTCCCCTAGTAGTCCCCAGAATTAAGCATGGGAAACATTGGGAAACATGAATTAATAAATGATAATAATTATTTCATACACTCACGCCTATTTTTTTCTTCCTGCCCTATTCCCAGTTTATCTTTGGTCGGCGCAATATATTTACTCTTCCATTTGCACAGGCTAGTCGACATAAAGCCATCCACTCCACTCCCTTTTGTCTCATATCATCCATCACACCGTAAAGGTTGTAGTGGTGAATGAATGTATAGAAAAGAGACGGAAGGAGATGGTCCTCTATGTCAAAAGACTGATGAACGGAGAAAGTGATTGGGATTGGCTTAGGTTTTACAGACGGCCACCTGCCTGACACCAACCGTCTTTTTAGGTGAGGTTTGAAAAATGGTCTTATTAAATTGTTAATTGTTGTTTATGAAGCTTTGGCTTCGTAACTTTTTTTATCCGCTACACGACAATGCATCCTAAGATGAACAATAAAAAGACCCAAAAAGAATCTTTTTTCAGATCTATCTACGCCGTTGTTCTATTGTTGGTAAGGGTTTGTCCACTGCAGCTCTGTGACCATGCCAGACCATTTGGTACCTACTGAAGTAACAATAGGAATAGATACGAGCCAAAAATCCAAGGCATCAATGCAAAAGCTTTTGTAAGCAGCAAAAAATATATCATTCATTGCATATTTACAAATATATGGGAATAGGTCTTATTATTTAACTAAGAGTAAATGATGTTTCCATGAAATAGCTTCATCGACAACATCACTCGCTTGCCCTTTAACCAGGTCACCAACAACATTTTTATCCATACTTTGCATGGTTTCGGCAAGGTTTTTTAGCAGGCGTCCGCCTAAAACCAACCCTCTTTGGGTATGCTGTTTTTGCTGGTTTGCTCATCACCATCCTGGCGCCTTAAGTTGCTTATTGGTCATCACTGGGCCAGGTAGGGGCACATTTGGAAAAAAGTGATCATTTATCATGTCTCTCTAATAGTCCGCGTATGTACCGTTGTATTTTATATTAAATTATTAACGCATTACATAGTTAAATTCTTTTTTGTGAAGATATGCGTCAGACAAGGGCCTGGCTAGATTGAAATGACGCGCTGATGAAGACATGGTCAGCGTGTAGAGGCGAACTTGACCACAAATCAAACAATAATTAGTTTGATTTGACCACGAACTTTTGCAACACTTTACTGCGCGGACTCCATCATTCGCGCATGATAGAATAAAGAAAGCACAGCCTTGAGCGCAGCTTTCGCGAGGGACCGGTTCGCCATCGCCATGAGGAGCTGGCGGCGCGTGCGCGGCTGCGGTGCATTCCGTCCTCAGGAATAGGTACTGACCGGAACTTTCTTTGGGGTGTACTGTGTAACTTCTGTACCGGACCTGCTTCAATTATGTATATTATGTAGGTCGCAATCTAATATACTCGTAGGTATAAAAATCTCGTGTCACAGTGTTTGTTACCGAACTCCTCCGAAACGGCTTCATCGATTGTTGTGAAATTTTTTGAGTATATATTTGTTAGCTGTAGTGACGGCAGAGCAGAATACAATTGTCTTGTCACCACTGATATCGTTCAAGGCGACTAAGGGTAAACACAGCGATGGGTAATGGGCATAGGTACAATTGTTACCACACCAAATCACCCCCGGGGGAGTCGTACAAGGCGACTAAGAATAAAATATGAAGTGATAAGGAATAGGCAGCAGCGGTCCTCATATAGCACCTAGCAATATACTGCGACTTTTGTGCCCGATAGATGGTAATAGGCTCGCCACCTATTACATGGGACCTAACTTATTTTATTTATAATTTATTTAAAAAAATAACGCCCATAGAATACAGACAAAAAATGCCAACAGACCTTGATATAAATAATAATATTATATGTAATTTTATTTCGAAGGTTAACACCCGATTACTCACGGTTCACAAACATTTGGACCGACACGAATTTGTCAATTGAAATTCAAATGCCATCCTTGGAGTTACAGTAAGACCGTTAAACAAATATAACAAGGTAGGCAGTAAAAAGAGTTCGTGAAGAACGAAATACGAATACAGGAAAAGGGCTTTCAAATGGCAAAGGGGATTAACCGTGCAAGGGTGTTGCAACTACTGTCGTTAGAGCAGCACTGCGCCGGAGTTGGATCAAAAAACGTTGTCCCATTAAAAACGACAAAGAAGAAAAGTGGTTAGAAGAAAGATCGAATAATTTGCGAAAATTACGGAGGACGCGGGTTCGATTCCCGCATCAAGACTATTATTTTACGAACTTTTTTAATATTTTCTGACCTGATTTTTTTGTACTTTTTTATTTATTAATTGCTTATTATTTACAAATTTTATACCTTCGCCAACTTACCTATCCTATCCTCTATCTATCTATAGCCTCTGATATAAATGTTGCCTAAAAATTATACACTTACGCTTATCCATGCCATTACGAAACTTTTTTGTTTTTACCTATGTCAAGATACTCATGTATAAGATTATTTTTTATCAAAAATCATGTTTACAAAGCAGGTAGTTTAAATAGATGCATCATAAATACGCTAGTAATAGTAGTTCAGTGATCATAAATACAAAGTTCGCGTGGAAATAGAAAAAGTACTCATTAATATTTATTTGATTTCCAATGATCTAGTTCTGATTTATTGCCTCCAAACAAGAACTGCTTGTGGACTCGGTTATTGGATCGAGTGTCGTAAGTACACGCGAGCAATTGCTAATTAAAACATCGAACCGCATTCCCCGGCACACTTACCTATTTTCTATAAATAACCCGGACTGTGGTTACTTTTATTCTGGAGTTGATAAATTTCAGTACCTAATACGTAGCATTGCATTGAACTAATAATTTTGTCAGTCCCGGTACCAGCCCGGCTAGCTCAGTCGGTAGAGCATGAGACTCTTAATCTCAGGGTCGTGGGTTCGAGCCCCACGTTGGGCGACCGTCTTTTTGCTTTTGACAATTTTTTATGCATAAAAATATTGCTGCCCTCATATTTTTTTATGGATTTTAATTTCGACATTTAACTTTTTGGCTTAATTTTGGACATTGGTTTTAGAGTTCACTTTATTTGAAATCTTAATGATTTTATAAAACTTAATGTTAGGTTAAAATTTAATGATTTTTTTTTTGGTAAATTAGAATTTGTAAAAGAAATGTGTAATCTATGTTATAAAGTAGAAAACTGCATTATAAGTACCCAGTATAGTATACAAAAATGCTATTTACAACGTATAACTTGTGTGAAGTAGGTTATTACTTTGTGTCATATCCTTAAAATCATAGAATTAGAAATGCTTATTGGATGGTCACGATTTAGGCTGGCTTGGCCTGATTTTCGTCTGCGTTCAATATTGCAGATGTTTCTATATAAATAATTAACGAGATACGAAAATAATTTAAACAAATGGTGTATTCGTATGTATGAATGGTGTATTCCCATTCGCCTTCTGTAAACTGTACCTTACTAATAGATTTTTTTTTCTTTTTATCTCATCTGACTATCTATTATGTGTCAAATGTCAATGTCTTTAATTAAAGACAAGTAACCGGATCCTAATAATTATGCGTAATAAATTAATAATTATTCTTATCATAAAATCAGCTATTCAAATAACAGAATCCGTCACCTATTGGACTGACTTTGTACCTATAACAAACTGCGACAGTATTTTCATTCTATAAGTATAATTATTGGGATACAATAAATATAATTCAATTTTTTTTTTAATTACATACAATTATACAAATCAATAATAAATGTCTGTACCTTTAGTGGCCTTGCCTGACAAACGTGGGAACGATGGGGGTTGGAATGTTGTCAGAATGTTAAATATGACAGATAAGTAGCCGGTTATGTTTCCTCTTAACCACCTAGCAATATAGTTCGATTTACGTTCCCGATAAATAGCAATAGGTACGTCTCCTATTACATGGGATCTAACATAATTGGCGAAACGTGGGTGGGTCAATTACTTGTGCCTACCCTTTCGGTGATGAATGCGAGTGATTTTTGTATGCATGTGTGTATTTTTAATATAATTCTTCAGTTTATTTTGCAGTCGCCCTCGTCACTTAATCAATGTTGATGCCCATCATTTTATTTTTATTTCCTATCGCGTAAAAAGTGACGAATTGCTCAAAATAACACAGACCGTACAGTTTTTGTTCGCGATTACGTAATGGTGTGCGAAGGACCATGAAGACTGCGGGCCGCGGACTCGGTAATTTCTTATCTAAAACACTGTTTTTCACGCAACCAATTTTTTTTATGGAATTAGAAACGGTTGAATGATGTCAAGCGACAGTTCAAGTTCAACAGTTTGGAAACTAGCTTTTTTTAAAATATTTAATAAGATTACTGTTTCGTCACCGTAAAAATTTGTTTCACGCACAGATTTCATAGCATTTACATAAGAATTTGAATGTAGCAAGTGTGTCACCAAATTAATATATTGAAATTTGTGTAGGTATGCAAGTTGCATATTATACGTACATAAATAACGAATATATCCCCGAAGGTGTAGGCAGAGGTGAATTATTATTATCACTCACTTTTCGCCAATTAAGTAAGGTCACATTTAATAGGTGCCTATTCCCATCTATCGGGCACCTAAATCGCAGTATATTGATAGGTGGTATAAGAAGAATGCTGCTACCCATGACTCATCGCTGTATTTACTCTTAGTCGTTAACACACGTATGTAATTTAACTTTATTATATTAGGTATGGACCTATACGCTGTAAGTCAAAATTGTATTAAGAAATAAACAATTGAATATTACCCGGTGATAAAAGAGAATATAATAACCAGAATTTCAACTACATAGTTGCATAAAAAATAACATTTTATTATGTCTCTTATAACATAATAGATCGTGACATTTTAAGTCAGACTTAAACTTAGCTCGCTACCTTATACCTATTACCATCACAATTTATCTCAGCCAAATCATTATAATATTAACTGGGAATGCGCGATTCCATTACAAATGTTATATTCATCTAGTAAAGTTTACGCAGCGGGGTGTACCACGACTCCAATAAAGTTCTTGGCATGGACCGCATTAAATTCATTTTACGCAATATTGTAATCATAATCCGTGCTTTACCTTTGTTATTCAATCGTTTAAATGGTGCGCTCTTTCTTGTGGTCTCTTGCATTCTTTCGTGCGGTGTTGTTGTGTAATACAACGTAATTATTTATGTTAAAGGATTTTGAAACGAGTTCTGCTTTAGTTTTCTTTTCCTTTGTGCTCCGCCTCAGCCTCTGTTAAGTAGCTTTCGGTTTTATTGTAATTAATCTTTTGACCTCGACTCCGTTTAGTAAAGTTACACACTCAATCATTCAGTCCCGAAATGTCTCTATTGAGTTAGTTTTTACTCTTAATTGCTGCATTCAATTATTTATCCTGGTAAATGTCAGGTCTCCATGTATTTTGGTATGAGGTTGTTGCTATTGACCAGGCAGTCTTAAGTTTATCTGAGTATTGCTATGGATGCTACTGTCAATCCTTATACATTTACTTATACAATTTTAGGTTTCATAAAAGCCAATTAAAGAAGAAATGTTTGCTCTCAGTGGTGATAATTGGAACATCAAAATCACTAGCACCAGATAAATGAATATTAGAATACACCAGAAACAGTGGTGCGACCATTGCATTCGCCTTGTAGGGAGCATGGCGTGACTTTAGTTCGTTAACAGCTTTCTTCGGGACCCCGGCTAAAGTACCGCTCTACACGTTAATACGTTTACAAATTGCTTTATTTAAATTTCTTGCGATAGAACCGCGGAGTTGTTCCGTTGCGTGGCGACTTTGGAATTTTAATTAAATCCCTACGGGCAAGACAAAAAATAAAAGGTCAGGCAAGCACACGTCCCAACAGGTGGGTTGCTCCCGTCGTGCGGTGGTCAAGAGTGTAACTAAATGTGTTTTATCTTCGCTCGATATTTAGTATCTACGTAAAATCTTGAATGAACCTAATATTTACTGATAGGGATAGTTATTATGATTAGTATTTTTATGACTTTAAAATAATAGCCATTAAAGATTTGCCCATCAAGATTCGGGTGCCCCAAGGTGCTTATTGGTCTATACCGGGCATTTCCCTTAGTCCACAATTACGACACCCCTAGAGTTAATCGGCCTGGCACAATTAACTTTTTTTCGCTTCCAGGCCAGCATGGAAGCATAAAAAATTTAACTATTAAACCCATGCATTAATTTGCCATTTGTAAATGATAAAATAAGAATTGAAATATAAATAAATCACAATATCAAAATTATTTTTTTCATTCCTGTTAATTTATTATCTTGTGTAAGTGTAACGGGAACAAACCAGACGTTGTCTCCAAACGGCAAATGTTCGATTAGGCTTTGCACCGTTGTAGAACGTTAGTGCAAAACGCACGTTATGTATGACTAACAAGAAAGAATCGATCGTTGCCATGACACGAGCGAACGACAACGGCTGTCTATTAAAGGCCACGTGCCGAGTATTTCCTTCCGTTTGAAGTTTTTTTAACCTTTTGCTGCAAAGGCATAATTTTCTTTTTTCTATAAACTCGGTATGTATTATGAGTTCGTGTAGACAACTGCGGCGCAGTGACCTTCTAGTCTTAGCGATTTTATTACCAGTACAGTTTGAATTTAGTTTTAAGCGTGGCAACGTAGTACGTTTTAAATAAAATAAAACTATTATTTATTTGTCATTTGAAAATTATGCAAATAATGTTTTCTTATATTTGCACGAGCACTACACATTTGAAATAAAACGACCTTTACGGATAATACTCGCGTATAATTAGGTGTTTGGCATGTTAATTATTTACCCGACGTTTCGGTCACTTTACAGCGGCCTTGGTCACGGGGGGGGGGGGGGGGGGGCTAAAGATGCCAGGTGTCATTTGATTATTCTAATAATAAATCTCAACACCGTCCTCATACTGCCAAAAACAATGATACCGTAAGCTCTGTTTGTGTAAATCGGAACACCTAAAATATCAAATATTATGACGATAGTTAACTATTACTTTATTGTGAGGACACCTGTCATTTTTAAACCCCCCGAGACCACGGCCGCTGTAAAGTGATCGAAACGTCGGGTTAAATAATTAACATGCCAAACACCTAATTATACGCGAGTCTTATCCGTAAACGTTGTTTTATTTCAAATTATGCAAATGTTGGAAAAACTTGTAATGTGGTGGCGGTAGCAGAGCAGATTGCAATTGTAACTATTCTTAATTCTCCCGCAGGAGTCGTACAAGACAACTAAGTGTAAAAAAGAATTTCGGAATATAATTTCTTGTTTCGGTGGTCATGCTAGCCGGGCAGGAGGCCTTATACTGAGAACAACGGAGGATATTATATTGCAGTCATCATTTTTGCAGCGGAGAAGACGTTGGTGGAGCTGCGCCATGTACAACCGGAACAACAGGCAACAATACAAGACCTTTATAATTCAGTACACCATAGATAGTGGTTGCCTGCTTAATAAAGTTTGCGAAAGTTTACGGTAGAGAGCGCCCGTGCTGCGTTTGCGCAACGGCATCACCTTCCAGCCGATATGGGGAGATAGAATCGGGAAATTGCGAACTGAACGCAATGCGTGCAGCAATCCTAGACGCTGGTTGTGGTTTCTTTTTAATGAACGCGCGATTATTATTACTTTGCCGTGGGTAAAGTGGATAAAATTATTTAACATACATAAATCACGCCACAAAGGGCAGTCGGAGGTTTCAGGCAGGCGGCCGACTGTAAAACCTAAGAAAAAACCTTGATAGACTGGGAACAGTGCATGAAAAAGAAGGGTCTTCTTGTACGACACTTACAAGAGAGACAGAGGTGTTAACAATTATATTCTTCTCTGTAACTGTAAAGTGGGTGGGTGGTAAAGAAAATTTTGACGTTTCACCCCTGGTTTGGGGTCGTGACTTATAATAATGATAAACAGAACGTCAGACTATAAAACTGTCAGATATCCCCAATCGATTGTTGACCTAATTTAACTTCTTTTAGGTAAAACACAAAGTAGTATGAGAAAAACTCACGTGCTATTGAAACGTCAAGCTGTCACCTGTAATTGAAACTTGATGATGTTTCAATTGCACACTTTGATGTCCACACAACACGGACACAGATCTTGCTTATGGGTGGATAAATTGTAATCTGGTAACTGGTACGGTTACATACAAACCCCTAATAGTGGAGGCCTTATAGTGTTTCGGAGAAATTGTGGACGATCCTTTGTGTTTTACTGAGAGAGACAGGAACATGAGTCGCCTTGACACCTGTGGCAGTGATAACAATTGTTGATAATTATATTCTGCTCTGCCCTGACCACACCTGTTATCTTATTTTTTTATAAAGCGTTCCCAAAGATTCCCACAAGTTCCGTGGGCCAATGAAGTTATAAGTTATAAGTCTTTAATTGGTCGTTCATAACAGATTGGACTTTTAATGCTGCACAATTGGGTCGCCAATTAGAAATGCGATTAGGCGAAGCGCCCGTCCAAAAAGCTTGCATGCACGTTCACACGCACGGGTTACGTCAGGCAGATGATCCAAACGTCATCTTAGCATAATCTCTGTCATTTGTCAGGTTACAACACGGCATCGGTTGCACAATTTTAAACGGTCCTAATTGGGCCGTTGTTGCCATTATTGTTATAAACAAACATGCCACTTTAGTTGTCTATGTGTCGTTTTGATGCAAAGTACAAATCCGGGGCTGTCTTAATTTCCAACCTTCAAGAGTTTGTCATCATCGTCATCAACAGCCCATTAATTTCCCCCACTGCCCCTTACCCATAGATCGAAAAAAAAAGGAGAATGGGTCACCACGCAATCCCAGTGCGGATTGATGGGTAGTTGATGCACTCGGTACTAATGGCTTGACGTGCCTTCCGAAAAACGATTATAATATATTTTTGCTAATAGCGCTACGCCCGCCACTGCGTTATCGAGCTCCTGGGATACGTCCACTGTAGCAAATGCTTAACGTGCCTTTAGATTAGAAGAACTCAAGGTAAAATAATATTGCAAAGGAAAAATAATGGAAAGTTGATTTATTCTATGTATGTCCTGATATGGAAATTCGAGTCTTTCGCACTCATATATAACACACATTTCAATCAAATGGATGGTACATATTCTTAAGTTGTAGAAATTCTAAAAGAGCACGATGCATAAACAAAAATTGAGATCCGAGTTAGAAAAAACCGTTCAGTAATCGATACTTGCTTATGACATTCAGAGAAGACAGAGAAATGGCTGTGTCGTTCCTAATGACGGATTGAACTGACAGACAATAGTGAATGCAATATGTAGACGATGTTAGGCATACCCGATTTATGTCTCAACTGATTGTAGATAGCGTGAATAGAAATCAACAGGTAGGTAGATATATTACACCTGAACCTGTAATACATACATATTATTACAAATCTCTCTCTTATGATTTGTGTATTATTTTGAACATGAATATGTTTCAAAGAAAGAGGAATGTTGAGTGCAATTTATATTCTGTTTTTGTATTTTATAAATAAATAAACAGGAAGAGAAGTCGTTGAAATACTTAATTAATCTTAATTAAACCATGAAAATAAAAAGATTGGCAATAGAAATTTGTGGACCGGTAGTAACCCAACCGCTTACGGTTCTATACGACTGAAATTGAAAATGGCTCCTTTAAAACCAAATTTAGACGACGAAAAATTTTCTAATTGAAAGATTATTCTCAATCCTTACCCGTACATAAAACAAGTTAAGGGTTGATAATCGACTAGATATATTTGACAGTTTTATAAATTTAGTAATCAGAAATTGATGACATGATTAGAAATTCGCCGTGTGGTGACGGCAGAGTAGAATACAATTGTCACCACCCCAAATCTCTCCCGTGGGTGTCGTACAAGGCGACTAAGGATAAATCAGTGATGGGGAATGTGCAGCAGCGTTCCTCTTATACCACCTATCAATGTACCTACTGCGACTTCTGTGCCCGATAAATGGCAATAGGCTCGCCACCTATTACATGGGACCTAACATAATTGGCGAAACGCGGGTGCTAGTTCACCTCTGCCTACCCCTTCGAGGATATAGGCGTGATTTATGTATGTATGTATGTAAATTCATACATTACCAATGAAATATGGTATTACAATGCGGAAGTACGGTATCATCATTCCCGACCCCTTTATGTCCCCACTGCTAAGGCACAGACCTTCACTGCGGATAGGAATACAGGGAGAATGGGCCATACATAACTCGATTCTCCGCAAAATTATTAATGAACAATGAAAGATGATATTACAGTGCTATATTACAGTGGTATCATGACGAATATCGATATAACATAGATTACCTATCGCGAACATGGTGGAAAGTGTAAATGTAGGTAGTGTTTTCACCAAGTGCCGTAACAAGAAGTGGATTCTGAAATCGGTAATCGCTAATCGTGAACGTAATGCGAATAAAAATAATGAAACCGGTATGGTTTTTTTTTTTACATATTTTCTAGGTTACTGCACCCGGAACATGATGAATGGTTATTTCTTAAGAGTTACCTACTGTCACCGATGTTCAATGTCAATGGGAATGAAGAAATTTTAATAAATACTGAAGGTTTGACTGCAGGTAGGTATGCAGGAGTTTTTTCAAATTTCCCCAAACGATTTTCAACCTTACTGCAATTGGCGTGTCAAAGAGATTAGATTGCGGAGGTCGCAGGTTCGATTTCTGGACCAGGACATAATTTATTCAGAGAAATTTATTATTTGAAATAAAACAACTTTTACGAATTAGACTCGCGTAGGTGTTTGGCGTAATTATTCAAATTTATTGTAAAAGTTGTTTTATTTCAAATGTGTACCTAGTGCTCGTGCAAATATAAAAGAAAATAATTATATTTTTTTATAGTCTTACTGCCGCACTCAGAGACGTCAAATAACGTTAATGAGTACTTAACGTCAAAAAATGACAATTCAAAAGTAGTCGCTATTCTTGCCAGGTCTATGGTCTAGATTTGAATGAAATTTTTTGATATTAAATACTCATTAAAGTTAATTGACGTCTCTGAGTGCGGCAGTTAATTTAATAATGTTCAGTCAATCAAGTCAATGTCTAGACAATGGTACACACGTACAGAACCATTCGAGCGCGAGTCCGCATCGAACTTGGCCGGATTTTAAAGCCCTTCGCGTAAGATTCTTGTGCGACTAGCCCGATTTTGTAGGCTTTTTTAGTTCGAGAATTCCCAATTACACACTTTTACCTCGGTGAAAGTTAAAAATCGGCCTGAACCGCGCCTAATTTAAATGAACATTGTTTCTCAATTTAAATAATGGGTTTCGCTAAATCAATGTGTTACAAGCCTAAAAGGAGGATGCCGTTGCTCTGTAAAGACCTGTTTTATCTAATCTTCTATACATACGTATATAAAAATTAATTGCTGTTCGTTTGTCACGCTAAAACTCGAGAACACTGCTTTTGGTTTTGAAATGATTTTCTTGGGCCAGTGAGGCAAGGCATAAAAGGTGAGAAAGTATGGAAAAATTACGAAGAAACTATCTAGGTATTTAAACGAATAGAATACAAAAAACGAATATAATACAAATGTATGAAACTGACGTAAAACAAATAACTTGACAGAAAACGAAAACTTAAAAATTCACCGTAGTAGAAAGAATACTGAACTTTTCCCAAATAGGCGTTAGAAAGATTGTTTCCCATTAACCATTGTTTAAGGTACCTGGCTACTACCAGCGTGTAGAAAGAAGGTAATGGGCAGAGAAGTCTATATGAGGGCACGCTTGCCACACAAGTGTTGTAAAACTCTTTGTTACAATATGCAAGTAGGTCTTGTGAGCGCGGTGGGGCTCCAGTGAAAGCGTCGGTGGTTTACACATCGTTTAATAATACCTACATAACTTCCACATTTCGCTCATTTAATACAGGAGAGCGCAACTCAAAAAATACTCGGAAATATACGTGTATATCATGCCGAAAAAACGGCGGCGTTTTGCCAGCTTTTTTCAAATTCTATATAATAGGGGCCTATGTATAAGGGGTTGAGACTCATGCAGCATAATTAAGTGACAATGTTCTCCTACTCTGCCTTCCCCACACCACTAACGTAGTTAAAAAATATTGTACGTAATTTGAAATAAAAATTGATTGCAGTTAGGGTTGCCAGGTCGCCAAACCTAATAGCCCGGCCGATCAACCAGTTTTCCGGTTCCGGACATTGGGTAGAAAGGCCGGACACCCTACATTATTGAGGATTTTGTCTCAGTATCAATAGAAAATTGTATGTAAAATCGCGTATTAATAGGTACGACAAAAAATGACGACTGTATGTAAAAAAATCGCTCGCTCGTTTGCGAAATGTAAAAAGCCGAACAAAAGCCGGACAAGCCGGACTTAGGTTTGACACGCAATTAAAAACGTACCTATGTCCGGCTTTATCCGGACGCCTGGCAACGCCAATTGCAGTGTTTACTTTAATAAAAACCGCTCCACTCGTGTACCCGCTGTCAGAGAAGCCCGACGCAATTGCTACAGCTGGTTTCTCGAGTGGAAAATGAGATGGACATTTCATCGTCAACATCAATTTTACTAGGCCGAATGTTGAATCGGAAACATGCAAATTTCCGTGAAATCGGATTGTAATACAGATTGTACCCAACTTGCTTCGTGAACCAGCACCTAGAAGAACAATTTTAAGAGCCGAGCTTGAAGGTTTTATTTGCAGCCTAGGGAGTTCTTTTATCATATTGTCATTTGCTGTTATTTAAGAAAAATAAACATCACTAATTCTCTACCCTTGTAAATAATTCCATCCATAGGGAATGTTGTGCCCCAGCAGTGGGGACATCAAAGGGCTGGTAATGATAATGATGTAATTATTATGAGAGATTTGCCAAAAATACATAAAAAGTTCTCCCTACAGAATTTGGAAATCACAGTAAACCAAGCGAAACTAGACAGCCATATTGAAACTAACCGTCGACTTTCGTAACAGCTGCATTGGAGATAAGTTATCCACAATTTTATAATGTCTCGTGTTCCGCAGTATTTCCGAACTGTGGAAGCGTGGCTTGATGGCTTCTACATATTATTTTCTTACTCATAAATTCTATAAAAACAGATATTTAATAGTCATGTAATGTAGTTTTGAAAAAACATTAAAAAATAATGACATTAGTTTACGACTGCAGATTTTAATAGCATTTTATAATATTCAGAACCATTCACGAAGGCGTAGATTGTCACATAATAGGATCTGTATTAGGCATTTGATATTAATTTGAACATCGTATAAATATTAACAAAAAAATATAGGTCAGAATAATTTCGAAAAAATTATGCCTAGTCAAGACATTGTTTTACAAACCTTTATGAGCTGATTTTTCGTTTTTTACGTGGAATTTTACTCGAAAAATTATTTGGTAGGTGATCTACAGAAAATTAGTGAAAAATAAAACGAACTCTATTCAATACCGTACGTTTTCGAAATACAAAACTGACAAAAGTAAAAACGCATCGAATTGCAATAATAATTCTTAACAACTGCTTGCCTTAAACAGACAAATATTTTCCCCTGCCAGGATTCGAGCCTGGGTCTCAACCACCAGCCAGCAATCTGAGCGAATTGGTCGTCAAACGTTTAACGCATAACCGCCATCGAACTATCTCTCAAAAACGCTTCTTAATGCGTAGACATAAAGTTGACTTATTATCATGGACAGCCAGTCTCTGGTGGCACTATTTTCGTCGAATCCAATGTAGGTATCGGCTATTCTCTTAACACGCCAAGAGAGAGTATTGTCACGACTTCGAAATGACTGCTTTCTATAATGATTTAAGCATGCATAGCCAGCAACAATGCTTTCGATAAGTCTGCAACTACCAATTACGTTTGCGTAAAAACATTCCGTATTTTAATGGGCCAGTATTCGTTTTCAAATCCGCCGAGCAATGTTGTTGTTAAACTCTTTTTTTTAAACAATCAAAATATGAATATAAACATGCTTTTTAAGATTTACCTCTCAAATAAAATATTTTTCGCCTCCTTACTATTTTATTAGCTCTACTTAAAACTTCTTGTTAAGAATTTAAGTTTGTAAATTGAGTTTAGGAACAGACTGTGGTTTTTGAGTCTCTCTCTACCGAAATCATCTAACAAAATAACTTTTTAATGCGAACATTTTAATCTAGTGACTTCAACAAGACAAATGACATAAATAAATCGACAGCCGCATGTTTCGATCTACAACGGACTAATGGGAATTGAACCCTTAAAAACTTACCATGCCGTTTATTCCAGGAAACGGACCATCTAAGCCGTTTTCGTTATTTAATTTTAGCATATTAACAATATATTGTCCATCTTTGGTGCTGTCTAAATCCAAACAATACTTGCTTGCCTTGCAAACTTGTATTGTTCCAAACAATTGTTTGCGAGACATTTCCTTACACGATCACTAGGACCAAAACGAGTATTACCAGAAACCGGAAGATTAGAAGCTGTCGGGGGTTATTCACCCATATGAATCTCCCAATAGGGGTCTCAGTTAAATCGTAAAGTTTCGAAATCAAGGTTCGCTTAAAAATAAAACTACAACATATCATTTACGTCATTTTTGTGAAAATTACTCAAGTTGGGCAACAGTGCAATATAAGGACTAACGTAATACAAATAGTGTTGTAAATAAATCAAATCAATGGAATTAACAGGCGCGTATTTATGATGTTTACATAATAATAATATTGTTTATCCTGTTTCGATCACTTTACAGCATTGTGTGAAGACACCGCTGTCACCGAAACGGCGGAATAAACAATACAATAGTAACCATCGTCAATACACGAGTTATATCTGTTATTTGTTTATTTATAAGAAAAGCTTTCACGAAAATTAAGGCCTTATAAATGTTAATTTATATTTGGAAAAATATAAATTAAAGTAACACTTGGAAATATTCATAAAGAAGGCCTATTAAAAGTGTAGTATTTAGGTTTAGATCTCAATGTAAAAACCGTTTTCAAGTCATGAGCTTTAACACCAAGACTAGCCATAAAGCTCGCTCCATACAGTGCAGATTAAGACATTATACTACTTGTAAAAGGTCAAGCAATATTGTAACGAGCTAAAATTAAATTATAAAATGCATCAACTTTTGACGAAGGCTGCCTTTTAATTGTTCGAGTGTCATAAAAAGAACTTAAGTTAATTAGTCATGTCTCAAATATTCATAAAAACCTCGTGAATAATAAAATGTTTAATATAAATAGTAATTGAATTTGTAGTTAATCTTTTAACAATATTATAAGAACGGTTAAGAACGCTATGTTGGGAAGAA
Organism: Cataclysta lemnata; assembly: GCA_963931975.1. Classification (NCBI taxonomy): domain Eukaryota; kingdom Metazoa; phylum Arthropoda; class Insecta; order Lepidoptera; family Crambidae; genus Cataclysta; species Cataclysta lemnata. Next base: position 2,962,662 of record OZ008342.1, read on the forward strand.
TTTATGGTTTTGTGATAAAAGAACGCTATGTGGGAAAGAATTTATATGGTTTAGTAATTAAAATCACCTATGTAAAAAGTGTCTAACTTACTTTTGGTCAGAAATTAAAGACACATACAAAAAACGAAAACAACAGATATATTAGTAAGTGCAGACTATATTATAATATATTTTTGAATTTAACAGAATAAGGTGTTAAGGTTTTTATTTTGAACTCTTATGGCTTCAGAAGCAATTAGCTTGAAACGTATTTTGGTTTGAGTTAGAAGTAAGCATAACAATATAGAGCTCTGCCAATAATCAACCAATTGTTGTCCCTAGGGTGTACTCAAATGGAAGAATACAGGTAGAACGTGCAATAAACCCACCACTACAAGCAGAGACTGAACCAATGAAAACATTCTATAAGACGCAACTAATGGCTAGCAGACTTATAGCGAGTATCGAGACCGATAAAGTGCGTGTGGTAAATGTCGTAATATGTAAGCGAGCTAAGACGCCCTTTATGTATAATTTTCGGACTTATCAGCCGGGTTGCGGGCCCATTAATCGAAGACCTTCACGATCAAGAGCAATTGGCGCCGTAAATCGCTTGATCTCTCACGTTCTACGAGTTCATGATCGCTTTAAAGGTTTTCTAAGCCAAACACAGAGAAAGTTCTACGAAACAAAATTCATAAGCAACGCAACGAACAAATCACATTGTCTAGAAACACGTACGCTACGTGTTAAAATTAAACGCAAGACAAACAATGCCACTAATGAGTGGGTGTGAGGTCACGCGATGAAAGCGTTGATAAACCTAAAGTAACCAGAGGAAATACGCAACGATAACAATGCTTTTGATAAAGGCATCTCTCGCGGTAATCTGAACTACATCAATCTTGCCGTTCTTACGCGTAATGTGCCTAGTATAGAAACCTCTAAGCAATTGGTGCATTCCTTGTTGACGTATTAATTAAGACGACACAAAGAGACATTTGAGACTAACCCAATAACATTTTGTTGTAACTTAACTTACTAGAAAAAACAATCGTGCAGATGTTCACGAGGCTTGCAAGGCCAATCACGCGACGCTAGCCGCAACCGTGCCATTACACAGCTGAAAAGCTTATTAAAATAATGCCAAGATACGATGGAATTAGAGATTATAATGAGAATGCCAACATTCCAGTCCGGACGCAGGTGCGAGAGCGTTGCTACGTACAGGGATCATTTAAGGGAATTATCTACTTGTTTCCAATGTTACAGAGAGAAGTTCTGCTTTAACATCATAATTATTTCGCAAAAAATGCGGACCGCATGCAGGATTGGAGAAGCAGAATTGTCTCGATTCCTAGAGAAATTTCATGACTTCTGCAGTCATGGAAATTGCGAAAGACTTATCGCCACAGTTGATAACGTTATCGTGAATGATAATGTGAGCAGTGAGCGTTCCTACTGGTAGTTACGTATTTAAAACAATAGTTCTTATTCAACGAATTGTAACGTACACTCTTAACCACAACGATTCATCAGGTCACCATAAAACAAAGAAAGCGGTAAGATATACTCTGATACACAAACAAAACGTATCTGAGGTCACTGTGACGAAAGCTGCTAAACCAAAATTGGGTTTGCTTCTAACTTGAAATACGAGAACACGATGGCTCTTTGTGACCGAGAATACAGTAACCACACAATTGCTGCAACACCATCTTGCATAGCGGCGATCGACCAACAAGCCATTGTGTAGGTACACACAACAACATGTTGAGTGGTGATCTCTTTTCATCAACATTACCAATGTCTAATTTAACCTATTTGTAATAATAATAACTAGTAGTTTTAAGCAATCTCATGCAGCTACTACCGTCTGGTATAAATGGTGATGACCTTTCATTGAACAATTCATGTGTTCTTAAACTTAACTTTACTGATCGGCGATTCGTTGATCATTATTGTGAAGGTCCGGCACAGCTTGGTTAGTGTCGCAACGAATGACTTAAGTATCTTTCCTTAAATAAAACTTAGACGATGTTTGACAGTATAACAAAACATGAAAAATCATCTTGCCATTATATGAAAGAAAAATAATGGACGTAACGTACCGTACCTACGTCCTACACTGCTTAAAAAATCATTCGTGTTCGAATCGCTTACTTCAGACTAGACTATATTATTATGAACGTTAACATTTATATACTTAGTTGAGAGGCATAGATAGGTAGGTAGGCCACGTAGGTATCCAAAGAGGGTTGGTGTCAGGTAGGCGGTTGGTTGTAAAACCTACGCCAAAACCTTGAGCAGTATGGATTGAAATGTTGTCATCCCAAACACTCCCTACGTTCATCGTTAGTCTCTCGACGTGATCCTTTCCGTCTCTTTTCTATACATCCATTCATCAGTAGCACCTTTCTGGTGTGATGGATGAGACGACGTCTGACCGTTATTAATGGAAATGAAAACCCTGAGGTCAGGACCACAGATAGATTGGGAACAGAAGAAGATACTTTTTAGTTGTGGTTCCCACAATCTTGGAAAACGGATCGATACTTTTAATTCTTAAAGTTGATAATTCCTTTTCTTCTAGACCTAAGACCATTAAAAAAAGTATCTTACGCAACGGCAACCGCAGTGTGCGATTACCAAATTCCGTCCACAACAATCAATCAGTTTTCTAAATCAGCATCATTAGGTTACTTTCATCTATATAATCTGTCTGGGAAAGTTCATTAACTCCGGCCCGCTGAACAATGGATCTAAGATTAAATTCTTTGATTTGATGATTGAACACCTACGTTAAGCGAAAGTGATCCGACAACGATTGTCGTGTAAGATAATTAAATTTTCGACCACTGAGTTACGCCCGTACGATTCATAGATAAATGCACGTAGGCCGCATTGTAATGTAATGTGATGTATACATTATTACGAAAGATAAGTCTGCTTTATAACCGACCTAGTAGTTAATACTGAGATAAGTGTTGCGGTTACATTCTGCAGTAATGTTAGCTATGTAATGTTATTGATATATTTTGCATTCTACTCGCAGTTGTTAAGGTTAAAAATCTGTAGAATTAAGATGAAGCTTGAAGCGTTAAGTGCATGAATGCTTTATGTATATTTGAATCAAAGTAATGTGGCGGTTTAATCTAAGTCGTGTCCCAGCGAACTTAATGCAATTGCATCAAATGCACACGCAGCTACAAACGTGAAAGTGGAATACGAAGTGGTATATGGTATAGTTAACTATTCAGACTATATAGCCTTGATGTGAAGTTGACGAAACGAGTGAGGATTCACGCAACAGTATTTGGAGCACAATCACGAAACTCATTGGCCAATTTGGCTCCGTAGTCATTACAGACGTTGCGATCATTAATCAAAAACCAAAACCTCCGTGTTGTCATGCGCCATGCACATTATTTAATAACCCAGAAGGTCTTCAATTATCAATGAGTACAGTTCAATTATAGCATCTTCTTGTGGTTCATAAATAAAAAGTACCTTCAAGGCAATTACATCACGATTCAACAACGAAGATTTCAATTGACTCTATTTGTGTCTAGATTAATAATATGTATGTTTACTTCACCTTACAGGAGATAATACAAGTATTTCTATAGTTACATTAATATTTGTTTGACTATACAGGTGCCTTTAGTCAGTTTGTGTTTCCAAGGATGTCTTACGAAGTGGCAAGGTTAAAGGCCAGATGGCTCACAAGTTTAACTGAGAAATTATGCCCGTTTGCCCATATAAGACCGGCGGGTGGTGAAAAAAGAAAAATATTCAAGGTGTTGCCAAATATTGGCCGAGACGTCTGGAGGCTGCGTCGCGGCAGATGACACAATACTTTCTCCTTCCGAAACCCGGACACTGTTTTCGATTGTTTTTCTTAATGTGATATTGTTATTATCGCTGGAAGAAATTGAAAGTTAATGCAGCTAAATACGCCACGGTAGGTCACCAGGCGCTCAGTCGATTGTGCGCTTGGCGATGAAAGTGGTAAAGTTGAAAATCGGTTGTAGATTTTTTGTGCTGCGCAAAATTTTATATTCTGTCGACAGTACTTGCACCGCTTGTGAAAAATCGAAAGCAAATTGACCGGTGTAAGGTTACTGTATTGACCACTTTCGCTTTATTGCCTTTATAGTTGTTTTACATAAACGCACTTATGAGTTAATGTAGCGAACCGTCTCCAGAGCTGGAAGGGTCACTTTTTATAATTAAATAATTATTTAGCATAAATATAATGATAATTTTTTTAATGTTCAATACATGTCAAACAACGATGAAGTCTGAAATGGTACACGCACGCCTGGAAGATGCTAATTTACTCTGGCCTTAAAGATGACATTATACTGATTTGGGAAATCAGACTTCGGCAATGAGTTCCACTCCTTAGCGCTCTTTACTTCGTAAATTAAAACGAAAAGGATAATAATTTTTGTAGTTGGTTTTAAACTTCAACTACTTTCAATTTCTGATTAGAACAGTGTCTAACCAGTTATCATTAAAAATTAAAATGTGAGTAGGTAGCTTTCTTCGTCTATCCTACCCCTCTAAACAAATCTATTCGTTTGTATGAAACTGACATATTTGTTATAGAATAAAAATATGTCAGTTTCATACAAACTGACGTATTACAGACAAACACTATGGCGACTGTCGTGTCAAATGTAAGAGTAGTTGTCAAACATTGACATTTTTTCGATAGAAACGTTCTATTGGTTGCCATTCGGCTAGGACCTCTGGGACATTCCACTACAAAACCGATCCGACACTGGCGAATGTATGTATTAGGTCCCTTACGTTTTTAGGGTGTACCGGTCAACCGGCCGAAAATTAACAAATGAAAGCTACTATGAAGTCTATGAAACTTCATACAAATTGTGACGGCCGCGTTCGCACGAAACCGGCGACACGCCGAAGAATGAAAAGGACATTACTTAAATGTAAGACAAAAACTATAGCTCACCCTTTCGCAAGGCGGCGCTTCCATCTCCGTGTAGATGCAGAGAGTCGATTTCCTTGACAGCGAGTCGCTGGCAAGGCTGCTGGAGCTGGATCCCGACGAAAACTTCATGGTGCCTCATCAAGGAGCCAGGCAGGCAGGCAGGCAGCAATCAGGTGATGTCGAGCAGCAACGCAGTGTGTCGTTCCCGGCACATCACACCAGTATCTTTTTTTTTTCAGTCAATACAGCTCTTGCTGCTGTTCGACCAACCAGCGCAAGGGAATGCTCGTTCGGCTGTTCAAAGTCAGCGAACTCTCAAGGCGCCACTTCCGTTGTCAGAACGCAACCGGAATCGCCGGACTAGGTCGCCCTGCAACAAAAATTCTTGATGTGAATAAATCATTAATGACAACATTTCACTAAATTTTATCGCCTTAAACACAAAATAACATTTCTTTATTTCACTATCCTGAAATCGAAAATAAAACGTACGATGACGTCGCAACCTCGCAACTACGGTTTTAGGGTTTTGCCTGGAAATCTTTTTCCCCCCATCAGAATAGGCGTAGAATGACGTCATTTTTATATGAAAAAGACATATAAAAGTTTAAAATCATATAAAAGTAAAAATAAAAAATATGGCTGCCTTTATTTTTGGTCTTATCTTCATAACTATGTTGAAAATATGAAACATTGTCAAATCGTGCTGGAGGTGATTGATATTTTTCGTTAAGCATTGACCTCTTCATTAGAGACAACGTTGACCCCATTGGTTTTGTCAATGCTTATTGTGGTTATAATAGCAAGCCACTAATCAAGCCATTAACTTTCTCCATTGAACACGTATGATTAATATTTATTAATAACGCATGTTGGAAGGAAAAGAAATCGCTTTCTTTCCTGGATCCATACTATACCAACACAATATACGTTTGGAATTCAAAATCGGCTTATGTATTTGTGAAATACAAACTTGTATCATATCATATTTCTCATTATTATTATTTGATTTTAAAAGTTCTTCATGAAACGTTTCTTTTTTACCTACAGTGCATATTTCTGTGTTCTTCTTCTTCCGTTCATTCGTAGTCGAAAATAATTAGTTTTTAATTAAATTAATCAATTTACGACCACTCAGAAACCTTATTTGAGCTCAAATCAAAGTCAAATGAGTACTCATCAAAATTACCCAATCCCAAATCGATTCACTTATATTGTCAAGAGTTACATAAAGATCGTATTGTTGAATCGATTAAAATGGTACCGTTTTCGAAACACCGGTGCTCTTTCGGCCTTTTTGCTTGCTCTGCTCTAGTTTCATTGGATGTTGTGTGGAAATTGTCAAGGACTCCGCAATTTAGATAAGCCGATCAGTGGATAGACAGATCGAATCCATTAGCTAGATTGGGAACGTTATCTTTGTGTTAGTTATCTCGATTCAGTTCGAGGGCGCTTGGTTTAGACACACGTCATTAGGGAATAATACCTTTCTTAACTGTCAATCATCTGAGCCTCGTTCTAACAATAGAGCAATTATGTGCAGATCTTCGGAAATGATAAGACACACACACTGTTCTTGGTATATAGGGTGAATTTTTTGAGTGGGCGTGCATCGGCAAATCTCTAATCTGAAACTATGAGAAGTAGCGAAAAGTACGCAAAGGAGTAAAAGGTGACTCTATGGGAAATACCTTATAAGGAATGAGCAAAAGTCGTCTACCTATCCTTTGAGGTTACACACTTGTGTGATGTATGTAGCGGAGGTAATGACACACGTGGGTATAATTATTATATTTCATCCACGCTAAACCGCTACGGATTGCCATGGCTATTTACATGTACCGCAGTGCGTCTAATCGTGTGAATTAGCTACGGGCTTAGAACTGCTCTGGGCCACGCGTTGTTCCGTAATAATGAGTTAACCTAATTTAATAATTTTACAACGCAAAATAATTTTAATAGCATTTGTAATATTAGTATTGATGAAAGTGATATGGATAGATGAAGGGAAAGATTTCTGCCTAGCCCGGTTGGAGAAAGGCGTGACTTATATATGAAAGTAATAAACATTTTACTCCAGCTGATCTCTTTATCGGAGAATCGCGAAACGCGGGTGCATTGCCAAACATTTACAATCGCAGATTAAATATCTAACTTCCATATATGTGACATGATGTGTTAAGCTTGGCTTTAATTTCGTTACAACCCGTCCTTAAGATAAACCACTTTCAAGAATTTTCTAGCATTCCTATGAGTTTATTGAGTTAAATGTAAACAGTATCAAATTCTAGTCACTTAAACTTTAGAAGGGGTTATAAGTTTTATGCATCTTATGTATATCTTTTATAACGGTGCTTCAACTTTACCAATAAGTAATAAAACAAAACTGTAAGACAGTATATTTTCGTCACGTCAATTATGAAAACACAATGTAGTATTTTGATTAATTAACTTCACGAAGACTTTTGCAGCTATGGTGTTGAAGATAATTGCATTATTTAAATAAACAAAATGGGTTTATCAAATGAATTGAATCAAACGAAACGAAACTTGTATATTCCCATAATTATTAATGTGATATTTATGTGAATATTCACGAGAAAAGGATAAGGGCCTAGTACCTTATCTTTTCTTTCGAATGTAGTTTTTATTAAGTCATAAAACAACGACTATTAAATGCAGTACAATCTTATTTTTGAAGTGACTCATTTCGTATAGGTATTTGCGCAGGCGTAAGGTAATTTTTTGTGATAACGCATATGACTTTAATTTCTTTAGTGGTTCGGTGGCAGCTGATATTGTTTCTGGTTATCGTCCAGAAATTGATTGAACGTAAAGTACAGACCTATGTCGGTTTGGAGAAAATAATTAGTGACTATTGTGCCACAAACAACTGTTACAAATTAACATAGAACTTGCATAGATTAGACAGAACATTATTCAGCACCTAGTACTAAGCTTGTCTTGTCAGGTGTTCCAAATATGCCTTTCAATTTATTGAACTAGTAGATCCATTACAGCCTGTACAGATAATTCGACATAACATACAAACCTGGGCAAGAACGGTTATTTTATCAAACCATATACATAGGTAATATAGGTGTCGCTATAATGCATATTTTATTAACTTATAATAGTGAAAAGCCACTGGAAATCCTCAACTCAACCGCAGGTTCACAGTTTTGCTTTCCGCTATCCAAAATGGTCACACTTAATAGTGGTATACGCATTATGCACAAACAATGCTCACAAAGATGGTCGTGTATGTCCTTCAAACAACAAAGGAAAGTGCAACAAAGGCGTGCGTATGAGAAAATCTGTTGCGAAATTTACAAGCATGTGAATAGGAGGCACAAGCTACACCAATTTGGTTAGCCATTTTGTACAACACGTCGAACTCTCAAGTTTCCCAAACGAATTTTGCGCTCTTAAGCGAATGGTCTAAGGGTGAAAATCGATTGGAGATTTGACAGTTTTGTACAGTCTTTACTGTAGAATCTTTTTACATAACCCTTGTTCTGACTGTACAAAGTAAAAATAATTATGTAAAAAGATTGGCTACTGATACATTCCATAAACTCTACGTACTTGGATGAAAGCCAAATCCTTTCCTTATTAGATAATACAATATTTTTTTATAATACTTATTTACGATGATAGACAAAGAAATATCGTTTATATGTACAAGAAAATTACGCACATAAATCTTTTGATCATGAGTCACTGCATTAAATGTTGTTTAAGACGCTATTAGAGGTTAACGTAATTGTAATTATTATTCTATAAAACGTTTATAAATAAAGGAGAGATTGGAATATGAACTCACGATAGCACAATCTTTCTGTAGGTTAAAAGAGAACGAACCTTTTGAAAATCAAGAACTGAACACCACCACACTCTTCACAACCATCAGTAAGACTACCTTTTGTTTCTGTTATCGTTGTATAAATATGATAATATCCCACTTTTCATTCAGGAAAATGTTCGGCACGCGATGCAGGGATATCATTAGTGTGAACCAAGCCGCGTCGGCGCAGACGCAGGAAGCACTATGATTGACGGACCAGCAGAGGATTCTGTTCCGTCGTAATACGAGATACAAATACCGATAAGTGGATATGAAGTTTACAGCTATATATAAATATCTATCGTCATTTCTCAATTCGACGCTAAATAATATTCACATCTCATTTAGTATTTATTGGTCATCAAAAATCTTATTAAGTATTGCTCATTCTGCCAATATATAGCTTTAGCATTACTTTATTCATTCAAAAGCATTTTATTGATATCGACAATGGAAGAGTACATAGTTGATGTCGATTTATCAACTGGTGATTAAATTTATTATGATCGATTTACTGAAAGTAGATATTTATTGATAAGTAAAGTAAAAGAGGTGCTGTCTAGAAATCGGCTCTTTAACGACAATTTCTAAAAGAAAATTTTACAAGTTTTCTTTTTGATGCAGCTTTAAAAGGTCATTGATCATGAAATATTCGTACTAAAAATTATCCAAGAATATAAAAGGGTTTTCTACCAATTAACGTTTTAAATAAAAAGTATTAAAAGTACTACTGGAAAATTTTGCCACCACTATTATAAGGTCCATGTGCATTTCCTTCATTGAGTCTGAGAATCCGTGAGAGCAGTGGGCCATACCAAAGCAGGCGATCGGGCGTGACTGCACGCAGCAAATACCCACGCAAACGCTCTAACTTAAATTTGTGTTAACGGCCTTTTCCATGCCATTTTAGAACTGTTCGAGATTAAATAAACGGCATTAGATTTGGGTATGGGAAAAGTCCGTAACGATGAATTAGTTTTATTTTTCTCCACTTGAAATTTTCCCTTTTTGGGACTCCTGAACAATCTTGTAATAATAAGCTGAAACATGATAATAGAGTTAAATGTACAAATGACAATTTTCTCAAGTGCTGTGGAAAGGTTAGTAGCAATCCATTCCTGTAAAGTGATAAGACATGTTCTCTGCGTTAAAAATGTAGGCGACTCTATTTGCAAATAAAGTCACAATGTGTTGTTAGTTAGTGTTAATTGAAACTGATAATAAGACACTGTTAAACACTGTTTTTTTAAAGAATAAGTTAACCGCTTGGTGTCGGAGTTCAAACAATTATTATATGTACAATATTTCTTAAAATCGTACCACCAAAAACATAAACTATCACAATGTAAACATAACGGCCCATTTAGTCATGGTTAGTATTGTATTAAAAAGGTTCTGTCATCTATGCAATTTATTGTACTGTATTGGTGTTAAATTTAATTTTAACAGGCTAATAATTAATCAAATTGCTAAGTTTCAATCGACGATTCTAAATTTTTGATTCTTTAAGGTCTATGATGTGTAACGTAACTTTACCAAAAGATCGCGGTACTGTTGAATTAACCAAAATATTATGGCCAAGCAAAATTAAGTCTCTGGATACGCTAACGAAAGACTTCTTTCAAAAAGTACGACAATACAATAGAAGATTTTTCTCAATTGTCACCAGCTGGAGCGTGACGTAGCGCCGTTCAGTCTGAGACCAGAGACGCGTGTCCCAAACACCAGTTCAATGACCAACGGCTAAGGTCAGGTGCGAGACTAAAAAGAATCTCACAGTTTCCGCAATATCTAATTTTCGGTCGTAAACATTAATTGGGCGGTGATAGCTTTTTTTTCTTTTTTTTACACTCCCATGGATCTGCATGCGCGTAAATTGAATGAAATTGCTGAGCGTAACCGGAATATAGCTAAATCACATCACGTACTGGTCATCACCACAACAGAAAATATTATGGAATTATTTATTTAAACATAATTAATAAGCAAACTTTAAAAACTCTTGAACCTCCTGTTTTTTCGAACTTACATAACATTTACGTAGTGCGAGTAACTTGTTTCATATTGTGCTTTAAGTCTTTGCCTAGAAATAGATATAAAATAGATAAACCTCTATTTAACACCGAAAGGGCGAAATGGAATGAAAAGCATATTTTCATAAATCATCTATTTATGAACGTTTTCGATTATATGAAAATGATGCTCTACTTATACATATATCTATAGATGTAATGCGGACGAAATATAGTCGATTTATCTTATTCATAATGTTTTCTTATATTTGCACGAGCACTACACATTTGAAATAAAACAACTTTTACGGATAAGACTCGCGTATAATTTGGCACCGCCGCCGCCGTGGTCACAGGGGGACCCCGTCCCCCCTTGACCACGGCCACTGTAAAGTAATCGAACCGTTAAATAATTATTATGCCAAACACCAAATTATACGCGAGTCTTATCCGTAAAAGTTGTTTTATCGTATTCGCCTAAAATACGAGGAGTTGTTAATGAAATGGTGTTGTTCGATAATATATCGGTAGATATTGAGTGGATATTTTTTTCTCACAATATTCTTGGACTAGTTACACTTGATTACGATGTCGCTAGGCTATTCGGTTCCGCAATGAGATCCGTGACGCCTCCGTTGCAGAGTAATAACACGACGTAAAGGTCGTCCTATTAACGTGATTCAGTAACAACTCTCGAAATTCCTACTGTAAACAAAACATTGGCTTTCAAATTTTATCGATTGGAAAAAATATCTACATTATTAGCAACAACAAACAGCTCCCCTTCTACTAAATGATTTAGTATACAAATATCTCAAGTATTTTAAAATGAGTTGCTGTAAACCATATTTTAAATATTAGCGTTCTCATTGAGAAAATTATACATTAATATAAATATTATAATTTTTAAGCTAACTGTCGACGTCACTCTGTCAATATTGCTTTGATTAACTTTACTTAAAATTTTCCCGCCGATACATTTTTATTTGATATTCAGTAAATATGAGATTTATTTTTAAGTTTTAACCTCATAATTTGCTTAATAGGAATGCCAATGTTTAGGATTAAACAATGGCTATCATCAAATGCATGTCATTTTTAAATTATGTACTTTGCCTCTTGCACTTACGCTACTTGAGACGTTTGGAGACAAAAAATCGTCCATATACAAACCTTTCCATTCATTGTTGAGGGTACCGAGCGCGTCAATGTTATCGAATACTCACAATAGATGGAAGATTATAGCAGGTACTAGATGTTATATTGGGTGTCGCTAAATGACATTTCTGGTCGTATGTCATATTTTTTATTTCCTTCTAATCTTTTGCACAGTACTTAAATGTCGTAACAGAAAAAAACTACGTTTGGTAGGTGCAAGTGAATGCGTGGGGTGTTATGTTCGGCTGACAATAGGATTGCTACTTAAATAATGAGTGCGTTTTAAAAGTAACGTTATGGATACCTTTAAATGGCTGCAAAGATTTGTGGGTCGATCTTTTAATATTTTGGAGTTTTTTTACTCAACCCGACCCTGGCTGGCTGATTTGATTTGGCTGTAATATGATATCCCTTTTAGTCACAGTTGGGTGTTCTCTTGGGACTGCATTCCATTTGCAAAATGGGCCACTACGAAAATATCACTCCCTTTTGAAAACTGATCAAGCACCGATAAGGTTAATTTTCTTGTCAAGCATGCAAGTGCTTACTAAGCAACCAGTTATCATGAAATCTTAAAACCAATCAGTGGGCCGATACTGCATTTTTTTAGAGAAGTTAGAGGTTGAGGTTTTTTGTCTAATACATTTTCTTTGCCCTTGGTTTGTTATTTTTATGATTCTCACTAATTTGTCTACACATTAATCTGCGTTGATTATAATTATAATAATAATTATAGTAATCTCTATAATCAGACTATTCACACCATCAAAATGAAATTAGCACGAAGAAAGTGTACATTCATGAAGCGGTCAAAATATGAATGATACTAAAAATCTTTTCTACAGAACATCTAGTGTGAGTGATTAGTTTGTTTCAAGTTTTAAAGTGTGGATCAGTCTCTGTCCAGAAATGGAACATAAAAAGCAGATGTTTTTAGTAAATAAATTTTGTAATTGTGAGGAATTTCATTGTATCACATACCGTGTACCGACCGACCCACATCTGTGAATCAAAATCGATGAAATGACAACTGGAGGTCACTTCTTCAAAGTGTTACAAGAACACACGTGTTGTTGTGCACCTACTTACATAACTAGTGGTATCTTGTACAATCGGCGGCATATCAAGGGTGACCGTGTTAATGACAATATTTTCTGATTTCTGTCTTGATCATTAAGTGCTACTACTAATCACGAGCAAATTTTTCAATGAATTTTGTACTTTTGGTTGGCTTCGAAACTTTTCTATTATCTTTCAAACTGTTGTACAAATAGTGGCATTAATTCACGCCAGATACATAGATATAACGATACAAGATATAAGACAACTTAAACAGGAGAGAAGCAGTAAAAGATTTTATAACTAGTCAACTTAAGTATCGATAAGGAATTTTCTTAGGTTCTCTCTCTTGACTCATCTACCGATTTAGTTCTCTGACTTATATCATAATCACAACAAACACTACTCTTACAGAGGTCAATTATTACACACACTGCTGCGGTAAATCAACCGCTGTCTGTCTGTTGATTTAATATTGAATGTACGTGCTCGTTAAACAATATCTCCGACTACAATTTTATTACACGCATAAAATAATAAATTTAATCGTTCGCACTTAGAAGTAATCTAAATCCAAGTGCAGAAACAAGTTCTAGATCGACGTGCAACAAATAGCATAATGCGGTACAAAACAAATACTATCTAAAGAAACTCAGAATTGCTTTCAGTGTCGGCAACAAAGCGACTTTACTAATAGTCTTCACAAACTTTATACCTTTAAAGCAGATTTTTATCTTCTTTTCCCTGGCCTTACCCGTTCCTATTCTAAGTGTCGACGCAACGTGTTTTCCTCTTCCATTCTCTCAGCTCATTCTTCCTTATCATCTTTCGCACAGTCCATCCATCGCTTCTTCGGTCTTCGTCTCATTCTAGGTCTATCCCCATCAACGCTTAACATTTTCCCCTTCTCAACACAAGTTCACGCTAACCTGTTACTCCACAAATTTTCTATCATCGGCGCTACTTTCAAATCTGCTATACGTACAAGATAATGTTCAATGCTACATCGACAATGCGTGCGGTCTGCGGCTGATCCTTATCTGAGGGAAAAAATGTCGCAAAAACCTTCCGAGCCAGTACTAACCTCTACGAATTGTGAGGTAGATCTAGAGATGAAGCTATTACGAGACATTTATGTCAGGTGGGATTGCGGTACAGTTTTTTCTCTCAGCACGACACCTAATGGCCAGAGAAGTACTTTTGTTAGTTGTTGTAAGATGACTTTTTGTAAGAAGACCTGGGTAAGAAATGTCTTGTGTGAATCAGTCGTTTGTAATTCTGTACTTGTTTATAGTTTCTGTTTCGAGAAAGATACCACATCGCTTTAATCTTATCAGAGTAGTAGGACGATAGTCTTACTTACTTCTCCAGTAAAAAAATGTATTTCACAATCACTGCAAATTTGTGATATGGCTTTTATCTTACTAGGGCATTGTCCTTTTACTTTCCAGTCGCTATACTAGTTTCTGGTATATTTATCTCTTTTATGTTGTTTATCGTTCCCTCGTTGCATAATTTACCGAAGTTAATAAGCAGTACATAAGTCGTTAAATCACAAAGTAAATAAACTGAAAAATAATGACGGTACTTGTATTTTTTTAAATGTTTCTTGCTTATTTTTGGTTGCATTATTTTCTTTAAATTCTAATATGGGAAAATAAATATATCTATTTTCATAGTTTTCTTTCCAATGCTTGCAAATTTTCAATAAGCTTTCGATGCCTTAGCTTATCACACTTTAATTTTAATAGCGATTTGCGGTCACATCGCAATATAGGAAGTGCAGCGCAGTAATACCAAGAGCTATCTAATGGTATCAAATATTATACGGAGACAAAGCTCTCCAACCTAATAATATGTCAATGTGTGGCATTTACGCATACCAAATGCCTAGGTCACGTATAGCACGCGTCGTCGAGAATGTAGTGCGCCCTTGATCAGACAAATCCTGGTGGCCAGAGTTGTCAAAATTTTTGTCCGTTGTCTGTTCTGAGCCACCTTGGCGTGAAATAGGTTGGTCACGACCGAGATTTATCTGCTCGTTGGAAAATCTAATTAACTCATATTGTGTATAGGTCAAACCAACAATAAAACTGCTTGTTAGTGTGAATGCTTGAATCTGGTTTATTAATGGTTGCTGTGCGTATTATGTTGAGATATCGAGCACGCTAATAACGTTAAGACAGCAATGACTGGAATTGAATATCAAACGTACGTAAATTCAGGAGTACTTAAAACTTACAGTATGCATGAGGACATTAATGAGAATGGATGAAGTGAAAGAAGTATGTAAGAATCGTAGCAAGTGGAAAGAAGTGATTTCTGTCTACACTTTTAGGAGAAAGGCGTGACTTATGTATGTAAATTCAAATCTGAAGTACCATACCTTAACTAACAGATATTTTTATTTGAAATTACTGGAGCATCCTGTAACCTGTTCCTTACATTCAAACTTCCTTTTATATACTCACATACATCCAATTTATGAAACGATTAAATTTACACTACTCTCCCATTCACTCTTTGACGATTCATGAGCGTAGCTGAATAATTTTATGTTTTTTAACCACACGTCCGTTTACTTAGTGGCACGACACCAGCCCTAAACAGTATCTGGCACAAGTCAGGACAGTGATGAATATTTTGAGCGCAAGAGCACTTTGGACGTTTCGTGACACGTATTGCGAAGTGGATAAGGTTCAAACGTTGCCACATGTCGTAGTTGCTGCAAACAATTACGGACACGACATATTAAGTTAGTGCCAATCAGATTTAACGACTGTCGTCTTACAACACAGCGTAAACGATCTGCCACATTCGGGTAACGAACCCGGACCTACAGCCTATGATAAACTGCCAACATTAAGAGCTCAGCGGTCCATTTTTGAGACAGTTCGCTCTCGAAACGGGTTGGCTTTTCCGGTTTGGCGAATTAATATTTTTAGTGCAAGATTGTCGACAACATTATTTATAATTTTATGACTTCCTTGCGTGTTAATTTCGCTTCGAAGATAAACAAATATGTGACTATTTTTGTGATCCTTATCTACTCCACTGCTATTCAAAGTGAACGGTTTAATTTATATACATCACACGAATATGTGTCCTAACCAGAATAAACCCGGGACCTCTTGACCAAAAGCGCATGCCAAGCGAACCAATGCATTTAACCATTCAACCGTCCATCGCTTTTTATAAGCCTTCTGTTTACAGCTTACCGACGTCGCCAAAGCTCGTTAGTGTATCGTAGATTCTATGGACATGAAAAAATTTTAGTCAAAAGTACTATCAACCTTTTTCACACCTAAAAGAACCCAGTATTTTAGAGCCTGTTCAGATGGAGCGGTTTACGCGCGACTGCTTCAGCGATTTCGTGTACATTACTGCTAAGCCAGTACACAATATTATTAAAGCCCTTCATAAAAAGCAATGCATAACGAAACGCGTCACACTCGCGCGTATTTCTGGACAGGGTCTTAGTCTCAAGTGCCTCTTTCCGGTGACTACGTGTCCAATATATCAATAAGCGTTTGTCCTTATAAATTAGGGTTTAGGGTTCCTTTGTTGAAAAAAAGGGTGTGCCTAAACCAGTTCGTCCTCTACCTGGACATTCCAGAGCTTTGAATTCTCTCTGGCTCAGTATTGCAATATGAGAAAACCGATTCTGGTCAAAATTCTATGTATCTAAATATTTCTATGACATTGCGTATTGTGAAGAACTTACTAGAAGAAAAAGATTGAATGGGAAGAATAAATTATTTTACAATTGCAACTGTTTTTTGAGTTCATATCGCAAGTAGCCTAATTGATCATCATGCTTTTACCATTATCCCATTTCATTAGGGGTTGGCGCAGTATGTGTTTTTAATTCCATCATTTCAGTTAGTTATCATCTCCTTAATGTAATTTCTCATGCAATCTATCTCTTATGAGGTCTTTTCAGTCATTATACCTTTCGTTTCTTCTCGTGTCATGTCCATACCAAGTCAAACGATTCCGTTTTATCTTCCCTGTCAATGGTCCCACTTTCTCACATCCTGTTATACACTCATTTCTCACTTTATCACGGCGCACATCCATCTTCATCAGTCTTTTTCACAGTCCAACATTCCGGACCATACATGGCAACAGGTCTGATAACGGACTTGTAAATAAACGCATGTGGCCTCATTACTGCTCAGGATAGTTTGAAGTTTATCAACATTCCTCTATCACTTCAGTCGCATCTCCCCAGGCGCCGGCGCAGACGAGACAAGTCTTAAGAACTTAAAAAGAACCCTTAGAAACACTTGTATCGGTTACAATCAATCGCAATTAGCGTCAAGATTTCTGCTACCTATTTAAGACTCCCAGGCTGGAAGAAATAAGGTTCGAAATCGCTCGAGCGCGAGGCTAATCTCAAGTGAACCGGTTGTCGGAACCGCCAGGTGTTTCTAATAACTCGTAAATGCCATTTTGCTGAAATCCCTTGATCGGCCGCTAAGTTGCTTTTGAAAAAAAATATAACTAAACTTAGTTTTAACATAAGTGGTTTCAAGTATCCGAAGTGCCTAAAAACTGCCACAGATGTCTAACTGTTGTACTGTTGCAGGGAAACTTTTATCATTACAGAATAATTTAAGATTAATTAGGTCGTGTGGTGACGGCAGAGACGAGTGTGGTAATGTTGAATAGAGTTTTCTAGAAAATAGAGTCTTCAAAGTTTATAGATTTCGCAACCTATTATGTGAGTTTATTTGTAAAGGCTTATTTTACTTATTTCAAATATTTAACTCCTAATAAACGTTCACAAATTAGCGGTAACTACAATTGTATTTAATTTAGAAGTACACTTCAGTACCCTGTCATCTTCTCCCTGCTCTTATCCCACTCCAAGTGGATGGCGTTAGCATAACATGTCAATCTCTTCCATTCTTTTCTAAGCTCACTTCTACCTCGCTATCCTCTTTCATACAATCCATCTGTCACTTTTTCGGCCTTCCTCTCATCTTTTGCCAACAGGATTTGCGCAATGCCTACTTTAGTAGCCAAAGTTATTATTGTGATTTGATACTTACATAAGTGTTCTTTTACCTCAGAACTGAGTGTCCATGAGAACAAAACAAACCCACTCAATCCGTTAATCTGAAGATAAGCATTTATTGTTAATACGTGTGAAAGTCACCTTACAATGGAATAACTGAATGTTGAGAATGATTTGTCTAAACAAAAATGATATAATAATAGCTGTTTCAAACATTACGGTCACTGGCATTCTTTGCCAAATCACTGGCTCGCTGCTGGAAGCGTGCAACAGTCGTGGCCATCAATTGTTTGTTCTCGAGAGATGAGTGAAAGCGAAAGTCATCTCTTAGCCTTACAGATCTTGCCTTTCGTCTTTCATCAATTCATCATCCTCTTCTGTTGCCCTTATCCCAATTCGTTTGAGGTCGGCACAGAATGTTTTTTGTTCATCTCGTCACTCTTTCAGTCACATGTATTTCGTTTCTTCTGATAACATGTCCATACCAAGCCAAACGATTCCCTTTTATCTATTCTGTCAATCACTATGAAGAGTTTAGTTCTTAGCACTCCTTTCAAGACCGTCAGCATCACGGAAGGTAGTACATCATCATACCTGCCAGTACTACATCATCATAGCCCTTTAATGTCCCCTCTGCTGGGGCACAGGCCTTCCCTATGGGTGGAAGAATATAAGGAGAGCGAGTGGCCCAGAACCCACCACGCTGGCGCAGTGCGGATTGGTTGGTGTTAACAACTGCAGATGCAGCTGTGACCTACGGTTAAACGTGCCTTTAAAGCACGTAGAAACTCTAGATAATATTTTTGGTCACCCATCGAATGAGCGGTCTGAGTGAACATTGCGTACATTGCTTAGCAGGCCAAGCGATTGCGCAATTTAAGGAACTGCAAGTTTCTCATCTGTTTATCAGAGCAGTGCTTACAGGAGCTTAACATTCCAATGTATGCCAGCAAAACCTACAGCGCGCATTCAATAGGACCGGCCATAGAAAGGTGCACAGACCTATTCAGTCTCATATTAGGCTTCGAGTCCATTATTCTTACGTATAAACCAACCGGATATCCATACATGTAGAAACGGGTCACGCGTAGTGCGTCAACTCGCGCGCAGGGCTGACAATTAGGAAAATTCATTAATACTATTAAGTGGCAATTGAGTAATTAATACCGCGAGCGGTGTTATTTTTGTAATTAATTGCTACGTCACGTCGGCTACTTATTAACGAGCGAACAAAATTTGTTTTCGTTACAATTACAACTAC
Organism: Cataclysta lemnata; assembly: GCA_963931975.1. Classification (NCBI taxonomy): domain Eukaryota; kingdom Metazoa; phylum Arthropoda; class Insecta; order Lepidoptera; family Crambidae; genus Cataclysta; species Cataclysta lemnata. The sequence goes on from OZ008342.1 coordinate 2,981,964, forward strand.
AGTTGCATAGGGAAGCGGGCAATGTAAATTGTGCTAATCATTGTGAAAGTTTCTATGTACAACAAATAGACGTGTTAGCTATTCAAACGGAAACATTGATTATAAGTGATTTAATTATATTATTTGATTCTTATTTGAACATTCTTTAAATGTTTGCAAAATATTAGAAATAAAAAGAGGTTGGAAATATTTCGAAAAATCATAATCTTACTTTTATTATTATTTTAATTTTTATTACAACATTATGTAAATATTAAAATAAATATTACATAGAAAATTGTGTTTAGAAAAAAGTTCGAAAAATTACAGTCTGCTGGTTAGGATCCCCCCCCCCCCCCCCCGCGCCCTCTGCAATATGGGCAGATTCCTATTTACTCCGAGGCAGATGCCTATATCACTCGGCATCAAGAATGTAATCTTTCGAACTTTTTCTCACAATTTTTTTTATATTTTTTTTCCAAACGGCTTATCCTTTATTATTTTTGCTAAATGAAAAACATAAATCCTGTTTTTCAAAAACTCCTGTTTACAGGCGTTACTGCTGCACTCAGAGACGTCAAATAACGATAATGAGTACTTAATGTCAAAAAATGACAATTCAAAACTAGTCGCTATTCTTGCCGGGTCTCTATGGTCTAGATTCAATTGAAATTTTTTGACATTAGCTACTCATTAAAGTTATTTGACGTCTCTGAGTGCGGCAGTTAGAATGTCATTCTTGATGTGCCAACCCTAATCATGTCGTGTTTATGGCGTTCGCCAGTCGTGTTTCAACTCTCGGAGTGCATTACGGATTCTAGGAGCACTGTCGCCTAGTCTAGAGTATCTATCTAGGTATGGGTCTATGAAAAACCCATGGGCAACCGTAGTGCAATCATGTAGGCAAGAGCCGATTATGATATCACTTGCAGCAATCAGAGTGGATTTAAATAATTTACTATCAACTTCTTCTTCTTCTTCCTGTTCTGTTCCCAGTCTATCCGGGGTCGGCGCAGTATGTTTCCTCTTCCATTCATATGTCAGACGTCATCAAGCCATCCACTCCCTTTTGATTCATATCATCCATCCCACCGTAAAGGTGCTAGTGATGAATGAATGTATACAAAAGAGACGGAACGGACCATGTCGAGAGACCCATGAACGGAGAGAGTGATTAGAATGACAACATTCCAATCTATACTGCTCAAGGTTTTGGCTTAGGTTTTACAGCCGGCCGCCTGCCTGACACTAACCCTCTTTGGGTACGCTGTTGTTGGTGGTTTGCCCTCCACCATTCGGGTGCCCCAAGGTGCTTATACACACATGACAATCTCCCTTGGTCGACTTTTACGACCCCCATGGGATGAGTTGGGGCTGGCCTATTCTACGTTATTTGTTCGCTCCCAGACCAGCATAGAAGGATTTATGTTAATTAACTATTTTAACTAGCAACAATTTAAATAATTTACTAAACCCCAAAGATAAATAATAAATATGCTGTCAAGCAGGCGGCTGAAAAACCTAAGCCAAAACCACAATCAGTATGGATTGGAATGTTGTCTCTCGACGCGAGCCTTTCAGTCTCTATATTCTATTCTATACATTCATTCATCACTAGCACTTTTTCTTAGGAAGGCTTGATGGCGTCTGACCGATATAGATGGAAGAGGAACCTTATTATTGTGTATTATTATTGTGAATGGCCGTGTGGTGACGGCAGAGTAGAATACAATTGTCACCACCCCAAATCTCTCCCGTGGGTGTCGTACAAGGCGACTAAGGATAAATCAGTGATGAGGAATGGGCAGCAGCGTTTCTCTTATACCACCTAGCAATAGTACTGCGAGAGACTTTGTGCCCGATAAATGGCAATAGGCTCGCCACCTATTACATGGGACCTAACATTATTGGCGAAACGTGGGTGCTAGTTCACCTCTGCCTACCCCTTCGGGGATATAGGCGTGATTTATGTATGTATGTATGTATTATTGTGAATTAATGCTAAATTTGTGCAAAGAAAATTGTGATCAGAAAAAAGTTAGAAAAATTAGTCTCCCGCAGCAAGACTGTAATTTTTCGAACTTTTTGTAACCACAATTTTCATCGTCATGATGCGGGTATCAAACTCATTGTTGCATTGATCACTTAAGAGGATTATGAAGCTGTAAATTTTAGTATTGTGATTAGTAGCTCTCTTGGTCCTGTTTGAAAGCACATCGAAGTTACCTTGGCGGCAATGAGATCGGGGTGTGCCAAAGCAGAAATTCCTAGAGGCAACAGCGCTATGCAATGCCCGCTGCGTATGCGCAGGTATTGTGTATGGATAGCTGAAGTTTGCGCAGCTGGCAGTGCGTCACGGAGAGTCCTTGTTTATGGAAAGGCTCTTGAAAAGACGGAAGGCGTAATTATTTTGATTAATTACCATCGGTGTACACACATAGGTTATCACGCCATTTAATTTTATGCGTACCTACACACAGAAGAAGTCAACAATTTTTCACGTTACCTACATTTAATAGGGGTGAATTTTGTAAGTTTTATAGGTTTTACATACATACAAACGAGTAAGGATTGTAGTAAGTGGAAAGTAGTGATCTCCGTCAATCCCGCGGAGAAAGGTGTGACATATGTATATATGTATGTACAATTGTACATACTAGTAAATCACGCCTATTTACACCAACGTTTCGCCAATTATGTTAGTTAGTCTGATTTCGTATGGAGATTATCCACTTACTTACTTACGCCTAGTAGATAATTGATAGTTTATATAAGTTATGCAACTATTATATTATTCCAATAGGATTATCAATCAATTATGGTTTTCATAGTTCAGATAACATCTAATTCCATTCTATATCTATTTACCAACTTATTTCAGTTGATTATCTTATCAACTGTAAAATTTTATTACTTACATGTTTTGTAAAACTGCTGATAAGAGCCATGTGTGAAATACCTAAGCTTTTCGTAATTGAACCTTACTAGAAAGCAGTTGCGGCTCATGAAACGCTAAAATCACGCTAAAATGCACAAACTTAGCTTGCAATACGATCGATTTAGTGAGAATTCTCAGTAGGTAACTGCAAATATGACGCGTATTACTATAGCAGTAAGCTAATACTATGCGACGGTGCCGTGCGGTGACGGCAGAGTAGAATACAATTGTCACCACCCCAAATCTCTCCCGTGGGTGTCGTACAAGGCGACTAAGGATAAAACAGTGATGAGGAATGGGCAGCAGCGTTCCTCTTATACCTACCACCTAGCAATATACTGCGACTTTTGTGCCCGATAAATGGCAATAGGCTCGCCACCTATTACACGTGACCTGACATAATTGGCGAAACGTGGGTGCTAGTTCACCTCTGCCTACCCCTTCGGGGATATAGGCGTGATTTATGTATGTATGTATGTAATACTATGCCAAAATTTATCTGCGGCTGACAGTACTTTAATAGCTCACTGTTAACACAAGGCTTCGGCGAAGTGTTAAGTAAAGAATGGTTAATAAAATTAGTTAACCAAAGGCATTGGCCTCTTTAAAAGAATGCGACTGTGAAATTAGCAATTAATTTGCTTTGAGTTGCCATTAACAAAAAGGATGTCTGACGAAATGCAGGTGAACTGGTGTTTTAGTTTTAACCTTTTTGAATATAAATTCAATTCGACGGCTCTGGTTTCTAGTAGCATAGCTTATTTGTATTTACTTTAACTATAATTTTATAATTTCTTCCATGCTGGCCTGGGAGCGAAAAGATAACTTAGAATTTGCCAGTCCCAACTCACCCCAGGAGTGTGGTAACCAAAGGAGCAACCACCAAAGGAGATTGCCCAGTGCAGACTAATAACCACCTTGGGGCATCCGAATGGTGAAGAGTAAACCACCAACAACAGTATACCCAAAGAGGGTTGGTATCAAGCAGGCGGTCGGCTGTAAAACCTAAGCCAAAACCTTAAGCAGTATAAATTGGAACGTTGTCATCCCAATCACTCTCTCTGTTAATTGGTCTATCGACGCGATCCTTTTCGTCTCTTTTCTATACCTACACTCATACATACATACATACATAAATCACGCCTATATCCCCGAAGGGGTAGGCAGAGGAGAACTAGCACCCACGCACCTACACTCATTCATCTCAAAAGCAACTTTCCTTTGTGATGGATGATATGAATCAAAAGAGAGTGGATGGCTTGGTGAAGTCTGACCGATATGAATGGAAGAGGCAACAACCAGATGAACTGGAAACAGGGCAGGAAGAAGATACTAAATCTATAATACCTAAGAACATATCCAATGTCAATGAAAACAGTTGCCCGCCTTGCAATCTGTGCGTTTTGCTAGTTTGCATAAAAAAGTGGATTAATTCTTACGTGGGTCTTTCACGTTGACCGCTGGCTGTACAGAGTGCATACTTAGAAAATAATGGAATTTGGACTTTGCTCGGATTTCTGCAAGGCTGTGTTTGAATTCTGCAAAACAGCGTGTGAATTCCGCAAGACTGCGTAATCTTTGCTTACACTGTGTAGTAGTTGCCTGTGGATTCTGGTGTGCGATCAAACGCACTTTGGACCGTGGTGCAACGCTTAGTGCTTCAGCCTTGTCATGATTCTGTCACTATGTTTGCATATTCATTTCTATTTATTTTTGTTTCTATTTAACGTGTGCTACACACGTTGCTGGCCAAGCATAAATAATAACACGTGCTTTTAGTACCGTGAATTTATGTTGGACTTTTGCACTCTTGTTGTTACTGTTTTCTACATACATACATAAATTCACTGTTTTCTGTGTGTAATAAAACAAATTAGGTTCCTGTTATACCTTCTTCTTCTTCATGTCCTGTACCCAGTTTATCTGGAATTGCATCTGGGTTTCCTCTTCCATTAATATCGATCAAGCGTCACCAAACCATCGACTCTCTTTTGATTCATATCATCTATCACACCGGGAAGGTGCTAGTGATGAATATATAGAAGAAAGTATAGAAAGGAGGCGGAGAAGACCATGTCGAGAGCCCGATGAACGGACGAAGATTGCTCCATCCGTTCATCAGATTACATCATTCCAATCATACTGGTCAAGGTTTTAGCTAACTGTCTGCATGAGACCATAACCCTTTTTGGGTATGCTGTTGTTAGTGGTTTACCCTCCACCATTCGGGTTTCGGCCAATCTCCTTTAGTCGACTTTCACGACACCCAAGGGATCTAGGGGATCAAGGGATTCTACGTTATTTTTACGCTCCCAGACCAGCATGGAAGAATTATGAATAACAAAAGACTGACTACCAATTGCAGTTACCTTGTGAGTTCAGAGCAGTCGGCAGTTAGTGAGCTTCCTCAATTGGATTGTCAGCTGACGGGCCAAGGCTGCATCGTTAACATTTTCGAAGTAAGCTGAAGCCGTCGCATGCATAAGATCATAAGTGCACTGCTGGTTCCGTTTTTAAATATAGCACTATCTGTTACGTGTGGGATCTGACCGATTTGAATGGTATAAGGAACTGCGCTGCACCGACACTAGAAAACCTGGGTGCGGGCCAGAAAAATGGCTGTAATGATGTTCATTGTTATAATCTACGTTAACATCCAAATGATTACTCAATCAGGTACCTATAGGAAATGTCCCTATTTCGTCATTAACTCATTTGTCTGCGATTTAATGGTCAGATCAAACTGTAATGCAAATATAAACTCATATTGTTCGATATTAAATCTAAGCTTTAGCTTAGTTAGAACTCAAGACTTGACTCTCAGAAGCACGCAGAGAAAGCTGGTACCTAGGAGATTACAACAACCTATGGGATTTTAAGCGAACTACGTACTTGGCTAAGAGATATTCATATTATTATTCACGATAGTCCTAACATACCTACCATTAGTGAAGCAACAGCTCTCACGGGTTAGTTAGTTGTCAATTCAATCTGCGGCCCGGCCAATAGATCAGCGGCTTCACAAATAGACCGATGAAGATTTATGTGGCCGCTTGCGCAAGAGATCTAGATCGTGATCGATCGGACCCTGATGGGACCAACGTTTGCATGTGATGCGAGGCGTTCCTATGTCGAAACCGTGTGGGTGTCGGCCCTCGGTGGAAAATCAAAGCCGTTTGCATTAACGGGATTCGACAGATGTGCACGTACAATGAACGCCACAACTGCCGGTACAAGTTTGAGGTTACAAATTGGTTTGTAAGAAAAAAAAACACAATCAAATTGTTTGTTTCTTGTGTAAAACATTATGTGAAAGTTAAAATGTAAAAAGGTTAGTTTATTCATTTTAAAATACTTATATGTTTAGAATAACCTCTCCCGTGGGTGTCGTACAAGTCGACTAAGAATAAATCAATGGGGAGGAATGGGCAGCAGCGTTCCTACTGCGACTTTCGAGCCCGATATATGGCAATAGGCTCGCCACTTATTACATGGGACTAACATAACTGGTGAAACGTGGGTGCTAGTTCGGCTCTGCCCACACCTTCGGGGATATAGGCGTGATTTATGTATGTTATGGACGTATATAAAATTGGTGATAGTAATAAATTTTCGGTAAGCCATACAAATGACCTTACAAGAAACCCTAGCGAAAATAGCTTAGTTTACGTAACCGCATACCGAGGGTGCTTTGTGAACTGGGACAATAATATAAAATTGGCAAATTTTTGCGTCTTACAGGTAACAGTTACGTTTAATACTACACTGCCTCGAAACAAGCTTCTAATTAATTAATTAAAAGATTTTTTTACAAGTGAGTAGTTTTTTTATTTCTTGTAGTAAGCCAAGCCTAAGCCAAAGCCTTGAACAGTATGGATTGGAATGTTGTCATTCCAATCACTCTCTCCGTTCATTGATCTCTCGACATGGTCCTTTTAGTCATAACATACCTACTGCGCCGACCCCAAATAGACTGGGAATAGGACAGGACGAAGAGTAAAAAAAATCTCGCTATAAATCGTTTCTTGGTGTCACTGTTTTCATTTATTTTTATAACAACGAGTAATGTCTTCGTGTTTATCTTGTTTGATGGCTAGAGAAGATAAGGCCGAAGGTGAAATTGATTTAAAGATTCCGGGCGAAGCGATAAATCTAGCAAGTTTATTATGGCACGAACGAATGAGCGGAAGTCTTATGATTATCAATAGAGTGAATGACGCCTAGGATATGAATACAGATAATATAAAATTTAAAAATAACAGTTGACAAGCTTTAATTCAAGTTACTGCTCAGTGCACTGACACTGACATTGACAGACATTATCGAGCAATGAACAAAACAACAAACAGCTCTTTCTTTTATCATTTCACAATAATTATCAACAAAGCTGTGTGGTGTCGGCAGAACATCACCAACCCCAATCTCTCCTGCGAGTATTAACGGTGATGTGGAATGGGCAGCAGCGTTCTTATTTTACCTCCCAGCTAAATACTGCGATTTACGTGTCTGGTTGATGGCAATAGCTTTAACGTTAATAACGTTCCATACGTTACATACATACATACATACATAAATCACGGCCTCGTTTACTGAAATACGTGTGGTGACGGCAGAGTAGAATACAATTGTCACCACCCCAAATCTCTCCCGTGGGTGTCGTACAAGGCGACTAAGGATAAATCAGTGATGAGGGATGGGCAGCAGCGTTCCTCTTATACCACCTAGCAATGTACTGCGACACTTTTGTGCCCGATATATGGCAATAGGCTCGCCACCTATTACATGGGACCTAACATAATTGGCGAAATGTGGGTGCTAGTTCACCTCTGCCTACCCCTTTGGGGATATAAGCGTGAATTATGTAAGTAAAATTATCAACATCGATCCAAATGAACAATAATATAATCTCGCAAAGAATACACTGAAATATTTGTGTCAAAAACATAAGCAATCTCCCATTGCACATAAGCTGTCGCTGCTCGACCGTACAATATACGGCTTCGAATGAAATACTACCTTTTGAAATTCAAAACCGTGTGATAGTTCCACATATTACCTACTTTATAATGGAACCCGGATGCCTCAAAGGGCCGTGTCTATGGCATAGTTAAAGAACTAACTGATAAAATAGTGGCGGGGCGTCAATAGGCTGCTAAATTCCACACAATGTGAAGGGAATTTTTAGCGTCAAGTCTTTAAGATAAGCGAGACCGAGATAAACACACCAATTGTGTTACAGATAAGCAGCTAACCTAACCAAGACAATGCGTTGTCGGTTGTATCCTGCCCATCAATCGGTCTCTTCAAAAAAATTGAAAAGAATCCATTGAGGAGTTCCGGTGCATTGTGCAAGGTGATATTGGCAGTTCGAATATTATTTTAGAGATCACAAAAGGAATGGGGACACTAACAGTGCATGGTAATGATCAACTTGAACTAACACCAACAAAAGAAAGAAAGTTTCCGAAAACCCATGCGAAAATAATATAAGAAACGCATGCAAAACTATTCCCGTTAAAATTCAAGCAAGGCCATTGTAATGCAATGGTATGTTAACTACTTACATGGCGAAGATTAAAACTACAATGCGCTCATTATTATCCTCTAGTAACCGTATAATAAAATGTAATACACAGCCAGGTACAGAACTTTGTAATATTATAATGGGGAACAAAGTGATTTAAATTATATTCTCACATGTGTAACGAATACAGTATGCTATTTACTTATTGTGTACATACAATAACATACCTTTGTGCTATTGAACTTTTTGAAACAAAACATTTCACGGCTCTGAAAGTGTGCGTGACCAATACGATCTACATAATAATTAGCACTTCTCGCCACATAAGATGGTTCGACATACCGTCGGTCGGTACTCTAGTGTCGATGTCTCGATGACTGAGGTTGAATGATCACTCCAAGTCTTTGTTCGAGATCACATGCTTTGCCTAATCCTAAAAAATATGATTCAGCATTGCCTCTAAATCGCGTCATGATTGAGATGTTAAAGTTAGAAAATGAGTCATAAATATTGAAAAAAATTGTCTTTTACAGACTAACAAACTTTTAAATACATATCTAAAGCGGTAACGCGAGATCCAATAACTACATAGGTAGTTATTTTTCGAGTTTAGAAAATGTCAAAAAGTAAACAGAGTTAAATTATTATTCCGAATGGTGTTTATTGATTTGCTTCTCTTTTGCCTTGACACCGAAGAAAAGATTCAACGTACCAATTCTTATTTGAAAAACCGGTTCCATCAAATTCACACACAGTCTCATCATTTTTTTCCTCTATATGCAAATAATTTGGTGTTTGCTAATATTTCAAAAGGTTTATAAAATAATCGCGTGCCTGTGTAGCATACGGCCGATTGTTCCAAGCCCCGCTGGACCACTTTTTATAAGTTCCACACAACATTAAGGATTCCAACGATCTCAAGCAATTATCTAAAAATGCCTGCGTAATTCATACGTTATTTCGCGCTTCAGAATCATAATCGAGTTTTTTGCGTTCGCTCTCGGGATTGTAGTAACTTGTAAATGTGGTGGTCAACGTTTTCGTATTAGGAAAGAGCACTTGAAGCATGGCAGTCTACAGTAGCGTTCTTCAAACCTACATCCGAAGCGTCTTGAATTTCTAATGCCCATATGCATAAGCGATTACATTTTTGTGATTTCTTACGAGCCGCTGTAGCACTTTCGACGTCTTTGCCATCTGTTTCGCTAGCGTTATCTCCTAGAGAAAGTATGACTTTGGCGAATGATTATTATAACACGCCAGTATCAAGCCGTTGGCCGTAAAACTCTCGCGACTTATCACTTCGGAAGACACCTGTAGTTTGGTGCAGTGAAATGGCGGGTGCGTCACAGAGCGGAGAAAGTGTACCACAAAGAGCACCGTCAACTGGTTCCATTTGGGTCGCAGCCTCGAATGTCAACGGGCACTCTTCTTTTTTCGTACGAGCTCGCCAATCGGACCGGTCCAGGCGCGCCCCGTACTATCTGGAATCGATTAAGTGCCCGGTTTCTTCCAAATTTTTCCTCCCAACGAAAGCCAACGTCGAATCCCTCTGGCTTTCAAATTCTGGAAAGATCTATTGCTCGATTTAATGTCGCATCTGCTTCTGCTTGGCGCCTGATTCTGCCAATGTTTAACTTACTAACGACTGTGTTAAAATTTAAATTACTCAATGGCTCAACATCAAATGTAAACCCATGTTTTACATTTGATGTTGGTTGAATTTTATAAAAGTATAAGAAACACAATATTATTTTTGACACACGGTTTTAAAATTTAAAATTTTATTGTATATCAATTTTAATTTTATTTTAAGTATTCGAAAAATTGCTGCACACTTCGTTTTAGTGGTGTTACAATAGTATTGCCTGCCTTCTAACAGAGTTTCTGTTATTAAAATAGAAAACTACCACATGCGTTTGTGTGTGCTCATTTGTTGTTGTTGTGTCTATGCATTTGTTATTTTCACAACAAGAACTGCCGAAAAGCAATGCTATCTGCTATTGAAATACCACTGGTATTCGATTGTTTCTATAAACGACTACGATTATTTTATTAGAATTATCAGAATTTGGCTCTAGGTTTAATTTTTGTTTTATTTTACATACGATTGACTACCAATACGAGTACGACTTCAATGTACTGTGTCTGTTCTGTAACTTTTTCCTTTGAATATAACCGGGCGTGGACACGAAATGGCTGCGGATACATGACGCTTTATGTCTTAGCAATAAGGTACATTTTCGAGAAGCATTTCCAGTCTGGGAACCACGGCGGCTGGATAAGGCGACGTGGGGATGTCGTTGTGATGTTTTGTTTCTCCTGCCAACAGGATTCCTTTGAAACATTTTTACTCGACTCTGAATGGGTGCTTTGCTGAGTCGTACCTCGAGGAGGGAATAGAGTTATTTAGTTAACTAGTAAACGACTATTAAGAGTTACAACAACATTCAGTTGGTCTTATTTCTGTGTAGGTATCTGCTCAGGAATGTACTCGTTATAAATAAGTAATATATATTAACTTGAAGTTTAAATTAATTGATGCTGAGTTCACATACATACACAAAGCACGCCTGTATCACCAATTAGGATAGGGCTTATTCGTAAAGTTCAAGATAGTACATAATAGTATATTTTAATGTTATTGTTGGATAGGCCTCTGTGCGTAAAAGATAATTGAGAAAGAATAATGTCATCTAAATTGTAGCGCTTTGCCGGTCACCTCACTGCAGAACGTTAATTTGTTCAATTTCTTATAGATATTGTGATTCACTGTGGATTTATTCAGTATTTTACTTCTAAAAGTTTAACTGCCGCACTCAGAGACGTCAAACGTGACATTAAGTACTCATTGACGGCCTCCTTGGTCGAATGCTCAGATTGCTGGGTATCGGCCAAGAGGTCCCGGGTTCGAATCCTGGTAGGGGCAAACTTTGTGGTGACCACAAATGTTTGTTTCCAAGTCATGGTTGTGTATATGTTTATGTAGTATATTTTCAACATTTATATACATAATTATATTAAAAATATGTCCGTCATCTAGAATTCATAACACAAGTGCTTAGGCTACTTACTTTGGGCTAGATGATAGGTGTGAGTGTAAAAAAATATAATATAATATATTAATGTTAATTGACGTCTCTGAGTGCGGCAGTTAAACATGGAAAAAACAAAGAACTATTTTCCATCGAACTAACCTCACCAAAACAACCAACAAAAATATACTCATCAAAAAGGCTGAATGCTTACCAAAAAATGCTAAATGCTTAAAAAATAAGGCTAAATGCTCACCAATTTCAGCAACAATATTAGATGTTTTGGCGAGCTTTATTTTTAGACTTTTTGTGGTGATCCAACGAAATGCATTTCAATCGAAAATAATACTTACATTTTAGAATTAACACCTACGTAAAAAGATTGTTTACGAGTGAGGTGTCCTAATAACCACAGCCGCTATTAGCAACATGCCCTTTAAAAACTTTTTCATGAGTTTATACCCTAAGAGTTGGTTAGTGTCAGGCAGGCGGCCGACTGTAATGTAAAACCTAAGCCAAAGCCTTGAGCAGTATGGATTGGAATGTTGTCATCCCAATAACTCCTCCGTTCATCAGTCTCCCTGTATGGTCCTTTTAATCACTTTTCTATACAATCATTAATCACTAGCACCTTTCCGGTGTAATTGACGTGATATGAATCAATAGGGATTGGACGGATTGTTGACGTCTGACCACAGATATATGACCAATATGAATGGAAGAGAAAACATACTGCGCTGACCCCAGATGAACTGGAAACAGGGCAGGAAGAAGAAGCTGTACTTTAACTATAATTCTGGAAGAATCTATTTGATTTCAATGAAAACAATAGCCCGCCGCCTTGCCTTGTTCGTTTTGCTAGTTTGCCGATACCAGATAAACTAGGAACAGGGAAGAAAGATAATGATGATGTTTGGCATGTTAGAGAAAGGTCAGGTCAAGTAATTGAAACCGACGGGCTTGTGTCAGGACATTGATGAGATTAGATTTTAGCGAAACAGTGTTAGAGAGTCGAGAGAATCAGTGGTCTCTGCCTCCATCCGCATAGGAGAAAGGCACGGTAATGTGAGCGGGTACTGGGTACTTATCTTTACGCGGTTCGTGACCCTTTTTTTATTTACATTATGACTCTCAATTTTCTCGTTAATATAATTATGATTTCCAAATATTATAGTGGCAGTAAAGCGAAGTGGCATTTCGCCGTTTAACCCGTGCACAGCCGTAAGCGAATTCATTGCTATCGCCACTTAAAATGACCGTTTCACCAAACGATTGGTGAAAACGGTTATTAAAACATTTTGTGCCAATTTTTAAGGAAGCCCGTGGACTGGTTTTAGATAACTGTTAACGAATGTAAACTTTATTCGCACACTTAATTAAGAGTCGAATCGTTTTTTTTCATTAAATCTTATCGTTATCTCTGTAAATGACTATGAAGATACATAATATTATTGCATATCCCCGTAGGTGAGTGGCGAGTGTATTAACACCGGAAACTTCTCTATTTCATTCATCATCAGCCCTATTATTATAGGGTGCTAGGGAAAAGGCTTTCCTAATGCGTGTAGGAGGTTCTAATACCCATGCAAACTTATTTGAAGTGCTGAGATTAGTTACAGATTTAGTGTCACTTAAGTGTTCGTGAATGACGTTATGTATTTCTAATTATTTTACACTAAGTAATGTTCTATTAAGTTTTATTATTTCGTTTAGTAACATTATTAGCACCTCTTTATTGTTCGACTATAAACCAATTGGTAACTTACCAATTGGTAAAAGAATCTAGAAAAATATGAGTAGCTGGATTATTTAGAGATGTGCCGACTATGACTTTGGCCGACTAGCCGATTAGTGGGTTGTAAAAAGGCCGACTAATCGGCCAAGCTGATCACGCTTTTTTGGACTATTCAGAAATTTCTGAATTGGATTACCTACGAACGGTTTCCATAACCTTCGTGATGTTTTGACAGCTACAGTTTAGAAAATATTTTTTTCTACGCAAGCTATTTCGCCAAAAAAACGTGAACACTTTCGCATCCTAAACGTCAAAACTGTTACTAAGCCGAAAAAATATTTTTTATTATCAAGAAATATTTGTTTATTTCCATCATCTATTAAAGTTGATTATTTTTCTTTTAAAACAATTTAATAAATCTTTTAAATGTATTTGTTTATCATTCAATATTATTTCCTAAGATATCTTAATAAAATACCGGTTATGGTTTAGAATTTTGTTTTTGTTTTAGAGTGCAAATTCTAACGAATATTAAAAGTCGTAGGAGCTACCATGTCGTTTATGATTTTGCTGGTGTTTTACAACTAACTCTGTATAGGTACCTACATTTTATTGAGAAATTCATAAAAAAAGAAGCCAGATAGTCGGCACTTTTTGCCGACTAGTCGTCGACTATTCGCCGACTACAAAAGTGGCCGGATAGTCGGCTTTACCGACTAGTCGGAACATCTCGATAAATTTCCTTATAAATCTTATAATATATGAAAAATAACCTCATGTCCTCAAGCATATGATGATTGTAATTAAGTAATGAATGAATAAAACAAATTTCACATGTCATTAGTGCAGTCGATTATTAAAGCATATTTTCTCTATTTTATTAAGCTGTTCTAATTTTCCTTAAATTGAATATAAGTGAAACCACAGCAACCAAACATTGACGAAAAGAAAATCAAAATCCTATAAAAAATAACGTTCAGGTACCTACATCGTTGCATTAGTTATCGGAATTTACTGTTGTATTGTTAGAATCATAAAGGTGTTAGAAAAAATCAATGGCCTGTGCGTAGTTCTTTCGTTCCCTTGTGTGATTATTACCTATACTAAAAAAAACATATTTTTTCTTCTTTTTCCTTAATTCTAAACCTTTTTATTTCCTAAATAAGAGAATTATTTCCTAAAGTATGTATCATTGTCTAAAACCTATCGATTTTCATTAAGCTATAGGTACCTGCAATACAGAGAAATACCTAGTACAGTCAAAAACTATCGCTTCGTAAGAAAAAAATCTTCAAAAAACGAGGACATAGACGGAAAACGCGGTAAATTATGGAATGGGGTCGTGTCTGTAATGTTTTGGAATTTTAACACTGGTTTGCAGTGGCTGAATTAATTATTTAAATAACGCTCACAAGTTATACGTTAGATTTTCTTAAAGTAAATTAATATACACTTATTATATAAATATTCCCAACAGATACTGTAATAAGTCAATGTCGGTTAGTTTTTATCTTGGATAAGAGATTGGAATTGTTGCCTTTCTCATCAAGATTTTATAGTAATTATTTCAGATAATTTATTTAAAAGGTTTGGTTTACCTACTGGTGTACAAACATCAACAAATAAACGAACACAGTTTTAAGTTTACATTTTCGATTGTTCTAAGTTCCTAAAATTGTAGAATCGCATTTAATTCTAACGAAATTTGAGAATAAACCAACCAAACAAGCCTCCGCAAGAAAATATTGCTCACCTTGAATATTTCGGCAATCCTCGTGATATATTACACCGCCGACTCAAAACACTTTTCTTCGTTTGCAGGCACACTGAACACTTTAATTGCTGAACTGATAAACGAGTTTGACTCCACCGTAAATACCTATTAAACAATACTTGATAAGAATCGGAAAGGTACACACACCGTAAGAAAAAAAAGTTCAACAGACTGTGTGGAATGCATGCATTTCGAGAGGGCAAACTTTCCGAGCCGTCAACAACGGGAGTTTTAGCATGAACCGATCGAATACACTGCACATCAACATTAACGTACTGTCCATAGAGATAACGCACGATGTTTTCAAAAGTTTGTGATTTTCATCGTCGTTAATAGCTGTCACTTGAGGCGCTTCACCGACACGCGTCTGCAGTCCGCGGCGAGCGAATCCAATATGGCGCGGCCGGGCGAATGAATGGACCGGTTAGTGCACTAAATGGAACGGCCGCGGCGTGACAAGGGTTAACACCATTCGTTCAACTCTTGCGCAGCTTGGAGTGTTGGCGGGTAAAATGGGGAATACTATTTAACTTATATATAATTTAGCATTGTGATTGTGCTTGCTTTAGGCTTTCTTCCCCTAGACAGTAGCTTAGTAATGCATAAATTCAATACCTATTTTATTTTAATTATTATTTTGCTTTTTAATGGAACAACTCTCTCTACACATAAATGAAACCTGCATAAATGTGTAATAAAAAACTTAATCTCCCAATAGACAACGTCAATAGCAGCAATTTGTCAAAAATCTAAATGTGTCTGTTTAGTAGGTAAACAACGTTAAATTCCAACAGTTCGATTATTAGTTAGCCAAATTTCCAGTCGAAATTATGAATTGATTTTGCGGTAATACCTACAATTTAAGTGCATTTAAAAAACACCATGGCGTTGGATTTAGTTAGTATCGCCCAACCCCATTACATACCAGGGTTAGTAATTTTTATTTGTATTTTATTTCGCCCCTTCCTTTCACATCCTGTGGGGGCTGTAGGTGTCAGAAGCGACAAAGACCGTTTTATATAAAAAAACACCTTCTACAAGACCCCCTAAACAGTTTATTTCCAATACTGTCCAAATAATCTTCTAATATCTCCTCCAAAACGGCTTGACCAATTTTTATGATTTTTTTTGTGTAGGTAGGTAGGTATGTAGGTATATTTAGTAGGTCTGAGAATAGGTCGTAGGCACAGATATATTAATATTGATATATCTGTGGTCGTAGGCTATTTTTATACCCTTGGGTAAAACAACGGTTGCAGGTAGCTAGTAAAATAGGGAACTTCCTTCCCTATTTTACTAGCTACTACCATTCACCTCTAAGTTTCTTACTGCCGCACTCAGAGACGTCAAATAACGTTAACAAGTACTTAATGTCAAAAAATGACAATTCAAAACTACTCGCTATTCTTGCCGGGTCTATGGTCTAGATTTGAATTAAATTTTTGACATTAAATACTCATTAAAGTTATTTGACGTCTCTGAGTGCGGCAGTTAGTATTTTAAGATGGAGTTGAGATGCTTACCACAATATTTTAGTGGACTTTCTATAATTTTTAAAGGAGATACTTACTCTATATGAATATAGACTATTAAATAAATAATAAGTAACTTTTTTTTTCGATTTTTTTTTTAACTCTTACTCAATTTGGTCGGAAAAGGCAGTCGGTACTGCAGCTGTTGTATAAGTCTAAAAGCTGCACTTGCAAAACCAGTCTAATTTACGAGGGCATAAGATGCTTTTTAAGGACCAGCTTTATGGTCACCATTTTTCACACTGACTCGGCGCCATGCAGGCGCCGATTGCGCAACGTCTTTAGTGAATTTCAAGACGGATCTTTCCAATACACGTTCCTTGGTGGTGTTCGGTAATATCTGGGATGTTGCGTGAAACAGTGAGTTCCAATTTAAACCATAGGGTACCTAAGTTAACCGAAAGTGGGCGTCACAAATTCATCCGCGAGCCCACTTAGGTGGTGAGCCGACGCCAACAACCAGGCTCTCGCATCGACCAGCCAGCGCTGCCTTTTCCGGCTCTACCATTGGAGACCACCTACGACCCAAAGGTCCCCCTGTTCCGAAGTTAGCCGTCTGGCCTGAAAGTCAGTGCCGCTCCGTCCATCAACCAGACGTTGCCCAGGGTGCACCAGGTGTCTCGGAATTTCGCATCCATGGATAAAGGCATCCACCAAGGAACTCTAGTTTCTAAATCAAAAATTTTATCAAAAATTTATGTGATCACCATAACCCAACGAATCCAACGGATTCCCCCAACCTTCACCAGAGCTTCGGTCCACCTGTGTGGCAATCAATTACTGCAATAGATACTATAATTCACTTGATATTAGCAGTAATGGTTGTCCGACATCGACCACTCTTTGCCAAACAACCAAAAAATTATAATATAGATAGGTACTATACTGTATTATTTATTATTTAGGGATTCCAATTTGAAATTAGCTGACCTCAAGTTAGGACTCGTTATCGTTCGAGCACCATAATGATTGCAGTTAAACAATTTATTAATTCATACACTTATAATATATGTATAATAAATATTATAATGCTATGCTGGTCTGTGAGCGAACAAATAACGTAGAATAGGCCAACCCCGTCTCATTCCATGGGTGTCGTAAAAGTCGACTAAGGAGAATTGCCCGGTGTAGACCAATAAGCAACTTGGGGCACCCAAATGGTGGAGGGCAAACCACCAACAACAGTATACCCAAGGAGGGTTGGTGTCAGGCAGGCGGCCGGCTGTAAAACCTAAGCCAAAACCTTGAGCAGTATGGATTGGAATGTTGTCATTCCAATCACTCTCTCCGTTCATGGGTCTCTCGACATGGTCAGTTCCGTCTCTTTTCTATACATTCATTCATCACTAGCACCTTTACGGAGTGATGGTTGATATGAATCAAAAGGGATTGGATGGCTTGATGACGTCTGACATATGAATGGAAGAGGAAACATACTGCGCCGACCCCAGATAGACTGGGAACAGGGCAGGGAGAAGAAGATAATGGATAAAAAAATTAAACAAAATAGAAAACCTATGAGATCT
The DNA here is from genome assembly GCA_963931975.1 of Cataclysta lemnata. Classification (NCBI taxonomy): domain Eukaryota; kingdom Metazoa; phylum Arthropoda; class Insecta; order Lepidoptera; family Crambidae; genus Cataclysta; species Cataclysta lemnata. The sequence goes on from OZ008342.1 coordinate 3,000,007, forward strand.
GTGCATACCATGAAGTATGCACAGTTCCAGAAAACTGTCTTATAATAGGTATTACAAAGAAAATTAAAGAAAAATGTTATAGGCATCTGCCCGGATTGTCTATAATTTTTCAAACTGTTTCTATCCACAATTTTCTTTGTAATAATTTTTCTAACATTTATATACCTAATGTTCAAATAAAAATACTTTAGACATGTGCTTTTAAATATAATGGAAGGCGTGCCAGAATAAAGCATCATCGCCCTGCCCTTATCCCATCCTATTTGGTGTCGGCGCAGTATGTCCTCTTTTTCCATTCTCTTCTGTCACTCGTCATCTCCTCATTCACATCCATCACCTTCATATCACACCTCACATAATCCATCCATCTGTGTGTGAGGTGGCGTGAATGTTGATGGACTCTACTTCGACATCCATCAACATTCATGCCAGAATGCTGAGTTTTATTGGTCAAAGGTTAAAGAAAGCAAATTTACAAAGCGAAATTTCCCAGGTACACCGGTCACTGTCCGGAATACAAGTACAGAATAGGGGATACCTACGGCTCTACGACCCATAAGATCCTTTTGGACCCCAGCGTGCTGCACTCGGAGCGACTCGTGCTATCAGACAGAACAGCTGATGACTTCCAGGTTGGTCATAACCAGCGTAGCGTATTTAGTATTTTTTTGAGTGAATAAAGTAGGATTCTTCCTTCGAAAGTATTATAGTAAAAAAACGTATACTATTTATTCAGATTTTTTAAATATGTATGTTTTTATTTGTTTTTAAAATACGTTTACAATAAAATAATTAAAATACGCGTAATAGACAGCAAAAATAGCCATAGCACTAAACAAACAAAGTATACAGAGATGGATGATCAGCGAAAAGTTTTAGAGATGAAGGTTGCAATGTAGTCAAATAAATCAATAGTCTTTAGGTCTACCTAAAGTCTGTTGTGATAGGTGGAACGAGATCAACAAGACCTAAAACACAATTGCAAATTTTCTGACAGATTTCAGAACATACAAGATCCGACGGTTTGCAGCCGGGCTTCGATCTTTCCTTTTCGCTGATGATGCGTTGTACCTTCCACATCCCAACTCTGTGTAATGAGGCACGCTAGTAACAGTAGTTCAATGAATGAGGAATGAGGCTGCGAGAGTTATGTAGGCATAACTTTCGCAGCCTTCCTATCTGGGAAAATGCAAATTCTCACCAACGCAAACTATTTTCTATGTTATGGTGTGTAAGTCGGATGTTATAGTAAAGCCTAAGCCTTTCTCGATAAATGGACTATCCAACACATAAATAATTTTTCATTTTAAGTCATTAGTTGCTAAGATTAGCGCGTTTAACCATACAAACAAACAAACTCTTCAGCTTTATAATAATAAGTATAAGATTATCTGGAGTTATCTCTTGCGCCAGGTCTTCCGCCCACCACAGACTGATATAGACGTCGTGAACGCCAGGTTTCGGAATGGAGATCCTGTTTACAAACATCCCATGGTGCCTGGTTACGAGGGTGAGTGCCGAATAGTGACGTAGAATATTTGTAGGGGATCGGTTTACAGTGTGATAGCAGTAGACCTTACAATTTTTGCACGAGGCGGATTGAGAATTATGTAGTGGGGCCCTGGGATAATGCCACTTGGAGCTTTACGAGGCTCTGGGTTTATTTCTAATTAGGAACTCACTTATTTACTCAACTATTTCCAATTTTAGGTACGGTTAAACAAAAATAACAAATAAAATATTCCATTTTTTTAATAGTTTTTATATTAAAGTTTTTATAAAAAATAATAAAATACCTTTATTGTCCCCACTGCTGGGGCATGGGCCTCCCTGTGGATGGAAGAATATAGGGAGATTGGGCCATAACCCATTACGCTGGCCCAGTGCATATTGGTGGGTATTAACGACTGCAGATGCAGCCGGGACCAACGGCATAACGTGCCTAAGATGGAGGAACGGAGGATCTCGAGATAATAATTTTTTGTTGACCCGAAATGTTAGTTAAGTACAAATCTAGATAATATGGCAACATAGCCACTCATTATCCATCCACAAATAAATCCTACCAAGTTGTAACTTAGACTGTGCTTAGAGCAAGGCGGCTTAGACAAAGAAATATATGTAACCCAATCTCCGTGACTCACGGACGCTGAGTCACGGGACTGGTCGAGGAATGCCGCTGTTTCCTGAAAAATAAATCGAGTTATAATTCTCATTTGAATATGACCTAATAATGGACATAATGTTTACAAGTTTAGGAGGTCATTGACTTTAGGAGTCATTGAGATCATTGACTGGTTAGCTACTATTGTGCACGCCAGATAAGTCTGCGCGCGAGGGATGGCGCTGCTCCCTAACATTGACACTCTTAAACGAACAAAAAAGCAGACGAAGTTTTAGTTCCAATTTTGAGCACACGCAGACTTAAGTGGCCCGCACTTTACCACTTACCAAAATCTGTCGCCATAATAATAAAATGTTAACAGCATTATTGGGCTCCGATAGTTATTCGGTTTAAAGACAAAGGTCTTCAATGCGTGTGTCTTGCCAGTGATGACTTACGGCACCGAAACGTGGCCGCTTACAATGGGCCTTATAAGAAGAATCAAAGTCACTCAAAGGGCAATGGAGTGGGCTATGCTCGGTGTTTCCCTGCGTGATCATATCAGAAATGATGAGGTCCGCAGGAGAACTAAGGTCACCGACATAGCCCGAAGAATTGCGGACCTTAAGTGGCAGTGGGCAGGGCACATTGCGAGGAGGACTGACGGCCGTTGGGGCGGAAAGGTCCTCGAATGGCGGCCACGCACCGGGAGACGCAGCGTTGGAAGGCCCCCCCACAAGGTGGACCGACGATCCGGTGAAGGTCGCGGGAAGCCGTTGGATGCGGGCAGCGCAGGACCGACCGGTTTGGAGACCCTTGGGGGAGGCCTATGCCCAACAGTGGGCGTCTCTCGGCTGAATGATGATGATGAATTATTTGGGATGCGATATCCAGCCCCTCTGTGGTTGAGGATTCCAGGTGAAGATCGATTGCGTGTGCGGCCCTTATCGTCACTTACCGTCAGCAGGCCTAGACAAATGGTAATTTTTGATAGCTTCTCTTACATTTGACACAACGGTAGCCATGTTTTTTCCCTGTAATACGTCAGTTATACGTTTGTGTTCTATTCGTTCGAATAGATTGGTCACTTGTCTAGAGGGGCTTGTGAGGTAAAGGCCAAGAGTTTCCACGTTGTGCATAAATAAAGATGGCGTGTAATATTATTTAAAAAAAAGTTATTCAAAATGAAACTACAAGCAAAGATTATACAGAGACTTTACTTGCGTAACTTTGGAAAGGGCGCGCGTGAAAAATTGTTTCGCATTTTAATTACGCAAACTCTGCATGCGGTGGCGCTGCAAGCAAGATTAATTTTGCATTTTATTTGGTTTTATTTCTCCTTCTGGAGACACTTTCGAGGTACGTACTTGTTGCATGGGTAGGTGTCACTTAAAAAGGCTTACAATCATCGTGTGATGTAAGTAAATATACGATCATACCCCGCCCGGCTAGCATGACCACCGAAACACGATATAATAAAGCTTTGAACTGTCAAAAATCCAATGATGAATGACAGTTCAAAGCGATAAATGGCTATAATATCGTGTTTCAGTGATGATCATGGTAGCCGGGCTGGTCTGTTTCTGCCGTAATCTGTGATGAAAGACAGGTAGCTACAGCCATATCACCCTGTGCCAGCGTGGTGGATTATGGCACTTCACTCATAGAGAAGACCTGTATGCGTGGCCTAATCGTGTAAGCAAAAAAAACAGGTTGACTGCTGTCTACCTAACTGATTATTCAAGTGTTACCAAAATAACTGACATTAGAAAGCGTTATTGCAAATTACGCTAAAGTACTTGTTTCAAACTTGCTAGTTTGAAAGAAAGTCCTTAATACAAGAAAGCATTCTATGGATTCATCGTGCGGGTGCCGTGTCCATACCATAGTGTGGCAGAGAAGAAATTCGGAGGCAGCGCTTGGTTCTTGTGACCCAAGTGTAGGTTTTCGGGGCCCCTTCACAACATGTCAGACTTCGCCATCCTGACTAATATTCCCAGACTTTCAGTATAATGAACAAGTGACGAGCAAGACGAGGAGCTCGCTAGCGAAGTGGCATAGCGCGCTTGGCCTGCGATTGCGTAAGCAATGTCGCTAAGGCCGGTCATTTGATGGATGGACAAAAATGTATTATCCCGAGTTCCTCTGTGCTTCGGAAGGCACGTTAAGCCGTTGGTCCTGGGTGCATTTGCAGTCGTTAATACCCAGCAACCCGCACTGGGCCAGCGTGGTGGGTTATCTTCTTATTCTTCCATCCATATGGAAGGCCCGTGCCCCAGCAGTGGGGACACTAAAAGGGCTGGTGACGATTATGATGAACAAGTGACACAATCTATAGGTTTTCTGCCTCGCCTCAATGGACAATTCGGGCAGCGCTACACGGTGTCCGCGACCGAAGCCCTGTCGGAGTTCCAGAAGTTGCAGCTCAACCAAAGAGCGGCGAGGAACCAGCTGGAGAGGGTAGTCGACCTGCAAGCTGGGAAAGGCCAGCCCTGGGACTTGGCTGACAGATTTGTAAGTGAACGATTGGTGCAGGCAGATGGCATTGAAAACGTCGAAGGCATTGTGATGTCGTATAAAATGTGACGTATAAATGTCACGACAGGACAATAAAAACTTTAAAAATTAATTTTGCCCAAGTATTGAGTTATACTTTCTAAAAACTCATAAAACAAACGTTGTTGTTTACGATGTTAGCTATCTAGTCATGGGAGGTTTTTGGTGTTTTAAAACTAAACCTTTATACTGTTATATAAGTACAATGAACCTGAAAATGTCAAATTTTCTTAATCAACTTTGTGCTCTAATACAAACAATCTAAAATGCCGTTGACTGTACCTACATGCAGAATGTTACAATCTCAAGATTTGAAAGGGCTTAGTCGAAAGTGACCGGAATATACACGTGCACCAGAAAAAACCTTCGATCCCTTGATAATTACTAAAATGTAGAGAAGAAAGTGAACGAAAGAAGAATTAATGGAAGAATAAGAATAAAAGAGGAAATAGAGCGTTAAAAAGAGCTTGAACGACTGGAAGAAAGACCAATAGTTTAAGAAACGCCTGTTATAAGAAGGCAGCAGATGTTGATTCGAATTTATCTCTTCAGTCAGCCACGGCAGAGTTCAAATTGCCACTGGTGGTGGTCCGACCGGAGTGCGCGGGTATACTGCGAAATCTGCCCATGGAAGAGCCGAAGCTGTCGCCGGCCACACACTCAATCAGCCCGTTCTTCATGGAGAATGACGACGCGGAGAAATATATGAAGAAAGGTAATTCCAGCACGAGGAGCCCGCTAGCGCAGTGACATAGCGCACATTGGATTGGTTACCAAAAATGTATTACAATACAAACACTTTATTGCACACAAAAACATATAAATACCGAAAACATCGAATTGAAGAAAGAGCGCAATAGGCGGTCTTACTGCTAAACAGCAGTCTCTTCCAGACAACCATGGGAGTAAACATAATAGGCGATAAAGAAACTGGGTAGGCGTGCCATTTTTAACACTACGTAAATAACGACAATATGTATAATTATTCACATATTATTATCACGAGTTCCTCCGTACTTCGGAAGGCACGTTAAGCCGTCGGTCCCGGCTGCATCTGCAGTCGTTAATACCCACCAACCCGCGTTGGGCCAGTGTGGTGGGTAGGCAATGGCCCAATCTTCCTATATTCCTCCATCCATGGGGAAGGCCCGTGCCCCAGCAGTGGGGACATTAAATAAATAAATAAATATTTTTTTACACTCACACCTATCATCTAGCCCAAAGTAAGTAGCCTAAGCACTTTTATGGATACTAGAGGACGGACATATTTTTAATATAATTATGTATATAAATGTTGAAAATATACTACATAAACATATACACAACCATGACTCGAAAACAAACATTTGAGGTCATTACAAAGTTTGTCCCTACCAGGATTCGAACCCGGGACCTCTTGTCCAATACCCAGCAAATGATGATGATAATGATGAATTCCAGCACCTACATCATCGTCTATTCAGAGGGCCTAGTCAAGTGGCTTATCTATTCATATAACATATACAAAACAAAGCTATGAAACTGATGTATTGTTTTCTATGTAATACGTCAGTTTCATACATTCCCTGTGTATTCTATGCGTTCGATAGATTCGCCTACTTGGCTAGAGGGGCAGTAGGCCTATTCGCTAACATTTTTGACAGTTGAAAGTGATGATCACAGAACTATTTACTGATCCATTACTACTTTACTATAACGCTATTGTGACACTTGTCCTGTGAAAACAGTAATGGATAAGTAAATAGTTCGGTGATCTTCACTTTCAATAATCAACAAAAGTTAGCGAATAGGCCTACAGGTTATCAAGAATTGACGGAATATGTTGCATACCTTGGTCAGATGTCATTGAGCTATCCACTCCCTATTAAACTATACATTGTCATAGATACCAGTCACGCCTATTTATCTGTGAAGGGGTAAGCAGAGGTGAATTAACACCCGCGTTTCGCCAATGAGATTTGTTCCCTAATATGTGGCGAGCCTATTGCCATCTATCGGGCACGTAAAGCGCACAATATTAAAGGCGGTGGTATAAGAGGAACGTTGCTGCCTTACAGAACATTTACGCATCGCTGTGTCTTTACCCATGACGCCTTGTAGGTACATACATACTACACCCGCGGGAGAGTTAGGGTGGTGACAATAATTGTATACTGCTCTGCCGTCGCCACACGACTAAACTTGGGGTTTTTGAAAACAGGCTACTATCAGTTTTTTAGATTAACTATGACAAACAAAACTGAAAGTATGTTTACGCCGTAATTTATAAAACGGCAATAAGTAGGCGTATGGTGTCGCCCGTACACATTAAATAGAAGGAGTCTACCGTCCAATTCAACATGTACAACATGCTGTGAAGTGGCCCTGTAAACCTACACTTGGGTCACAAAGTCACAAGTCCCAAGCGCTTCCAATGACTTCCCTCTATGCCACACTATTAGACCCGGGCTCCCGCACCGCACGGTGAATCCAAGAAATGCAAAGAGTCTCTCTTTAAAAATCGTCTCAAGAGGGTTAGAAGGTTCTTTAAATTTATAATCCGAAAAGAGGATGTTTCGGTCTGAATGAAAACTTTTTGGCAAATCCTTTATGAAGAAAAAAGGAAAATGTCATTTTTAGTTAATTTTTTATTTAATTATAACAACATAAATTATATTTTTCACAATCAATGTCGTACTCCAAAATTCATTCGTCTTTCGTCAGAAATCAAATATGGGGGTATAATCCTGCCGAATCAATTCGTGAGTTGCAAATAGCATCAGTGTTAATGGTACCAGTAATAAAGTTCCCTGTCTAGTTTGGCCCAAAAAAAATAATATTTTCTGTGTTATTTTCACTATGTTTCGTAAACATCAAAAGTCGATTAATTAATTCTCATGATGTATTATTGACTACATTTTCTAATATTACAATTTTTTCCAGGATTTGCCGGTCATGTTCCTTATGGCTTCCAACGCTTTGGTGAATCGTCAAAGAAACTAAGCAACTCTGCACTTTGTGACTTTTCATCTAACTACAGAAGAAGACAAAGTACAGAGTGGGCACCAGTTAATGTTGTCAAGTAAGAATTGTTTATGTTAAAATTGATCTTCTCTTTCTACACCCAAATTGATGACCATGACGGCCGGTCTAATGGTCAGCCAACGCTGACCATACAAACATTTGTTATTGAGTCATGGTTTATGTAATAATATATTTTCAATTGTTATAATGTATATTAAAATGTGTGCGCCATCTAGTTTAACACAAGTGTAGATAATAGTTGTGAAAGAAAGATTTTTTAAAAGCGTTGTTTATAAATTCTTATAATCTTGTCGTGAAACATTTGCCAGTGGTAAAATGTGATTAATTTAACGTGATTAAATTGCCAATTTATTCAAAATGACCAACTGTGTGGATGAGTCCCGTTGTCATACTTAATGGGAGAAGAAATTAAAAAAATGTCTAAATGCCAACGTGACAGTGGCGTTGACAATTAAATTGACATGCATGACACAAAAATTGACAAAATGATAAAACTTGTTAAAATTGAGTATAGCTTTTGCTCTTGCACATTGTTGGATTTGTTGGTTGCCGTAATTTAATTTAAATTTTTGTTAGCAAGAGTTCTGTGAAACAGCTTGTGACAATGGGGAAGAAAATACCCCTTCCAGATATGTCCAAAGAGGAGAAGATGGTCATTGTCATATCGGAAATAATTCAGGAGCTGCTAATCGCTCACCGACAGGGTAAAGATGTTAACCTCAACAAGATGAAGACGCGTATATCTTCGAAATACGGATTAGGAACATCGCCTCGACTCGTGGATATCATAGCAGCGGTCCCGGCTGATTCAAAAAGGATTCTGCTGCCGAAATTGAAGGCGAAACCGATACGTACTGCGTCAGGGATAGCGGTAGTCGCAGTGATGTGTAAGCCACATCGGTGCCCTCACATTAACTTCACCGGGAACATTTGTGTGTACTGCCCCGGTGGGCCGGATTCCGATTTCGAATATTCCACCCAGAGCTACACGGGTTACGAGCCCACGTCGATGAGGGCCATCAGAGCTCGGTACAATCCGTATCTTCAGACTCGTCACAGGGTGGAGCAATTGAAGCAGCTAGGTCACAGTGTTGATAAAGTGGAGTTTATTGTGATGGGTGGCACTTTTATGAGCCTGCCTGAAGACTACCGTGATTACTTTATAAGGTAAATACTGATATAATCTATCTGATATGTTATATGTATTTCATATTTTTATTCATTCATAAATCACACCCTATTATCCCAGAAGATGTTAAAAGGCAGAGGTGAATAAATGTTTCACCGATTAAGCTTGCTCCCATGTTATGCTATTTGGTGCCATCCATTGGCAATGTCAATCACAGTTTTCATTTATTTGTTTGCATGAAATGTCAGTTATGCAATATTGCAAAGGCAGTGGTTATGGAACTAAAAAATATTTTGTTACAGACATGCATTTTGGTAATACTAATTTGATTTACAGAAATCTCCATGATGCTTTATCTGGGCATACATCTAGCAGTGTGGCAGAGGCAGTAAAGTATTCTGAAAAAGCCAAAACTAAGTGCATTGGTATAACAATTGAAACCAGACCCGATTATTGTCTGCAGAGGCACATGAGTGACATGCTCAACTATGGCTGTACTAGGTAAGAAAGCTTCAATGATAACTTCTCAACCCTTATTATTGTGACAAAATTATTGGTAGATACCTCCCTTCATATAATATGTCATTTGTTCAAATCTTTACACAATTGCATTTTCCTACATTCGGTATTGGCTTATTGTCTGATGCTTTAAGATTTGGCTCGGTTTGCCAAATCTTAAAGCATCAGAGGCCAGCTACTACTTTAAGACAAAACTTCCTAGGGCAAGCTGTTGTGGGTGGTTTATATTACTCCCCACAAGGACCATCCTATGTGTTATAATATACACAGTCCTGAAAACTTTGATGTCATCACGTAAAATCATATAAGGTTTTAGCATTTCAATAGAGCTGCAGAAAGCTTCCTACACAATTTAATAAACAGAAAGGGCAGTCAATATTAGTGTATACTTCGATTTGAAAGCAAATGTAATTGAATTAGTTATATTTGTTTGACAGACTTGAAATAGGAGTTCAATCAGTTTATGAAGATATTGCTAGGGACACAAACAGAGGACACACAGTGAAAGCTGTCTGTGAGAACTTCAATTTGGCAAAGGATGCAGGTTATAAGGTAATTATACTGACATATAAAGATGTTTAGTTACATTTTATTCATAAAACAAACAATAAACTAGCATACCCAGCTCACAATTGCGTACTGATTATTTTTCTTTTAAATAAATAGAAATATGCATTATTTTGATAAATAAATTCTCTAGAAAGTAATTTTAATCAAAGAAACTAAATGTTCAAACTAATAATTAAATCTTAAATAATACTACGATTTATTACAGACATTCTATTTATATGCCCATGTAAGTCTGCCATATTCTTAAAACAAATACTTAATTTTTTTCCAGATTGTTGCGCACATGATGCCAGATCTTCCGAATGTGGACTTTGAAAGAGATGTTGAGCAGTTTATAGAGTTCTTTGAGAACCCTGCTTTCAGAGTGGATGGCTTAAAAATATATCCCACTCTAGTAATCAGAGGGACAGGACTGTACGAATTGTGGAAGACTGGGAGATATAGGAGCTACCCGCCTTCAACATTGGTAGATTTGATTGCAAAAATATTAGCACTGGTGCCCCCTTGGACTAGGGTTTACAGGTAATGATTTTAAATATTCAAAACATATTGCAAATTGTCATTACATATATTATAATTTTATCCACTTTGTAAATCGTGATTCAAATTTTTCACATTAGTTATTGTTGTTGTTTGTTATGTATTGTGTGGTAAAAATGGTAAAAATTGAAATAAGTAGAAATATGTAAGTAAAAGTAAAGACTTATAATTTTATCAAAAGAACAAGATGAAGTGTACTGACAAAACCATGTCAAACTCCGTTCTAATAAAATACAAACTACTGTCCAGATATTAAATAAGGCTCCATATAAAATACCATTTATAACACTTCCCCTGAACCGAAATTTAATATTTATGTTACTAATATCTATACACTTCGATGATTGTCCACTAGCCACACTCACTTCTGCATTATACGAAGTACAGTTCTGCAACCACTCCCGCACTCCTGTCATTTATGTCCAGGACTCACCTGAGTTCACATAAAAAGAGTCTAGCGGCGATTCCCGAGACGCCATCATAGCCTTCTCGATCCGTTTGCATTCTGCCTTAGTGTGTCTAGTTTTTCCCATTTCCAGCATATCTTCTTCCCTTTTTCCTTCTTATTAACCAGCACCTTTTGTGATCAAGCAATCTCCACTCCCATCAGTCCATTTCTTTTCCTGAAGAAGCTTCGCTTTCACAAAGTCGCCAGTCAGCTCCGTAATACTCTCCAGAGCCCATGATCAGTGGATCATACTTCCCAGGAAGACCTTGAAGAATGATAGCTGCAGGAAATCATCTACGGGCTTGTTAACCACTGCTGGTTGTTGCGACAGTGATAAACAATAATTTACATACTGCTCCATATCACACAGAAATCATTTAACCGCACACTGCACAGATCTCTCAACAACCGCAGTCTCCGCCCGAGACCCTTGTCTTCATACACCTTTTCCAAATTATTCCAAGCTACTTTCGCGGTGTCAGCGTCCATAACATGAAAAATGCAGCTTCTATCCACCAAGAGACACAATCTTGGAAAGAGCTTTCTCATTTGTACGCTTCCTCAGTTCATGTGACTTCCAGAGACGATAATTCTCCCGACCTCGGAGTTTTCAATAGAGAAACCACTATTGCCCTCACCGGTACTCATCGCTAAAATTTGGACTATTTGCAACTTACATATTACATTTGTTTCTCACGCTGCTATGCTGAGCCCATAACCTGTTGTTGTTTGTTATGTATTGCGTGGTAAAGATGGTAAATAATAGAAATAAGTAGAAATATGTAAGTAAAAGTAAATACGTATAATTTTATCAAAAGAACAAGATGAAGTGTACTGACAAAAACATGTCAAACTCCGTTCTAATAAAATACAAACTACTGTCCAAATTTTAAATAAGGTTCCATATAAAATACCATTTATAACAGTTATAGGGCAGAAAGAGTAGTCAAAGTGGCGAAAGTGAGTGTTGACATGTTGTGAAAGGGACCCGTAAACCTACACTTCGGTCACAAGTCCCAAGCGCTGCCACTAACTTCCCCTCTCTGTCACACTAGGGACCCGGTACAGGCACAGTGAATTATCATTATTAAACAAGTCTAATGTGTTTTCAAATCATTTTGGTTTATGCAATTTGTATGCCTGAATAATATTTAAAACTCAGTTACTCATTAGCTAATGTAAGGCCACCGAGACATGATCATGATCACTGAACATAAACAATGTTGATGAATCTTTTGATATAAAATACAAAAATAAAAATTTGTAATACCTATTTTACAAAGTAGCTAATCATTTTGATTTTCTAAAACGCATGATATGATGTATTTTTAAATACTTCTTTCCTATTTATAAATGCATTTCGTCGATAAAGAGACATATCAAAACTGTTTACTTTTTTTTAACTCGTGGTAATGGCTAGAGTAAAGTTACAATTGATGGAATGTAGATGAATATCATCCACTGATGATATAATGATGATGATGAATGATATGACTATGACTATGAATATTTACAGAGTACAGCGTGACATCCCAATGCCACTGGTGTCCTCCGGGGTGGAGCATGGCAACCTGAGGGAGCTCGCCCTGGCCCGCATGGCGGACCTAGGCACGGACTGTCGTGATGTGCGCACCAGGGAGGTCGGCATTCAGGAGATACACAACAAAGTCAGGCCGTATGAGGTGAGTAACTGTTGAGATCGGATCTGCCTTGAAATTGTATGATTTCTCTAGTTATTTATGGTTGTTTATATGTCAGATAAAATAAGATATGCACAATGGTATAAGCCATGTAGTGACGGTAGAGCAGAATACAATTGTCACCACTCCCATCTCTCCCATCGGTGTCGTAGAAGATGACTAAGGGTTTGAACAGCAATCAGCTATGGACAGTAGCATTCCTCATACGTACCGCGATTTGCCGTGCCCGATATATGGCAATAGGATCGCCAACCTCTTACATGGGACCTGACCTCATTGGCGAAACTTGCGTGTTAATTCGCCTGTGCCTACCCATTCGAGTGCCTCTGCCTATGGGGTGGAAAGCTTGCATGGTAGTCAGTTTAAAAAGTCTGCCGTGTGGTGACGGCAGAGTAGAGCACAATTGTCACGTCCCCAAATCTTTCCCGTGGGTGTCGTACAAGGAGACTAAGGATAAATCAGCGATGAGGAAAGGGCAGCAGCGTTCCTCTTACGCCGCCTAGCAATATAGTACTGCGACTTTTGTGCCCGATAAATGGCCATAGGCTCGCCACTGGGACTTGACATAGTTTGCGAAACGTGAGTGCTAGTTCACCTCTGCCTACCCCTTTGGGGATATAGGCGTGATTTATGTATGTTTGTATTTCACGCGAAGGAAGTCGCGAGGAGAAAGCTAGTTATTCATAATAATCCCTAGTATCTAAATTTAATATTAATTAATTTCAGGTGGAGCTAGTCCGCCGTGATTACACTGCCAATGGTGGATGGGAGACGTTCCTGGCGTACGAGGACTCGAATCAGGATATCCTAGTGGGACTGTTGCGACTAAGAAAGTGTGCATCTGACACATATCGTCCTGAACTGAAACCCGGTCCCAATTCAGACTTCAAACAGTGCAGCATAGTGAGGGAGCTGCACGTGTACGGATCTGTGGTGCCGGTGAGTAGCAAACACATATACGTATTGCCTGCACCAACTAAGTTGACTTATTTGGTAACCAATCTTGGCACACCTTTTTATTGAAAATGCAGCATTAAAAATCAGCTGATAACTAGATTCAATAGTAATATTATAACGTGAAGTGTAAAGGTTAGAAGAATTTCGGCAAGTTAATTAGTGTCTTGGTTGGCCGAGCGGTCAGGCACCTGCCCGGATAGCAGCGGACGCGGGTTCGATTCCCGCATCAAGACCAAAATTTTTCGAAATTCTTTTTCTAACCACCAAAATCTTTGTACGAATTTTTCTAATATTTATATAATGTTGAAATCAAAATCGAATAGATTCAATAGGCTTCAGTCTATAATAACGATTTATTGTAATAGATTATTGACTTTGTTATTATTTTATTTTTAAATGGGTTATATTAAAAAAAGTTGTGTCAAGATTGTTTATCAATTAACACAAGTTAGATGGTACAGACTATATCACTCCTTTTTACCCCAAGGGGTAGGCAAAGGTGTCCAAGAATGATGGACTAAAAACTAATAGGCCGAGGTGCTACCCTCTGGATGCCCGACAGCTGAAACGATAATGGTAGACTAAAAGAATAAATGAAAAATAAAATCAGGTTCTTGACCACTGACCAAAAATAGGTTATAACGAGTTCATCCGTGCTTCGGAAGCATTTTATGCCGTTGGTCCTTAATATCTTAAATACATACATAAATCACTCGTATTTCTCCCCGAAGAGGTAGGTAGTAATGTAATAGGGGGCGAGCCTATTGCCATCTATCGGGCACATGTCGGATCGCGATCACATGAATAACGAATACTAACTATAACGAAAGTGGATATTTGATTCACCTCTGCCTACCCTTTTGGAGATGTAGGCGTGGTTTATGTACGCATGTTTAGTATTCTGCGCAGCCGTCAATACATGGCTAAATTATAACCTCGACACATTTTTGAAAAGCGATGCGACTCCAAGTCTAATCCGGCGTCGCATCGGATGTTCATAGTGTGGGTCTGGTTATAGAAAACCAATAAATTTGATTTGACTCAACGCGCGTCGCGTTACATCGGGTCGCGTCGTGTTTTAAAAATGTGTTCCTCTACTTGTTTCTTATATGAACAAGCTAGTCCAATAGAGAAAGAATCTTTAGATGCAAAATATAGACGACCTTTACACAGAAAAGATAGACTATTCGATTTTAATTTTAACATTATATAAATGTTAGAAAAATTTGTACAAAGATTTTGGTGCTTAGAAAAAGAATTTCGAAAAATTATGATTCCCGCCTCAAGATCATAATTTTTCGAAATTCTTTTTCTAACCACCAAAATCTTTGTAGAAAAGATAGAATTCGGCAAATTAGGTAAAAACGAGGAAAAATCTTCAAGTGATCGAAACGATACAACAATATTTGATTTACAAAAAGTTTAAAATATACCACAATCTAATGTTGGCATATTTCACTATAAGCGCAAATATCCAGTGTACAATTTCACAATTTTTGACGCTCTACGTAAAAAAGTGTGGCATTACCAAATTGCAAAAACTACTGACTTTGCTTCCGTCAAGTGATACAGCGATTTCCCTTTCAGGTGAACGCCCGCGACCCGACCAAGTTCCAGCACCAGGGCTTCGGCATGCTCCTCATGGAGGAGGCGGAGCGGATCGCGAAAGAGGAGCACGGCTCCGACAAGATGGCGGTCATCTCGGGCGTGGGCACGCGCAACTATTACGCCAAGATCGGCTACCGGCTCGAGGGGCCGTACATGGTCAAGATGCTTTGAGCATGTGGCTTTTGAGCCTTATGTCTATTAGCGGAGAGTTTAAAAAGAATTGTCAGTTAATTTATTAAACTTTGTACACAGAATGTGGAATCAGGACCATACATGGTCAAGATGCTCTAGGCTTTTGAGCCTTATTCATATGAGCAGAGAAATAAAAATTGTCGGTTAATAATTTATATAATTATTTACAGTTGCGCTCACAGCGGAATCTGAAGATTTACTTACCAGAACATTCGGCTCGAAGGACCATACATAGTCAAGATGCTCTGAGCAAGTGGCTCTTGAGCCTTATTCCTATGAGCGGAGAGTTCAATAAGAATTGTCGGCTAATTTTAGAATTGCATATTTTTACAACTACTACGCCAAGATCGGCTCCCGGCTCGAAAGACCATACATGGTCAAGATGCTCTAGGCTTTTGAGCCTTGTTTCTATGAGCAGAGTTCGATAAAAATTGTCTGTTAATAATTGATAGAATTATTTACAGTTGCATTCACAGCGGAATCTAAAGAATTACTTACTATACCTAGTATTCTAAAAATGCGTAGAGTTTTGTTAATATTGGGTTAAAAAAGGGTCTACAGCGTATAGGCCACAGATGGACATGGAATTTAAAAAATATCACTGATTCAACACATTACTATAAATCTGCAGTTTGAGATGTTATCTAAAATATAGTTTGTGGATCTTATTTTATGTATTACAGAAATGTGTTTGACACACGATTTTTTTTGTTGACAATGTTTAAGAGAAAGACTTGTAAATATTCTAATATGTATAAGAATAATGTAAGAATTAAATGTCTGTGTTAGTAAATCAGTAAATGTTGTATGTGATGTTTTATTTCTGAATGCGCGACTGAAGACTGAACTTTCGGAACTGAGTGAACTAAATTGACTTTATAAATTTTATAGTTTCAGCATTAGTTGAATTACTTAATGGTTAAATGTCTGGGACGTTATGGATACTTCTTGATGTTGAGCATTAGTTTATTTTAATTTTATCCGCACTTAGCCTCCTGATTGGGCGATTGTTCGTGTCTCCTTTTGTATTTCTACTCCAACCAACCCAGATCAGTAAGTTAAACAGCCTTTTCGGACTGCCACATAGGCACTCTGCATAGAGGGCTGGAGGATGTTGAGCTTTAGGCTCGAGTTCACCAACACTTAAACAGACGATTAATATTTAAATGTCGGTTTTTGACATTTATGTTATATTATGGAAGAACTGTCAAAAACTGACAGTTAAATAATAATCGCCTGTTTTTGTGTTAGTGAACACCAGCCTTAGGCCCGAGTTCACCAATAAGTAAATCAAGCTGTTTAAAGATAACCGGCAGTTTTGACAATTCTTCCATACTGGGCAATGTCAAAATCCGTCGGTTGGATAATAATCGCCTGTTTAAGTGTACTTTTAGTCACTTTGGTGTCATTTTAGTCACTGATGTAGTCATTAACGATTAATATCTTAGTCACGGTCTATTCCAACTCCCCAGACCCGACCCGCCCTTGTCCATCAATCCGACGGAGTTGTACCATAAGCACGTAGGCATGCTGCCCAATTATGCAGGTCACGTCCCCGGTGAGATGTTCAGGTAAGTGACAGTATTACATAAAATGCTCTTTCATTTGGTCATATCAGGATCACAGGGTGACTATATGCAAAATATTACTGTTGCATTGAATATTTTCTATGCCTCATATTTAGTAGTGCCTTCAAGATTTCTTAATAATTTAATCACTATTGTCCTGTAAAGTAATGAATTTGTATTTATCATGTTCTGACTTGTGGCCACATAATCACTTATTTATCTAAAGGCTTGTGCTACATAGGTTAGGCTAAGTATGAAACCTGCGTCTACAACGCACGAAGACAAAACCACATCGAAAGAAATAGTCTCGTTTTGTCTCACTTTCTCGCAGACGTTGGAGCGAGAGAACAGTTTTTGTGTACTTACTTCGAGAGAAGTTGAGCTGTAAATATCTTCATCTGCAGTGAAAAATAGATCATGAACGCTCGGGAGAATTTTAAGTCAGTGTTCCAGAGCGATTTTACACTTTATGACTATTAGGTTTAGAGCCGAAATCGATTGGAGGAATTTCACAACTTCTATGTTGTAGGTATATTAATTTAATATTTTTCAGATTTGGCAAAACGTACGGCAACGACACCCGTGACGCGAAACGTTGGCTACGGGGAGACTTCGCCTGAATACGCAAGACAGAAGCGATATGCTATTTGCAACTTTATTAACACCTAATCAGATTTAAATTAAGTTTCGTTTTGCTCGCAAGTGAATTCCAATTACTATAATATGACCACTTTACTCTTTATGGGCAATGCAATTTTTTCATTGATTTAAACCTTTTTACTAACCACTAAAGTTCAAATTACTGTGGCAACTATTTTACCACTATCCTATTATGTGTGAGATGTCGGAAAGCTTAGCTTATGGGATTTGTCAAACATTTGATAGAGTATTATCGGCAAATAATTAGATACAGTGAGTACCTCCTCAACAATAAAGTTATTCAATGCTCTGTAACAGAACAGACAGATCCGAGTTAAACGGTCCATATCATAGTGTTATATCATTTAAATAGATTTTAAATGTTTGTTCCGCTTATTTCCATCGACATTCAAATCTGTTATCTTTTCAGTTGTTTTGAAGGGTTTCAGTAGGAGTAATTATTAACCATAAGAACTTAATTTTCAAATTGAATGATGATACCTAACCTTTCTATTTAAATTACCAGACGTTGAATAAATACACATGTTTGAGTAAAATATAAATAGTTTTTATTTCTTCATCTAACTTATATGTATATAAGTTTGTATACAAACGTTATCAGACTTATCGTACCTTTGAAAGGGACGTAAGGACATTGTTAAGAATAGTTTTTTATTTAATATTAGGTAGGTACCTAATAATAAATAAAAAACTATTTAAAAATTATTTTGTGATAAGTACACGACTTTACTAATTCTATTTTAAATACAAAGTCAGTTGAGAATTTTTTTATAACATAAATTATTATAAACCAATAAGCATTTTGGTACTATTTCGAAATTCCGTTATTTTGACCGATACATCACATTTTTATTTTACTTATGACTAAAAACTTCGTTTTACAGTCATTATTCTATTAAAATAAAAAATAAACTCAATTTGGATTACTTAATTGTCCTAAATATATAAAAATATACATTATTTATTAAAAAAAAAAAGGAAGTCGAGGTTTTAAACATAATACATTAGGTAACTCAAGTCAATAGTTTTGAATAACTATGGCCCTGAGACCATTGACAACAAAATGTTTTAAAGATTTGTTTGATTTAATTTTAATACATAGATAGCGATAAATAAAACATAAAATTAGTCTTCAAGTTGCAGCATAGCGACCTTAAATGCTTTTTTACAGCCTCTACATACAGGAAGCGATCCGGTCAAATCCGATCCGATACAGACCGATGCGATCTGCATTATTCATTGCCCAACATGGGGCAATAAAATTTCAAATTTTCTCATTCGAATTTGGGCTTTGTTTCATATAAGTCAAAGTTTACAAACTCTTGAAGAAATTTGACAGTTTGGGTTGTTCGCACTGTCGCTGACCGTACGGTATTTTAACAACTTGACAATTATTATACAAATAACTATTTTTATTATAAAATATGTAAGAAAAATATACCAAATAAGACTGGACACGTATTTTATAATTTTCCATAATCAGACTAACTGCCGCACTCAGAGACGTCAATTAACTTTAATGAGTATTTAATGTCAAAAATTTTCTTTCAAATCTAGACCATAGACCCAGCAAGAATAGCGACTAGTTTTGAATTGTCATTTTTTGACGTTAAGTACTCATTAACGTTATTTGACGTCTCTGAGTGCGGCAGTAAAAGAATCAAATCAATCCGACAAATGTCTGCGAGTAATAAATGCTGAAAAATGTAAAGTGATTCAGTGATCGCGTAACTAAAGTAACTTTGTAATTAAGACCGATACGAGATAGGCAATAATTTTAAGTGGGCTTTTTAATTTTTAAAAGAGTTCCCATCAGACAAATAATTCGTTTAACTATCCGATACTACAAAATCTATGTATTACATTATTTGAGATTCCGCTTTTGATTAAATATATGTACTGATATAAATAAAAACGAATCGATAGCTTTAACGTTATCTCCCAATTTATTACAAATAAACAGTTCCCCACAGAAATAAGTCACGCTAGTTCAATAATGACGATTTTGCATCGCATCGCGATCTACACAAATCGGATCGGACGGACGGATCGTATTCTGTAATGGGCAGTTGGATCAAAGTTTTCTACTTCTTCGAGTTCCATTCCCGAAGAAGTTTCTCTGTGAGCCTCAGGTTGTCATCATTCTGTAGAAGCAGAATTATTGTTGAATTAATCCGAATACATACTTGTATTTACATAGCACACTATACATTAGGCGATATAGGTGTGATTTATGAATGTATTACATACAATCCGCGTATCCCCGAAGGGGTAGGCAGAGGTGAAATTAACACCCACGTTTCGCCAAATGTTAGGTCCCATGTGGCGAGCCTATTGCCATTTATCGGACACGCAGTACGTTGCTAGGTGACGTAAAAGGAACGCTTCTGATCACCCCAAATATCCCCCGCGTGTGTCGTACAAGGCGACTATGGGTTAAGACGCTGCTGACTAATGGGCAGCAGCGTTCCTCTTATACCACCTAGCAATGTACTGCGACTTTTGTGCTCGATAAGTGGCAATAGGCTCGCCACCTATTACATGGGACCTGACATAGTTGGCGAAACGTGGGTGCTAGTTCACTTCTGCCTACCCCTTCGGGGATATAGGCGTGATTTTTGTATGTATAATGTTGACATATCTAACAAACATTATGAAACAGACAGTTTACCTTAATAAAACAGAATCTGGCATAATTTTCGCCCAACGGTTTGTGCTGCTCCGAGTAGAAGGCGGTGGGCGGTATGGTCAGCACGCCAGCCTCTTTCGCGAACTTCTTCGTGAACTTGTAGTCTTTGTACTTGTCCGGCTCGTCGGACAAATCTATTTTGTTGGCTGTAACGCGATAATAAATAAAAATAAATATTACCACATTAGCCTAATGGGCCTCGGAGACTGTCAAGCGGCTTCGCGTCAATCTTTTTTTTTATGTTAGACAGGGAAGCTCTAGCCCTTCATATCACCTGATGGTAAGTGACGATGACGGCTAAAGATGGAATCGAGCTTCACCTGGAACCCTCAACCACAGAGGGGCTGGCTATCTTATCTTGACATTGTCGGAACACAATGCTGTTAGCATTATTATTATGGCGACAGATTTTGATAAGATGGTGGTAGCTAGCCAGGCGGACTTCAAAGAAGTCCTACCACCAACCAAACCGAGCACAAAGTTGTACCCCCCTGGGGATCGAACCCGGGACCTCTGGATCTTCATTCCGGTGGGCGAACCACTAGACCACGGAGGCGGTAAAATCACGTAGATTTAAGTTTGCTTCAAACATTTTGATCGTCTACAGCGCTTGAGTCAAATTTATGAGCTTAATACGCGCTTGATGTCATTTTAAATATATGTAGGTGTAGTCCATGGTCAAGCCCCTTGACAGGCGTTTCAATCACACTGTTTCGCAAGCACAACGGAAATTCTACGTGTTTTGACGCGAAGCCGCTTGACCGTTTCGGAGGCCCATATCTAAGCGAAAAAATAATGTTGAATGTGCCAGCCAATCCATTCGAACGAATAGAATACGAATGTATGAAACTGACGTATTAAGAAAGAAAACAATATGGCGGCCGTCTTGTCACGTATTTAGATGTAGATGCTGTCAAAAATTGACGTTTGTATTCTATTCGTTCGAATAGATAGGCCACTTGTCTAGGCCCCCAGGGGTGTCGTGAAAGTCGTTTTACAAACTTTTTCTAACCATACAGCATTTATAAAATATACCTACTAATATTATAAAACTGAAGAGTATGTTTGGAAAAACGCGGTAATCTCATGAATTACTGATACAGACTGAAAAAATATTTTCGTGTTGGATAGTCTATCTATATATATCGGCTATAAAATAACCGACAATAACGCGACCGAAGCCACAAGCGACCACTAGTGTTCAAATAAAAATCAAAATAATAATGCAAGATTTTGTTCAATTCACTAGGTATAGACTCACCTAGCTTAGTCCAATCGGCGACAATGAAGTATCCCCCATCGGGCACGGTGGGGTTGAATCCGTTTTCCCTGAGGGTCTTCACAAGGAAGTCTCTCTTGGGAAGTAATTCCTTGGCGAGGGAGAAAAAGTAGCAGTCAGGCGAGTTGTACCGAGCGAGCTCGAACTCGAACGCTCTCGCGACTGCTTCCTGGAATGAGGAAAGGAAAGAACGACCATCATCATCGAGCATCATCATCTTTCACCCTGTTCCCGGTTATCTGGGGTCAAGGCTGGCCTGAGAGTCAAAAAACAACGTAGAACGCCAGCCCATCAGACTCATCCCAGGTGCGTCGTAAAAGTCGACTAAGTGAGATTGCCCGGTGTAGACCAATAAGCACCTTGGGGCACCCGAATGGTGGAGGGCGAACCACCAACAACAGCACATCCAAAGAGCCAGAGCCGGCACAGCCAAACTTAAAGCCGGTCACTTACATTCGTAGGACGACACAAGTGTAGGACGACGTTTTGAAATGACTTTTGCTCCTTCCCTGTGAACAGGGCAGGAAAAACAAGAAGAATTGAATACCAATCGCCTCCAACACTACGCCTAACCACCTCCGTGTGGTAGTGGTTCGCCCACCGGAATGAAGATCCAGAGGTCCCGGGTTCGATCCCCAGAGCGGTACAAATTTGTGCCCGGTTTGGTTGGTGGTAGGACTTCTTTGAAGTCCGTTTGGCTAGCTACCACCTATAGCTAGCTATCAAAAATCTGTCACCATAATAATAATATGGTGACATACATACATAAATCACGCCTATATCCCCGAAGGGGTAGGCAGAGGTGAAACTAGCACCCACGTTTCGCCAATTATGTCATTTATCGTGCACAAAAGTCGCAGTACACTGCTATTGCTAGGTGGTATAGGAGGAACGCTGCTGCCCATTCCTCATCATTGATTTATCCTTAGTCGCCTTGTACGACACCCACGGGAGAGATTTGCGATGGTGACAATTGTATTCTACACTGCCGTCACCATACGGCATTGAGCAGCTTCACGGCATTGAGAGCCCGCGCATTATTGTGTTCAGACAATGTGTGATAAGATAGCCAGCCCCTCTGTGTTTGAGGGTGCCAGGTGAAGCTCGATTCCGTCTTCAGCCCTTATCGTCACTTACCATCAGGTGAGATGAAGGGCAAGAGCAAGCCTGTCTAAAAAAAAAAAAAAACTGCTCTCACCTGTACCGGCGTATTGCACGTGTACACGCAGTTCTGGTGTACCACCTGGAGGTTCCTCATGAGGTTGGCGGGCCCGTACGCCCAGCCGGTCTTCCAGCCGGTCACCGAGAAGGTCTTGCCGGCCGATCCCACTGTGATGGTGCGCTCCCACATGCCCGGCAAGGTGGCTGTTGAGCGAAACGCGACCTTGGGTGGCTGTTATTAAGAGCTTGTTAGCTAGCTAACCAAGCTTGGTAGTAAGCCGAGTTGGTGACGGCAGCGCAGAATACATTTGTCACTATCCCAAATCTCTCCCGCGGGTGCCGTACTAGGCGACTAACGCCCAAGTTCACCAACACTGTCTGATTATTATTTAACCGCCGGTTTTTAATATTATCGTATGGAAGAACCGTCAAAAACTGTCGGATATTTTTTTAATCCGATTAAAAGATAAGTGCCCGTTTTTGACAGTTCTTCCATACGGCGAAATGTCAAAAACTGACGGTTATTATTTATTAATAGGTTTAACGTTCCTGGAAACTAGTCCTTATGGAACTTTCTTCAATACATTTTCATGTACTTTTCTTAATTTTGAATAAATGAATGAAATTAATGCATGAAATGAATATATGAATTTAATGGATGAAATTAATTTTACTTTAAAATATGGGTGAAACACATTTTAACGCATCTAGGGAGTGCTTGGCGCGAGTCGAATGGTAACAGAGTTCATGACAACTGACGGTTTAGTAATCGCCCGTTTAAGTGTTGGTGAACTCCAGCCTTAGGGTTAAGACAGTCAGTAATGGGCAGCAGCGTTGCTCTTATGCCACCTAGCAATGTAGGTACTGCGATGTCTGTGCCCGATAAATGGCAATAGGCTCGCCACGCTATGACATGGGGCCTAACTTGATTGCTGAAAAGTGGGTGTTTAACTCATCTCTGCCTACTCCTTTGGGGATAAAGGCGTGAATTATGTATGTATAAATTAAAAGGGAGTGGGTGGCTTGATGACGCCTGACCGATATGAATGAAACATGAATGAAGGAAACATACTGCGCCGACCCCAGATGGACTGGGAGCAGGGCAGGGAGAAGAACTTTTTCAATCACATGTTTCAGAAATATATTTCGGGGATATAGGCGTGGTTTATGTATGTATGTATGTTTCAGAAAATAGCAGCAAATACTCGCATTTCCTCCTTACCAATCCTTATATGCTCATTCGGCTCGTACACCATCCACTCGTAGACCTCGTCGCTGAGGCACAGCACGTTATGCCTCTTACACAGGTCCGCTACCAACTCCAGTTCCGTCCGCCCTCGTGAAGATCTTGCCCAGCGGGTTGTGCGGCGTGTTGAGTATGAGCATCTTGGTGCGATGGTTTTGTGATGAACCAAATATTTGTACCCGAGACATGATTTTGTTTATGTTTATGTAGTATATTTACAACATACATACATAATTATTATGATAATTATTATCCGCCATCTAGTATCCATAACACAAGTGCTTAGGCTACTTACTTTGGGCTAGATGATAGGTGTAAATGAAAAAAAAAAAAAAAATATTAAAAATCCTTACCAATCCTGATGTGCTCATTCGGCTCGTACACCATCCACTCGTAGACCTCGTCGCTGAGACACAGCACGTTATGCCTCTTGCACAGGTCCGCCACCAACTCCAGTTCGGCCCTCGTGAAGATCTTGCCCAGCGGGTTGTGCGGCGTGTTGAATATGAGCATCTTGGTGCGATGGTTTTGTGATGAACCAAATATTTGTTCCCGAGACATGATTTTGTTTATGTTTATGTAGTATATTTACAACATACATACATAATTATTATGATAATTATTATCCGCCATCTAGTATCCATAACACAAGTGCTTAGGCTACTTACTTTGGGCTAGATGATAGGTGTAAATGAAAAAAAAAAAAAAAAAATATTAAAAATCCTTACCAATCCTGATGTGCTCATTCGGCTCGTACACCATCCACTCGTAGACCTCGTCGCTGAGACACAGCACGTTATGCCTCTTGCACAGGTCCGCCACCAACTCCAGTTCGGCCCTCGTGAAGATCTTGCCCAGCGGGTTGTGCGGCGTGTTGAGTATGAGCATCTTGGTGCGATGGTTGAAGAGCGACGCCAACTCTTTCTCGTCGAGCACCCAGTCCGCGGAGGTTAGGGTCTCGCCTTTGGGTTGCTGGAACATTATTATTCTCTTCTATACAAGGTGTTTGGTACATGGTATATCAAGCCGGCACCTACCCATGCTTACATAGTCATATAAATACTATGGTGATATCAAAAATTTTAATTTGTAAAAAAAATAAATTGAGTTCTCCATACAAATAGTTCGATCAGAAAAACAACAAAATATTTTTAGAATTTTGAATTTTTACTATTACCATAGTATTTATATGACTATGTTAGCATGGGTAGGTGCCGGCTTGATATACCATGTACCTACCAAACACCTTGTATATAAAAAATGAATTGCTGTGCGTTTGTCTCGCTAAAACTCGAGAACGGCTGGTCCGATTTAGCTGATTTTGGTTTCGAAATGATTGTCTTGGGCCGGACAACGCGGGAAAAAAAAACACTTCTCTAAATACTTCGAAACATTTTTCAAAATTTATAACGTTGAGACTTATTTTTGAAAGAATAGAAGTATAGTTAGCGAAATGTGGGGGTATTAGAGCATGTAAAAAAGTGACATACTGGCTTCAGAGCGATGAACCTGGATTTCCCACCGGCAGACGTTATCATGTAGTCATAGCAGTCGAAGTATGGCTCTATGACTATTACCTCATCCCCTGTGTCCACGTGACCTGGTGAGCAGAACTTGGAATGAATTCATTGGAACCCACTGACCTCTATTATACTTGTATATTAGAGGTCAGTGCATATACCCAAAGAGGGTTGGTGTCAGGCAGGCGGCCGGCTGTAAAACCTAAGCCAAAACCTTGAGCAGTATGGATTGGAATGTTGTCATTCCAATCACTCTCTCCGTTCATCGGTCTCTCGACATGGTCCGTTCCGTCTCTTTTCTATACATTCATTCATCACTAGCACCTTTACGGTGTGATGGATGATATGAATCAAAAGGGAGTGGATGGCTTGATGACGTCTGACCGATATGAATGGAAGAGGAAACATACTGCGCCGACCCCAGATGGACTGGGAGCAGGGCAGGGTGAAGAAGATTAGAGGCCAGTGCATTAACCGATATCGTGCGTTGAAGGAGCTCGATAGTGGAGTGGCTTAGCGCGCTCGGCCTGCGATTGCGTAAACTAAGTAATGTTCGCTAAGGCCGGTTCTTGGATGGATGACCAAACATTGTTTTTTGTTCCTCCGTGTTTCGAAAGGCACGTTAAGCCGTTAGTTCTGCTGCATCTGCATTCGTTAATACCCACTAACTATTACTGTTATGGTCCATTCTCCCTATTATTCTTGCATCCATAGGGCCTGTGTCCCAATGTCCCAGCAGTGGGGACACTAAAGGGCTGGTGAAGAAGAAGAAGGAAAGACAGATAAAGAGCGAAAATGGCGTTTTTTTTACTAAAATGGTTAATAATTCCAAGAAGGCGAAATGTGACTGCTATTAGACCTTTGCCTATTAAGTTCGACTTCCTTTGTCGTGGTAATGTTTTATTATTAATTCTATAAAAAAAAATATTTAGAATAAGACAGAACTTACCTAGAATAGCCGAAAATAGCGCTTCGTAAGCCCCACTGGAGACTAGTATTTCGTTGAACGGATCCAGTTCTCTTCCAATCAAGGGAGAGTATACTTTTGCTAAATTTTGCACCAATCGCGGGTGACCCTGGAAGAAAACAAGAATCTATGAAAATTTCGAATGCTATTTTATCAAGTGCCCTCTATCGGAAAGCTAGCCGAAGTTCGCTGGATTCCGTGACGTAGCCGACAAGCGTATTATTATATCAGGCCCAATGTCTCGCGGCAGACCCAAGAAGCGCTGGCTGGATGTAGTAAGGGCGGACATGGAGGACAATGACCTTACAGCGCAGGAGGCCGAAGATCGGGCAAAGTTGAGTCGGAAAGCGGACCCTGAGGCGCTACTCTGGAAGTTTATTTCGTTCGATCGAGTCGTTGCGTCTTTGTCGCTCTTATTTTAACACGCAGTGGCGTGAGAAAGACGGATAGATGTTCGTTCGTTCGTTCGGAGTTCCAGAGTAGGCCCCCTGGTGCTAGGCCTTGAAAGCGCTAAGACGAAGAAGAAGACATTCTCGAATCGAAATGAAATTATATAGTTTCATCTATGAGTGGAGTTTCAAAGACAATCGTCCGATTGGTTCGGATGTTCGAGATGCATTTCGAATTGACGAAACTTTAAGATTTTCGTGTCGATACCAGAATCTATAATGTATCGCGTGAGACAATGTCCTTATGTTCAAAAGTAGTAGACAGATGTGCAATACTCACAAAGCCCCTAGTGTATTGGTTAAGTAGCGGGTTGGTTCCATTGGCGACATCAGCTAAAGCTTTGGTGACATGCTCTGGTGGGGGGTAGTCTGGGAAACCTTGACCTAAGTTCACTGCTGGCTTGTATTCAGCGGCAAGTTGGATATACTCCACCCTGGAATAAAATGTCTACATTTTTTTATACAGGTAAGTCTTGTGCCCTAACAGTGGTAACATTAAAGGGCTGGTGATAATGAATTATGTACGAGGTGGAGTTGTCAATTGTGTGTCAAGTTTGTCTTAAATGCTCCCTTAATATTGTTTGTTTGTTATTGATTGATCAGGAACTTTTTCTGGAAATTCCAAGAGAAAAGAGGTTTAGAATTCTTATAACTGTTCCTAAATAATTTTTTATCCAATATTGTTAGTGCTCGCTGCTATTAGTTTACTTAACCATATATATACAGTATGGTATGTAATGGCTAGGCAGAGAGAGCGAAGTCAGAGTGTTTACATGTTGTGTAGGGGCATTGTAAACCTACAAACTTGGGTCAGCAGTCCCAAGGGCTGGTCTTGACTTTCCCTTCTGCAATAATATAGGCCCAGCACCCGCACAGTGTAAGCAATGAATGCCAAGGAATGCTATGAATTTTGATCTAACTTAGACAGAACTACATTTAACATACATAATTCCATATTTTTACTTTATAATTTAAACTGGTAATTGATATTTTTTAAATTCGCAATCATTTAGTAATAGTTAAGAATTTATTGATCACATATTTTGCATACATAGTACTTCCTAACCTGGTAATATACATACAGTCAACAGGAAGTGAAACTATACAGAAGTGACAAATGTCTACAATCAATTGTCTACTTTAACGTGTTTGGGATAAAGCACAAGTCATCTTGTTGACTATAAGTCAACATCAATAATGCTTTACAAATTAAATTACTTTAAATGTTCATTACATTCAATGTTGAACATTAATTATTAAACAAACCATTATGGTGATTTTCTTACTGCCGCACTCAGAGACGTCACTTAACTTTAATGAGTATTTAATGTCAAAAATTTTCATTCAAATCTAGACCATAGACCCGGCAAGAATAGCAACTAGTTTTGTCATTTTTTAACATTAAGTACTCATTAACGTTATTTGACGTCTCCGAGTGCGGCAGTTAGAGGTTATCATTGAAGTAGCACAGATCATGTGAAGATTAATGTGACACTCAATAGAACAAAGTTCAGTAGAACATGTCATGAGATTGATTTACAGTACTGCCCTCATAAGACAAAAAGTGTTATAAATGACAACAAAAGTATCTTCTGAACAATTGAATAAAATACAAATCACCTATTTATGTGGGTAAAGGTGATTTAATACCGATGTTTTGCCAATAAAATTAGGTCCACTGTAATGGTCACCCCCTATTGTCATCTATCAGGCACATAAATCTTAGTGATGCTAGGTGGTATAAGAGTATCTCCACAACCCGTTACTCATTGCTTTGTATTCTGGTCTGCAGTCTCCATACAGCATAAATTAAAGATATTTAAGTATTTTACTTATTTGTTGTAAATTCATTCAATACCTCTAAGTGGCTTAGTAGCCCCAAATGTGTAGTTTTTGAGATGTTTTTAAAATAAAATCTGAGCCATGATTTTAAATAAAAATATGATACCTACTAAAGCAATATTTTTGTGGTCTTGGAGTACCTTAATGTTGGAAGGTGTTTAATGAAGTTCAGTGTTTTGGTTACATAGGTTAGTTACAAATGTAAGAATCAAAAACATGTTGTAACCAATACATTAGTTAAAGCGTATTAAATTGTATTACATGTTACATAATGGAAAATAGCAATAAGCTTACCATACACTTTTTTCGCCGGCTCCATAACGAGCAGGTAAATTAAATTTGCTAGCCATCCCCGTCGAGTTTCTGATATCTATTCTATCCGATTTAGCAGGTCGGAAGACTTTCTTGGTAGATCTAACTGCACTCCACACTGCTGGTCTCCAACTAAACATGATAGTTATGTCGCACACACTTTTATTTCAGTAAACACAGAATGTTGCGATACGTAAGTAGCGTAACATTGACAATCAGTACGAACCGCCGAAGCGATAATGCTATCACTATTCAAACGGAATCTTTAATTAGTACCTACCTACGTATTGTTTGAAGAATTCTTATCACTCATAGATTAAAGAAATAGTTAATGAAATGCTTTTATTATTACGTATGGTTGTAAAAAGTTATCTGTGGAGGGAACTTTATCAAAACTCCGTCTCCGACAGAATAAGTTTGTTTGACAGATGAGCCAGTTAACCAGGTGAGATTTGACACTTGACAGACAAAACTGCCAATATGACGTTCGCAACGTTAAGAAACCAAAACATTGTTACCGAATAAAAAGATAAAATATTTTTCATCCCACCATCTCGGAAAAGGTGTTTTTGCTCTTCGATATCTGAGTGCAAAAGCCGTTTTTATCCTCTAGAGGATAAAGTAAATTTGAATTTAGAACATCGTGTGCAATGAGTTTGTGAATTCAAAACATCATTATACCTATTTATTTCTACCTCCATGGTGCCGAAATTATCATGCAACCTATTTTAATTTGTTAAAAACTCTGACTCGGAACCTTCTTGGTGTACTTTTTTTGTAATTTCCTTTGCGCGCGCCATTTTCTTTTCACGTCATAAATTTGTTAAAACCTTGGAGTTCCGTGACGGTCAATCAGCTTGGCGTCAATCTTGCTTTATACATTTTGATCGTCTACAATGCTTGCTCAGCATTTAAAAGTTTTTTAGGTTTGTTTACGATTTGTTTACGCTAGCAACGGAACAAAAATATACAGAAAATCAACGTGCTTGACTCAAGCTGATTGACCGTCTCGGAACTCCATTAGGGACGGTAATTTTTATTAGGTACTTACAGGTGTGTCTGGATAAATTTTGCGAGTGCGGCTGGGTGGATGGGTGGGTGTTGGAAGTGTGTCTGGGTGAATGGGTGTTTTGTGGGTGTATCTAGGTGAATGGGTGTTTTGTGGGTGTGTCTGGGTGAATGGTTGTTTTGTGGGTGTGTCTGAATGGATGGGTGAGTATTGTGGGTGTGACTGGGTGGAAGTTGTGGGTGTCTGAGTGGATGTTGTGGGTGTCTGGGTGATTCGATATTTTGTGGGTGTTTCTGGGTGAATGGGTGTTTTGTGGGTGTTTCTGGATGAATGAGTGTTTTGTGTGTGTTTCTGGCTGAATGGGTGTTTTTTGGGTGTTTCTGGGTAAATGGGTGTTTTGTGGGTGTTTCTGGGTGAATGGGTGTTTTGGGGGTGTTTCTGGGTGAATACGTGTTTTGTGGGTGTTTCTGGGTGAATGGGTGTTTTTGGGTATGTCTGAGTGGATGGGTGTGTATTGCGGGTGTGAATGTTGTGGGTATTTCTGGTGGTTTGGGTTAATGGGAGGGTGTTGTGGAGGTTTCTGGGTGAAAATAGAAACTGTTGTGATTGTATTTTTTTTTGTATTTTGCAATTTCCTCGTTGGGGGGGATGAAAAGTTACGTGTTGCACTCGAGTGCAAAGATTTTTCACCTTGTGCTCTTTTGATTCCCTCGCTATCGCTCAGGATTCTAATTTTTGAATCACTCGCTACGCTCGTGATTCAATTTTAGAATCCTTCGCTAGCTCGGTCATCAAAATTGAGCACGCGGTTAAAAAACAACTTTGCACTCACGTACAACAAATAACTATTTTCTGATAGCAGCGGTTTATTATTGTATTAAAAAATGTTATTTATAATGTAAAGTAATTAAATTTTTGTTATTTCTATTACTTTTGGATAAGCTGCTTTTGGATAAGCAACTTATCCAAAAGAAATAGAAATAACAATATGAACCCGGGAAAGTTGATTTATTATAATTAATTAGAATAATACATAGTAAAGCTCCATTCCTACTGGGTCTTTTTGTTTTTACAGATACAGATTTCTTTGTTTTGTTAAATCGTCATTGCTATGATTTAATTTTAAATTTTAATTAAAACATTATTAATAATTAAGAAGTGGTAAGGTAAGTAATAATTAAGGTACTATCGCTGTTTTACTGACCATTAGGTCAGTAAAACAGCGATAGTACCCGGGCTTACAATATGAAATTGAAAAGTTGGAGAAATTTCAGCAAGTTAAATAACGTCCTTGTTTGTCGTATGTATATGTAGCCGCTCGGATCGGACGCGAGTTTGTGCCCCGCATCAGTAGGCCTATTCCCTAACTTTTTTTGACAGTTGAAAGTGATGATCACCGAACTATTTACTTATCCATTACTACTTTACTATAATGCTATTGTGACACTTGTCCTGTGAACAGCAATGTATTAGTAAATAGTTCGGTGATCATCACTTTCAACTGTCAAAAAAAGTTAGGGAATAGGCCTACAGGGCTGTCATTTTTTTTGAAAACTTACTGACCTGTTTTTTACTCTTTCGAATTTGTGTTGCGACGCGTGTCTGTTTAAAAGTATTTCACCCGTTTGTTCCTAGTTTCCTTACTACTTTACCTTAAAGGTACGTGTTGTGTGGCTACGTCTTCAATAAAAAAAAATACATAGAGTCCGTTGAAAACATTTCAATGTCTTACTTTGTGAAAAAGTTATTATACGAAAGAAGCCACAACATGAAGCTATAATAAAATGCTTTCGATTCATTTTGTTATGGAAGGCCCACAGCCAAACTTAACTAAACAAGTAATCTTCGTGACTTTGGAAGTCTTTGCGAAGTATTATTGCCCCAAGTTGAAAGGAAGACTTGCTAAGTGACACAAGAAGTTCCTAATTGGTCCAAACTTACAGAATTAGGCCCATCGCTCACATAGCGGGTAATCTAAAGTAGTAGGTATATTTGCGCCCGTTTGATGCACTTCCAGCGGAATTAGTTGTACCTACAGGAGTCAAGTATGTTTTAGATGGAGATGTAAAATAAAAATCTGGTAATCCAACGACTTACGTCCGTGTACTTTATATGTGAATGTGGTACAGACAAAGGGGTGACGAAATTATGTGAGACACACACATGTGAACAATTATTAGTGTAACATTAAGCTAAAGCCCCTGCCTCTATTTGACAGTAATTACACAATAATGATAATCAAGTACTGGCGTGACTCTTAAGGAGTATTATGAATACTTAATTGTATTATATTTTTATGGGGATTTTTATAACACGTCTATAGCTGCTGTGTGTGTGGTGGGCTTTAAGTGGGCGGTCTTCAACTATACTGATGTAATCTGAGCAAAGTTTCTTTTGTGTCGTTTAATTAATTAACTGCATATCAAGTCGTAGCCGTAGTATTGTATTGCTAATTCTAGAACTTCTGAAAAAGCTATGCTCATTCATCATCATTCTCCTGCCCTATTACTAGGTTATGTAGGGGTGGCGTATCATTTTCTCCCTTTTTAATGTTATCATCTTGCACAGAATATTTCCATTCGTCCCCATTTATTCTGGGTCACCTTCTTCTTCTTCTTCTTCAACATGAATTCAGTAAAGGGACCTTTAATTCATATCGTCCTGTCCAATCCCCTAGTTATCTGGTGTCAGAGCAGGATGTTTCCTCTTCCATTCATATCCGTCAGACGCCATGCAGACCTCTATTTTTGATACATCACCCATCACACCTGAAAAGTGCTTGTCGTGAAAGAATGTATAAAAGAGTGATAGAGAGGAGAACCATGTCGAGAGACCGATGAACAGACCGCCTGTCTGACACCGACCCCGTTTGAATAATTTTGCTGTTATTGGTGGTTTGGTTTACCTTCTTCACCATTCGGGTGCCCCAGGATGTTTATTAGTTTACACTGGACAACCACATTACCCTCAGTCGACTTTTAGGGGTGAGTTTGGGTTGCCACGTTCTACGTTATTATGTACAAAGGCAAAGAAGTTAGTTAAATATCAAAAAAATATAATATTAATTTTACGTATATGGTTTTTTCCGCTCCCAGACCATCATGGTCACCTTAATAAAATTTTATGCGCGACGCCAACAGTCCCTTTGAGTTCGCAACGAGTTGGTTTATTAGAGGCATGAAGGTACAGAACCATCAACAAAGCTTATACGGGTTGTTTAAATAAGGCTTGCAAAACTGGGAGAGGCTAACTCAAATATGAATGCTATGCGTAAAATCGTGTACTCCCGCTATTTGTTCAGTCAACAACCAGAAACGTCGGCGTGTCTAGGCTTAAAGACTTATAAGCAA
Organism: Cataclysta lemnata; assembly: GCA_963931975.1. Lineage (NCBI taxonomy): Eukaryota > Metazoa > Arthropoda > Insecta > Lepidoptera > Crambidae > Cataclysta > Cataclysta lemnata. The sequence continues at coordinate 3,033,406 of OZ008342.1, forward strand.
ACACTGGTGGTTCCTTCCCATAAAATAATCTTATTTTTTAATTAAAAATGATGGCGAAATCAAATTCGCTCAAAGATCTGTGTGCTTATGCTTGGTGTTTTATGTCCATGCAACGATGAGAAATGTTGACAAGCGATAAGTACGATGGCTGATGAATAGCCATGGAGTCAAATAAATAACGTTACAGAAATAAGGCAGCTGTTACGGCCTCTTTTCAAACATGTTATTATGATTTTTGTTGTTTTAATGAGATGTGTCACATTTGAATGTTTCGTTTGCTATTTTACAACAGTATGAAGAAATAAATAATACGGTTCGGAGCATGTGTAGTTTTTCTCCGGCCAAACGATCCCGCAGCTAATTTTCTATTTAACTAATTATTCCTAAATATTAATACATACATACATAAATCACGCCTATATCCTCGAAGGGGTAGGCAGAGGCGAACTAGCACCCACGTTTGGCCAGTTATGTTAGGTCCCATGTAATAGGTGGCGAGCCTATTGCCATTTATCGGGCACAAAAGTCGCAGTAGCTAGATGGTATAAGAAGAACGCTGCTGCCCATTCCTCATCACTGATTTATCCTTAGTGTCCACGGGAGAGATTTGGGGTGGTGACAATTGTATTCTACTCTGCCGTCACCACACGGCATATAAACACTAAATAATAATGTAATAAATTGAAATGCCCGAAAAGGGTAGCTAAGTTGAGAAGCAACGTTATATCTATAATTGCCGCACTCAGAGACGTCAATTAACGATGATGAGTACTTAATGTCAAAAAAGGACAATTCAAAACTAGTCACTATTCTTGCCGGGTCTATGGTCTAGATTTAATTGAATTTTTTTGACATTAGGTACTCATTAAAGTTATTTGACGTCTCTGAGTGCGGCAGTAAGACCTATGGATATAACTTTGCTGTAGTATGAAAGTATTTGAATTACATCATAATAGGTCCTATAATGTAATGTAGTGTAGCGCCCTGCAAGGCTCTACGGTAGAAAAAAGTAGGTACGAAACGAATTGCAATCGGAGATGCTAGCCCGAAATAAATACTCCAGCGCCCGTAGCACGGGACGTGGACACATCTCTTTCGGGGGAAGGAAATCTTTTCCTCCCGCTCTGGCTCCCACTCAGTCACCGAGACAAAACACTGTCAAGTGGTGGAGAGAGACTTGTCCACGTCCCCGTGCTAGGCCCGCAGTGAATGCTAAAAGGCAAGGCTTGAGGACAAAAACTTGGTAGATCTGTCTTCCTGCCCTTATCTAGCTCTAGGCGGGGTCGGCACAACATGTCTTCTTCTTCCACTCCTTTCGATCCTTCACCAATTTCTCATCCACTCCTCTCGCTATCATGTCCTCCTTTACACAGTCCATCCATCTCTTCTTTAGTCTTCTTCTCCTTTTACGTCCTTCCACGTTCATGCCTAACATTCTTCTGCCAACATAGCTTTCATCTCTTTGCATAACATGACCAAACCATCCAAGTCTATTACTTCCCAGTCTCTCTGTAAAACAACCGATTAAAAGATAACCGCAAACTATTTGATTTTAATTTTAACATTATATAAATGTTAGAAAAATTAGTACAAAGATTTTAGTGGTTAGAAAAAGAATTTCGAAAAATTATGATCTTGAGGCGGGAATCGAACCCGCGTCCGCTGCTATCCGGGCAGGTGCCTGACCCAAGATACAGATCTTGGGTGGCCGAGATCATAATTTTTCGAAATTCTTTTTCTAACCACTAAAATCTTAGATAACCGCAAGTTTTTGACAATTCTTCCATACTTTCAAATGTGAAAAAGAACCGGCTAAATAATAAACGACTGTCTACTTGTTGGCGAACTCCAGCCTGAGGCCCAAGTTCACCAACACATAAACAGGCGATTCTTATTTAACCGTCGGATTTTGACATTTTATCTTAAGGAAGGATTGTCAAAAAATTACGGTTATCTTTTAGTCGGTTGTTTTACGTGTTGGTGAACTTGGGCCTGAGTTTGTATTTTTTGTTATTATAATCACTAGTTAATACGTAACTGAAAACAGGTTTTAATTTAACGCGAGCTCACTTTATTGGAATCCTCTGCGTCTGTGAGGTGCTATCTGCCTTTCCCACCGAGAAATACTGCCTCATTTGCCAACGTCACTGAATTTTTATGACAATTTACGAGTTTTAATTAAGGCCCGCTGATTAGAGTTTTTGACTGGGGCAGTTAGCCTTGTGTAATTGAGGCTGGAGTTCACCCAACACTTGAAACAAGCTACTAAAAGATAACCGTATTTTTGGACAGTTCTTCCATACAATATACCTACATACATATATAAATCACGCCTATATCCCCGAAGGGGTAGGCAGAGGTGAACTAGCACCCACGTTTCGCCAGTTATGTTAGGTCCCATGTAATAGGCGGCGAGCCTATTGCCATTTATCGGGCACAAAAGTCGCAGTAGGTATATAGCTAGGTGGTATAAGAGGAACGCTTCTCAATCCTCATCACTGATTTATCCTTAGTCGCCTTGTACGACACCCACGGGAGAGATTTGGGGTGGTGACATTTGTATTCTACTCTGCCGTCATCACACGGCTTAACAATATTATAATACAATATAAAATGTCAAAAACCAACAGTTAAATAATAATCGCCCGTTTAAGTGTTGGTGAACTCGGGTTTTACTGCCGCACTCAGAGACGTCAAATAACGTTAATGAATACTTCATGTCAAAAAATGACAATTCAAAACTAGTCGCTATTTTTGCCGCGCCTATGGTGACGAATGAGCAGCAGCGTTTCTGGTAACTACAGTCATCACAAAATAATACTGCTGTTATAAAGTTGCTGCCGTGTGGTGCACACCACGCTGTCACAGTGCGGATTGGTGGGTATTATCGACTGCAGATGCAGCCGGGACCAATGTCTAAACGTGCTTCCAAAGCATGGGGGAACTAGAGATAATATTTTTTTGGTCACCCATCCAAAGACCGACCTTAGCTAATATTGCTTAGTTTACACAATCGCAGGCCGAGCGCGTTATGCCACTGCGCTAGCGAGCTCCTCAAATACCAATACGGAATTACGGAAATAATCTTTCTCAGCAAAAACGTCTGGGTAGGCAGGTATATTTCGAACGTTTTTGTAGGACGAATGCGATGATAGAATTTCCGAATACCGACCGAACATAGCCCCGAACATAATGGAACACGTTTCAATGGGAATTCACAGGATATTGGGGGATGTTTGCCGAGAAATAAGTGGTCGGTATTACGTAAAAGAAAAACTGTAAAACATTTTTTTTTCGAGGAGCTGTGGCCGTACAACAAGTATTAGTGCGATCCAAACGCGGGAGACAAAATGGGACGCCGCTGTACTCGGCTTAAAGCGTTGTCTCACTTTGACAATGGGAATTGAGTCGCGTTTAGAACTCTAAACTGGTGGTAAGGCCCCTGGAAGGCGCTGGGATTAGCGCGTTCAACCAAAGACCTTAGTTTAATTAAGCAAAGTTCTAAGTCAGAGTGATTAGTAATGACCCATTGCCCTTTTTGTTCCATCAAGAGGGAGTTTTAAAAATGTATCCAGAATACATGCACCCTTTTATGTCGGAAGAAGAATTCATACATACATTCGGCAGTTTGGCTTTGGTCGAATCGTCAGACCGCTGGCTATCGGCTGGGAGGTCCAGGATTCGAATCCAGTTAGGGGCAAATTTTTAGGTGATGAATAAAAACAGACGACATATTCTGTCGAGTTGTTTATGTTAATGGACAATGGTGGGAGAAAAACGTGACGTAGTATGTATGTAAAATTGTAGCTTAAATAAGGAAATGTCATTTCAAAAATTAAGGTCGCCACGCACCTGAATGCCATAAGATGTTATGTACTGCTATTAAATTAACCTCTTGACATTTCTCTTTACCCTATTTAGGCCAACGGCTAAACCAAGCTTAAACAGGAGCGTCAATTTAAAAGATTACTGCCGCCGATTCATAAATAATATTGTAGGTACCTACAGCCCACGCGACACATCCCACTTTGGTTAATTTGATTCGACGATCGAAAAGAGTAGGTCCCTCGAGTGAGTTATAATGGGAGTACACTTATGAAAGTTATACGGAAACGAATCCAGAAAGTGGGCAGGGTGAAAGCCCTCGCAGGGTAGCGCAGCCTGTGGGGAGCGGTCCGATTTTCGGTTGGTTCGATTATTGGGTAGAGTTGCTAGTACAATTTAATTATTTATACACATACTAGCTGAAGAACGTTGGTTTGTCCTTAATCACCTGGGGGTATAAAAAAAGCCTACGACTTATTTTCAGACCTAGCTTACTCTCTCTTAAACAGCTTCAGAAAACTTCCAAAAATTAGGATTCCAGAAAAATTCGTGGCTGATGCTTACTAAAAGTCGATGATAGGTTCGTATACCTTGCAAAGTAAGTGGCAAAAATTGGGCCAAGCTCCAATCCCTGGGAAGTAGGCTGATTTGAAAGCGTTTATGGCGGTTATTACGGGTTTGATGGAATTCACGGTCCTAATTCCTAATTGCACTTAAGAGATTAAAGTGAAGCTGGAAAAGTGATTGGCACCAATTTTTTAAATATGAAATGGGTATATTATTGATATCAGTCAGGCCCCAGGAGCAAATGGAGAGGGCTATGCTCGGTGTTTCCCTGCGTGATCATTTAAGAAATGACGAGATCCGCAAGAGAACTATGGTTAGGAACTAGTCCGAAGAATTGCGAACCTTAAGTGGCAGTGGGCAGGGCACCCAGCACATTGAGAGGAGGACTGACGGCCATCGGGGCGGAAAGGCCCTCGAATGGCGGCCGAACACTGGGAGAAGCTTCATTGGTAGACAAACGATCTGCTGAAGGTCGCGGGAAGTCGCTGTCTGCGGGCAGCGCAGGACCGATGGGTTTGGAGATCTTTGGGGGACGCATATGCCCAACAATTGGCTGACCAGGGGAAAAGGTGAGGTCTATGGTGGAGCGACTTTATTCAAGAGAAGCTCATTCCCTTACAGCTGGAAGAGGTTTGGGTTATAAGCTCTCACCTGCCGACTCTTTGGAATTGAGCTTAATGACAAATAACTTGGTGCCTATGTATACCAAATACCGACCTCTTGTAACCATGGCAACGGTTCGTATTGTTTTCGCCAAGAAACGGCAAAGCGAGATTGAGTCCTTTGTATTGCGGCAACCATTTCCCATCAGGAAGCTATTTCCAGCGTTTCAACAGAAACGCGCCTAAAAAATCCAACATTTCATGCCAAATAGGTTCTTACGAAGCCCCTTCTGCGTGCACGACGATTTGTAATTACGACGGACATCAAAATATCGACTTACAGATCCTTGGAACCGACAAAATAAATAGGTGCTCAAAGACTACTTATTTGTTACGCTGCTTAACGACAGATATGATATTACTCTGTTTGACCTTTCAATATTATTTCGATGTCTATTAGAAAAATATTACGGAGAAAAGTAAGTGGGTCAGATAATAATTTTCTACATTTTATTACGTTCTGCGGGCGGAGTTCAAACCGTTCTTTTTTCGTATGGATTCTATACTAGTTTTATACAATTATAATGTATTCCATGTTTTTATAAATGTTCTTTACATTTATTTATATATGTACATATGTATATATGTATATTTTTTTTTCTCATTTATTCTCTTACACATTTCATCTAGTTTGACGCAGCTTCGTTCAATGGATCCTGGGCCTAAGGGAATAAGGCAGAAATAAGGATGTAGACAGAGAAGTAAGGAGAGCGGGGCTAGTTTGCCTTTAATGTACTTATGAAGTATAGGCATAATATATAATCGATTTGGCTATTTCACGATTAATACAAATAAGCCCAGAATAACTGGCAGCACACACAGTGTTGCCAGTGATGATGTATGGTATCTATACTCAAGCTACAAGTCACTCAAAGGCAATGAAGCTCGGTGTTCCCCCTGCGTGATCGTATCAGTAATTATGAGACCCGCAAGAGAATAAGATCACCGACATAGCCCGAAGAATTGCTGACTTTAGAGGCAGTGGGGCAGGTGACATTGTGAGGAGGAATGACGGCCGTTGGGGCGGAGATCCTTGAATAGGGGCCGCGCACCGGGAGACACACCGACGAACTGGTAAAAGTCGCGGAAATCGCTCTATGCGATGCACCTTAGGACCGATAGGCTTGGAGATCCTTAGGGGAGGCCTATGCTCAATCGGTAGGCGTCTCCCCGCTAACTGATTGAGTGTTAATTCAACTTTATTTTTATTTATATGCCAACCAGGGAAGCTCTTGGCCTTCATCTCACCTGATCGTTCGTGACGATAAGGGCCGAAGATGGAATCGAGCTTCACCTGGAACCCTCAATCATAGAGCGGCTGGCTATCTAAAAACTTTGTATTCCTTTCGGGGATAAATAAATAGACGTGATTTATGTATGTAATAGTTACCTAATTGTATCGCTGTTGCTCATGGCGAGCGTCGCCTTTATGCGGACGTCGCATCGGAGCCACGACTGGACGTCGTTTATTTCCCTCGTTCATTGCCAATTGTCTCTCTGAATATTCACGCTTGTGGAAATGCGCCGTGCATTTTCTCTGTGGTGTGATATTGCAAGCATTACATTGCTGGCTGTTTAATTGGTTATTGTTCGTCCTGAATTGTTTCGATAGGTGTTTGTTTGCAGTGTATTGATAACGTAGGCGAAGTTGCGAATCGTTAATGAGCGGAAAACCCCCGAGCTATAAGTTCTCTGTATTTCGTCATCGCCCCTACTGCATCTTGTAGAAAGAAAGGTCAGCCGGCCTGTGACAATCGCGAGCATGGTTGGATGACATCTTTACTCACTGTAAATCTAAGCGAAACTATGTACAATCAACAGCGCGTTATGTCATCCACACTATGTCAATCATGTTGAGGGTTTTGTGGCCTAGAATAAAACTTTTGTTTAAATTTTAAACTCGTTTTTTATTTTAAAGAACAACTACAACTTTATTCTAACTGTAAGAGCGAATACGAAAAAAGTACCTAGAAAATTCAATACAAATATTAAAAGCAATTGACTGGAAACAATTTGAGTATTACGTTATTGACAAAATATAAAATAGAGTACCTAGTACCTACCAAATGCGTAGGAAGTTACAATAACATAAATAGGTGCTGAATTGGCTGGAAACAGATGTTATGATAAAATCATTTCAGCTCTACTGACCGTTTTAAGCATAGGAATCCAACTATTTATTATTTTACTGATTGTGGTTCGACTCGTCGTAAGATCGTAAAGGGATTGAATTCCCATCAGATTAATTGACCTAAATATGAAATGTTAGCTCAAATAACTATCCATTAAGCCACTTAAAATCCTTACTCTCTTTAAGATTTGATAATTTAGGTCCAAAATTTGCACGTCTATTTGATTTAGGTAATCTTTGACGGAAGCTGGGACTATTATTTTAATTATATTGTCTGCCTACAGTTACGTATTATCTATTGTTGCGCAAATTGCACAATTCAAAATAATTGTTGCGATCGGACGATGTGTGATATTGTGATAAGTGATTGATTAGTGATATTTTATATCACTACATTCTGATGGTCTATCACTAGATATTATTTCACTTCTAGAAAATAACCTAACAAATGGCTACTTAACCTAATCATTAATCAATGGTGCATAATTCTTACCTTGTATTCTTACCTTGTATGCCCACGAGCACGCAGACGAGTGACAATTGTATTATTCTCTGCCACACAGCAACACTCATAAATTCGCCAACTATTTTTAGTCCTACGTGCTACATATACAGGAGCCGAGAAGCCTATTGCCATCTGACGGCACTTTAATCGCAGTATTGCTAGTTGGTGTATCAGGAATGCAGTTGTCCAAGAAATTCCCTATACATATAACCCTTTGTCGACTTGTATGACACCCGTGGCAGAGATAGTGTATCCCCCGAATACAGAAACGCTAATCAAAGTTTGAGTCTTGCTTAACATTTAAATGTTGTCAAAATTGACGTTTTTCCATACAAATTCTGACAGGTAATGTCCACTTAACTTTTTAAGCAGTCCCCCAAATTTGATTAGCGTTTCTGTATTCGGGGGTATGTGTAGTGTGTAGTGGATAGGTGAAAGTTGTATTAATTCTGCTCTGCCACACTTCACGGCGTATTATTATTAGGGTTACAATTGAATTTTTGATTATCATTACAATGTGTTGGGTTCAATAAAAAAACAAGATTTCCTTAAAAATATATTTATTTCTGTAATGAAATTCAGGCATTGACAACATTGACATAACACGGCTTTCTCTTGATGGGTTTTATCATTCGATTTCCTATGCTTGCCACCGAGCATGGCTAAATTTATTTGAACAATGGAAAAAAGAGTTTGAACAATGTGCCTCGTAGTGCTTTAAGGTTTTTACAATTAATTGTGACATAAAATATTTGGACAAAACAATAGTTTGAAAAAGATATACGACTGATTAACAATTATAGAAGTACTGGTACAAAAGCATGGAGAAATTATGGAAGACAGTTGTCAATGTTTGTTAAGTTAACAAGGTAGTTTTTTTTTGGCTAGTTCTCCTTAAATTGCTTGTACAAAAGTTGCTTAAACACTTAAAATTAACTAAAATACTACTTACAATACAAAATTAAAATAATAATCTTAATGAAGTACAAATACTTCTACCATAAGAACCCCATTGACTTCTCTAAACAAGAGACGTTAACAAACAATTTCTATCAACTTTATCGAAATACATATTTTAGAACTGCCAATGGGGAATTTGAAGTCATGGTGGGGAGAGAATAGAATTTTTTCGGCCAAACAGATGAGACGATGAATATGGAGTAAATGAAAGGGTTGATGACAATGAAACTGTAGTAGTTGATAGACAAAAACAATTTGAAAATGTCTGACGAAAAAATGTAAAAATATTGCTAAAAATATATTACAGATTAAAAGTTAAATATTTCAAGAGTTCGTTGCTTGCTTTTACCACGAACCGAATTCGGCAGATCTTAAAAACCAAAAGTAACATTTTACGCAATACATCAATCAATCAATAAATCGGATACAAATTAGGTAAAATATGACTGTGATATGGATAATTCTTACACCAGTCTTTTGATGACCTAAACTAAACTTTATTACAATGATGTTGAAAAGTAGAATTTGCATATCTCTAATCAGGTTGACCGATGAGAAGAAGGCTAGAAATTAGTTTCTTGGCCGAGGGCGGTTGGGCTGCGCCTCCTGAAACTCCTTGCTTGGTCTATTTGATTTATGAGCCTGCAAAGGAATAAACACAATTGATCAGAAATGGATCATAACAGGAAGAGGTTAAAATAGTAAGTATATTATTGTAATTTTCGGTTTTATACTGGGTGTAACAGAGAGGTGTAGTCATATTTAAAGGGATTATTTTATTCAGACCATCAAACTGAACAACTTTCGCTAAGGGACCAAAATTGAAATCTCAGAATAAAAAATCACTTCCCCATACTAAACAGAGAACCAGCTGACATCAGTTTGTATGGGGGAGTGTTTATTTTTTCTGAGATTTCGATTTGTCCCTTAGCAAAAGTTGTTCAGTTTGATGGCCGGAATAACCCCTTCAAATATAACTACACATCTCTGTTACACCTTGTATAAAATGGAATTAAAATTTTTCTATTTAGTGAAAAAAATATTAGGTTCAAAATTGCCTGTAATAGACAATTAAATATATTTTATATATAACGTTAACACATACAACTCTAATACATGCTAATTGCATAAATAGTCGCCTAGCCGCCATTCAAAATTGCGTCACTGGCACCCAACATTTTAATCAATAACTTTAACACATACAACGCTAAGCATGCAATATTGCATATATGGTAGCCATGCTGCCATGCAATATTGCGTAACTGGCACAAAATATGTTAAGATTCTAATCTACGAGTATATATTAATTTACTAACCGGCCTCAAATCCTGTTCTTCTTCTGGAGGGGGTGGTGTCGTGGTGGGTATGTCACAATCCTCTGTGGGTGGTACGACACACCTCAGGGACCGCCTATCGAATACCAGCATGGCGGGGCACCGTTGCAGACGAGGGTAGCCACCCTGGCACTGCCAGTATCTGTTGCAGGACTTGCCGAGAGGTACGTTTCCGTTGGGGTCCTCATTGCACAGAGCTGGGAGAGAAAAAAAAAGGTGATTTAATTTCTGTATCAAGTTACCAAAGAGGGTTGGTGTTGCTCGAAGAAGGTTGGTGTCAGGTAGGTATGTCGAAGAGCTTGCTAGCGCACTGGCATAGCGCGCTTGGACTGCGATTGCGTAAACTGTGCAATGTTCGCCAAGGCCGGTCATTGGATGCGTGACCAAAATTTATGATCTCAAGTTGGTCCCGGCTTCATCGGCAGTCGTTAATATCCACCAACCCGCACTTGCACAGTGTGGTACCTATATGGCCCAATTTCCCTTAGATTCTTCCATCCACAGGGAAGGCCCGTGCCCCAATAGTGGGACCATTATAGGGCTGGTGATTATGATGATGACCTTTCCGGTGAGATGAAATTTATGAATCAAGAGAAAGCGGATAGCTTGCAGACGTCTGACCGAATTTAATGGAAGAGGAAACATACTGTAAGTGGCGCCAATCCCAGAAGGGCATGATGATGTATTAGTGTATCTATTATATCCTCTTATAGCATGGCCGAACGGTTAGTCTAACCGTTCGACCAAGCTGTCATGCGGTTCTACGGTAATTAACATTTAAATGCTCTTATAACTAATTTGTTGTGTAATTTTTATATTTTTTAAAAATAATAATTGATCATTAGCAAACCGCAAAATGTCGATTTGACTTGTTACTTGTATCATAATTATTATTTTAGCCAAAGGTCACGTTTCATAATAGGATTTAGAATGTCTAGGCGTTAAAGTAATTATGATTGAGCGAGTTGTTCTTTTTTCACAGTTGAATGTATCAGGGGGGACACGAAGACTAACCGAGCTATCAATTTCGGTTGTCATATTGCGTAAATGAAAACAAATAAGAGTAATATAGTTAGGCCCAACTATTGAAACACACGGGAAATGGGATCAGGCAGACTGTTGTTTGTATTTTGTTTAATGTAAAATTTACTTCGTAGGAAACGATTTAATGGAATTTCATATATTATAAACATACTACTTTTGTGCCCGATAAATGGCAATAGGCTCGCCACCATGTTATTACATTGGACCTAGCACCTAGACATAGTTGGCAAATCGTGGGTGCTAGTGCACCTCTGCCTGCCCCTTCGAGGATATAGGCGTGATTTATGTATGTATGTATGTATAAACATACGTGCATTAATTACGCCTTTCTCCCTTAAAGGGGTTGGTAGGCTGCGTTTTGCCAGCTTATTTCAGGTCCCATGCAAAGAGGCGTGCCTATTGCCATTGAGCGGGAACTTTCATCACAGTAATTTGCTAGATGCTGTACCAGGAACGCTGCTGCCTCATTATTTATAAGGCTGGGGTGGTGACCAATAGGCATGATGACTAATTTTGAAAAACTACACCATGTTTTTCTTGCGTGTCTACTTTATCCAAAATAAATTATATTTTTGTAAAAACTTTTGATTTTGATAGAAAAAAACATGTTTTGAATTATGCAATTTAAAATTTCCGCCAAAACGCCAAAATAGCAATGGCGTCTATGTGACGTCACTATACCGTAAAAAGGCCAGTTTCTATAGTAAACTAGTGAATTTGATTGGCTAATAAAATGTCAAAATGGAGATAACTGTATAATGGCGTCACGCGGCGTTTTAGAAAATATGGCGGATTGCTAAGTTTTGCACTTTTATTTTTATAAAATAAATATCAATCACAAGTATAATCTGATAACAAGTGACGATTAACGAATCTCCTTATCCTAAATTATTATTATAAATCATTATATCAGTGATTCTTTGTTAGTGTCATCATCCCTATTGTATTCTTCTCTATCGTCACCACACGCTCAATTTAATGTGGGCAAGCCTATTGCCATTCAAGGGGAACTTTAATCGCAGTAATCTGAGAGAGGCAGGGGTAGTGACATTTGTATTCATCAGTCTCTCCGTCTTGGAATTTTACGACGGAAAAATCTAGACACGACTTGACTCAGCCCTTTCGGTTTTTTGCCCAAATATATTATTATATATTAAATTAATACATGAACTTCTAACTTGAAAATAATAAGTATTGTTAAGAAAATCAAATCAGAAACCTGTTTTTTGGAGGATAATTACTAATTCATTATAACGTATTTGTAAAAATTCGTCGGTACTTAAGATGAGTATATGACTGTTCATTGGTTCATGTACAAGCCTAACCTAAACAGTCTACTAACTCATGTCGGTAAATAGAAAGATTTACAAGAATATAAGATATTTTTGCACGCTCAAACTTTCATTGCTCTCGTGTTTTACATACATTACCAGCTGTACATTCGGTATTGTATAGAATACCCAGGGAAAGTATGAAATAAATAATATTTCATACATTACCTACACGTTTTAGGCATTCTATACATTACCTAGGTATTGTATAGAATACCAGGTTATACACATTGCCGGTGACATATACATTGGCTGCAAAAAGAGATTGCCGGCTTGATTTACCAGGGACTGGTTGACCTTGATCCATCGATCTAGATACAAGATCGATGCTGACAAATAGTATTTAATTACGATCTTCAGCCACATTAGTTTCCAAGTCATTTAAAAAATCGCATTTGCACTAAGCAATCCGGTGTGATGTTTCAATTGAAGGCTATCCTCTTAAGGTACACAGTTTAACTGCAGCACTCAGAGACGTCAATGAACTTTAATGAGTACTTAAATTTCAATCAAACTGGGTACCGCTATAAGTATCAATATTTTTTTATTTGATTGAGTTAAACAATTGTTTAAGAGTAGTTTTAAATATTTTGGTATGGTCTTTGATATCAACATCAATTAAGAAGAAACTTCAAGATTCGCATCTTTTATTATGATCATTAATTACTCAGTTCAACTTTTTGATTTTGCAACGTCACCAACGAATCTTGATTTTAAAGCAGTTTCAGTCGCGATTCTTTAAGATCTCTATCTGGATTTAAAATTACATGAAAGTCATGCAACCGTCCATATCAGACGCGATCGTAATTGACTGCTTGCCAGCTCTGACGATAAGGAGAGCATCAATGCTCATTGCGTTTCCATCTGTCAACGACCAGCGGAGCCGATTAACTGGTACAATAACTCCCTAATTAATCACTCTTACATAATAATGCAGATTAACACGCTCAGTTACGTTATTATACGCCTTATTACACTGGCGATTAGGGTGAAAGCTGCACGATGATTGATTAGTGAAACGTCAATTTTGCTGATCGATTATCGGTGGACGTTTAGCATTCATAGACTTGAATGGAGGAGATCGTTAGTGTAATTGAGCTGGTTGCAAAAGTTTTTTTTTGTGCAAAAGGAGGTCTAGATTCTAATTGAAAACACGTTTGCTGCAAAGGACTGTGATACTTAGGTCTGATTCAGGAAGCTACATAATTATGCTGCCATCGATTTATGAAAACGAAAGTAACTATACATTATTTTGTTGTCAGTTTTGTAAGTGAGATGATAATGATAAATTCCATTGACACGAAATAAAAGAAAAAGTGTTGTATTTAAGTGGTCACCAAATTAACTTAACCTAACCTACGAAAACACCCAAAAAGCGCATCAAATATACTACTTTAAGCGCACCAAATCGCTGCACATTTAGTAATAATTTGGTGTGCAGTTCAGTTAACTTTGATGAAGCACAATATTATTTGCCAAAAAAAAACGAGTATTCTAGGGTAATAATTTGGATAAGCAAAAAGGTTCAAAATTTTTGATGAGCACAATATTAATTGCCAAAGAAAAAAAGAGTATTCCAGGCTAATAATTTGGAACAGCAATAAGGTTCAAAATACTCACGATGCTTCTGGCAGCCGTCGACGTTCTCCGGCCAATCGCAGGAGTGCGCGTTCTCGTTGTAGAGCAGGCCGCCGATGCAGAGCTGCTCGGTGGCGGTGCCGTTCCAGCAAGTCCAGTACCTGGTGCATGAGGTCTCGTGGCCGAAGATGCCGTACAGCCAGTCGCAGTGCTCGGTGCCGAGGGGGGGATCTGTGAAGACCCGGGCATGGTAAGGGTCGGGTAAAACGACGTGGCAAGCAGAAGCTCGCTAGCGCAGTGCCATAGCGCGCTTGGCCTGCGATTGCGTAAACTAAGCAACGTTCGCTAAGGCCAGTCATTGGATGGGTGACCAAAAATTTATTATCTCTAGTTCCTCTGTGCTTCGGAGGGCACGTTAAGCCGTTGGTCCCGGCTGCACCTGCAGTCTTTAATACCCACCAACTCGCACTGGGCCAGTGCGGTGGGTTATGGCCCAATCTCCCTGTATATTCTTCCATCCATAGGGAAGGCCGTGCCCCAGCAGTGGGGACATTAAAGGGCTGGTAATGAAGATGATGGTGAAGCAGAAGCTAGTAAAAGAAACCTTGAATACACGGGGATTAATAAATAATAATAAATCAATATTTTTACACTCACACCTATCATCTAGCCCAAAGTAAGTAGCCTAAGCACTTGTGTTATGGATTCTAGATGACGGACATATTTTTAATATAATTATGTATAAAATACATAAACATATACACAACCATGACTCGGAAACAAACATATGTGGTCATCACAAGGTTTGCCCCTATACCAGGATTCGAACCCGGGCCGGGCCTCTTGGCCAATACCCAGCAATCTGAGCATTCGACCAAGGCGGCCGTCAAATTAAGTATTAAGAGGTAATTTTCGTCCAACCCTGCAGCCAAATTATTAGGAGTCAGCATGTGTCTAATTTCTTCTTCATCCATACCCTTCTATTTGCTGCTCACTTAATTATTTTTCATACCCTCATCACACAATTCATGCATCGCTTTATCCCGTTCTTGGTCCTCAACCTCTATATTAGACACCCTTCATGCCCGTATCACGCTATCCTTATTTCCGTTACCAACGCTGCTTTCATGGCAATAGGGAGCGAACCTATTGCCATTAATGGTAGTACGGGCACGTTAATGGAAGTATAGTGCTATGTAGTATAAGAGGACCGCTACTGCCCATTCCTCATCACTGATTTACCCTTAGTCGCCTTGTACGACACCTCATCACTGTGACAGACCCTTAGTCGCCTTGTCCGACACCCACGGAAGAAATGGGGGGTGGTGACAAGTGTATTCTGCTCTGCCCTCATCACACTGCACATCCTCCTTAGATCGACGTGGCCTGCCAGCCAGATATTTCTCAAAACTTGGAGTTAAGACCACTTACTGATTTGCACTTTGGGGTATTCGCAGTAGTTGGACCGCCAGGGGTAGTCGCACCCCTCGGTGACTCCTCGGTGCTTGCCGGCGAAGACCAGACCATTAGGGCAGTCGTACTGTACCGACTGCCCGTTGTCGCATTCCCAGTATTTGTCGCAGTACTTCTCATCACCGACCACTCTGGACTTTGTTTTGCACGGGTCTTCGATTTGTGCGCAGGAGGTGAGAGCCACGCAGGCTAGGAAGGCTGAAAGAAAGGAAAATATTGTTTAGTATTTCCATAGGAGGAGCTCGCTAGCGCAGTGGCACAGCGCGCTTGGAATGCGATTGCGTAAACTAAGCAATGTCGCTAAGGCCGATCATTGGATGGGTGACCAAAAATTTATTATCTCGAGTTCCTCCGTGGTTCGGAAGGCACGTTAAGCTGGTGGTCCCGGCTGCATCTGCAGTCGTTAATACCCACCAACCCGCACTGGGCCAGCGTGGTGGGTTATGGCCCAATCTCCCTATATTCTTCCATCCATAGTGAAGACCCGTGCCCCAGCAGTGGGGATATTAAAGGGCTGGTGATGATGATGATGATGATTTCCATAGAATATATAATAATATATTGCATACAGAGGAGTTGTTGAGGTTAGAGTGCAAAGTCTGCGATTGCGTAAACTAAGCAATAACGGTCATTGCATCTATGGGTGACCAAAAATATATTATTAATTTGGAGTTCCTTCGTGCTTCGGAAGGAACGTTAAGCCCGGTTGTATCTGCGTCCCTAATCAGCGCACTGGGCCAGCGTGGTGGGTAAGAGAACATTCTCCAATGCTCTCCCATCCATATGGAAGGCATGTGCTCCAGAAGTGAGGACATTTAAGACCTGGTGATAATATTTTATCACATAGCTAGTAAGCGGAACAGTCTACGCTATTCACTCTAATGATCATAAAGCACATTATACTCGACTCGCAGATCAAAACAGCACTTCACCTTTTAAACGGTTTTCGGTTTCATGTTTCGGCAAAAGGTTCCCAGATACGAGACAACTTGGTAGCAATTATCCTAATCTTAAATATTTTTCGCAGACCGTTCTCACGCGCCAGCGGTCTCTTTGTCAGTGTCCTTTCAATGACATTGACACAATGTCCTTCTACGCTCCCGGATGTTCTGTGCAAAGAGAATCGTGATCATGCTCACTATACACTCTCAAAAGTGAATAACACAAAATTTTGAAGTTTCAGACTTCATTGAAAGGATGGCCCTAAAATATATTTTATTTTAGAGCCTTCCTTCCTTGACGTAAACTTAACCGACCCCAATCAATTTAGAAGAAGGGCCAAAGAACAGACAAAGAAGATTATTGTAAAAATTCTCCAATCTATTCGGTAACTTAAAGCCCCTAGTCATTTCAATGCCAGACAACCGATCGGCAAGAAGCAGTTTTCATTCGAACATTTATTTACAGAACACTCTAAAAAATACAAGTGCCAATGTTATTCATCCAACAACAACTTTTTAATAAAGTTTCAAATAAATTAAACAAGTAAATAAACCAAAATGCACACACTAGATAAACATAGCTCAAAATCGTTTATTTTTTCAGAAAGGTCTAAAACGTTTTATTCGATTGAGGTATCAGGCGGAGCGGTTTTGAACGACTTACTATCTGCATCTACATTTTATTGACAGTGATGTCAACTATATCGCTTTGGAGTTTTCAGAGCAGTTCCTAATACCCGATTAAGAGCTCGATCTTCGATTATTATGAGTTCCACTATCCATGATCTAGGTGTGCGAAATATTCCACGATTTTAGAAGTTATTCTTAGATTTTTATTTGAACACTATTAAAAGTTTGAAAAGTTATTACAAACAAAAAGAGGCCTCTTATTCTTTGTCCTAATTGAGTGGTAAACATCTAAACAGTTCGAATTTGAGCGTTTCAATTCTATTGTTTCGCTTCAATTGTGTTCCCGATTCAAAGTTCGGCAACATTCATTTATTTCATTACAACGAGCGTTCTTTGCATCGTTAAAATTTGCATCTTATCACACTAACTTTAAGGCTTTAAATTTTTACGACCGGGGAAACCATTTTGTTGTGTTAACAATTATCGCATTAATGTGAGAACACGTACCTATATTTAATGACTGCATGCAAATGAAGGTGGGTGGCGAGCGTTTGTCGTATTACAATTTAAATTGGTATTCTATTTCTGCCAAGGAAAAATATAAACTACTTATCTGTTTTTTCATAAAAGTAATTGTGTATTGAATTGTAATCTGTGCTCTTGACCTATTAAAATCTAATATTTTCATAGACGATGATTCATTGGCGTGAATTATGTATGTATGTATGTACGATGTACTAATAATTGAAAATGTAAATTTAAAATCACTTATATAATTAAGTAATAACATAATTATGTGCTAGTTAGTGTTAATTTGGTTGTAATAAAACATAATGCTAATAAACATTATGCTTATACATAGTTTGAAATATTATTATGTATTTATATACAATCAAACTATAATGTCTAGAGATTCATAACTAAGTTTTATAAAATTTACTAAAATATTTTCTATTCCAACACACAATGTACCTCTTGCTTTACTGTTATAGAATTTTAGAATGTGAAAAGTTTCACGTAAGCTAGCTGAACATAGAGGTGTACGACCCTTTTACGTATCAAGTTTAGGTATGAGTGAAGCACATTACGGTTTATAAGCTCGTAACTCCGCGAAATGAAAATGTATCCCAAGATGACTGTCCCGTTAAATCTGGGATCCGAATGCAAAAATCCACTAGATACACGAATAATCTCTTTAGCGTGGAATTTAATTTAAGTGTAAACGACGAGACTGTGTAAAAAAGTTCCAAATTTTATCAGATTCAGATTTAGTTTTACAGTAAAACTATTCAAAAATTGTGACTCTTCAAGCGTTCTCAAGTGATGGGATGTAAAAAGACAATGATTTAAGTTGTTTAAATAAATAAGAGCATGATAAGATTTTAACACAAGGCTGTTAATTTTTTCCAAAAATATCCTGTACCCGTAGCTAGACAACACGTCTAAAAATTATTTTTCATAATATGATGGAAACTCATATAATCCTGGGGGCATAAACAAGTGGCAAACGGCACAACGTTTCTATCGAACAAATGACAATTTTTGCCTTGTAGTGCGTTTCATCTTATAGTTCCTATGCCGTGATGATGGCTGCCCTGTCTGTCAACAACATCAACCCGTAAGTCATAGTTGCAGGTTGCATCTTTGAGAAAATGATGTTAATACATAGAAAAGTGATGAAAGATTAATTGTGTTAAAAACTAAGGTGTTTTGTGATCGTGAAAAATGTAAGGTGGTGCCGCATAATCCATATTAGTGTGTACAAGTTCGGATTGCCGCCATTGAATTGGGTTACCAGTATCAGTTTTATTAAGTGTTTGATTAATAATTAAAATATATTTATTTCAGTTTTTTATCTGTAAATAAATAGTACTGATGTAGACATGTTAGATGAACACAATTATTGTTAATGATAATAAATATAATATTTTATTATAATTTAACCTTTTTTTACTTAATGAGTCTATCCTTCTTACGTCAGTACTTTTTATTTGTATCTATCTAATTTCTTTCATACTAATAATGCCATTAACTAACTGTTCTTGTAAATTTTGACGAGCTTTGGCTTATAACTTTCATAAAAAAACTAATATGTAACTACTACTTAGTACCGCGAGTAGTTATAAGTAACTTAATAAGATAGATGCATAATTAATTATATAGTTAATTGAAAGAAGATGTAATGACAAGGATTGAGAAAGGGATGCTCGCATGGTTTGGTCACGTCGAAAGAATGGATGAAAGGCGAATGACAAAAAGGATTTACATGGCGAAAGTGAATGGAGAAATGGGAAGGGGAAGGCCTAGGCGGATCTTTCATAATCAAATTGAAAGTCTTTTGAAAAAGGGCCAGGTCAAGAGTACCCGAAACCGACGGGCATGCATGAAGAGATTGATGAGATTGGATGAAGCGAAAGAAGTATGTAAGGATCGTAGCAAGTGGAAGGAAGTGATCTCTGCCTACCCCTGTGGGAGAAGGGTGTGACGTATGTATGTATGTTAATTGAAAAAAATCTCCCTGAATTAAAGGTAAGACAATAAAGTTGACATGGTATCATTTTCTTGCAATACTA
Organism: Cataclysta lemnata; assembly: GCA_963931975.1. NCBI lineage: Eukaryota > Metazoa > Arthropoda > Insecta > Lepidoptera > Crambidae > Cataclysta > Cataclysta lemnata. The sequence goes on from OZ008342.1 coordinate 3,052,960, forward strand.
CCACCATGACGACATAGGAACTAAAGGATGAAACGCACTCTACATTTGACATGACAGTTGCCATAATGTTTTCTCTTGTAGGCTACTCTCCTACACTCTGTAATACTTCAGTTTCAACATTTGTAATAGATGCGTTCGTAATGGCTAGAACGGCCACAAGTCAAGAGGGGCTGTAACTGTGAGATATATCGAAACGATATTATGCGTAAAAACACACTCCTTAATGAAAATGTGTGGTTAGATCTGTCAATGTCAAATAAACGTTTGCTGGAGCAAACTTGCGAAATCGTAAACGCTTTCACTGGTGGCTGCAGAGCGTGTTTATTTTACAGGGAACGTTAAGTAGGCTTTATTAGTTTGGACATGTTTATTTTAAAGGGATTTCTCGGCTTTATTAGTCTGGAAACTCTTACTTGTACGTAAGTGGGGGAGTAGTGAGGTTTAATGATTATATTAGTTTTTTCTTCTTCGTGTTCTGTTCCCAGTTTATCGAGGGTCGGTGCAGTATGTTTCCTCTTCCATTTATATCGGTCAGACGCCATCACGCCATCCACTCCCTTTTGATTCATATCATCCATGTCTCTTATTTTTTAAACCCTTCCGACGAGTGAGTCAAACACACAAACTTTCAAGAACCCACAAGTTATGATGGCCAGTCATATAACCACCTTCTCTGCTTGGAAGAAAGATTAATACCTAATACCTAAGAAAAAATATTCATTATTAACGTATTTAATCATAAACATACATGAACATAATGTAATTGTGTAGTGATTACCGCTTTTCACTCCAGTACACTGACACAATTTGTCCACACATGCAATGTTAGTTTATGCAAATATTTGTTTGAGTCTATTGCTTAACTTAAGCGGTTTGCGCGTGCTTGTCTATTGTTTCAGAAACAGTAGCACCAGCGATGGCGTTAGTTTTATGAATTATACATCAGTCTGCTTCTGCTGTGGGTTTCTGTGGAATATTAAGTGATTCTCAATCACTGTCTATCTTTAGCCGCCTACGGTTTGGTACGTTCGCTTAACACTTTACAAATGGTATAGAGGTACTGGTTTCTTGGGTTTATCCCACTATTTCCATTGCGTTTACGCATGCCAAGGCACAGGAACTCCAAGTACTGTTTACTTTTTTTTATTTTTTTTTATTTTTACACCCACACCTATCATCTACCCTAAACTAAGTAGCTTAAGCACTTGTGTTATGGATACTAGATGACGGACATATTTTTAATATAATTATGTATATAAATGTTGAAAATATACTACATAAACATATACACAACCATGACTCGGAAACAAACATTTGTGGTCATCACAAAGTTTGCTCCTACCAGGATTCGAACCCGGAACCTCTTGGCCAATACCCAGCAATCTGAGCATTCGACCAAGGCGGCCGTCAAAATTCGACCAAGGTATAAATCTGTTGGCGTAATAATAATGTTAACAGCATTATTGAGTTCCGACAATTTGTGATAAGGTGGCCAACCCCTCTGTGGTTGAGGGTTCCGGGTGAAGCTGGATTCCATCTTCGGAACTTATCATCACGTGTGATAAAGGGTGATAAAGGAAAGAGCTTCCCTGTGAAGCATAAACAAATACTTCTTCTTTAGAGAAAATTGTTTGGTATATCCTTATCGTCTCACCTCAATCAATATCAATATCCTCATAGCCGCGTGGCGTCACCACCAAAGCAGAAAACAATTGTCACCACCGCCAATCTCACACACGAGTGTCCTACAAGGCGATTAAAGTTAAAAACAGCGATGAGTAATGGGCAGCAGCGTTCCTCTTATACCACATAGAAATGTGCTGCAATTTACGTACTCGTTAGATGGCATTTGGGACCCAACATAATTGGCGATGCGTGGGTGTTACACAATACACCTCTGCCTACCCCTTCTGGGAAAAATAGGCGTGATTTGTTTATGTATCCTCATCGCCTATTCCGTCTTTATCTCACTTCTTAATAATGCTATGTATAGAGTCCTAAAATAGCACTAACAGACCTGAATTTGAGATCATATTTGCTTAGACACAGATCGGATGGGACGTCAACAAACATTAGTTTACGTTTAATGAAGGCAGCTGGGTTCGATGAATAACAAATTATGTTAATGTCCCAAAATATAGTCAACCAAATGGATTTTCATATAATTTCAGTCTATGACGTAGGTAAATCGTTTCACTTAAGCGCCATGCAAAGGTCAGGCCTTACAAAGTGGATTACATTATCAGAAATTTGTCTTGTTATTACTCACTTAAGTTGATATGAGTTGACAAGCTCATAGGAAACCTCCATTTTGAATTAAGTGGGAAAATGGCAGATGATTTCCAGTTCGCTATTTTTAAAGAAGCCAAAGCTTTTTATAGATGACGGAGTCTTATTTTGGCTCGGTTTACGTCAAAGCTGGATTATGATAATTATTTAAAGACCGCGTTTTTCTATTTTTTAGTTCTAACATTCTGGATTCGACTGTTAAAGAGCTAAAACACACAAACAAACCCCACGCTTCTCCCACAATGGTAGGAAGAGATCACTTTTTTCCACTTGCTACAATCCTTAATAATGTTCCAAAAAATAACAACTTATCAGTCGGAGTGTGAGTGGATACATACTTACATACAACACGCCTTTTGTCCACCAGACAGAGATCACTTCTATCCACTTTCTACGATCCTTATTTCTTTTACTTCATCCAATATCATTAATGCCCTCATGCATGCCTGTCGGTTACGGGTACTTTTGACCAGGGCGGCACTTTTTTTAAAATTTTCTCTATGTTTTTTTTTAATATTTATCATTAGCTAGAAATGTAAGTTAGTAATGTATCAGGCAAAGTTTTGGTTCTGAGTTTCTGAGAACCATCTCAGAAACTCAGAACCAAAACTTTTCGAACTAAATACAAACATACCAGAGGAAGCCATAACAACAAGAGATCGATCGATGAAGAAACAATTATACCTCCCTGGGCAATAAAATGAATTCGTCTCAAAGAAAACAAACGATAAAATTAGTGGTTTTCAGACCTTTCTATTGGATTCCTTTTGTATTTATTGGCTTCGGTTGGAACGCAATATAATTTTCTTTCTTGAGCACATCCCTTGGTGGAAAACTGAACGCGCCACAGATTTCAGACGTTTATTTTGCTCGCATTAAGGAAATTGTACAATTATTATTAACCTGCCGCGTGGTGACGGCCGAGTAGAATACAATTCTCACCATTCAGTCACCACCCCAAATCTCTCCCGTGGGTGTCGTACAAGGCGACTAAGGATAAATCAATGATGAGGAATGGGCAGCAGCGTTCCTTTTATACCACCTACCAATAGTAATGCACTGCGACTTTTGTGCCCGATAAATGGCAATAGGCTCGCCCCCTATTACATGGGACCTAACATAATTGGCGAAACGTGGGTGCTAGTTTACCTCTGCCTACCCTTTCGGGGATATAGGCGTGATTTATGTATGTATGTATGTATTATTAACCTGCCTTGCCGCGTGGTGACGGCAGAATAGAATACAATTGTCACCACCCCAAATTGTTCCCAAGGCGACTAAGGATAAATCCGAATATGATTAGGAATGGGCAGCAGCGGTCCTCGTATACCACCTAGGCTAGCAATGTACTGCGACTTTTGTTCCCGATAAATGGCAATAGGCTCGCCGCCTATTACATGGGACTTGACAAACTGTTACTTTGAGTACTGCGACTTTTGTCCCCGATAAATGGCAATAGGCTCGCCAGCTATATACATATGTATGATAAACTGTTTGCGACACACACAATGATATGCTGGTGAGGGACCCCAATTTTTACATTATTCCATTTGAAGGTCAAAGTAACACCAATCAAAGAATTCGAGATATACCCCGAGTTCAGGCCTAACTAGAGGTCCTTTTGAATCGACGCAAGCAAAATGAAGTTATAAGGAGTCGGTTCTAGTGCGACTCGCAGGTGAATTGAGAAAGAGGAACTTAGGTACAGCATATTTTCTGTATAATTTAGGACAAATAAAATTAAGGAGACTGGTGGTGGCAGTGACAATGAAGGTGAAAGGAAGCCGTAGCTTGATATGGACGAGTTATAAGAAGGGATGAAATTAATGTGACTAAAAAGTTTTAGTTAGTCGACGTAGATGGATTCTGTGATAAGTGACGGTAGAGAGTGGAGAAAGAAATATAAGACATACGCCGATCCCAAATAGGATGGTATAAGGGCAGGGTGATGATGCTCCCATATACTAAAAATAAAATAAATTAACTGGTTCTAATGGGTGTTTTCAACAACGACTATTAACAGCGAGGGTCTCCTAACATTTTTGAACGTAACGCCCGTAAAATAATTCATATTTGCGGCAAATCAAAATTAGGAAACAAAGTGTTGTCAGACCACTGAACCGCATCGAATGAGGCGGCTGCGTCAAGCGCTCTGGTGTAATTAATAAAGAAATGAATAAAATGTCGTAATCACTGAGAAATCCCGCTACGGAACTACATTATATTATTATTATGTCAATCAAATGAGCTAATTGGGATCTCTCGGAGCTTGTCTTTGCCGAACGGCAAAAGGTTGTTGTTCGGCTAATATTTAAAGTGGGATCTGTGTGAAGTGATATAGAGCGCTGACTGGACTGGACTAGACTGGACTGAAAGGGAGTTACGCCGCATCAGTCTTCAGTGTCAGTTTTCCAACCTGGACTTGTGTTGGCTACGGCATTAAAAAAATAATTGAACTTAATTAGACCCCTTAACTTGCAGCCAAACTCACCAATTTTCTTCAGTTTATATGCATTTTATTGTTTATTATTCTACGGTTGAGCTGAGGGTAATCTTGAGTCTAAAGCCAAATGCATTAGACCCAATATTATCCTAAGACCCTGTCACTGCGGAGCGAAGTCCTCCGTGACAAATCAACATGGCCACCCTACAGATTGTTATAGCGAGAGTTCATTTCGCTATTAGCAGCCGGAGCACGCAGCGTCTCTCGACGAGGTAATGTTGGTTCACGGATGAAATTGAACGGTAATACTGTTCTAAGCGTTTAATATTACTGTCGATATCGGAACAACAGGTGAACAAACCCGCTTGCATCTGAACGAGAGCGATGCTGCAATTTTGTTTCCTTATTCGCGTCCATCCAATTCAATTTGATCTACTAACGAGAGTGAAGTGCGTTGAGTACATGCGTACATGCTCCTATTGAATCTGTTTCTCAATATCTCTGTACCAATACTTCGCATACATCCTAAAAGACACCTAAATGTTTTGAATGCATTCATATCTACTGTTATGAAGACACCGGTGTGATGCGACTATCTATATCTCTGGTAATTATAATTTGTTATTTTCAGACCCTTTAAGGTCCTTTCAGTCCAATCATATCCTTCCAATTTGAAACATTATATTGGTATGCCCTGTGGTGACGGCAGAGCAGAATACAATTGTCACCACCTCCAATCTTTCCCTTGGGTTAATAAGGCGACTAAGGGATGGGTAATAGGCAGCAGTTTTCCTCTTAAGTATATCACCTAGCAAGATACCGAGCAACACTATGTTAAAAGCACACCCCCACACCTATTGGTTGAATTTAACATAGCTTTGAACCACTTCGTTCGTTTCCGTTTTAGTCGAGATCTACTTCCATCACGGAGGAGCTCTAGAAAATATTTAAAACGTAATTTACTACACATGTCAGAATATAATATTTTGGCTAATCGATCTCCGTCTGTACTTAACTTAATTGCACTGTTAATTTAAATTTATGTGCAAATAATTGTCGTAATAAAAATGTGAGCGTGAGAACGACCCTTGCTTTTGCTACGTGACCTCGTGGTTCCAAAGACGTTCACAGCTTACCGTCGCATTTTGAATTGTACTAAGGAGATTAATTATCACCATTAGCTTAATCACTATCCTCTGATGAGGACAAGCTGTGTAGAACATGAGGACTAACTGCTTAATGATTTGTAGGAAACGCAGTCGAGAAATCTCTCACTTAAAGCAGAAAGCAATTAGTTATTTATATTACATAACAGCATTGTCCTTTCATACTGGTCTGGGAGATAAATTATCAAAGCCGATTGCAGCTGCTTTGGTCTACCCGTATCTTTCACTCGTTGAGAATAGTAGCAAAGTGTGAGAGTGACGGGTAGACCAAAGCAACTGAAAGCTAATTTGTAGCAAATAACCAACTTAACCTAAAAAACTGAATTGCAAAGCTTGAAGACCTAAAGAAAACACCTGTCGCCGAATAGCATAGGCCCAGAAAAACAGACTCGCACCGCGTTGTCTCCGATGAAACAATTAAACTGTAGGTATGGCAAAAACGCGCTCTTCCGACTTTCATCGGCCGTCCGACACGAGATATCGTGAGAGAAACGCTCGTTGCAGAATCTGTTATTGTCTCACGAAGCTATTCGTGTAACGAGCGAAGGAGACAATCAGAACTTTTATTATTAACTTTCAGAAGTAAAGTTCGTTGACTTCACCGTCCAAGTTTTCGCTGAATTTATGTGGTTGCCTTAGTTCCTATATCTTTATCATCTTATCATTATCACCAGCTCTTTAACATCCCCACTGCCAGTGCATAGGTCTCCCTCATGGATAAGCCGTCGGAAGGGAAGAATATACATACATACATAAGTTACGCCTATATCCCCGTAGGGGTAGGCAGAGGTGAACTAGCACCCACGTTTCGCCAATTATGTTAGGTCCCATGTAATAGGTGGCGAGCCTATTGCCATTTATCGGGCACAAAAGTCGCAGTACTATTGCTAGGTGATATAAGAGGAAAGAATATGGGAAGAAATAATGCGCCAAAACCAAACACGCTGACCCAGGGGGTATTTATTGGTGGGAATTAAGGACTGCAATTGCAGCCGGGACGAACGGCACAACGTGCCTTCCGAAGCACGGAGGATCTCCAGATAATAAATTTTTGGTCCTCTGTCCAATGACTTTTGTTTACGTACGCGTTGTGTATTACATTTAATTGGCTGTGTGGTGACCAGAGAAGAATGCAATTGTAACCACCCGTTGCCAAAGTTATCAGTGAACGGCAATAGGTTAGCCACTAAATACATGGGACTTGGAATAAGCAGGCGAAATATAGGTATTAATACTGGATTCAATGTATGTTTAAAATATCCTGGTAAAGATGGCAGGAAAATAAAGGACAAGGATAGGAAAACGAAACAGAAACAACAGATGAAGATCCCTCTGCCTTTCCGTAACAAGAACAATTTGAAAACTGTTTATTAGTTTGAGAAGTAAATACAATAGAATTGGACAACAAACGATTTTCAGTAGGTATACACCTCATTAAGAAAATTACAGTCTAAGTTGTTCGAGATAAAGTCGGAAATCGCTCTCGCCTGTCTCTTTTGTATATCTAATGATTCGGGGAAGTGTGTGACTTCCTGGCTTTCGAATGTTCTCAATGAGCGAAGTGAATGGTAGATGACTGCATTGAGTCACCTAAGTGACGAACATCGGTCTAGGCTATTGCTATACCATTATTAAGACGTGACTATCTATGGATTATACATTTTTTTATTGATTAATCAATTACGGCTGCAAACGCTGTAATAGAAACGAAGTGTAATAGAAACAAAAACGAAGACATTGTAATTTTTATTAATTTGTTCTTATGTAGAAAATAGTTTAAACTCTATCTGTTTTTTTCAATATTCGCCGAGAGAATATGAAACGAATTAAATACTAGTGATTATGTAGTTTTTTGTTTTTATTGTGGAATTCCCAAAAAGAAATGACCGGAAAATCAGCTATGGAAAAATGATTGATTTCGATGGGTAAAATTTAATGTCATTTTAATATTAAATTATCTTTCTTGACGTGTTTGTTTTTACCATGTGTAAGAACAAATAAGACAAGTGACCTTGCTAGAATAATGGAGAACACAAATATAATTCTGATCACGGACGTTTAAAAGGTAGGGTATATTTCCCAAGCCACATAAATCTTCATTTCCAAGATTAGCCTCAGACAGACTTCTGATAAGAATAAAACAAATAATGCAAAATATAACTTGTGTACTATGGAAATTAAGACGGCTTTGACCTAAAGGACATGCGATCGCTAAGTCACGTGTTAAAAGGTGAAGTCGTTGAAGGACAATATCGTGAGCGAACCTATTTAGTTGACCACAAATATTATCATTTCACTATATGACTCGCCTTTTGAGCTAAGTTAGTGTTTCTGGATGTGCCACAAGAAACATGTCTAAATAAATCATAAATAAATAAATCCTGTTCATAAACAGGACCTTTCCTATGGATGGAAGGTTCTAGGACCTAGAATCTAGGGAGAATGAGCCATCATAACCGTCCTTTACAATATTTAGTTTACATAATGGTACGCCACTGCTATTCATCACAAATTATCACAATCGAATTAGAATCTTACGTCACATAAAATAAAAATCTGGTGCGTTGTTTAATGCAGATTGTGTTAAAATATACCCAATTATGTTTTAAGACTAGTATAATACAGTATGATTTTTCCTTTATAAATTCACTTTCTAAGGACGTCTGAATCCAAAACTTATACTATGCTGTAGAATTAGGAGCTTACCTCTAGCTCCCGGTAGTTATTCTTCTTTCTCATCAGCCCATGGCCTATTGCCACACCGGTCTAATATAGCTAGGTTTTATTGCCTGTTTCCATTCTAGGAATGCTGCAGGGCAGCAGTGGAGCTAGAAGATGCTACCAGCGATATCTCAGAAAACCCTAAAGATTTTGAACTACCAAAAATTATTATCCACTCCAGATATTGTAACGAAATAGGCAGCGGGTAGCGATGGCATCGTAACGTTCCAATTTTATAAATATTGGTTCTTCCAAAGCAATTTCCTGAGACGTATTTGGTTTATATCCCGTTAAACAACAATCGTGGTTGCTTAGCTTTGCAGAAAAACTTGTATCTTGTAGAAAGGTGAAAGTGAGTCGCGTGTGAAACAGGCAAAATAAGATTAGCAAGATCTGAAACAAGATTGCAGATTTGTTGTCAAGTCAAGGAACGCAACTCTACAAAGTAGATGCACATAAGTCGCTTTTAAAAAACACCGAGCAAATCGTCAAAAAAACCCTTAGAGATTTAAAACATTAAATACTCATAAAGCTTCAAAAGGATAGCCTGCTTATAAAGCTTCCCATAAAAAAGTTACCCACTATTTTTTAATATAAGTGTTTTAATAAAGCTTGCGTTGCTGTCGCGTTGTAATGTAAAGGGAGGAGTAGAGAGTTTTTGCACGTTCTTCTCATAACTCTTTCTAGGAATTGATTCTTCTAATAGCAATCGTGTCTTAGTAGATTCAAACGGTATTTCTAGATTCAAAGAGGTCTCATTTCATTGTTAGCTGGGGCCAATGCCACAAGGCATTATTAGAATCATAACGTATCTCTTCTTCATCATCATCATCATCAGCCCTTTAATGTCCCCACTGCTGGGGCACGGGCCTTCACTATGGATGGAAGAAGATAGAGAAATTTGGCCATAACCCACCACGCTGGCCCAGTGCGGGTTGGTGGGTATTAACGACTGCAGATGCAGCCGGGACCAATGGCTAAACGTGCCTTCCTAAGCACGGAGGAACCCGAGATAGTAAATTTATGGTCACCCATCCAATGACCGGCCTTAGCGAACATTGCTTATCAATCGCAATCGCAGCCCAAGCGCGCTGGCACAGCGCTAGCGAGCTCCTTAATTCAAAAATAAATATGAACACATAAGCGTGTGGATTTCTTCATCGATTCTGCGCATGCCCAGGTTTTTTTGGAAGCGAATTGAATACAGGGCGCCATGAATATTGAATGGCATTAGCCAACAAAGCTTCGACGGATAAAAGGAAAATCAACATTTGTCACGTGCTATATAAAATATTTCGTTCGTTGCCAAATCAGGGTCATCTGTGATTGATGGAGGCATCCCCGGCTATTGGTGTAATCAATATTATCTCAATACGTTAGGAAGGGCAGGGTCGATTTCTCGTGAGATTTTCATTGTCGTCACTCTAAAAGTTGGGTAAGGTCTCCTAAGATCATTTTCGCGTGTAAGCAAGTGATCTGGTAGCTGCCCTTAATCCATCCCAACTTTCCACCCTGTATATATTAATATTTTTTATCGTGTTTCTGCTTTTTTCCTAGGGCTAGCGCAGCCCGTTTCCTCTTCAATTCAAATCGGTCTGACGTCATCGAACCTTACACTCCCTTCATTAAATTCATATCATAAATCACACCGGAAATGATCTAGCTATAAATAAATTTATATTATATGAACCTTAGGACTTAAGATAAAATGGCGAAATAATTAACACCCCTTTGGGAATAAACAGGCATGCTTTCAAGGTGTAGCGGGTTTAAAAGTCGGCATTAGCAGTTTTAAAATTGCGCGAAATTTGATTCACACAGGTAATCGTAGGCGCAGTCTAGCTAAGAGCCTAAATAGATAATTAATTAGACATTCACTGGTTCGAAGGTCGTGTGAACCTGCCTCTACACCTACTGGCATTGTTGGGAACAATGCGCAATGCTTTTGGTGAATGAGCATTTTGCAATCAAACGTAGAGGGAGTTGGTTCGGATGCCTGCGAGTAATTGACTCTAATTAGAGGCAGCAATTAGGCGGCAGAGCAGAATACAAAGGAGGAGCTGCGTGGCGCAGTGGTCAGTACGAATCTCTGTTTTAACAATTCTCGGCTAACATAAATCCGACTGACACCACGAAACGCGCCAAACAAACCCCACATTAACTTCACTTCACACACGTAACTTTAATGAGTATTTAATGTCAAATTTTTCATTCAAATCTAGACCATAGACCCGGCAAGAATAGATTGAATTGTAATTTTTTATAGTTAAGTACTCATTAACGTTATTTGACGTCTCTGAGTGCGGCAGTAAGCGAAGCCTAAGGGGCCTAGCCAAGTGGCTTAATTATCAATTCGAAATTTCGAACGCATAGAAAATAAATGTACGAAAATGATGTATTGTTTTTTCTGTAATACGTCAGTTTTTCAAACTTTGGTCCGCAGAAAATTGTGTCCTATAACTTTGAGAACAAAGTTGAAACAAGACGAATGGGAACACTCCAGATCGTCTGCTCTATAATTGGCTTACTAATTAACTTTAACCGAAAATGTTTCTCTAAACTTTCCTTTTGGCGACTTAAAGAAGCTTTGCAACCACAAACTCACAAAGTAACTTTCAAGCAAAGATTTTCAACATTTTCAGTTTTCAACATTCCATATTGTCCGGTTAGTGTCTTTGTAATGTAACGAAGAATGGGCAGTAGCATCAATAGCAAACCAAATTACTGCGATAAAGTTCCCGGTGAATGGCAATAGGTTCTCCCCCTATTATATTACTAATATGGCAGGCCTCCTCTACCTTTGCCTACGTCTTCGTGGATAAAGAGACGTGATTTATGTATTTATATCACTAACAATTGAAAGATCAGTTAAAAACCAACCTAATACAGTTTAAGGTGATACTTATTATTAAAATTAATTGAAAGCATAAAAATCGTTGAATCACTGACATAGTATCTAAGTATACACAAATTACGCCTCTTGCCTCCTTTGGCAGAGGTGTATTAACAACCATATTACGCTTGCTATTACAGGTTCCATGTATTAGAGAACGATCCTTTTGCTATTCACCAGTGACTTTATTTGGTGATTGGCCTAGATAGTGCACCAGGAATGCTGCGACCTATTCTTTGTTACATACTCCTGATCGCCCTGTACAACAATGTCATCGATGAATTAAAGATCATTTAAAAGATAATCATTCTAAAGATGTCCGGCATTTAATTTTATTCATTGTAACTACAATGTAAAATTAATAACTGAAAGTGGACGGAAATTTCTATGAAACAGGCACCTTTGTAGAGTTGCCCGGTGTGCGGAGTGATATTGTAAAATGAGCTTCCCTTTCCGTGCATTAACTTGATTAGATGCATGCAAAATGGGAGGTCGTCGGATGAAAAACACCCTAGTAAGGAGTTTTGGGCCATCCTTTTTGTTTTCGCGTCTTTGGATTGGACATTTTTTTATCCGCTCAAGTATGTAGGATCTGAGTTTATCTATTGTTACCGTCTACAATCTCTCAATATAGCTCAGTGTAGCCGCTGGTCTTACATTAGGTTGCCGCATACAGGAAATGAAATTGCCGTACTCGAACAAAAATTGACGTACAATATTTATATTTACTTATTTATTTTGAAGAATTAAATGAAAATTAATGTAAATATTCACTTTTAAATCGGGAGTTCTGTTCTTCGTCGCCTTGTACGACACAGTGAGCGAGGTAGGGGTGATGTCAGTTGCTCTGCAGTCACATGGCACCTTAATCAATATTATATTCATTCCAGAAAGTGACCATAAACAATATTCACTAAATTCATCCCATAAAGCTCTAGTTGAAACTACGTTTGGCGCGTTTACTCAGGAAACAGTCTAATAAATTATTCGGCCTGCTTGGAAGTTTTCAATGTGTGACAAATTTTTCCTTGAGGCATTCATTTCCCGGCATTTAATTTTTGTCGAAGACAGTCCCCGGCATTTGTCGACCTTGTTCTCTTATCTCTGTGACCCTTGCGAAGTTGCTGACTAATAAATTATAAGTTATTGCTAGCCAAATTGTCAGAATCTATTTTCGCTTCTTCTTCTTCTGCTTCTTACTATTCTAAATCAATTGAAGTCTACATACTTTTCGTCCATTCTAATTTTACAGTTAAAATGTAGATCCTTGTTGAACGATTCCATGTTTTCATGGAATACTCGGCATCATTGTACGATATTTTGCCTAATTTATCACAACTGTTCGATTCCTATTCCTCAAATATGACTGAATGTGTAGCATGGAGTTTAATGTCGTACCAAAATGTTTTAGTTTGATCAATCATGTTTCATGAATTAAACAATCAAAGGCTTGAGACCAATCTCAGAAAATACCAAGAGCATCGTGTTTATCTTCCCATGCCTCAGTTGTGTTTTACAAGCTTTAATACTTATTATTACCTTTACTAAAACCGAACGGCTTGTCATAGAGCAAGTTATTAGTATTTATTCAAGCAATTGATTAAAATATTTAACTAACATAAGTCCCCAGTAAGCTGTGTTAATAGATTTAGCTATTGTTAACGCTCATGAACACTTAAATTGAATAAAGGTCAACCAAACTGTTTAATGGAACCCTTTTTAAGCCAGCCTTATCGACTTCAAGCTAAATCGCCTCGGAGCGCTGATAGTTATTAAAGCTTTCAGAGGTGCTATAAATAGGGGTAATAGGTCCGTCTTTATTACTGCGACAGCTACCATCGCTATAAAAATATTATGGACTAGTGATGTTGCCTTTTAGAAACAAATTAAGTCAAAGTTACAATGTCACGTAGCGTTTCTTTTAGAGTTGCTAATAAAGTCATCAGCTAAGCAGCTTCTTTGAAGAAAAAAATAATGTCCCTTAAATATTTATGTAATTTATTATCAATACTTTAGCTGAATTTAACTTTCGTTGACCAGAAAACGGAAAATGACAAATTCCTTTCAAATGAAATAAAAACTGAGTTAAAAATAAATACTGTTGAAACATCGCGTGGACACGATTGCTACGGTTGACTCGCAGACACTCTCTTCAATACACAAGACATCACTAGCAATTATCAAAATAGTGGTGTCATCAAACGGAGCTTCGACAAGTTTTCTAATCAAACTCGTCAATACGTCTCGGTGGATCTTTTATGATGAGTTATTTTATGATGAGCTGGTATTCGAATCAGCTGGCAAAGGTATGGAAGGGTTGGTAGATGTTTTATTTTAACGATTTTAGATTTAGTTAAAGGTCAGACTCTTGGGTCTGTAGATAAAAAACTAACCAAGATTCTTAAATTGGAAGGCCTCTTATAGAAAAATTGTCTTTACCGAAGGCGTATTGAAATTCAAAAGGGCGCGTACATAAATCATATTTTCCTAAGACACGCTAGTGCTGATAATATTTGTGGTTATTGACGTAGCCTATTACACTCTACTGTAGGTAAATATAATTGTTTATTATTGGTATCAGGCAGACGCCCGGTGTTAAAGCTAAGCCAAAGCCTTGAGCAGTATAGATTGCAATGTTGTCATCCCAATCACTTTCTCTGTTCATCGCTCTCATGGTCCTTTCCAGCACTTTTGTATACATTCATTCATCATTAACATCTTTCTGGCGTGTGGGATAAATGAATCGAATTGGACACTCCCTACTTATCTACGATGGCTTGATGACTTCTGACTATTTCTCTTCGATTTATGAATGGCAGATGGTATATAATGTGCCGACCCTAGATAAACTGGGAACGGGGTAGGGAGATGATGTTGATGAATATTGTATTCTGCCAATATTCACTAACATTAGCCCAAAACCCACGAGAATGGCCAAGTGCGGATTGGTGGGTATTAAAGACTGCAGATGCAGTCGGGACCAACGGCTTAACGTTCCTTCCGAAAAACGGAGAAAGTCGAGATAGTAAATTTATGGTCACCCAATGACCGACCTTAGCGAAAATTGCCTAGTTTACGTGGAAAGTACTCCTGTTCTCCCATCAACTAACTATATTGAAAAGTAAAATTGATGTCGCATGTGTAAGAAAGCTGCTGTAAGTATATCCATAGGAATAGGATATTGAGGATAGGCGGCTGGTGTGATACACCACAAACAACAGATGCAATCGGTAGAATACATAATAAGTAACTCACCCGCAATGCTGGCCCAGTGGCGACTGGTTGACATCTTGCGGTTTGCTGCCGAGATATCTGAAACAGGACAAACATTGGGTTACAGACATGAAATTAATGGTATTTCTGAAAATCAGCAGGAAAATTTGGTGGAATTTTTTTTTGCATTAAAATAAGCTTGTGTTTAGCCGCGTGGTAAGCGACAGAGCAGTACAAATTGTCACCACCTGAGGGGCTACTCTTTAAATTAATTGGAATCGGTTTAGTTTAGCCATCTCTCTCAAACCTAATAAGTGAGAGTGACTGGTAGACTAACTGCCGCACTCAGAGTCGTTCATTAAATTAGTGATAATGGGTATTTTACAAATTATCATTAAAACATCTAATTGACCGTTCCTCTCAGAGTCGAAAATAATTGATTGATTAGTTATGTGACAATTTTAAGTCAGGTTAGTGCAGTGCGTGTGTTATCCGGTGTTATCCGTAAGTGCGGAATTGCCACATGCAAAAAGCCATTGAAACAATATTATTAGTTACTCTAGTTTTTATATCACAAAAGTATTGTTTTCCATTAGAATTAGTTACTAATATCTATTTAGTATAATTTTTACGTAAAAATCCATAATAATAATTTAATTTCATCAAACTTGAACTGTAAATGCCAAAACTTTTTAGATTTGGCCACACCGGACCAAAAGTCATTTATTATAAAATTAAAAAGTCAATGTCAACAAACAAGAAATACCCTAAATAATTCCGTGAAAATACCAAACAAAAACATAATAATATCAAATTATTTATTTTGTGATCAAAATTGATCAAATAGATAAAGCCACTGCAAGTGGAGTCAGCCTGGGAAATCATTAACATACAAAAGTCTGAGCGGCACACTCGATATTGGCGAAATCATATAGGAAACGCCATAGAAAAAAGAAGAAGAAAAAGCCACACAAACCCTATCTTCATTAAAATAATTGATTAGTACTGTGATTGTCTTGGTAAGTATTGATAATTTCTTTGTTACATGCATGGGGCTCGATCGTTCCGGGAGTGGAATGACTGAGGAATTTAATTGTAATGCATATGTGCACAGTAATAAGTATTTTCTTATATTTTTTTGTGCTTAGATTATAGAATTATTCTATATTCTAAGGTGCATTATTAAAAAGTAACTAATATTTCTTTGCAATTTGCAGTGTGATACAATAACATTAAAAAGAGCATGGGACAATCTTAAGGCCATGACCTGTAAAACAACAGAGTGAGGGAGTTTATTAAAAACTGGAAATGGTCCATAAAATCCACCACTTTCCCCACAACAAGGAGCTATCTTAAGCAGTAAAGAAGGTAACATTTATTTTCTACTAATTAACTGTTATGAAAATATAACAATTTATATAAATTATCTGTAATCTATCTGCAACCTATCCTTAGTTACTTTAATATCATTATTCAGGCTGCACCTTCAATTATATGTGAAGTGCAGAACTCATTTGATAATGATGGTATTGCGCTGTCCATCATCGTCATAATCATCATCGCCCTGACTTTATCCCATCCTATTTGGGGTCGGTGCAGTATGTCCTCCTTTTCCATTCTCTTCTGTCACTTGTCATCTCCTCATTCATATCCATCACCTTCATAGGTAATAATCAAAATAAAACAGTATAAAATATTTGGGACAGTGAGTTTGACCTAGACTTTGCTATGGGTACCTATTAAATTTTATAAGGTTTTATATAAAATGGGCACTTGTTGATATGAATCAAGTTGTTATGTTACTTTTAGAAAAATTGTAAAACTTGGTGCAACTGGCTATTAGTGTATATAGTTCAATCGTAACATGCAATTAGAAAAATGATTTAGTTAAATTAATGATATTATACCAATCTTTTTTCAGATCACATTGATATAATTATTAGATGAGGGCCATATTATCAAACAAATCTAAAGACTGATAATTACACACAGAGTCAAAAATATTTTTTTACCCGGAGAATCAAGTTAAAAAGAAATTTGCTGCTGAAATGGAGGAAGAGAGGAGTAAAACTCTTCTGGAAATTTGAAAATTACCGTTCAAGGAATTAAAAATAAATTGGAACACAAAATAAAATATTTCTTTTAAATTACTAGTTTCATTCAAAAAAAACAAAATAAACCCCAAGCAATGAAAATGAATTAGCAGAAAAATAAAAAGATTAGGCTTATAAAAGAATTTCATTATATTATTTTAATTTGACAATTAGTAATATTAATTGTGACTTTGCTTGATAAAATTTTGCTTTATTCTCTTTGTGTCTTCGTCTGTAGAAGGGAATTTTACATAGTCTTTCATTGTTCTTGCTTAGATAGACACTTTGGTGACAATTGGTGATACTCACTGTTGACCTAATAATATTTCATCACATCACCACCTAGTTTCTGAAATAAATAAATAGACAGTAATGACAGATATTGAAAGTACATGCATATATACATAAATCATGCCTATATCCCGAAACGGTAGACCAAGGTGAATTAAACACCCACTATTCGCCAATTAAGTATGGTCCCGTGTATTACGTGGCGAGCCTATTGCCATCTATCGGGCACGTAAATCGCAGTATATTGCTTGGTTGTAGAGGATTGCTGTTGCCCATTACTCATCACTGTTTACCTTCAGTTGTTTTGTAGTTGACACCCATGGGAGAAATGGGGGTGGTGACAATTATATTTTGCTCTGCCATCACCACACGGCTAATATTGAATGTAAAGTAATATACTAACCTGAAAAATCCCAGTTGCTAAATACTGCAATGTGGGCAAATGGCAAGCCTGTCCTGTTTCGGTGCTTTTTAAATCAGGTTCCAAAATTGGGAGTAAAGTATTTTTAACTGCCTGGAGTGTAAATCTGTATCTTACAAGTAATTCAAGCAAATAGTTAAAGGATCAGAATAGCGACGTAAATAGAATCTAGGCTGTGATTTTCTGAACCTTCTTACGTAATCTGTAAACTTCACAAAATCTTCATCGTAATTTATTCTAAATAATTATAGAAAATATCACTATAAATGCACTGAAATATAATTACAACAAAAGATAACCCTACTTTTGAAATGTCAAAAAGACGTTAAAGACGTCACATAAGAGTTAAGTAAGGGTCATCGGTCACTTAAAATTTAGGGATCATTAGCGCCACTATTGACCCATTATCTGACTCTGAGAGGGAATTTTATTTAATGTTTACTTAAATGTCATTTAATGATCATTAAAGCGACTCTGAGTGCGGCAGTAAGACGATTCCAATCGGCTTGCAGAGTTAGGTCGCTGGTGGTGGCGATAATTTAATTCACATGCGACAATGATAATTTCAAATCTCGCAAATATGAATTATACTCCTAATTTAGTTTTTTCCAAGGTGTCACATCCGATCTGTGGTTTGGTGTACCGTGCGGTTTAGAGAGTCAGCCAATTCACACGAGATCTGTGATAGTTGCATCACGTGACGTGTTGATGGCCTACGAAATGACGCCATCAGACCACCGCAAGCTATTAAAAAGCTATATAGGACCTTAATAACATCGGATTGCCGTTGTCGAAATGAGGAAGATGCTACTGTAACCAGCCTGTATTAATGACTAGATTTGAATATTGCACGTTTTGAAATAGGTACTGCAATTGTAAGGACTGAGGATTTCGCCGGGTCTATATGTAAGTTGCGGAGCTGCGTTGCATTTAGACATGAATCGGCAGATGATGATGGGATATAGCACGTAGCTTCGCATATGGTTCTTACAATCTCCCTGTCATAACTCGGTGACAAATTATGGGTTTCCTACTACTTACTACTATTACTTTTGTATGTAGTAGTAAGTAGTAGGCTGTAGGAAAAGTAGGTACCTACTTTTGTTGCTCTGTTGACAGTATTCCTATTCAGTTTCCCATAAACTCATATTAAACTCGATATAACTCATCGCAGAAACACATTTTTACAAATCTATTTATTTGAATTTTATCTCCAAAATGATAGATACATATTTGATCAGCGGGGAGCTTATGATTGAAGCAATATTGTGAGAACGGCTTTTGTTAAATAAAAGTTCGAGAAGACTTAGGGCCTGTTTCACAATCGACAAGTAAGTTATAAGTAGCTTACTTTGCAGATCATTTGACAGTTGTAATATGAAATATATGTCAATTGAACTGCGAAGTAAGCTACTTATAACTTACTTGTCGATTGTGAAATAGGCCCTTAGAGTAAATAGTTATGGCTTAGAACAAAAGAGTAATCCTGAAAGGATTTAAAAAATGCATTTTGTCCAAATCAAGCAGGTTCTACTCAGACTAAATATTCCGCAGGGAATGGTTTATCTTTAGCCTGAAATATGGGTTCCCCTAATCATTTGTGTTGGATCTGCGTTTGTTGCAATCACAGAACACAAAAAGGCTAGGGGTCGCCTACAGTCTACAACAGACCATAGGCAGTCAAAGGTGCTCTGTGGTGCTGTTATTTACATCGAAACATGAGATTTATTTACAGATTTTATTACTTATTTTTATAGATTTTTGTCGATTTTTTACCGTTCACATATATTTAGCCGTGTGGTGACGGCAGAGTAGAATACGATTGTCACTTCCCCAAATCTCTCCCGTGGGTGTCGTACAAGGCGACTAAGGATCAATCAGTGATGAGGAATGGGCAGCAGCGTTCCTCTTATACTACCGTCCTGACAATGTACTGCGACTTTTGTGCCGGATAAATGGCAATAGGCTCGCCACCTATTACATGGGACTTAACATAATTGGCGAAACGCGGGTGAGAATTCACCTCTGCCTACCCCTTCGGGGATATGGGCGTGATTTATGTATGTACGTATGTATGCACATATATTATACATTTTTGCACACATCTTGTTCTTCTTTCATGTTCTGTTCCCAGTATATCTCATTTTACTTATACCATCCATCATATCAGAAAGGTGGTAGTGATTAATTAATGTATGTAAAAGTGATGGAAAGAGTTATTTTTCGAGAGACCAATGAACAGAGAGAGTGATTGCGATGCCAACATTCAAATCCCTACTGCATAAAGGGCTGTCTGCCTGTCACTAAACTCTTATATATGTATGCTATTATGTATGCTGTTAATGGTGAGTTGCCCTCTACCATTTGAGTATCCCTTGGGATGAGTCGGGCACACAGGTCGGATACATTCTACTAATGTAATTTTTTCGCTCCCATACCAGCATCCGGCGATAACTTGAGTTTTAAATTGTGTGATAGCTCGTTTTAGTATATCACGAAGAGGATTCAATGCCTAAGTGTCCTCGGAAAAATGAGGTTGCCGTAAGATTCGCCAAGTAGTGAAAGCGACGCGCAATTAGCACTTGTGACGTAATCTGCGGACCGAATTCGGTCGGCAACATTGTAATTAGGATACTCTTCGGATTTTACAAGAAATATCTAATTTTTGTAATCTGGACAATAAGCAGATAATGTTAGAATGAATGTATTTAAAAGGACATTTTTTTGCTGACATTAAAATCTGTTATCTGTTCAGTGCCAGTAGTAGACCTAAAACTAAATTTGTCACTGGTCTAGTTCAGACCGTACAATGTAGAAAATCATTTGTTTGAAGACTTTTGAACAACATTCAAAGTCAAAGTCAAAATTCATTTATTCATATCTGGTATGATTACAATACACTTATGAATCGTCAAGACGCTAGATACCGAAAATCCGTGTGTCCAAGAAAAAAAAATAATGGAAAAAAAAACAGTGGAGATTGAAAGAACGAAGGAGATTGGAGATTGAAACATTGAAAGTTAAATTTGATGGGTAATTTCAAAATGCCTAACAAATAAGAAACCAAGATTCAATATCATTAAGAGGGCAATGTACAATGAGTAACACATTTTATAGCTTCTCTTCAATAGCTCTTCCTCGGTGTGATGGATAATATGAATCAAAAGGAAATGGAGGGCTTAATGACGTCTGACGGATATGAATGAAAGAGCAAACCATGTCATACAGTGCGGACCCCAGATAAGCTGCGAACAGGGCAAAACGATGATGATTAGAAATACTTATAGCAACAATTCTGGTGATTGTTTTAGGGTATGTTCTATTTATGTAAATAGAGAACTTTTCGAACAAAAGCTATTTCAAATCCATGTTTTAATTTCACGGGAAACAGTTCAAAGCCCAATTGTAACAAATTTAATTCTGAAATAAATTTGATTTTATTCCGAGGGATTTTATTCTGGATAACGGGTGGAACGAAGTCCCCCGAAAATTATTAGCAATATCTAGGTTCGGACCGTATTGCTCAAGGGGAAATCTTAATCTTCAATCGAAATATCGCAGCTCAGAAATCACTCGGCAGCATTCCGTTTTATCTTAGAAATAGCAACTGAATGAATTCACAATCGAATCTGGTGATAGGTATTCGTGTTTCGGAGTTACACGATTAATCTATTTTATATTAAGCAAATCTTTCAACAATTCATCTGCTTGTAGCAGGTATTTTACGTATACTTATTAAAATTTCGAGGAGCTCCCTAGCGCAGAGGCACAGTGCGCTTGGCTTGCGATTGCGTAAACCAAGCAATGTTCGCTAAGGCCGTTCATTGGATGGGTGACCAAAAATGTATTATCTCGAGTTCCTCCGTGCTTCGGAAGGCACGTTAAGTTATTGGTCCCAGCTGCATCTGCAGTCGTTAATATTCATCAACCCGCACTGGGCCAGCGTGGTGGGTTATGGCCCAATCTCCCTATATTCTTCCATCCATAGGGAGCCGTGTGGTGACGCCAGAGTAGAATACAATTGTCACCACCCCAATCTCTCTCCTCTCTCCCGTGGGTGTCGTACAAGGCGACTAAGGATAAATCAATGATGAGGGATGGGCAGTAGCGTTCCTCTTATACCACCTAGCAATGTACTGCGACACTTTTGTGCCCGATATATGGCAATAGGCTCGCCACCTATTACATGGGACCTAACATAATTGGCGAAATGTGGGTGCTAGTTCACCTCTGCCTACCCCTTCGGGGATATAGGCGTGTTTTATGTATGTATGTATGTATAGGGAAGGCCCGTGCCCCAGCAGTAGGGACGTTAAAAAGGGCTAGTGATCATGATGATGATGATGATATTAAAATTTGTCCGTAATCTAATATCCATAATACAAGTGCTTCATGCTACTTACTTTGGGCTAGATGTTAGGTGTGAGTGTAAGGAATAAAAAAATAGGCTTGTCAGCTCTTACAATAAGACATCGCTTCCTGTGTAGAAAGTGTCCGTTTCTAGACCCGTGCCTATCTTTTCTGGAAAATATTATGCTTAGGCTCGAGTTCACATACACGCAAAACAAGCGATTATTTTTAATCGTCGGTTTTTGACATTTTATCGTATGGAAGAACTGTCAAAAACTGTCGGTTATCTTTTAATCGCTTGATTTATGTGTTGGTGAACTCGGGCCTAAGCTATGCAGTTCAAGCTAGGTACCTTCATCAAGTGAAGGTTTGTATATCAAGCAGTAGGTATAAGTCTACAGACGTGATTTTAAATGTTTCATGCAATGGGTAGGTATACATACTTCGGGAACGACAACATTTACTTGAGAAGAATAATATTTGCTGAGCGTTTCCGACCAAAAACAAAAGAGGGTTAATACAAAATTTGCTTAATAATATTAGGGCAAACTTTCACCAGAATGTTGGGCAAATTTCTGCTTTTGCTCGTTCGCGTTGTTTTAATACTTGAGTCCCGAAAATTCTCTCGTCACCATCAGTGGCTTGTTTGATGTGTAAAACGAATTAGGTGAGTTGTGCGGGCCCTTTGTTCTAAGAGCATTTAGTGCTAAGGGGAAAATTATTTTTATTGGGACACTTCGTTCAATAACACAATAATAATCTGTATTGAATTTGTTCATGTTATGAGAAGGAATGAAAGCAATGTAGACAGAAGAATGTTAGGTACGAACGTTAAAGGACGTAAAAGGAGAGATGGACGAATTGAGTAAAGGAGGATATGACAACGCCATGATAACGCCGTGTGGTGACGGCAGAGTAGAATACAATTGTCACCACCCCAAATCTCTCCCGTGGGTGTCGTAGAAGGCGACTAAGGATAAATCAGTGCTGAGGAATGGGCAGCAGCGTTCCTCTTATACTCGTACAAGCTAGCAATTTACTGCGACTTTTGTGCCCGATAAATGGCAATAGGCTCGCCACCTATTACATGGGACTTGACATAATTGGCGAAACGCGGGTGTTGGTTCACCTCTGCCTACCCCTTCGGGGATATAGGCGTGATTTATGTATGTAGGATATGACAGCGAAAGGATGGGTGTTTGTGAAGGATAGAGAGGAGTGGAAGAAGAAAACTTGTTGTGATGACTCCGCCTAGAGCGGGATAAGGGCAGAAGGAAGAAAATCTACATATTGAATACGCAAAAGTACTACAAGTTAGAAATTTAAACTACTTTAAGGGATTTGATTCGCGTTTATCTTGACATCTAAAACAGTATTATTTCTATTACGTAGTATTCACGCACAATTCTTAGCGTTAAATCCTACGTACGCGTCTATTCCAATTGGTGCATGGTTGAAAATTGACGTGGGATTCCTGACTACGATTTAAGTAGTCACATAGACGCCTCCACGCTTACTGAATAACATTTTTGTATCTCAATTAGGGCCTGTCATAAAGGCAAAACGATGCATGCCGACACGAAGCTAAATAGCGGTTTATATGATTCATAACGAATCGGCTATAGTCAGTTCGTAAGGCATAGGCAATAGCGGTTATTACAATTTTTATTAATGAATTCACTATGGGAGTAAATTGTAAATACTTAATTATAATTATAACTTGTGCTAATTACTTCTGTGCATCCTTGGGAGATTTGATCCTTGGGGCAGGCCTATGCCCAACAGTGGGCGTCTCTGAAATGATGATGATGATGAAAATAGTTGAAATACGAGAAAAAGTTCGTTTTGGTTCCGTCCACTATCCGTCAAGCCTGTGTGAATTTTCATAAAACAGTGAGATGCAAATGCAATGGCGGATATAAAACAGTGAGATGAAACACAGTTTCGGTATTTGCGGGTGAAAGAGATGAGAGTATGGGATCCGCACAGCGCTTAGCAGCTAAGTTAATAGCTGCCATGAATTTTGCATCGGACTTTACGAAGGTATTAATATTAATTCGATCGATTTGTTTGATACTTGTGAATGAATAGGTAACATACAATTTGGCTGACCATTTTTCTGAGTGGTGGACAAGTCTACCATATTGCTCATCACTAGGCGATGCATTGGTTGCGATCGGAGTGTCGTTATTAACTTAGACCCTGCCCAGATGAGGCGATTTACGCGCGAATTCTTCTGCGTTTTCGTGTACAATGCCACTAGTGTGCTGCACTATTTTATGAATGCCGCTTAACGGCGAGCAATGTATAACGAAACGCGTCTCACTCGAGCGTGCATGTGAACAGGGTCTTAGATTGACTTGCAGCAGAATTTAATTGAGAGCATAACGTTTTATTTAGTTCGCCTTGCCGTAAATTGGCACATGCACATTGCACCTGGCTAAAAAAATATAGTCTGTTGATTGAATAACATGATGATGAATGAATGCCAAATTCGGGAAAGTATTATCATGATAAATTGCAAGCGAAAGAGATAAAGACTGTCGAAATGGTTTCTAATAAATTCTAATTCCATCATCGACTTGATTTTCCAACATATCAAAGTTTGTGTCAATGCGTTTTAACAATCGCTACAGCTTGTGCATTGGCCCAAATCATAACAACAACCGATATTGTCTTATAAATAATGCATATTATAGAAACGAGCAATTATGGCTAACTTTTTTCGCGGTTAATTCTGATCGTGTTTATATTGGCATACTGTTTCACAATTATTAGGTATTCAAGATGTAGGTAGGTACTAACATGTAATAGTTACGTGCACATACACGCAATACGGAACGGTGTCAATCGTCCTACGTGTTAGCGTGTTACTGAATTGTGATATTCGAGTGAGAAATAGAACATGTCCATATACGACAACAGTGATGACAGCTCTAACGGATACACTAGTTTTTCTCCGGGAAATAGCTACCGTGCAGGTTCACACATTCTAGCTTTTGCGAGGCAAAGGGATCTATTGTATTCAATTAATTTCAAAAGAAGTAAAAAAGTGAGCCAGTGAAAATAGGTTCGCACTTGAGACAAACGTTAAACACTTGAGCAACTGCATACACAAATTTCAGAAGAGCATTAATTCTTCGGGTTTTAACAATGTCGTGTCGTGACGACAATTAATTGTCATCACCCCCAATCTTTTCTGCAGGTTTCATTTAAGGCGACTAAGGGTTAAAAAACAGTGATGAGCAATGGACAGCAGCGTTCCTCTTATACCACCTAGCAAAAGATTCGCCCTCTATTACATGGGACCTATCAAAGTTGGCGACATTTGGGTGTTAAGATAATATACCTTTGTCTACCCTTTCGGGAACAAATAGGCACGATTAAGCCACGTTCTTATGTAGTAGAAATCTACAAAAATCCAACTAAAAAAGTCAACCGACGTTTAAACCTCCTTTTTTGACTCAGTTTAAGAAAATAACGTTTTAAGCTCAGAGAGAGTTGAATGAAGTCTGCCGGTGCGAGCATAAGCACCTGGGTCAAACAGCTTCATTGCCCAAGGAGCGCAGAAACGCACCGGAGATTCGGTTACACGTAACCGAATTCGTGATGGGGACCAGCAACTGTTTGCATAACCGGCTAATCATCTCTTAAGTAACTACTGGCATCAATACTGTGACCTCGGTCAGTTAATTAATGTGCGAACTAAGGTACGGTCAAATTTGGAGTTGGGCAATTTTGAGAAGTTGCTGCTACTTGTGCCGTGTGCCCTCTTACTCATTCCTCACTTTATTCATTGTTGGCACGCCGGACTCCATGTCAACAATCTCTACAAGTAATTTCTTTCTTTCATCAGTCTCCTTCAGAACCCAACATTCAGAATCATACCTACATAGGTAACAACAAAAAAGTAAACATAGGAAATGTTGGACGTAAAATGGAATAATCGATCGGTACGAGGCAAAACGTACACCACGGTGTGTGTATCCAAAACGCAATTACCAGTGATGTATGTCGGTCGGTTGGGATTCGCATTGGCTTCTTATCGATGGAATTTGAATTTACGGCGTTGCTCCCGTAATAGTGACGGCGGGCACGTAGAAAAATAACGCCAGTTAACGTGCCACTTTGATCGTTTGCAGGCGAGGTTATGCTGCTGATAAATAAGTGTTCATTAGGGCCATTGGCCATTCTTCGAATAAAGCATATCCCACAAGGGATAAAGAACTTTTAAATTATCATACTGATACATACTAAGTATTGCAGCACAAAAATTTATGTTCTCCCTTCCCTTTTACCGCTCTAGGCGGGGGTCGTACCCAACATGTTTTCTTCTTCCAATCTATTCCTACATACGTACATACATAAATCACGCCTATATCCCCGAAGGGGTAGGCAGAGGTGAACCAACACCCACGTTTCGCCAGTTATGTCAGGTCCCATGTAATAGGTGGCGAGCCCATTGCCATTCATCGGGCACAAAAGTCGCAGTAGGTACATTGCTAGGTGGTATAAGAGGAACGCTGCTGCCCATTCCTCATCACTGATTTATCCTTAGTCGACTTGTACGACACCCACGGGAGAGATTTGGGGTGGTGACAATTGTATTCTATTCTGCCTACCAACAATCCACAATCCATTCCTCTTCCTATAATATCCTCCGTTACACAATTCATCCATCTCTACTTTGGTCTTCTTCTCCTTCGACGTCCTTCTAAGTTCATACCTGACATTCTTCTACCAACATAGCAATTAAATATTATTTGGCCATTAAAAGTAAAGCGTAAGCAATTTTACCTTTAATAATCATTACTAGTAATCACCCGCAGTTTTGTTCTCGTTAATGTCGGTTGTTATAGACTATAGATTTGTGGGCACACTTGCATCAAGTTATTGATCTGCAAGGTCTTCAATCGATCCTACTTAACAAATTATAGAGACGTTAAATTCTCAGATCTTAAAGCCTATCTTGAGTTTAAACTATTGTACGAGCCTGTGCTAAGAGCTATGTACGCCGTTATTCTGTTTATCAGATTCTCTGTTATATGAGTTGTTATCATGTGGTTCTACTTAATAATATATAAATGAATTAAGCCTAAAGTTGACCCCAAACTAATTTATACTTTAACGCATAATTAAAATGCCAAAGAATAAAGTTTTACAGATGAGACTGTCACTTTGTAATTCTGACAATTGTCAAGTGGAAGCTATGCCCATAGACTCGCTCAAGCTTTAGAATCAAAAGCTTTGTTAAAAACAATGGGATAGTGTCAACGGCTGTCGTCACACGCTTCAGAATTCACTTCATCGTCGGTACTCGTAATTGCTCAAGTTCTCTGTGTCTCTAGCTTCCAATGCGTGTTGCGCTTACTAATTATCCAACGGCAGTTCCCAATATTCTATCTACAGTTTAAGTAAGCATACTAAAGTTGAGTTATCTGGCACGTTTTGTTATATTACCTACGTACAAAGATTTTGGTGGTTAGAAAAAGAGTTTCGAAAAATTCGAAATTCTTTTTCTAACCACCAATATCTTCGTACGAATTTTTGTAAAAATTAATATAATGTGGAAATCAAAATCGAATATATTACCTACGATAAATAACATAACTTGCTAAGCAACTAAGCTGTAGTGCGTCTATCTTCAACTGTAGATACTCGTAGAATATTGGGATCCGCCGTAAAACGCTGGCTCTAACAGCCTATTCTATATTCTACCCACCTAGGGCTGATCAAGACCATCCACAATACCTACATCGGTTAACTTACAAAGAAAAATACGCTAGGAAATTTTAAAAAAATTAGTATGTTCTGATGCGAAGATATTCTACCTTTCCCGTATCAGGACATAATAACATTCCGATTTCTTTTTCTCCTTAATATATTTTCTAACATTGACGGCAGAGCAGAGTACAGTGTCACCACCCCAAATCACTGCCGCGAATGTGTAAAATGTACAAGGCGACTAAGGGTTAAAATAGGTGATGATGAATAGGCAGCAGCGTTCCCATTATTAACACCTAACATTAAACTCATTTACATTAACACCTAACATTAAACTCATTTACATTTACACCTAACATTAAGCAGCAGCATTTCTCTCATACCCCCCTAGCAATATGAATTTGTACTGCGATTTATGCGCCCGATATATGGCAATAGGCTCGCCACCTGTTACATGGGACCGAACATAATTGGCGAAAAGTGGGTATTAATTCACCTCTGCCTACCCCTTCGGGGATATAGGCGTGATTTATATATGTATGTAACATTAAACTCTGATTTAGGTGCGCGATATAAAACTCGCCAGTTAGCTAACCTTTTCAAGTCCTTTATAAGGTGGCGAGACACCTTCGGGGATATAAAGGATATTTGCGTGTGTGTATATAAACAACGTTCAAATCTAATCAAAACATAAACCCGGCGGTGAACTTTTAATAATCGTTTCATCGGAAACTGAGATAAATTGTGGTAATTTCTGCTGACGACCTCATTGTTCCACAGATTATAAGGAATCCCATCGCTCGGAAGGGATTTGTTTGATTAAACGCGTAGATTCTCAGGATTCTTTACAAAGTAATAAGTAGAAAATATTTGTCCCAAAACGTGGAACGTTTGGAAGCATAATTTGTTCGTGTTTTATTATTCGGGCGTAGATTTGTAAAAATAACGCTGGCTGAAGAAAGACAAACCGAAATAAGGAGGACTTAATTGTGAGTAAACACGATTTACAAATGGAAGGCACTCGGAGCGTAAGAAGGAAAAATGTTGGATCTGACCCAAAGTGAGCGAAGCCTCAAGTTGGTAACCAAACTGTTTTATTTTGTTGCCCATAAGGTTGTTTATTTGTGGTGTTTAGTTTTATATGTCAGGCCAAGATAGATATCTTCTACAAATATAAAAAGTAAAATTGACTGACTGACATATCATCGCACAACCCAAATTACTAGGATTAGAAACATACTTTGCACCAGATTTTTGAAAATGATAATGGGACACAGCGGCCGTGGTCACGGCCGCTGTAAAGTGATCGAAACGTCGGGATAAATAATAATGCCAAACATCTAAATATACGCGAGTCTAATCCGTAAAATTTGTTTTATTTCAAATGTGTAGTGCTCGTGCAAATATAAGAGAACATTAAATGATAATGGGGTTGAAAGTTTATGGAAGTCGGTCAGTTTTAAAGTTACATGCAAAGACAAAACAGAAGAAGACGTGAGCAGAAAGATCTATATGATAAGGAATATGCCCTGGGCTACGTTTCCAAAAGTCGGTCAGCAGATTGATTCAAAAAGAACTACAGTACTAGAATGCTTGGTCCACAGTAACTTGTGATTTAAAACGTGTGAACACAAACACTTGATCCTTCCCGGATTCATCTGCTATTCAAGAACTGTCATTGTAAATTAAAGTATTTACATACAGGTACTACCGCTTGTTTTTACCTGAAGAAGGAGTCTAAAAAGACGACGACTCCCAAAGTCAACAATTTAAAATATGCAGACACACACACATATATATATATACATACGTACATACATGGATTAAATTAGCATGAGTGGAAAATTTTGTGCTAGAGGACAAGGCTTGCCGGCAGGAGGAATGAACCAGTAAAACTAATGAATGAGAGTAATTTTTACTGTCCTGTCATGAATAAAACACGTAGGGTATGTTTTATTCAAAACACTCGCAGTACATAAAATTGGTACCAATGATTAGTGGTCTACGTCTAAGTACTTACTAGATTTGTCTCGAAAGTTTTTATTTTTTCTTTGCTTGACCAAAAGTATTATAAATATAATATTCTATACCAAGTATCGTAAGCGGTGTCGTTTTCAATTTTACTATGTCAGTTTCATACATTTTTAGGAGTTTCTGGTAAAGGTGTCAGTCAGATTTTATTGTCAATTTCTTAGATGCGTTAAAATGTGTGACACATACTTTAAAGAAAAATTAGAGAATAATAAAACTAAAGACATGGTATTACACCCATGTCTAGATCCATTTGCCTTCCGTAAAAAAGCGAGAATTAAAACAAAAAAAAGCATTCATTTTTATTCTATTCGTTTGAATAGATTGGCTGGCCACTTGTCTAGACCCCCGTAGATACGTAGACGGTACCTACGTTTGATCATGCAACAGTCGTAAAAGTAACTGCTTCCCGTGTCTGTCAATGGAGCTCAACTTTCGCGGACACCCGTAGGCCTAGCACAGGACGTGGACAAAATTCCCTTGGGGAAAAGAAACTCTCTTCCTCTCGCTCCAACTCCCACTGAATCCCGAGACAAAACACTGTCAAGCGGTCGAGAGAGATTTTGTCCACGACCCGTGCTAGGCCTACGGGTATCCGCGAAAGTTGAGCTCCATTGACAGACACGGGAAGCAGTTACTTTTACGACTGTTGCATGATCAAACGTAGATACCGTCTACGCCATTCTGCCAACCGATCAGTATGTGTTTATGGGAATATTGAACAGTGCCTGTGAAACTGTTTTGCAACCTCGTGTACGACTACGATTATCTAATAATATTAACGTGTAAAACGGTCTGTCGGAAATTTCATCCGTCGTCAATTTTGTAACGGTGGTTATGAAATGAATGAGCTCGCTAATCTCATGGCTTCTTGAAAGATTTATGGCGATTATTCACTGTCCATATTTTTTCCATGCATTGACAAAACACCACGAAACCGCGCCACTGTGGCCACGTAGTGGCCTTAACAATTTTTGCAACGACTGGCGCGAGCGAATGATAAATAATTATCGATAAATGCATAAAGTTTTATATTAAAACTTCATAACTGTGGTGTAGTTACTTAAAAAAATATGTAAACGACCGACGGTGCGGTTTCGTGGTGTGTCGTTGACAATGCATAATTTTTTTTTCCTCTTATATGGTCCAATTTCCTGCCGACCGTTGTTCTTCTCTGGAGGAGCTGCCTGGCGCAGTTGCATGGCGCACTCGGCCTCCGATTGTGTAAACTAAGCAATGTTCGCTAAATCCGGTCTTTGGATGGGTGACCAAAAATGTATTATCTCGAGTTCCTCCGTGCTTCTGAAGGCACGTTAAGCCGTTGGTCCCCGCCGGCTGCATCGGCAGTTGGTAATACCCAGCTATCAGCACTAAGCCAGCGTTGTGGGTTATGAAAAGTTATGGACAGGACCATGCATAGAGACTAATCAACAGGGAGGTGATAGAGACAACTTTCCCATCCCCCTAAATGATTTCCGTAAGACCCCTGGGTATTACCCAGAGCTTTCGACTCGCAATGTGCACATAAGATGGCAGCTTATTTCCACCAAGTAGCGTCAGCAGCTAAATAAACTGCTGTTTGTTTTATTTTACAAAAAAAATTAATGTTTTCCAATAAATCCTACCGGACCTGGCACCCGCACATGAATCCATGGATTTGGTCTT
The DNA here is from genome assembly GCA_963931975.1 of Cataclysta lemnata. Lineage (NCBI taxonomy): Eukaryota > Metazoa > Arthropoda > Insecta > Lepidoptera > Crambidae > Cataclysta > Cataclysta lemnata. The sequence goes on from OZ008342.1 coordinate 3,084,260, forward strand.
AAGCGGTTATAGCAGAATTTTAAATCATCCTTATCATCATTATTGGTCACATGTCACAGCTGGAATCGGTGCAATATATTTTCTCTTCCATTCATATCAATCAGATGTCATGCAGTAACTTTTGATTCATATCATCTATCATACCAGCCAGCAATGTGCTAGAAATAAGTGAATGTATATAAAAGTGATGGATAGGACAGAGGCTGATGACCGGAGTGAGTGATGGGGATGACAACATTCTACATTATGCTGTTCAAGGTTTTGCCTTAGGTCTTACAGCCGGCCGCCTGCCAGACATTAACCCTCTCAGGGTATGCTGGTGTTTAGTGGCTTACCCTCCACCATTAGGATGCCCCAAGGTGCTTATTGGTATACATCGGGAAAAAATCTTTTATAAATGGTAATAGGCTCGCCACCTACATGGGACCTAACATAATTGGCGAAACGCGGGTGCTAGTTCACCTCTGCCTACCCCTTCGGGGATATAGGTGTGATTTATGTATGTATGTATGTAAGGCAAGTCGAAACTGGCACATTCTACGTCTTTGTTCCCTCCCAGGCCGGTATCTCTAACACTAAACTTAAATTTATGAATGTGTAGTGCAAATTAAAAAAAATGCCGTGTCCGAAATTTTCATTTATTTTCCACTTGCCTGCTGACTGTACCACTAACTATAAACACTGCCTATCTAAAGGTACTGGTAATAATCGAAGACTATTAATCAAATGGAATGCATTATGTAAACACAAAATCAATAACTAATTTAATCATATTGATATAACACATTGAAACAAGATTAGATTGATCAATAAATTATATTTAATATCAAGTTTTCTTGCGTGATTGAGTCTTATGCAAAATCTGGGATTGACAAATCCAAGATGTCTTTGGTTGAGTCAATTCATGTCCCCAGGGAGTAAGCTGGCCACTATTTGTCAGACAACACCTTATTGCCTACTGGTTATCACAGAAGGGTGAGACAGAGATGCTCTGAGACCCATATTTCTGAGAACCACAATATTTATTATTTAGAGTGAAAATATTAAATCTAATTCACGTTATTTTTATCTTTGTGCTTACTTACGAAGAATTGTTTAAAGACAAAAAATTTCAGAGCAAAAATCTTCCGAATACAACAGTTCGTCTGTATGTTGGTAAATAAACTAAAAACTTGTTTTGCAATAATGATAACATCATCAAAATATTCTTTGCTGACATGCGCCCGACTTAATCAAGGCACATAAATATGTATTAATAAATTAATAACGCATTAAAATCACACGGTTTTTTAAATTGATCATAAATTGACAAATATTGCGTTTTGAAATGCGAGTGTCTCAATAAGATATACGGCAACATCTTCATTAGATGCAGCTTCGTTACATAATGTGTAGACGGTCTAAGCATTCAGTAAAATATAATGATTGAGTGGCTCAAGATCCGCGTACTGATATTCGACAAAACTTGTCGCTTCAATAAAACAAGTACCATTAAAGTACTCCTTCATATCCTCGCACCGAACTGCCTATTCCACTTTCACTCTCATGTGATTGCGGCCTCGTATGACATAACGCCTGTACGCACATCTCGCGAGATTCTTCTCAGCGTATTGCTTCATATTTATATTAAATTAATTTAATTTTTTTGAGCTTCCCTAAAATCAACTTTTTCAATAAAACTTTTTTTCAAAACTTTCGACAGAACGCAACATTCCATTTTTTTTGGAGTGCGAATTATTCTAGAAAAAAAAAAATAATAACACTTACAGGTGAAAAACTCGCTGGCAGATGCTGCGTGCGCGCCACTGACACAAGAAAAAAAAGTTACGAATGCGGGTTCGCGCGTTTGTAAATCGAAGCGGTCCGGCTCGATCGCGGCGTGTGACTGCGGAATCGTCGCGGGCGCAGGTGAATGTGAACGTCACTTACCACTCTTGTTTTGCCGCGGTGACCGCTTCGAAGAGTGCACTGGGCGTGCGCTATTGGCGAAGTGCGAGCCGCTTTTCCAATTGGCAGGGGTATAATTCTATTTGTCGTGTGCGTTGAACTTTGCAGTTCATTTGTAAGCCGATTGTTATGCCAGCCGGGTGCGTGGAGCCTCATTTTTATTCAGGCTCTACGGAGGGTGTCTAGCAACACAATGAGATAGATTGCGAGCTCATCGCAACAGGAAAATTATGAAGGGTGTTTATGAAAGATGACATACACAAATCACGCCTTATTATCCCCGAAGGGACAGGGCAGAGGTAAATTTACACCCATGTTTAAATTATCACGGGGAGTGAGCCGATCGCCATCAAATCACCATGATCAAACGGGCTCACGGGTAAATCTTCCTAGAGCTTACCACATAAGCGGACGCTGCTGCCCAATACGGATTACGTCCTTACACTTAGGTGCCTTGTACGACACCCGCGGGAGAGATGGGGGTGGTGACAATTATATTCTGCTCTGCCATTACCACACGGCACACGGTTCATGAAAACAATCTGCAAAGTTTTGTGGCTGGATTTCTTTTTATGTTTCCACTTTAAGTGTCATCAAAACAAACCTTTCTCTTACGTTCTCCTCTGTCACGCGTCGACTCAGTGATCACTTTTTCTTTCTCCTACCACTGAACTGTGCGAATATTTTTGCCAACGAAATGAAATAAATAAATATTTACGCTCGTGTGTTGTTTATACGCATGTATACCTGCATCCGCATTAGCTTACCTAATTATTCTGTCATCCTGCCGTTCGCGAGACCCCACATCGTATACGTCACGTCTTTCTCCCACCAAGGTAGGCAGAGAAATAACTTCTTTCTACTTGATACGATCCTTGCATATTTATTTTGCTTCAACTAATCTCATTACTGTCCTCAAGCATGCCTTCTAGCATGGTCCCTTTTTTGATATACCTACTTTTGATTTGATCATGAAAGATCCGCCTAGGCCTTCCCCACCCGTTTTCTTATTCACTTCCGGCATATAAATGCCTGTTCATTCATATTTCATACGTGGCCAAACCATGCGAGCGGGTGAGACGGGAGATAGCACACGTCTCAATATAACAGTTTTTAACTAATTTTAACGATGATAAACAAACAATACTAGTATTTCGAGCACTTAAAGTCGTACACCTCACAGGCAGTCTAACATTGAAATTTAGAATATGTTAATCGGATGTTATCCACACCAAATCAATAAATGCCGACCCTTAAACACCCACACCTAGGCCGGTTAATCGGGGCTTGTGCAGAGATCAAAAATAATTTAATTTCGACAAGGCCCCGTCAGACATCTGAATTACCTGTGACGGTACATTAAAGTTGTGTCACAGGTGGTGAAAATTAACATTATTTTTGAATATTAAATGGATTGCAAGATCATTTTTACTGAAAATTATAAAAAAACATACGGTACAAATTGAGTAACCTCCTCCGGTTTTTCGTCGGTTAAAAATAGCTATAACTCCGCTATAACTGTAATTAAATCCCGAAACAAAACACTATCCAGCGGTGTAGAAAGATTTTCAGACGTTCAGTTACAGGTATTAAAGGAGATAGTACCAATCATAATTTAGGTCAAAATTAGGCATCCATTGTAAGAGGGTAGACCCCAAGGCCACTTTTTGTTCAAATTCAAAACATAACTTTTGCCACGCAACTGGTTGGACAAACGCACAAACTTTTGGGCCTTTTCGGGAATTCGTTTCTGTAATTCGTTGCCCCGTTCGGCTATAGCCCAATTCGCCGGAGACCGCGTTTAGTTCGCGTTTACGTGTCGATTTCAGTTGAAACGCTGACCTACATAGATTTGTGAATGTGATAGCTTAAATTTATGAATGAAGGAGCGAGGCCAAGAGTGTGTGTTTTTTAATATTCAACTTATTATGTGAGTTCGATTGTCGTAGTAAAAAACAAAAACACACTAATATTAAGTTTAAACAAAAAATATTATTGTGACGAAAACTACGGCCAAAAGTGCTACGTTACGGCTTCGAATTCCGGTAGGCCAGGTCATAAGTTTTAGTGATGAACACGGTCATTAGTTTATTGTGTATAAAGCGAGAAATTCACTATACGAACATGCCCGCGGGCATGCCTGCAGACGTGCCCGCTGGACCTCACTTCTATTAGATCTGTGCGATGTTTGCCTAGTGTAGGACCGTCACAGTCAGTCTGACCTATATGTATATGCAAACGAAGTCTGCGCGGGCATATCCGTGTAGTGAATTCCGCGCTTAAGTGGCTGTCGAAGTTTAAGTAGTGTATTCCCAATATTTATACATAATCATTATGTATATGTATATTTGCCATCTAGTTTACATAAGACAAGCGCCTAAGCTGTTTACTTTGGGTACTTTAGATGAGAATGTTTGTCTAATAAATACGCGACACGACAATCTACCCATTTATGCATAATTATTTTCCGTCTCCTTTTAGTTTCGGGTTAATATTGGCGTAGGTAAGCGAATTTGCTGTGAGACTAAAACATTTTAAAAACATTTTTCTACATACATTAATCATGCATATCCCCGAAGCCCAGAGGTGAATTAACACTCACTTTTCGCCAATTAAATAAGGTCCAATGTAAAATAGGTGGCCAGCTTGTTACCATCTATCGGGCACATAGATGGTATAAGAGGAATGCTGCTGCCCCTTTATCGCTGTCTTTAGTCGCCTTGTAAGAGAGATAGGGGTGGTGTGGTGACAAATATATTTTGCTTTGCCGTTACCACACGGCTTACAAGTTTATTTCATATATCATTTTTATCAGAAAAAAATACTGCGTTGGTGGGGGTCCTATATATATATCATAAGTGGTTAAAGTATGAAATTGCCGTTTTTTACTGAAAATCTAAATTGTTTATTTGTTAGTTCATAACAAATTTATTTAATCAAAATAGTGCCCATTATTATCTATACATTGCTGCCACAGATATATCAATATAAGGAGATCGGCCAAGCCGGCGTTTAACGTGCGACAAGTGTAAGCCCAGCGGGCATACATGTGCCCCAGTTCGCCGTCTGATAAAGTCGAGTAAACACATACGCATGTCAGAAAGTAATATCCATTTTTTAATTCAAAATGCCATTCTATTTAGTGAATCAGCCGTGAATCAGTTAATTAAGCAAGCAAAGCAATAACTTTTCACAAGAAAGAACCGAAAAACGTACGATTTATATTTAAAAAACAATATTTAAACTAATTTAAGCAAACACTCCGGTTTTTATTCATAAAAACACTATCGCTCGAAATTCTGTGTTACTATCATACAAATTGTATTACATTGCGGCTGTGCTTAACTTTCATTGCTTCGCAATCCTTAATACGCGCGCAATCAATAGTGTATTTTGCGACACGTTCAACTAGAACCATGATAAGTAGTACGGCCGCTGATGGCGTTCGTCAGTCGAAGTACGTGCATTGTGAGATTAGTGATGTCCACAGATTTATTATGTCCATTTTATCGACTCTCCTGTCGATGCACCTACCCTTTTGTTGATGGTGTAAAAGGTTTTCATTTAGTTATTTTTGTATATATTACAGTAACACTATTATATAAGTTGGGTTTAGTTAAAAATTATGAGCAGGTATATCCTCGGGTGAATTTATTTTCTTGTTTCCAGATATTGGCCAAGAGGTCCCGGGTTCGAATCCTGGCAGGGGCAAATTTTGTAATGAACACAAATATTTGTTCCCGAGTCATGTTGTGTATGTGTTTATGTAGTATATTTGCAACTTTTATATACATAATTATTATGATATTAAAAATGATGTCCGTCATTAAGTATCCATAAGACAAGTGCTTAAGCTACTTACTTAAGCTAGACGATAGGTGTGAGTGTTAAAAAATAATTATAATTATTATTCCGACTTCCATCAATATGATCAATATCATCAACCAGACCACTGAGACAATCATATAATACTTCTCACAAAATCCATAATGGAGTGATATATCATACGGCTACATTATTAAAAAAATACGCATACATACATACATAATTCACGCCTATATCCCCGAAGGGGTAGGCAGAGGTGAACTAGCACCCACGCTTCGCGAATTATGCTAGGTCCCATGTAATAGGTGGCAAGCCTATTGCCATTTATCGGGCACGAAAGTCGCAGTACTTTGCTAGGTGGTAGGTATAAGAGGAACGCTGCTGCCCATTCCTCATCACTGATTGATCCTGAGTCGCCTTGTACGAAACCCACGGGAGAGATTTGGGGTGGTGACAATTGTATTCTACTCTGCCGTCGCCACACGGCCAATTAAAAAAAAAAAAAAAAATGCTATCCCGAAATTGTCAAAGCGGCAAGTTCTTATTATTTAACATTTTTGTACAGTACTAGTAAAAGTATCGATATCTATATCTACACGCTGCCCGCATTTTTACACACACAGCTGCATAAAGCTTCTCGTGTCGTAATAATAAGTGCGGGGGTTTTAAATCTGTGTGCGTTAGTTGAGATTGCGACACTCGGACTTCCTATAAGCGCAGCGTTTCGGCCGATCTCCTTAAATTGATATATCTGTGATTGCTGCCATCTAATAGGAAGGTCATTTATGCCTTTGCCATAGAACTCTAGATAAGGATCTAGACTGCACAAGCTGTGTGAAAGCATTTTGTACTGCCTGCTAGGAAGAAAACTTCTTGTCACGTAGATAATTGTCCAAATCACGAAAAAAATCGTAGTTCGTTGGAGCAAGGTCTGGAAAATACGGAGGATGACGAATGGTTTCTTCCTGCAGTTCCTGAAGGGTCAAAACGGTTTCTCGTGCTGTATGAGGTCTCGCGTTGTCATGGAGCAATAATGGTGAAGATCGATTCATGAGTCGGGGCTGTTTTACTGCTAGTTTTGCCAACATTGTTCGGAGTTCAGATCGGAGAAAACTATAGTGAATAACACCATGCTGAGACCAGTAAACAGTTACCATTACCTTTTTAATGGTATGTTTTGCTTTAGGACACTGTTGTGGCATTTGAGCTGGGGTCAGCCATTGCACTTTTTTTTACGGTTATCATAAAGAATCCACTTTTCATCACATGTCACAATTCGATCCAATATTCTTTTATTTCTCTACCGATTAAACAAGGCAACACAAGTTTCAACATGCGTTTCTTTCTGCAGATCAGTCAAATCATGAGGCACCCATTTTTCGTATTTTTGTATTATATTGATTTGACGCAAATGAGTCAATATTGTGGGTAAGGTAACGTTAAACCATGCCGCTAATTCCTGGGTAGTTTGACTAGGATCGACTTCCACCATCTCTCTGAATTCATCGTTATTCACCTGCGTGGGCGGTCTTCCTCGTGGCACGTTCTTCAAGTCGAAGTTTTCATCACGAAAGCGTTTAAACCAAAATCGCACGGTGCGTTCATTAGCAGACTCCTCACCAAACCCAACATTGATGATATTGCGGGCTGTTTCTGCTGCGTTACTTCCGCGCCGGAAATCGTATTCAAAAATCACTCGAATTTGCGCAGTATCCATCTTTCTTTTCTAAGTTGAATAACAAAAACAATTGAAAGTTGACATTCCAACCATGTGAAAAAAGTTTCATTAGAAAACCTCAAACCATGAAGATTCTATGTCAATTCAAAAGACCTATTACAATAAAACGGCAATTTCATACTTTAACCCCTATTATTTATGACAAAAATAAAACTGTGTACCATGTATAGTGTGTTCTTTGCTATAAGTAGGTATATAAGGATTTTGGTTCTGGTGAACTGCTCACCATCAGTTTGCCTTACCGATATATTGTTGCCTACACCGATATATTGTTCAAGTCAACCGAACATGCGTTCTATTGCGTGAACCCCTTATCAGATCTATCTTATCACATTCATCTTAAACTATGGGGTTTCGAACGAACGTCCACGACATAAATGCTTCATAAACGTGCACTATGGACCGTGAGTAGAAACTTAAACGAATTATGTAACACTGTACCCGATGAAAGCTGCCGCGCATTCATCACGGTCTACAAGCTAACACGCCAGTTTTATTATTATATCTTCGCGAAGAGTCAATATTGTATACACCACGTTTCACTTTCAATTATTGACCATTCAATTGTGTATTTTTAAATTATGTTATTTGCTTGAGGAGCTTGCGTTTTTCGACATCCGACGTCTATATTGTTATGTAAGCATCTAAATCTTCTTCTTATCGTGTTATCCGAGGTCGGAATGTTTCCTCGTTCATTCATTCAGCAGTACCTATGAATTTTTTTTCCATTCATATCGGTCAGACGTTATTGAGCCATTCACTTACTTACATACTTAAAGTACTATTATTTATCCCTGAAGGCATAGCTGAATTAACACCCACGTTTCGCCAAATATGTTAGTATATAGATGGCGATGCTCGATGTATTAGGTGTATATATTAGGTGGCGAGCCTAATGCCATCTATCGGGCAAGTAAATCGCAGTATATTGTTAGGTGGTGTGGTATAAGACGAACGCTGCTTCCTATTACTTATCGCTGTCATAACTGACTGTCTTACTGCCGCACTCGAAGATGTCAAATAACGCTAATGAGTACTTAATGTCAAAAATGACAATTCAAAACTAGTCGCTATACTTGCTCGATCTATGGTTTAGATTTAAATGAAATTTTTTGACATAAAGTATTCATTAAAGTTAATTGACGTCTCTGAGTGCGGCAGTTAACTTAACTTAAGAGTCGGGTAGAAATAGGCGTGATTTATGTATTTATGTACAAATACGGCACCTACTTGTGCGCTAATAAAATGTCACCCCCTGTGAACGCACAGACAGCAACAAAACCGTTTATGCACAAGCATCCTCCGTACCAAGGTCGACGGGCGATGAGACGAGTTCCAGCGTTTGGTTCAATAAACTACAAGGGGACTAAAATATCACCGGCCCGGCCCTTCAACTTTTCGAGTGCATCCCTGTGTTTCGGATATTTTTCACAGTGACAAGCTTTATCAATATTGATGGCGGCTTTATTGGAAATGGTCGCCGCTTAAAGATCTAAAAGATACAAACTACAATTATTTTTTAACGTTTTATTTATTGATGGGTCGGATCACTGGAATTTTATTATCGTTTTTTTTTGTTTATTAGATGTTGCATGTTATGTATACATACATACATAAATTAAGATTGCCCAACGGATAGGTAGGTAGAAGTGAATTATCACTCACTTTTTGCCAATTAGGTTTATAGAAGTTCCTATGGTATTTTGTGACCGATCCGGTCGGAGTGGTAAAAGAGTATATTCAGAAAATTTGTGTACATCTTCCTTTATATTGCGTTAAATCAAGTTTAACGGAAAATGCAATACTTAATTAGGTCAAACCTTTTCCTAACCTAGACAGAAGTCAAAAAACTCATCAACAGAGACAAGACGAAGCAGAACTCGTGTTTGATAAGATAAAAGACAATATAAAAGATTATTAGGTTCGTAGGTACCGCCGTAGAGTTCGCTCTCAACTAAAGCACGTTCCTTTATTGGAGTTACGAGGGCACACAGTGCCATTAGAGACAAGGTTATTTCAACGAGTTTTCTTTTAACATCATTAAAGTGTTCGTTTGTTTTGCTCTGTTTGCTTGATGTTCGAGCTGAAAGCCCACCATTGAGCTGAGTGGAGAGAGACGCTATGGATGCGTATTCTTTGGAAATTGTCTTACGGTTTTGGCTCAATTCTCTAGCTAGCCAGCCCGATAAAATTCTACTTAATGAAAGTGAAAGATGACAGCGCATTTTAATATTACATACAAGTTTAATGCAAAAATCACATCTGTGAGACGAAAACTCTTAGAAAGATGGATGGATAAAATCAATGTGCGGGTCGTGAATCCATAGTGTGGCAGAGAGTGAAGTCAGAAGCAGCGCTTGGAACTTGTGACCCTAGATGGATAGGTTTAGCGGCCCTCCTCACAACATGTCAACGAAGAAAATAATAATTATGGTTATAAAAGTTAAAAAAATATTATATTAAAGTCTTGGTGCGAATACACTGGTAACTTGTCTAGAAAGGCTTTTCCCAGATGATTCCTTATTACTGAACAACGTCCACGTATCATTTATAGAAATAGATCACAAAATCAGTCGAAATCGCATAGAGAAATTAGTGACATGTGACTCCTGAACTTATTTCAAAGTTCTCTCGTGAGCCATATTATGACTCATTGGACAGGGAAATTTTTAAGCTACTAGTGGTCGCCCGCGGCTTCGCTTGCGTTAATGTCGGTTACTAAATAGTCTATAAGCCTTCCTCGATAAATTCCTCTCTATCCAACACAAAAAGAATTTTTCAATTTCATTCAGTAGTTCCTGAGATTAGCGCGTTCAACCAACCAACCGAACAAACAAACTCTTCAGCTTTATAATATTAGTATAGATTTTGAAAAGAAGTAGCCATCTACTTAGCTTCTTCTCGCTTCATTTTTAAACACACCTTTGGCTACGTAACTTTCGTAATCGGGTCGTTGTGATGGTGGTATACCTACTTACTTCTGCGTGGGATGCCCGCGTTGAGTTCACACGTTATGTCATTAGTTTGGCAACGTCACAATATGAATATTTAACTGCGTGGTCGTATTGGAAGGGCAATTAATAGATTTTGGTTTGTTCAATGCTATCAATATAAAATAATATTCAATGGCAGTAGAAGCTAGATTTTGTTGGGCCAACAAACTTGGTTGAAAATGTTGTTTGGGGTGATTTGGGACATAGGTACATACGAAACTCATGCCTATTTATCCTCGAAGGGCATACCTGTGAATTAACACCCACTTTTCGTTGAAAACGTTGTTTCGTGAGATTACATACATATAAAAATCACACATTTTTATCCCCGAAGGGCTAGCTAGTGTTAAGTCACATCTGCATGTGACTTAACACTCAGTTTTCAGCAATTTTCTTAGGTCCCATGTAATACTAGCCGAGTCTACTGCCATCCATCGGGCACGTCAAATGCAGTATTTTGCTAGGTGGTATAAGAGGAACGCTGCTACCCATTACTCATCGCTGTCTGAACCCTAAGTCGTCTACGACACCCACGTCGAGAGGTGTGTCAATGGTATTCTGCTGCCGTCATCACGCTGCTTAGAATAATAGAATAGAACATAGAATAGAAGCGACGATCGCAGGCTAACATTTTGCTAGGATACCACACAAAAGAACAACATTAATAGTTGGAGCAATGATAGCTGCTACCGAATTTCCAAGAGGCGCAGACAACAGCCATTGTTTCCTTAAGTGTTAAACAATAACCCTAAAGCTTTGTAAATAAGCAAAGCTAGGCTTAAACCACAGTATACCCAGAACAGTAGTTTATCTGCGGCGAGTTATTAGGCTACTCTTGCGTTGACGCTAGGGTTTTAACTAAAGCGGAGGCCACGAGCGCGAATGTGCCGGCGCGAGCAGCGAGCGAACGTGCAATCACCTTGTACACGCGCGATCACATCGAACCCTGCCCCCGTATTTTATGTCAATGTGTGTGCCTACACGGCGCCGAGTACGAAAGCACACATTCAAATGGGCAGTGGCCAGTTTGTATGAAGACGTATTACTGTTCTGGGTATACTGTGCTTAAACGGCGAAGGTCGCTTCACATTACTCCGAGGCGGGACGTAAATTTGATTAATTCGGAGCAACGTAGGGGATTGCTTTCGTTCTAGCTTCGAATATCCTTCCAAATTATAATGCAGAGTTTTGTTTTGAGACGGCTAGGCGGCTGTAAGAGCTGGAAGATCGCTAGGTCGTATGACAATGCGTGAATAATGTAAAAGTAGGCTTTTCAAAAAAATTAATACATACATAAATGACGCCTATTTGTCACGAAGGGCTAGGCAGAGGTAAATGAACCTAGGCAGAGGTGAAGGGACCTAGGTAGAGGTGAAGGGACCTAGGCAGAGGTGAAGGGACCTATCGTCGGCGAAACGTTCGCCAATTATGTTCGGTTCCATTTTGTAGGTGGCGAGACTATTGACATCTATCGGGCACGTAAATTAGAGTAAAGGTATTACTAGGTGGTATAAGAGGAACACTGCTGCCCATTATTCTTCACTGTAGCATAACCTTTAGTCGCCTTGTACATCACCCGCTAAAGAGATTGGTGACGACACAGTCCGCAATTTCACTCTGTTTTACTCATTGCGCTATCTATCTCCGTTCCTCTGCCTTGCCACATGGTAGGTAGTATAGACAGACAGCCTTAAGTAAGATGAACCTATTTCCCTCTAAAGCGGGGAATTCACTACACGGACATGCCCGCGCGGGCATGCCTGCAGACTTGCCGGCGGGCATGCCTGCAGACTTGTCCGCCGAACCTCGCTTCTATTAGGACTTTGTGATGTTTGCCTAGTGTAGGACCGTCACAGTCAGTCTGGCCCTATACAAACGTGGTCCGCGCGGGCATGTCTGGCGGGATGTCCGTGTATGTAGTGAATTCCCCGCTTAAAGGACCTGTTAATCTTATTTTAAATACCTGAATCCATGTAACGTCCTGGAGGTCTCCCTGGTCTAAACGATCCGTAAATGCAACCAACCACACACCGCAAATCCTCCTAGGGGGTGCCACTCAAAGCCATTGTGCGCCCCAGGTTATTAATGGTTAACAATTCACTTTAATTTGGGCATAATTAATTTGTGGCCGGCTGTGAGGCTTGGTTCGCGGTCATTTATTCAATTACAACATAATGGGAAACACGAGGTCCGGATTGAATGCAATTTTAGTGACGGTTCAAATAGAATGATAACGGGGGACGACAGAAGGAGCTCGCTAGCGCAGGGGCATAGCGCACTTGGCCTGCGATTTCTTGCATTATCACCTATCATTTAACCAAAAGTAAAGTAAGTAGCATGTGTGTTATAAATATTAGATGACGAAAAAAATGTTAATACATAATAATCATAACACTATAAATGTTAAAAATATATATACTTCATAAACAACTATGACTTGAGAAATCATGGCTGTTTTACCACTCTACTGATTCTTACTAAGCTCTTCGGTTAACTAGAATACCTTTGTAAGTTGAATCCGCTTTTTATCTGTACTTACTAATATAATAAAGCTGAAAAGTTTGTTTGTTTGGTTGGTTGGTTGAATGCGCTAATCTCAGGTTCAAATAGAAAAATTATATTTGTGTTGAATAGTCCATTTATCGAGGAAGACGAGGAAGATAGGCTATATAATAACCGACATTTTTTTTAATTTTTTTTTTATTATATTCACACCTATCACTAAGCCTATTACTAGCCTAAGCACTTGTGTTATGGATACTAGATAACGGACATATTTTTAATATAATTATGTATATAAATGTTGAAAATATACTACATAAACATATACACAACCATGACTCGGGAACAAACATTTGTGGTCAACACAAAGTTTGCCCCTACCAGGATTCGAACCCGGGACCTCTTGGCCAATACCCAGCAATCTGAGCATTCGACCAAGGCGGCCGGCCGACATTAACGACCACTAGTATAACCTATACGTGTGCAATACAGTTTAAATTAAATAAAATTAACTGTTCGGCTTATGAGGGGCAGTGTAGTATTCAATGGTCCAAGACGATTGGCCAAACACCTGTGGTGGTTGTCAAACTGCATTATTGGAATCCGGTTCTAGATTAATAACAATGTAACAAATGCCTTGTGCAGACAGCAGAGAAGGACACAGCTGTGTCGTCAAAGGAGATATAGGGGGAGGTGGCCCAAAGCAGGCACATACATATAGCTACATAAATAAATCACGCCTATATTTTTATGAGATAGAACGGGAATATTGCCATCGGTATTGGTATAAGCGGAACTCTGCTGCTTGCATTACTCATCGCAGGCGCCTTGTAAGAAAAACGCAGGAGATATGGACAGTGGTGACAATTAACGACTCCAGATGCACCCGGGGCCAACGGCTTAACGTGCCTTCCGAAGCACGGAGGAGCCCGAGATAATAAATTTTTGGTCACTCATCCAAATGACCGGCTTTAATGAACATTGCTTAGTTTACGCAATCCCAGGCCAAGCACGGCTGTGCCACTTCGCCAGCGAGCTCTTCAAGGTGTCCGATGATTGGAAGCGAAAACGTTTTCGTTTGCAAAAATCGACCGACACGATCGAAAATAGAGGTGAGGATCCGCGTTTAAGATTGTGCGGTGTTAATGCGAATGTTTTAGACTTTCAAAGTGCCCCCGATTCGGAAAAGGGCAGGACGAGGTCCGAACGGTCCTTCCTTTCTAAATGCGTGATAGGATCGTCGCAAGGTCGCCACTCGGTGTCCACTTAATTGCTAAAGGTGAGGAAGAAGTAGATTATCTAATTGTTGATCCTATGCAAGCCGTGTGGTGACGGCAGAGTGGAATACAATTGTCACCACCCCATATCTCTCCCGTGGGTGTCATACAAAGCGTAAGGATAAATCAGTGATGATAAATGGCGAAATGACAGCATGACGTCATAAATTGGCTTTTGCTTTAGCAATCGAGTTAGGCGGTAGGCCCCCAGGAACAGGGTAGGAAGAGACTATTATTTTTATTTGCACATTATTTCTTCTTCTTCCTGCCTTGTAACCAGTTCTCTGGGGTCGGCGCAGTATGTTTCCTGTTCTATTAATATCGGTCAGACGTCTCCATTTAAATATTTTGATTCATATCATCATTCACACCGGGAAGGTGCTTAGTGATAAAAGAATGTATAGATGAGTGATTTTTTAGAAAACAATGCCGAGAGACCGATGAACGGAGAGAGTGATTGGGGTGACAACATTCCAATCCATACTGCATAAGGTTTAAGCTTTGGCCTAACTTTTACAGCCGGCTGCGTACAAAGGAGATTGGTCAAATTGACCTAAGAACCGACAAAATATTGGCATGTTTCATAATTCTTGGTGAAATATATACTATAATAAACAGTCATTAGATTCTAACAAACGCATCTGTATAATAAATTCATTTTATAAAGAAATTGAACATTCTTCTGTTTTAGAAGCTATAAGATCACTTTTTTAATGGCTTTGTGTGTTCTAACATTCAGCCAAAGATTTATCGAAGTTGTTTATTTTACCAAAAATACTAATCTATTTTGTAGAGATTGATTAAAATGAAATTATATTTTTATTACTCAAACGGTAGCAATATTATAATATTCAACATATTTTTAAATCTGTTTGAAAACATAACCTCAATATCATTAAGTAGTATGCTAATAATTAAGTTCTCAGACGTGTCTGTCAAGAAAATCTTTTATACAGTCATTTTCCTAAAATTTCGAACCTAGAAAATAATTTTTCATGATTGTTGGTTTGTAGGCCAAACATGTATGGGATCTGAACAATCTCCTTCAACAAATTGTGGTAGTGTGAGAACCATGTGAGAGGGAAAGCTTTGCTCCCATTATAGAGAGAGACAAAATGTAAGAAATGTTTCTGGTTCTAAAAAATTGGCCACAGCAACCAACGAAATTCCTACAGAGCGCGTCAAAAAATCTCCTTAGGTGACCTGACAAGATAAATAAAGAACTGATAAATCGTTACCTCTTAAAGCTAAAGCAACCACTGTAATCACAAGCAATTAAGTTAAAACAAATTACTGGTTAGCGAACTTTAATTTTTAGAAGGAAACTGAAACAAGGTTCATCGTCGTAGTTCCTTCCTTTCTAAATGCGAGATAGTCCTATCGCAAGGTCGAAGCTCACTGTCCACTTCACATGCATGGTACAAGTCGAAAACTCGAGCGTTTACATACAAAAATCATACCTCTATCCCCTAAGGGGTAGGCAGAGGTGATCTAGTACCCACGTTTCGCCAATTATGTTAGGTCCCATGTAATAGGTGGCGAGCCTATTGCCATTTATCGGGCACACAAAAGTAGCAGTACATTGGTAGGTGGTGTAAGAGAACGCTGCTGCCCATTCCTCATCACTGATTTGTCCTTAGTCGCCTTGTACCACACCCACGGGAGAGATTTAAGGTGGTGACAGTTGTATTCTACTCTACCGTCACCACTCGAGCGTATTTTTCATTTATTTCTTGTACCTATTGATAGTCGTTGCACCTGTTGAAGCTTGCAAAGTTTAATTAAGAAAAAGAAAAATTTCAAGAAATGATGCCCTGATGTGTGATTCGCGTGTTCTCGTGCGGCGACTTCAGTGAATTTAATGAAATTTTTCTCACAATTCAACTTTACGTTGTAAGAAAACGGTTAATTTGTATGGTGGAAGTAAATTTGTAATATGTCATTTAAGTAGGTATGATTTGATTGTCAGTCAATCGGCCGACAAACTTCCACTGTTGGGCAAAGTCCTTGACAACATACATACATATATACATAAATCACGCCTATATCCCCGAAGGGGTAGGCAGAGGTGAATTAACACCCACTTTTCGCCAATTATGTTCGGTCCCATGTAACAGATGGCGAACCTATTGCCATATATCGAGCACATAAATCGCAGTACAAATTTATATTGCTAGGTGGTATGAGAGAAATGCTGCTGCCCATTGCTCATTGCTGTCTTTACCCTTAGTCGCCTTGTACGACACCCACGGGAGAGATGGGGATGGTGACAATTGTATTCTGCTCTGCCGTCACCACACGGCCGACCGTCCTTGACAAAGGATCTCCAAAGCGATCAGCCCTATGCGCTGCCTTCCTTCAGCAGCTTTCCGCGACCTCCACCACTTTGTCAGTCCATCTTGTGGCCTACCTACTAATGCTGTGTACTCCGGTGCGCGGCCGCCAATCCAGGACCTTGCCGCCATTTTTCGTATGAGGAACTGGAGATAATTTATCACCCATCCAATGACGAACCTTAGCGAACATTGCTTAGTTTACGCAATCGTAGCCGAGCGCGCTAAGTCACTCCTGCTCCCGGCTTAACAAACGAAAGTTCTTCCATGGATTCGAACATTCCATGGATTTGAACATTCCATGGATTCACCGTGTGGGTGCCGGGTCCATAGTGTGACACAGGGGTGGTAGTGACAGCGCTTGTAACTTAAGTGTAGGCTTACGGAGTCATTTTTAAAATTATAACTTTTTTAATGAAAATCATCATCATCACCAGCTTTTTTAATGTCCCCACTGCTGGGGCACGGGCCTTCCCTATGGATGGAAGAATATAGTGTTATTGGGCCATAACCCACCACGCTGGCCCAGTCCAGATATATCCGGGACCAACGGCTTATCGTGCCTTACGAAGTACGGAGGAACTCGAGATAATAAAATTTTGGTCATCCATCCAATGCTACCTTAGCGACATTGCTTAGTTTACGCAATCGCAGGCCAAGCGCGCTATGCCAGTGCGCTAGTGAGCTCCTCAATAATGACAATGAACAAATCATATTTTCAGACAGTGTCGTGTGGTGACGGCAGAGTAGAATACAATTGTCACCACCCCAAATCTCTCCCTTGGGTGTCGTACAAGGCGACTAAGGATAAATCAATGATGAGGAATGGGCAGCAGCGTTCCTCTAATACCACCTAGCAATAGCAATGTTCTGCGACTTTTGTGCCCGATGTATGGCAATGGGCTCGCCACCTATTACATGGGACCTAACATAATTGGCGAAACGTGGGTGCTAGTTCACCTCTGCCTACCCCTTTGGGGATATAGGCGTGATTTATGTATGTATGTATATTTTCAGACACGCTGCACGCCTGTCGCTTGGGGCGCGACGAGTGGATTACTCGCAGTTCTCGACACGGCTTAAGCCCGCTCTGGGAGTTTCCCACCATTGTGCTGGTCGCCATTGTGGGCGCACCTTGGCCGAAATTCGGCTCGAAGACGGTCACTCAACGATCGCCGAGAGCGAGCGATTATAAAATAATCGATTCGCATGACCTATGCCAGTTTCGAGTGAGCTTTCGAATGTTGAATGGATCAATGAAGCCATTGGAGCTTACTGGCTTAATTCGTCGCTAATCTGTTATACAACATGTAACAGAAATAGCTCACACTCAAAACACTACACATTTATGCTAGCATAATCATCTACTAAGAACCAAAGAGTATATTATTATGAACACTACGTTTTCTTAGAACAAATGGTAGGTATAGTATCCAAAATTTCAAAGTTGTAACATAATTTTTGTTTACAATTTGAATTTTTCATTCCATGGGTTTGTGGGTATTAACGGACGACTGCAGACGCAGCCCGGGCCAACACGGCTTAACGTGGCTTCCGAAGCTCGGAGGAGCTCGAGATAATATATTTTTGGTCACCCATCCAATGACCGGCCTTAGCGAACATTCCTTAGTTTACGCAATCGCAGGCCGAGCGCGCTATGCCTGCGCTAGCAACATTCTATATGCTGCAAAAGGCACATTGGCCCCTCGCTAGATGAGCTTCGTAATAGAAACTAGTTCCAATTACACGCAGTCGAATGCCATATACGAAAAGCCAATAGTTCTCAAACTGTCCATTCAAACGTTCATTCAGTGTCCAATGATAAGTTTGGTTCACTGTGGTGTGAACTATTGGAGCGTTATTAAATGATAATGTTATTCGAAGTCAAATTTATACTCTCTCAGCGAAATGGGTCAAGATTGAAGTTCTTAATTCCTTGCCTGGACGTAAAACAACAATTCGTAGACTGAGGGGAAGCGAGGTCAAAACGGGCATGTTGCCTAAAGCGCTTATTCTGTTAATATTTTGATTTTTATTGAAACATTATATAAATGTATGAAAAATTATCACGAAGAAATTTGTGGTAAGAAAAAGTTCGAAAAATTATAGTCTTGATGCGAGAATCGAACCCGCGTCCTCCGCATTCCGAGCAGATATAGAGCCTATACATACCACTCGGCCAACCAAGACGTTAATAACTTGTCGTAATTAACCGTAAAGTTACACTGACTACGAAACATAAACATTTCTCTACTCAGGCTGCTTTATTCGGTTTATTAGAAAAAGCACCTTAAAGCAATAGTCCAAATAGACAATCGCGTTTAGTTTATATTTGCAATCCTTTTAAAGAAGCGGGAAAAGAGGATATTATTAGGCTTTCCATTTATTTCTAAGGGAATATAATTCTCTCTAAAGGTTTTACTTCAGCGGCAATGCCACTTATTCCAGGGACCAAAAGATATAAAAGGGCCTCTGTGGGATTTTGTTTAGAAATATTTTTTCAGCTAAATCTAAACGGACGTATGGGCATATACATGGCGATTGAGTAAACTAAGCCTTCCAATGACGTTCCAAGGGCGGTCATTGGAAGAATTAAATAACTTGAATGTTCTGCAAATGAGGCCATTGGATGACCGAATTAGAAGGATAGTTTTTTATTCAGATGAAACTAAACTATTATTTCTATGGGAATCCGTAAAATCGGAAAACGGAGAGTAGGGAAAGTGGCCCAAATCTGACATCCAGCCTTAGGCGGAAACTGTTCTATGTTTGAATTATTTAAATCGTATTTTTTCCTGATGTAAATTGTATGATTTTAAATTAAGTTTATAACTTATTTGCGAACATATAAGAGCTTACATCAGATACTCTCGTGTGTAAAAGTAAAATTATTTTTAAAATTGATATATTCCCGTCAGAGTAAATGCAATGCAAAAAGGCTTATTAGTTAGCCTTTTTCCATCGAAAGGCACTGTTTCCGTTAAAAAACTTTGCCGCGATCCCTGCCCGACTTGTGAATGCAAAACCGCAACTTCGTGAAATTGCAAGCTGTATTTGAAGAGGATTTCCGTTTGCGCTGTCAGAGAGTATTGCAGTTTCTTCTGCACGTATAATAATAATTATTATGGCTATTTATAGGTTTTGTATGCTTCGCTGAATTCCTCTGAAGTTTCACGTTAGTGCTCCCTGTAGCTAATGTTTATTCTTGTACGGCGGATATCATGGAATGTGATGACGGCAGAGTAAACTTTAGTCTCTATTCCTAGTTATAGGGTCAAGTCACATCAAATATCAAGGTGATTGAAGAAAAATCAAAGACCGGTAAATTATTATTTTAAGATAATTATCACTATAGTAACAGATAACATTTTTGAAAATTTATACATACATACATACATAAATCACGCCTATATCCCCGAAGGGGTAGGCAGAGGTGAACTAGCACCCACGTTTCGCCAATTATGTTAGGTCCCATGTAATTGGTGGCGAGCCTATTGCCATTTATCGGGCACAAAAGTCGCAGCACATTGCTAGGTGGTATAAGAGGAACGCTGCTGCCCATTCCTCATCACTGATTTATCGTTAGTCGCCTTGTGTCATAAATCAGTCTCACCCACGGGGGATATTTGGGGTGGTGATAATTGTATTCTACTCTGCCGTCACCACACGGCCAATGAAAATAGAAAAATGAAAATTTATAATACAATGAAAATATTAACAATAAATTTTAAAATAAAGTTTAAGGTTTTCTCGATCAAAAAATAAATCTAGAATAATATTAAATAATAAATACAAAAAACATTTCGAACCCTGAAAAAAATGTTGCGGATTGCTGGAAGATACAAAATGCAAATAATATTTCGTGGATATTTAATTTGTTAGCTTAACAGGTCTAGTACTAAAGTCATCGCGTCTCAAAGGAGTAGTCGTAATAACGCTCCCATCGACGAATAACATGAAAAAGATCTCAGCCCAGCATGATAACTCACTTAAAGCTCCCTAGCTTTCAGGCTAATATTAACTACTTGGGTACTTCCTCATTTTTCATAGTTTACGGAAGCGAGAGGGTTTACAGCAGTATTTAAAGCTTTATGGAAACATACTTAAAATAACTTTTAGAGTACCCTGAAAATATTTTAGTGACGCCATTACCTTTCTCGTGGTGACGGAAGAGTAGAATAGCCCCTCGTCTGTCACGCCACCTCATTGAGGTCGATGTCAAAAACCGCCTATCTGTCAAGCCGCCTCCTGGAGGTCGATCGCTCCTACATTGTATTAAAGCACAACTCACGCGATTTATTTTATTTATTACTGCTCTGACTTATGCAACGCGTAAAGAAAAGAACAAGGACGGCATATAATGACACATGACAACCAAACGGCGCCATTTTAACTGAATTGAATGAGTCACTAGTTGTACCTACTCGAGCTGCCTTTGTGTTTTCATAGAACTGTCAAAAACTTCAAAAATTCATTTCAACATAGAATTAATAACATATTTCCAGTATAATTGTATTAATGTGTGCATACACTCGATAGCTTGTTTCATAACGATTTCAGAAACACAACATTTATAAAATAGCTTTCATACAACATTTTAGAGATATTTTCATTTTAAAAAGACGCGCCGTTTTTACAAGGGGTGGGGGGCCGCCAGGTGACATAAAGCGCGAAATTCAAAAATGGCGGCGTATCACTGGAGGGGATAGGATGAATTATCACCACTCCCGTCTCTACTGCGGGTGTTGTAGAAGGCGATCAAGGGTAAAGACAGGGACGCGTACTTCATATTCTTCCACAAGTATGGTATACAGTCATTATCTTTAACCATAAAGCATTCCAATAGCAAATGAAACTGTCAAATTGTAAATCGCCAAGTCAGCAGTTACGTAATCTGTCTATTTGGGGCCTAATTCAGAAAATGGTAACAAACGTGTAACAATGGTGTTTTGTGAACAACCCAGAAATGTTAGTATCTCAAATTGAAAACCGTTGGCCGTGTGGTGACGGCAGAGCAGAATACAATTGTCACCATCCCCATTTCTCCCGTGGGTGCCGTACAAGGCGACTAAGAGTAAAGACAGAAATGGCAGCAGCATTTCTCTCATACCACCTAGCAATATAAATTTGTACTACGACTTATGTGCCCGATATATGGCAATAGGCTCGCACCCTGTTACATGGGACCGAACATAATTGGCGAAAAGTGGGTGTCACCTCTGCCTACCCCTTCAGGGATATAGGCATGATTTATGTATGTATGTATGTAAATCGAAAACTAGAATATACTCCGTCAGGTACGTAATTAAAATTGTGAAGGTTCCACATATTATTATTTTGAATCCATACGACATCTCACATTACTCTCTGGCCTTGCAAGAAGTTCATATTGATTGATTATTAATGTTTCAAACAGTAAACGTGTAAGGTCAAACGATAGTGAAACTTTAATTGGTTACTGAACACCTGTATTTCCGTTAATTAAATTATCAAGGATTTACTAGGGGTTGTAGTAACTTGTAAATAACTATATTGCGTAGATGTGTGCTGGATTTTTAAACTCGTCTTGATATTTTATACTTATAAATCAGAAATAATTTATTTTGTTGTGATACGAGTTAGTTTGGGAGCACGGCTTAAGATTACGTAAAGTATGTTCCAAAAACCGACAGTATAATTAATAGATGACCAAAAATATATTGGGAATCTTTTTGACTCTAGGAACCTACAGTAGACCTTTATCTTTAGCTGGCCCGGCACACGTTGTTTTGCCCTTATCACCTAGGGGAATAAAAATAACTTACGACCTATTCTCAGAACTACCAAATATACACAAAAAAAACATAAAAATCGGTCAAACTGATGTTACTTTGACAGACCGTGACAAATATTTTCACAAAAAATAGATGTATTAACGAAATCGATGTCTTAGGAATAGATTAGGGTATAATGAAGCTATGTCACGCAATATGTGGATTGACTAATGGTGATGTCAGTTTAAGTTTACAAATCGTCCAAAGGCTATATTGACTATTATCATGATGCCTATTGTAGATAAGTTATTCGAATGCAGCTGTATCACACAAATGTTATTTTGTTGAAATACTAAAGATTATATCAGCATGCCACGTTGGTCACGCCATATATGGCGTATACGCTACGTAAGACATGCCGCGACATGCTACGCTAGATACGCATGCTACGCGACATATTATACCATGCACGCTACGCATTATGCTGCTGTGTATTGCCTGTGTAACGTTGCGTGCGTAGCATGTCTGTATGTCATAGCGTGGCTGTAGTATGACGTAGCGATGCTATAGTATAATGTATGGCTGTAGTATAACATAGCGTGGCTGTAGTATCTCGTAGCGAGGCTGTAGTACGACGTAGTGTGGTTGTAGTATTTACGTAGCGTGGCTGTTGTATAACGTAGCGTGGTTGTAGTATAACGTAGCGTGGCATACCATTATAGTAGTAAACGTAAGTTTACATACCAACAAAGGAGGTATCTAATTTCAGGTCTATAGATAATCTTTATGCTTTTTAGAGCAATGCCCCAAGCAAAGCCACGTAAAAACATACTTCGTAGTAAATAAATAATACAAAACATCCCAGTATCTGGGGCATTTTGAATACAAATGCCGAAATAGGCATGCCATATCCGAAAATGAAATGAAAATACTTATCTCATTCCTCCCTTAATATATTCTTATATTTTTCTCGACCGTATCTTAGAGTAATGGTGGTAAAATATATGCTAAGTATTATAAATAAAGATCTCTATTCTCTATAGCTAGAGACAGAAAAGTTTCGTGCCTAACATCATGTTATGTCGCGTTGTGGACGGAGCTTAAAATAAAAATTAAATATCCTTGTTCTTTACTCTTGTTCATCCCCTAAGGGTTAGATAGACATGTATTGTCATCAAAGTAAAATGAGAACATATGTGTGACAATGAAGAATAGGCTAGAAAATTTTCGATAAATTTATGTCCTGAGGGGTTACCCTGGAAGCCGATCGCGAGGGTTTTAGTCTAGCCGTCTCTGTCATACTCAAAGAGTGAGGGAGAGGCATCTGGTGCCCACACCATTCGAACCGTGTCTACCTACCGTAATCAAGACGACTGCCTAAACCACTCTGTCAATTTATTATGTAGTTAATTCGTAAACATTTCTTTTACAGTTGAGCTTAAACTTACGTTGTGAGACAAAGGGTAACTTACATACTTATATAAATAAATTACGCCTATAATCCATAGAGGTAGGACAGAGGTGAAATAACGCCTACGTACATACATAAATCAAGCCTATATCCCCGAAGGGGTAGGCAGAGGTGAACTAGCACCCGCGGTCTCACCAATTATGTTAGGTCCCATGTAATAGGTGGCGAGCCTATTGCCATTAATCGGGCACAAAAGTCGCAGTACTTTGCTAGGTGGTAGGTATAAGAGGAACGCTGCTGCCCATTCCTCATCACTGATTTATCCTTAGTCGCCTTGTACGACACCCACGGGAGAGATTTGGGGTGGTGACAATTGTATTCTACTCTGCCGTCACCACACGGCACCTCACCCAAATAACGCCTTTTTTTTTTTTTTTTTTTTTTTTTTTGCGGAGAGGTAAACTGCATTTACGCATCATCCCTGCAGTACGGTGCAACTACAGAGGTATGTGGGACTCGGGGTAGAGACGTTCCCCCACTACACCACTAAACATCCTCTCCGGGCATATCGAGCCAAAGCACACTATGGCAGCCATCCGGGGTTATCCGTTAGGATATGTCACCGGACAGCCACCTGCGCCCGCCCTTTCGGGCTCCTTCTGTGCACCGTTTCCCCTAGTCCAATGTCCAACAACAGCGTACTGCGCCGGACAAAGGACCCGCCCGTCCTGACCAAGTTTCCTCCGAAGAGGAATCTTTCCAAGACAGGCCCCCATACGACGGGAACCGGCGCTCTTCCAGCCCCAGAGGGAGCTAGAGGGCGCAGGCTCCCCCACCCTACCTGCACTGCCGGACAAGCGCCCCGACGCAGTCACACCTAACGCCGCCGGACAGATGCCCCGACGCGGCCCTCCTAGAATCCACCGGACAAAAGCCCCGACGTGGTCCCACCCCCCGGTCGCCGGACAAACGCCCCGATACGACCGCTACGTCCTGCCGTCTCCTCCAGTGGCGATCGCGATCCCCCGGCGGGCGATGCATCGGACCTGCCCAAGACACTGTGCGGCACTGGGCGGTGGACATACCCATCGTGTGGTGTGCCTCCACATAGGGCTCTGTCACTCACTGCTCAGACAGCTCCCAGCACAAGTCCGCACACTCCACCCGCCGACGAGCCGCGCCCGCCACTGGAGAAAACTGCCGACCGCCGGACAAACGCCCCGACGCGGCCAACACCTATCGGCCGCCGGGCAGACGCCCCGACGCAGCCCTCCACCTGGTGACCGCCGGGCAAGTGCCCCGACGCGGCCCCACACACGTCTCCAACAGTGGTGTCAAAAGGGGCCCGGATGAAACTCAGCGCTAAATTTAAGGCTATGGTCTACGCTTTGGCCCCCTACCAAAGGCGAACCATCCGGAAGACGCCGCAAACACCACGTCTTAGGTGGTGAGCCGACGCCAACGTGTAGGCACCAGGCTCTCGCATCGACCAGCCAGCGCTGCCTCTTCCGGCACCACCATTGGAGACCACCTTTGACCCGAAGGTCCCTCCCCCGTTCCGAAGTTAGCCGTCTGCCCGGAAAGTCAGTGCCGCTCTGACCCATCGAACAGACGTTGCCCAGGGTGCACCACGTGGAGGTCTCACCCAAATAACGCCTACGTTTTGCCAAATATTAGGTATATTGCCATGTATCGGACACGTTAATCGCAGTAGGTATATTGCTAGGAGATAAGAGAGGTATGCTGCTGCCCATTACTCATTGCTATCTTTACCCTTAGTCGCCTTGTACGACACCCACAGGAGAGAGATGGCTGGTGACAATTGTTTTCTGAGCTGCCGTCACCACATGGTGAACGGCTAACTTCACACCACTTTTCTGCCCGCTACGCGTACGGAAAATCCCATTTCCTGGTCAGAGGGTGACATAAAAATACTAACTTAACTCGGGTTGAACACACGTCGCATCTCATACAGAACCTCAATTAATACCTGAAAGCATTTTACTGCGCTGTGATAACTTATGTGTCGGGTATTATTGTACCTTTCCTCATGACTCATTTGTTAAAAACAGTAACCAATCGCAACAATGTGTAAAATATCAGGAGGTTATGATTAAGTGAAAAGCTTCCGATAAAACGTAGAAGCCATTAATCATAAAGATAGACAAAAAACAAAATATACATCCGTTTTATAACAACAAGTCACAGTGAAAATTATAATATTGAATATCTACTATTTTACTGAATCTATTATGTGGTAACGGCTACTTTGTATTCATCGAACGAGGTCCTTTATAGAGCAAAACAACTGGTACCTAACCACCTGAAAGGCATTGGACTTTCAAATGCGAAGTGGTTTACTTTAGAAAAGTATTAAAATATTCGTTCCATTTGAGTATGTGTGATACTACTATTATACTGACGCGTTTAGCATTAACTTTAGTATTGAATCCGTCGGGGTCAGTGCTTCGGTGGCAGATCGGGTCGTGAGTGGGTTTTAGGGACTCATGTATACATAAATCACACCTTTCTCCCCTGAGAATTAGTTATGTAATGACAATTATTCAAGAACAAGAAGTGTAACCTAACTGTATTTGGACAAACAAACAAAAGAACGCTACATTCTAGGAACTTCCAAGTTCGACGAAAGAAAATCTTTTCACGGAAACGCAAGCTCACCCGTAGCTAGTTTCAGTTGACTTATACGTTACTTGTTGCATGACACGGTCCACGCACAAACTTTACCTCCGTACTCTGACTAGTCGCTCTTTTACCACTGCGCAGAGCGAACGTCGCGCGCGTCCCGTGTCTTCGCGGGAAATTTTGCTTTGGTTAAAATATTAAAAAAAAAATCAAAAACTGCTCTATTCCACATTCAAAAATATCTTGTTTTATACTGCAGTGCTTCTTAGTAGTGTAGTTCTTTTTATATTATTATTGTGTGCGTGCTTCGTTTTGTTGTGATGCAGTGAGCGAATTTATTATTGTGTGTGGAAAATCGGTAGCGTAAAAGTTTCAAAAGAAAATACAATTTACCGGGGAATAATAAGTAAGTTTAATTTTTAAATTGTTTTAAAGTTATTTTATTTTGTTTTTGTTAAGACTCGACACTGGATGTTTATTAAAAATATATACCTATCACTCAATATTTATTAATAATGTTTTTCATAGTAGCAAACTTTAAAAAACATTTTTAATAATTTGGTAGGCTAATAATAATTATTGATTATAATTAAAAAAATATTATAAAATAAAAATAAAAACATCTATTCTATTCTATGATAGCGATACTGTTAAAATAATAGGAATTTGTATTACATCAATAATTAATAAAATTCATACACATTTCGTTTGGAGTTAGCGTAAAAATACGAATGCGATAAGTTTTTCAAACACAATATTATCTTCCATGCCGAAATAATAACGTAGGATTTATTATGTCGTAAAAGTCGACTGAAGTATATCGCCCGGTGTATACCAAGAAGCACCTTGAAGCACCTGAATTAAGGAGGGCAAACCAGCAACAACAGCATTTAAAAAGTTTTTGGTAAGGTAGAAGGCTGCCTTGTAAAACTTAGGCCTAATAAGCATATGCCTTAATCAGTGTAAATTGGAATCCCAATCACGCTCTCGTTTCATCGTTCTCTCGACATGGTCCTTTCGGTCACTTTTGTATACATTCATTTATCACCAACACTTTTCCGGTTTGCGAGATGATATTATTATGAATTAAAAGGGATCGAAAAGCTCGTATGACGTCTAGCCGATATTAATGAAAAGGGAACCAACTGAGGCGACCCCAAATTACCCGGGAACAGGGTAGGAAAATTATAATGAATTATCCAACAAAAACCGCCGTGCCGCCGAAATGCAACAAAAATTAACCCTCTGGTAACGGCAGAATACAATTGTCACCACCCCCATCTCTCCCGTGGGTGTCGTACAAGGCGACTAAGGGTAAAGACGGCGATGAGTAATGAGCAGCAGCATTATTCTCATACCACCTAGCAATATACTGCGATTTATGTGCCAGATAGATGGCAATAGGCTGAAAAGTGGGTGTTGAATTCACCCCTGCCTATCCCTTCGGGCATATAATAAATGTGATTTTATTTATTTATTTAAACTTTATTGCACACAAAATAAAAGGTACAATTGGCCAGTCAACCGGAAAGCTGAGTACAGAAAATATTTGATGTATGTATGTGGATTTTGTATGTATGCAACAAAAAACCAATACCAACGACACACACCGTATAGGTAGGTATAACGGTCCCAAACGTGGAATAAGAAAGAAATATGAAGTTTTTCGTACGCATTTCCCCCGAGGCGGTGGTTATGAAAGGCAATTGAAAGTAATGATTCTCCGAAATGGGAATTTAAACAGATTTAGGCCCTGACTCCACCAAAGCGGAGATATGCCAAGATGTTCGATGCGGAGACGAGAGGAGATGTTTTCAACAAAGGTGTGAAACGCGGAGATGCGTACCTACTGACTAGACTGCAGCGAAGATGTGTGCTTTTTTTTCTTAAACAGGAAAACTCTTGCCCTTAATCTCACTTGATGGTAAGTGACGATAAGGGCCGAATATGGAATCAAGCTTCACCTGGAACCCTCAACCACAGAGGGGCTGGCTGCTTATCACAATTCTCGGAACACAATAATGCTGTTGTATAGAATTATTATTATGGCGACAGATTTTAATAAGATCGATCTGACACGAAGCCAGACGTCTCCATGTCCCTATTACTAAAACAGAGGGCCTAGCCAAGTGGCTTATCTATTTGAACGAATAGAAATCAAAAGTATGAAACTGACGTATTGGTTTATTTATAATACCTTCCTACGTGAGGTAGGTTTCATACATTTTGCATTCGATATATTGGCCAAATTGCTAGGGGGGCAGTTGCTGGCGCCAGCTTGCGAGGCACAGCTCACTTCTCCGCCAGCTCGACCGCACCATACAAATATAACACATCTCCGCTCGGCGGTATCCACTGAAGCTGACCGGAGACGAGATGTATGAATATCGAATTTCTATTGGTTCTTTAAGACACAGCTCCTCTCCGCTCGTCTGGGCACCGCTTGTTGCGAGGAATTTGTTTGAGGAGAACCAATAGAATCACTCCATTTTCAAACAGAGTGATTCTATTGGTTCTCCTCAAACACATTTCTACCTACACCAATAGAGTCGCTCTATTTTCGATTAAAGTGATTCTATTTTTATTTGAACATTGTATAAATGTTAGGAAAATTAGTACAGAGATAATAATAATTGTGGTGAGAAAAAGTTACATAAACTATAGTCTTGATACGGTAATCGAACCCGCATCCTCTGCGATCCGGGCAGATACCTGTACATACGTTGGCTTACAACGTGAAGTGTAATGGTTAGAGAAATTTTAGCAAGTTAATTAACGTCTTGGTTGCCGAGTGGTACAGACACCTGCTCGGATCGCAGAGGACGCGGGTTCGATTCCCGCATCAAGACTGTAATTTAACCACAATATCCTTTGTTCTATTTGTTCTTCTCAAACACATTCCACGAAACTCATCCTCGCACAGCTCTGGTGTAAAAGCACCCTTACTGTGCTCCGTGCTTGAGGAGACGAACACGACAATGTATAAGCAAGTTGTATTAGGACCACAATGGGACGCGACTTCGGGCTTTGTCTCGAATTAATTAGTTTTCCATTTGAAATTTCCCCACGTGGCGACGCGATTACGCCCGTAGCCACCAAATTAGTGCACCAAATTGAGGTGTATAAATATTTTACGGTTATGTTCAATTATTGTTTCCAAGGTCAACGTCAACCTAAAAAGCTCGCCAATAATACAATAATAATACGCCAATAATACATAAATCACGGCTATTTAAGAATAACCATTATGAATGACATAGAAATGTGGGTACATTGTTAATTTCCACTGGATACAACCCTCCAACTCGCCAATCACATACACCGAAACATAATATAATGCGCACAAGCAATCAACCTCCAACCTAGGGTAGGTTAGTTAGATATGGACACATACATTTTCAATATCTAAAGAAAAATCTACGCCATCCCATCGCAAACTACTAGCAAGGAACTCATAACTCATCATTAGATCCGTAAACTTTTTAGGGCATTACCAGTGTCATAAGGCAGTACCCACTCTGCACCAGCAGTTAGTAGCAGGCTACTACAGGCAGGGACACCCGGTGATAAATGGTAATAAAACTAAATAAAGGTACCTTAAATGATAGTAATTAATTGTTTTAAGACCTACTGACGACATCTATAATAACATACAATTAATTGGACTATAGAGAAGCTCCATATCGCAATGGATTAGCGCATCGATTGCGTGAACGTAATCAAAGCAATGTTCACTAAGCCTGACATTGGACGGGTGGCCAAAAACGTATGGTGGCTTATGGCCCATTTTACTTAGACTCTTCCATAACCAAAGGTACGGTTTTTGTCCAGCAGTGGGGACATTAAAAAGGCTGGTGAAGATGTGACGATGATTGGACTTTATGTGACCAATTGTAACAATATCTTTAGCTGGAATATGAAGAATATAAATTCAATTTCCAAGACTAAGCAGATTCTTTAATTAATTACTGAGATTAGGGTGAATTACGCAAAACGTGAAAATGACTCCAGGGCACTGACCTCTATTACACAAGTGAGCTAGACTGAATACTTCTACTAAAATGACAAATGTTTCTTGTGCCGATTTGAAGCGCCCCGTCGAGCGGCAAGAGTACTAAATTTTGACGTTTGTTGCTTGTATTTGACATTGCAAAAGTCTTCTATGCTGGTTTGGGAGCGAACAAATAACGTAGAATAGGCCAGCCCCGTCTCATCCCATGGATGTCATAAAAGTCGACTAAGGGAGATTGCCCGGTGTAGACCAATAGCACCTTGGGACACCCGAATGGTTGACGGCAAACCACCAACAACAGCATACTCAAAGAGGGTTGATGTCAGGCAGGCGGCCGGCTGTAAAACCTAAGCCAAAACCTTGAGCAGTATGGATTGGAATGTTGTCATTCCAATCACTCTTTCTGTTCATCGGTGTCTCGACATGGTCCGTTCCGTCTCTTTTCTATACATTCATTCATCACTAGCACCTTTACGGTGTGATGGATGATATGAATCAATAGGGAGTGAATGGCTTGATGACGTCTGACCGATATGAATGGAAGAGGAAACATACTGCGCCGACCCCAGATAGACAGGGCTGGGAGAAGAAAAAGAAGATTTGACATTACAAATGCATCTCTAATATTAGCTCCGTAAACGTTCACCTTCAAACCAGTGTCATCAGCGCCAAGATGGCGATAATCAAATTGGCTTCATTTTTTGGATGATAACCTTCAGTCCAGCGTTCGTGTTTATTAGAGGTCAGTGCTCCAGGGTATAAGATCCCGGTGATTTATTTTTCTTACGGCGATCGAAATGATGCGAAGAAGTTATTTGTGATTTTGTTTTTATTTTTAGGATACACTTGTGTCGCCGTTTTATAAACTAGCAACTGGACTCATAAATGACACTTGGCCCTTTTTGGCCCACTTACGCCTAGTAGCTTGTGGAGTTATAGGAAAAAGCATAACCACGTGTAATAGCCTATAATTGCTACACCATAAAGTGCCAAAGTAACGTGATAATAAAATATAAAAATGAAATATGGATAAAGATGAAATCTTATACAATCACCACAGACTATACCGCCCAGACTATACAAGTTGTAAAATAATCAACCTTACTGCTCCTTTTTACTTAAATGCTAAATATATTGAGAAAGGGTCACAGTTTGGAGAAGTAAATCTGCTGCCCTTTACTCGTTAACCTAAGTCACCTGTACCTACTACACCTGCTGTAAAGATTGGGAATGGTGACCATTCTGCTCTGCCGTCAATACATGGCTAACTTAGATTAAAATTTACTCTAGATTTATACTACCTTACCGATAAAAATCAAAACCGTTTTAAAGAAATCTGTTGTTTATACTCTAATGTCAAACATACAGTATAATTTTTCTTCTCTTGTGTACTCGTACCTATATACTTTTCGACTACTGAGACTGTGGTTTAACGTTCAGACCCTATACTAATGCGTCAATTGTATTTTTATTGCGTCAATTGCTTAGAAAGTGATTGGGGACAAGATTAGGGATTGTTGTATCAAAAGCATCAATTAGGCAAGTACAGTCGGTAGTGATGTGTATCACTACAACAAATCACTGTTAATTTTTTAATACACTTTGCACTTTAGTAAAATGATTTAAGATTGACAGTTTTGTATTTAGAAATACTTTTTAGATGCTTGTGAAGGTGTGTATTCTTTGTGTATGTAGTTATTGTTCTAAGAGTACTTATTGTTTATTAATTATTTTATAAACGTGCCCTTTAAAATGCTTGGTCAAACACTGAATTACCCAAATCATAACCTCAAATTGTATCCTAGATTTAATATTAATTAATGTTTATATTATAGCAAGAATTAATAATTCTTATTTGCTTTTAAGATTTTTTTTTTTAATTTCCTTTTAGGGTTATTTGGGATAATAACAAATTGTTAATAATTAACTTATTTATCTCTGTAAGCAAAATTAATCATATTATTTTAAACACACTTATCTCATTTTAAGGGAGTATGAATCGATGTTAAGTTGATCTGACTTCATTATAAAGGCGACACGTGCGGACCACAGTGGCTGTACCATGAAGTATTAGTGCGATCCAAACGCGGGTGACAAAACGAGATGCCGCTCTACTCTGCTTATAGCGTTATCTCACTTTAACAATGGGAATTGAGTCGCGTTTAGGGTTGATGGTAAGAATGTGTTAACCCGGTAGGTAGCTATTTTTGGTTTAAACCAAATTTGGCAAGGCATAAAGAGGGTAAGACTTCGAGTGGGTTGTTAGTCCCGGGCACTATTCCTAGCTCAATTCCATGAATCCACCAAAGAGAATACAATACTGGAATCCACTACTAAGAATAATCATTTAACATATTTGTTTCGTCTATTGTCAGTGTCTATTGTCGTAATAAAACCTATTTATATTGTCTCTTCTAATGCAAGCTTATTAAACTTAAAAGAGGCCCACGCGCTGTTAAAGCTACTTGTAATGAATAATAAAAATATTGTTACGAGCTAAGGTTATTTATAGAGCAATTAATTTTTTACTTTGACGTAGGTTTATTACAAATTTAACAAGACAGCAACGGGAATATTAAGAGGATTGTGAAGTGCCGATATGCAGCGCGAGTAATGCCAACATTTTATTTTGAATACTTTCTGGAGCTTTTTAATTATTTCAGTTTAGTTCAATTTTTAAAAATATGTTATAATGCTCGAGGAAGTTTTATTGTAATAGGTTTTTTGAATTGACATAGACTCTTCATGGTTTGAGGTTTTCGAATGAAACTTTTTTCACATGGTTTCAATGATGTTCTTTTTTTAAAAAATGTGAAACATTTGAAATTGACTTTCAATTGTTTTTGTTATTCAACATAGACAAGAAAGATGGATACTGCGAAAATTCGAGTGATTTTTGAATACGAGTTCCGGCGCGGAAGTAACGCGGCAGAAACAGCTCGCAATATCAATGTTGCGTTTGGTGAGGGGTCTGCTAATGAACGCACCGTGCGATTTTGGTTAAAACGCTTTCGTGATGGAAACTTCGACTTGAAGAACGAGTCACGAGGAAGACCGCCCACACAGGTAAATAACGATGAATTAAGGGAGATGGTGGAAGCCGATCCTAGTCAAACTACCCTCCTGGGTATTAGCGGAATGGTTTAACGTTACCTTACCCACAATATTGACTCAGTTGCGTCAAATCAATAAAATAAAAAATACGAAAAATAGGTGCCTCATGATTTGACTGATCTTCAGAAAGAAACGCGTGTTGAAACTTGTGTTGCTTTGTTGAATCGGTAAGAAAATGAAGGAATATTGGATCGAATTGTGACATGTGATGAAAAGTGGATTCTTTATGACAACCGTAAAATAAAAATGCAATGGCTGACCCCAGGTCAAAAGCCACAACAGTGTCCTAAAGCAAAACTTACCAATAAAAAGGTAACTGTTTGGTGGTCTCAGCATGGTGTTATTAACTATAGTTTTCTCCGATCTGGTCAAGAAATAACGGCAGATGTCTATTGTGCCGAACTCCGAACAATGTTGGCAACTAGCAGTAAAACAGCCCCGACTCATGAATCGATCTTCACCATTATTGCTCCATGACAACGCGAGACCTCATACAGCACGAGAAACCGTTTTGGCCCTTCAGGAACTGCAGTTAGAAACCATTCGTCATCCTACGTATTCGCTAGACCTTCCTCCAACGGACTACCATTTTTTTCGTGATTTGGACAATTATCTACGTGACAAGAAGTTTTCTTCCCAAGAGGCAGTACAAAATGCTTTCACACAGTTTGTGCAGTCTAGATCCTCAGAGTTCTATCGCAAAGGCATAAATGACCTTCCTATTAGATGGCAGCAATGTATAGATAATAATGGTAACTATTTTGATTAAATAAATTTGTTATTTAAACTAAAAAATAAACAATTTAGATTTAACCACTAATATTATGATGCTAACAACATTTATGTTAAGCAATAATATATAAAAATAAAAACGTACGAACCTAAAAGTTTTATATTATACTTACAAAATATCCAAAAATTATTAAAATTGGATTATATTTACAGGGTGAAAAATTTTATCCTTTTTCTGTACCAAAATTTACTGATTCACAATCCTCTTAAACCCACAACTGGGTCGAACCCGGCACTGTTCATGGCACAGTGAATCCATAAATCCATTACTAAGTAGAATCATCTCCTCGTTGAAATAAATCAAAACAGCTCCATAATTCGGTTGACAATTTGAAATAATTATAATTTTTCTCTTGTGACATGAATTTCAATGAACTATAGCTTAGTTATTTGTATTACATAATATTTGTATCGTAATGTTTGTGTTGTTTCTAACGATATCCGTGCAATTTATTAAGTGTACAGGAATTAAAACCCCGAACACAGAAACGCTACTCAAAGTTTGGGTCCTGCTTATTATTTGAGTATTATTATTTGAGTATATAAACTCTGACAGGTATTGTCCACTTAACTATTTAAGCAGTTCTTAAATTTTGAGCAGAGCAATCAAACGGCCAGTTTGATTGAATTGTTTGAATCTGTTTGAAACTGAAAATGTACCTGTAAGTGTTTGTAACACCCTATACTATTCTATTCAATACATTCATTCATCACTAGCACCTTTACGGTGTGATATGAATCAAAAGGGAGTGGATGGCTTGATGACGTCTGACCGATATGAATGGAAGAGGAAACATGCTGCGCCGTGATAGACTGGGAACAGGGCAGGGAGAAGAAGTGTTTGTAACACCCAGATTTCGTTGGCCGTGTGGTGACGGCAGAGTAGAATTCAATTGCCACCATCCCAAATCTCTCCCGTGGGTGTCGTACAAGGCGACTTAGGATAAATCAGTGATGAGGAATGGGCAGCAGCGTTCCTCTTATACCACCGTCCTGGCAATGTACTGCGACTTTTGTGCCCGATAAATGGCAATAGGCTCGCCACCTATTACATGGGACTTAACATAATTGGCGAAACGCGGGTGCTAGTTCACCTCTGCCTACCCCTTCGGGGATATAGGCGTGATTTATGTATGTATGTATGTAGATTTCGTTGTCAATGTGTATTTTTTTTTGTACTTGTGAAAATAGACCTTGGTGAAGTAATAAATAAGTAACAGTTACAATTGAGATACACAGGAGAACAAATCGTGAATTGCTTTACCCCGAATACAAAAACGCTACTCTAAGTTTGAGTCCTGCTTAACATTTAAGTATTGTAAAAATTGACGTCTTTCCATTCAAATTCTGACAGGTATTGTCCATTTAAATAAATAAGCACTGCTCAAAATTTGAGTAGCGTTTCTGTATTCAGGGATTAAACGTGTAAACAAACTTCTACGCGGTGTGGTATACGATTTTTCACCGTCCGTACCTACCTACGATTTATTTTATTGAAAGGATATCCCAGCCCAAAACTCGTAAATCCGGTTTCCGATTTTTATGCTTCCATTGAACGAATTCCAGTTTTACAATACCGGAACCCTTGATGCCTCAGCCCGAAAACGGAAATTAAAATAGATTTTCTGGTGGAAAACTATACCGAACTCGAAACCTCTATACTCTTTGCCTTTCATGCTACACACAGTCATTACTGGTAGATATATATATATAATATATTTTGATAACTGACCATTAAGACGTGTGGAAATCATACTTATATCATCATCATCTTCATGCTCTGTTCCCAGTTTAAATGGGGCCAGCA
This sequence comes from Cataclysta lemnata, assembly GCA_963931975.1. NCBI lineage: Eukaryota > Metazoa > Arthropoda > Insecta > Lepidoptera > Crambidae > Cataclysta > Cataclysta lemnata. The sequence continues at coordinate 3,120,407 of OZ008342.1, forward strand.
CGCGATAATTGTTATTCCCTCTTCCATACATATCGGTCAGACGTCATTTTGGTATCCACTTCCTTAGATTTATTATCATCTATCACACCGGAAAGACAATGAATGGATGTATAGAAAAGTAATGAAGGAAACAATTTTTTACGTTTACTTGATACTTGTTTGTAGAGATATGGTAGAGTAGATAGTACTGTTTGTGGAGTAGAGCTGGATATTAACGACTGCAGATGCAGCCGAGACCAAAGGCTTAAAGTGCCTTCTGAAGCACGGAGGAACTAGAGATAGTAAGTTTTTGATCACCCATCTAATGACCGGCCTTAGATTACGCAATCACAGGCCGAGCGCGCTATGCCACTGCGCTAGCGAGCTCCTCAGGTGTGTTCGGACGTGCCTACCTAAAATATCAAGCGTTCTTTTGATGAGAATAGTTTTCTGAACGTCAACTATCATCAGAATGAACCGTGGATAGTGACTAGCGTGCGGTGCCAGAATTCTGACACTTAACAAACACGGGTGTGTCGCGAAAATAATAAACGGAAATACATTTTGTTTTGTACAACATAATCGCTCATTTAATTTTAATACGAGAGAGACGTTTTGTGTTCTAAATTAAGGACGTCAAGGCTTGTAGAAAAATAAATATGTTTCGTAATCTCGTCCTCATATTTAGTACAATATAAGACGAGGACGTGATTACTTCACATAATGAATCATTTATTGCGGATCAGACGTTATTTGGTAAGTTATGGTAATCCTAATCCTAAAAAGGAAGCGACATGACAAAAATGTTAGGCCGGGTACTTCAGTAAAAAAATCGCACCTATACCGAAGGATAGGCAGAGCGCCTGTGCCTTCGGGTATTGATGTAAAAAAAAGCAAAGAGGCCAACGAACCTTCAGCAATTAAAACAAAATACTCGAGACATAGGTAGTCTGCGATAACGCTGGAAATATGTGAAGAAGTGATGAACAACGCGATGAAAAGGGTTCGCATCGGCCATGTTTGCTAGAGTTTGAGTTGGACATTTGTCGGGAATTATTTTCCATGTGTAATTGCCGACTCTAAGGGCCTGTTTCACAATCGTCGGGTTAGTTCTGGATAGCTTACTTGTCAGATCATTTGACAGTTGTAATATGAAATATGTGTCGATTGAACTGCCAATTAAGTAAGCTATTCAGAACTTATCCTTCGTGTACCCGTTGTGTGACAGGCCCTAAATATTATATTGAACAAGGAATACTAAATAAATATTTTTTATGTTTTATAGAATAAAATTTAAAAGGTAAAGTGTATTTATACCTATTTTTGGCCATCCTGTACTACATACATAATTAACGAACATGATACGTGAACTTAAATCGTGCTTAAAAAACAATCAAATATTTGCCCTTATTGGGATTCGACCCCGCCGGAATTTCTTGGCCGGCATCCAACGCCTCTGATCACTTAAACGTCATGCATTGGCATAGCAGTCAAAAGACATCCACAAAATTATCAACTAGCGTCCCGCGTAACACTCACATAGTCTCATGATTCATTCGACACTTGGACAATATCCAAAATGTGTTGTAGGTGCATGACAAGTGGGAAACAGTTGGAAGGAATTAACGAATTGTCTACAGAGATATTAATCACTAAATATCTGACAACATCATACTTGAATCACGGGTATTTATCCCAGAAGGGTTAGGCTGAGGTGAATTAAGCAGCACGCACTGGGTCACCGTGGCTCAATCTCCCTATATTCTTCCATTAGAGAGACATTAAAGGGCTGGTGATGATGATGAATTAACACCCACGTTTCGCCAAATATGTTATTATATATACCATGTAATCCGTGAAGAGCCTATTGGCATCTAACGGGATAAGAGGAACGCTGCTACCCATTACTCATTGCTGTCTTTATCCTGCATCGCGAAATGAAGGAAGGAAGAGGGTGGTGACAAAGGTATCTGCTCTGCCGTCAACACACGGCACAGTCGATAGTGCACAGTTATAATAATAATATCGATCAATAATTGGTACAGAATTTCAATAATTAATTAGCTTACCATGCAAGTCCTCAAGAAGGAGGTCCTCTCTTGAGCTTGGGCCGATCATCGGCTTTGAATATAATGTCCAAAGCACAGAACTAAGGCCTTGGTCGCTACTATATATTTGTATCACAAGACTGGTGCGCATTTGACAGCCTCGGCTCATGGAAAAAGATGATGAGGCCTAAAATGGTATATACTAGAAGATACCTGTTCTCTAATAATACACGTTCCTCTTATACATACATACATATACCTACTATGCACGCCGCGTCTGCCAATCGAACCAGCCGTCGAACTTTTCAGCAATAAAGAATGCAGAACGACGCTCACTTTATTAAATTTGAAATTCCTTCGCGTTTCGACAAAACAACAAAGAAACAACGCAAGAACTTCTTCATGGACTTCCTGTCCATGAATTCCCAAAATATCGAATAATGAATATTATTAACAACTTTCTCTGCTCCCACGATAGCATAGTGTGCTGATTAAAAATATCTTGGCATCGGGAGATGGTTTATTATTATTGCAAAGCTTAATTTTATGTTGCACGAAGCGTTTTTGTATTAGGTATCATGTATGTATTTGTTTGGTTGTGAACCTGATGGATACACCCTTACTCGTCCATCTCAACATATGCATCTCCGCTACATGTAGTGCGGTCTGCAATCTAAAGATAACCACATCTTGGCCACACGTAGTGCGGTCACCCATCTGAAAATATGCATCTTCTCCATGCACAGCGCGGTCAGCCATCTCAACCTATGCATCTCCGCCATACGTAGTGCGCTCAGCATAATAGCTTGACGAAACATTGGTTGTCACAATGATAATTTATACAATAAGGTGGTCACATAGAAACGTTTGTCTAAACTACATGTGACTTAGATGTTAATCTACTCAAGATGCTGTCCGTACTTCAGGTAAACTGCCGTATGACCTGTTTTCGGCCCTATTATGCATTGCGATTAGATTGAAAATTAATCGACCATTCTTTGATGGTAAGCTCAACAGTGTCGTATTCTGCCATGTGATGACGGCAAAGCATTAATACATGTGCTCTGGAAGGCACGCTAAGCCGTTGGGGTGCATCTGCAGTGAATAATACCCACCAATAAGCCCTGGGCCAACGTGGTGGGCCTATATTCTTCCATGCAAGGGGACATTAAATATTGGTGGTGACAATCTGTACCTAATAGCACAATAATTTCAGTGCAAGTACCGACTGAATCATTATCAGCTTCACCAGAAGCTGTAATAGGGAAACTCTATTCAATTCTGTACCTAACGTTTCTAACTCGCGTATCTATAGTCAAGTCGAAGTAAATACTTCAGTAAAAGTCGTTACTTAACTTGTCATTTTTGAACATTAAACAAGAATTTTATCGAAGTAAGAACTGTCTAAATTTAAGTATTCTACTTAAATACTTAATTACTACTTAAGTAAGAACTGTCTAAAGTAAGAATATTGTATAAAAATGATAATTTAAGTAAAGACTTACTCAAGTAATTACTTTGACTTGACTATAGATACGAGTGTTAGACCTTTGAAGTCGTTCTGGGAATATGACGCGTTATAAGCATTCTGCTGGAATTGGCTCTCAAAGACGGGTCTGAACCAATCGAGTGGAATCTTTTCTTCCGTAACGAGGCTTGAAGTCTGTAAAATTGCAATTTAAAAAGGTACTGACTGGGGAGTTTACGGCTTAGCGGTTTAATTTAAACTTAACATACAATGTGACGACCACAGTAAAATGTAAATATCGTATGTTTTTCTAAAATTAATATAATGCTGAAATAAAAATCCAAATTATATATCGACGATTCATTATGCAAACATAATGAATCGTCGTCGGATCACAAGAACTTAAATATTTTTTGGCGTCCCGGACATTTTTTCAACAATAACATCGGAACTATCGGACGTAGAGTTATAATTTTTGACGTCGCTTTGAAGAAGAGATATTAAAAAAATATTTACGTTCTACTTACCGCCTCCGACATACTGTATAAATTTACTCTGTACACACATATACGGCCCGCTAGATTAATATTGATCAATACACGAATTGCAAATTAATAAAACGCCGACCTAGTTACTTTGTGCTTTCAGTGATAACCTTTTGTAAATTTAAATTAGCGACTCTGAAAATTATGCTTTAGACTTGGTTGTTACTGTGTTACAACATAATGATATGTGTTTTTTTATTTCGTTTACTGTTGACTTCGTTATTCACGTCTTCATCTACATCATGACCTGACGCTTATTGTCTTTACAGTTTTCCACAATCTTTTTGTATAGAAACGGTACAATTCTTCTATTTTTTTACTAGCTTAGTAGCGAAAAAATAATTAACAAAGAATGTGCCATCCCCAAAGAGTAATGTGGTTTCGTTGCAGGCCCTACACTGTAAAATGTAATAGCTAGCTATTCATGTGTTACCTACCGCAGGTTATGGCCAATACGTCGTGGATCGATGATGGGATAAGCCTACCCGCGGGTTTGTTTGCTTTCGCATTGTGAAGAGAAGGGTTGTATGCACAGATGCCGATATAATTTCCACGGCTTGTTGAAACGGCATTTTATTATGTATACTAACAGAGTTAGATTAAATTTTTATTGACACTGCTGCTGCTCATTCTGATTCATGTTTGTCTCTGTTTTATAACTGCTTGAAATTTAAGTCTAAAGTGACGATTTTCTTTACAAATAATGACAGGTTTTGTCCGCTTAACTTTATAAGCAGTGCTTAAAATTTGCGTAGCGTTTTTGTATTCGGGGGAAATTGCATACATACACATACACAAATCACGCCTGTATCCCCGAAGGGAGAGGCAGAGGTGAACTAGCACCCACGTTTCGCCAACTATGACAAGTCCCATGTAATAGGTGGCGAGCCTATTGCCGTTTATCGGGCACAAAAGTAGCAGTACTATTGCTAATATGCTAGGTGGTATAAGAAGAACGCTGCTACCCATTCCTCATCACTGATTTATCCTTAGTCGCCTTGTACGACACCCACGGGAGAGATTTGGGGTGGTGACAATTGTATTCTACTCTGCCGTCACCACACGGCACTACTTGATTTTTTAAATATGACTGTCTAGGCATCCTTCCTTTTGAACCACCTAGCAATATACTGCGATTTTGGTGTCCGATAGATAATTATATGGGACCTAACCTTATTTGAAAAGTGGGTGTCAACTCACATCAGGGGGCCTACCGCCTAACTCTATTGCTGATGATAGCTTTAAAGCAATGCACTGCTAACGGCTATAGCAGACATACTGAATTTTAATGCGGTACGGATTTTGTGCCAAATTCATACAAAATTATTCGGTGATCATTCGTTCAAAGCTATCGCTAATAGTTTAGGTACATTTGGTGCGAAAAGACAGCATGACGTCATAAACTATAGCTTTTGCTTTAGCAATCGAGTTAGGCGGTAGGCCCCCTGGTGTCAACTCACACCCCCTGCGGGATACTGCGGATACATGCGTGATTCATGTATCATGTATATCAGGTCCCATGTAATAGAGTGCGAGCGTATTGACATCTATCGGGCAGCAGTATATTGCTATATGGTATAAGAGGAACGTTGCTGCCCATTCAATTGCATGACAATTGTATATGCTCTGGCGTCACCACGCGGCACAATACCTATTGATTTAGCCAGCATTTTATGTGTAAATCCTTTTAAAATGATACAAACTAAAAATTTAGTCATCATCACCAGTCCTTTAATGTCCTCACTGCTGGGGCATGAGCCTTCCCTATCGATGGAAGAATATAGGGAGATTGGGCCATAACCCACCACGCTGGCCCAGTGCGTGGTGGTGGGTATTAACGACTGCAGATGCAGCGGGGACCACCAGCTTAACGTGGCTTCCGAAGCACGAAGGAACTCGAGATAATACATTTTTGGTCACCCATCCAATGACCTGCCTTTGCAGGCCAAGCGCGCTATGCTTCTACGCTAGCGAGCTCCTCATAAAATACATTTTTTAGTATGTTCAGTTAATGCGCCGTCTAATGGAAAGGCAGAATAAATTGTGACACAACGTATTGTCGTATCATGCTCATAACATCAGATCAAAAGTAATTACATACATACATACATAAATCACGCCTATATCCCCGAAGAAGAAGGCAGAGGTGACCTAGCACCCACGTTTCGCCAATTATGTTAGGTCCCATTTAATATGTGGCGAGCCTATTGGCATTTATCGGGCACAAAAGTCGCAGTACATTGCTATTGCTAGGTGGTATAAGAGGAACGCTGCTGTCCAATCCTCATCACTGATTTATCCTTAGTCGCCTTGTACGACACCCACGGGAGAGATTTGGGGTGGTGACAATTGTATTCTACTCTGCCGTCACCACACGGTCAAAAATAATTCTGACAACAAAGTGTCGGACTTAGGTCCCTAGCTCCCAGCTGCATATGCAGTCACTATTGTAAATTGTAAAACTTTACCATGATTAGAGAAATGGTAACCTATGTCATATATTTTATGTAATTGGTAAGTTTTACCGTTCTATTGTTATCGAACCAGTACCTACACGCCAGTAGATAAGATAAGATATAAATTTGCGTAATGTATTATTAATGAAAAGTAGCCGCTTCTGAGGCGTTACTCTGGAAGTTTATTTCGTTCGATCGAGTCTTTGCGTCTTTGTCGCTCTTATTTTAACACGCAGTGGCGTGAGAAAGATGGATAGATGTGAGTTAATCGTTCCGAGTTTTAGAGTAGACCTCCAGATTCGTCGTACCATTTCCGTAAATAAACATATTCAACAACTGAATAATTCTACCAGCCAGTTATGTTGCGGGACATTTTGAGCATTCATCGTCAATCTATTCAAACGCATATAATACAAATGTATGAAACTTGCGTACTAGAGTGCGGTCCAGATAAGTCTGCGCGCGAGGGGTGGCGCTGCTCGCTAACATCGACACTCGTAGACAAAAAAATAGCAGACGAATTTTTAGTTCCAATTTTGACCACGCGCGGACTTATCTGGCCCGCTCTCTAAGCGGGGAATTCACTACACGGACATGACAGAGAATGCCCGACGGATCTCGCTTCTATTAGGTCTGTGCGATGTTCGCCTAGTGTAGGAAAGTCACAGTCAGTCTGGCCTCTACAAACGGGGTCCGTGCGGGCATTTCCGTGTAGTAAATTCCCCATTTTACAGAGAAAAAAACTGTCTTCTATGCTGGCCTGGGACCGAACAAATAACGTAGAATAGGCCAGCCCCGACTCATCTCATGGGTGTCGTAAAAGTCGACCAAGGGAGATTGCCCGGTGTAGGCCAATAAGCACCTTGGGGCACCCGAATGGTGAAGGGCAAACCACCAACAACTGCATACCCAAAGAGGGTTAGTGTCAGGCAGGCGGCCGGCTGTAAAACCTAAGCCAAAACTTTGAGCAGTATGGATTGGAATGTTGTCATTCCAATCAGTCTCGCCGTTCATCGGTCTCTCTACAAGGTCCGTTCCGTTTCTATTCTATACATTTATTCATCACTGGCACCTTAACGGTGTGATGGATGATATGAATCAAAAGGGAGTGGATGGTTTGATGACATCTGACCGATATGAATGGAAGAGGAAACATACTGCGCCGACCCCAGATAGACTGGGAACAGCCCCCCCCCCCGCCTACCGCCTAACTCGATTGCTGATGATAGCTATATAGCAATGCACTGCTTACGGCTATAGCAGCCATCCTGAATTTGTAGGCAGTACGAATTTTGTGCCAAATTCATACAAAATCATTCGGTGATCATTCGTTCAAAGTTATCGCTAATAGTTTAGGTACATTTGGTGCGAAATGACAGCATGACGTCATAGACTATAGCTTTTGCTTTAGCAATCGAGTTAGGCGGTAGGCCCCCGGGGTAGGGAGAAGAACGGCGACGGCAATTGGCGACGGCAAATAGCTAAATAGCGAACGATATAACGTTTCTATCGGAAAAATGTCAATTTTTAACAACCACGCTTTCATTATGATTGATTTACTACTACATGTACACTACATGTATTAAATAGAAGTGTTTGGCGCTTTTCGTGGTGTCAGTCAGATTTTTTTCGATAATTCTAAAATTGGTTCAGAGTGGATTTTGTGCAATGAAAGTGGTGTTATTTTGATGCAGAAACATCCGTGTTGATTGTGCAATTATGCAGAATCATCGAAAAAAGGTCTTTTGACGTGTTTGATGTTGTGGTGAAGACCACTTTAAAAAGTGGTTTGTCCACCTCATCAGGCACCATCATGAACTCTGTTACCTATTCGATTTTAATTTTAATATTATATAAATGTTAGAAAAATGAGTACAAAGATTTTGGTGGTTAGAAAAAGAATTTCGAAAAATTATGATCTTGAGGCGGGAATCGACAGCGGACGCGGGTTCGATTGCTTACATGGCTATATATATAATTTAACGCATCTAGGTATTGCGTACATACCTAGATGCGTTAAAATGTGTGACACCCATATTTTAACGTAAAATTCATTTCATTCATACATTTTACCCACTCATTATTTCATATGAATACAGATAAAATATCACACTAAAGACATGGCTGTATGAGCTAGACCCTTTGCCTTCCCTTAAATATAGAGAGAATATAACAAAACAAAATTGTATTAAATAGATAAGTTATGAACTAAATAACTAAACTTTAATCTGTACCCATAAATTTAAGTGACTTACTGCCGCACTCAGAGACGTCAAATAACGTTAATGAGTACTTAACGTCAAAAAATGACAATTCAAAACTAGTCGCTATTCTTGCCGAGTCTATGGTCTAGATTTGAATGAAATATTTTGACATTAAATACTCATTAAAGTTAATTGACGTCTCTGAGTGCGGCAGTTAATGCATGTTAACAATGAATTAAGCAAAAACTTGCAAGTTTATGAAATATAAGCAGCTTAAAATCAATTAAAAATTATTTTACAAGGTCACTACTTAATACAACGTAAATTGGCTTTTAGTCATGACGGTCGCCGGTCGTCATGGTGCTTTCTCAGTAATTCGTCATTTCCATACATTTTTATTCCATTCATTCGAATAGATTTGCCCCCTGTCAAAACGAGGCGACTTACATGCTTAATTCTTCTGCGTTTTCGTGTACAATGCCACTTTGTCCTATACTGCTGTACTAATGCCGCTCGGAAGCCAGCCATGTATGCAGAATGATTTCACTAAACGGCTCGTGTCGCATCGGATCGGAAAGAATACGGAAAATTTAGAGACTTTATTACACAGCTGGGAACACGTTTTAATAACGTAGTAAGATTATAAAATCCGTTCCGATCCGATGCAATGCGAGCCGTTTGGTGGAAATCATTCATTGCAAAACGTACTTCTGGACAGGACAACGCTGCGAACGAGTGCTGAGAAAATAATTGAACTGATGATCGGTTCAGAAACCCTCAATTATGAACCGATCGCCGCCGATAATAAAGTGCATTTTGACAACACCGTGTAAATTTTATTCTTTAAACAAGCACCAATGTTTTTTATTATTATTTTCGAGCGCGAATAACTGGCCTTATTTTTGGTTTTAACATTTCGGCATATGAAATGCTATGTTGATATTTGAATTCACAATTTGTTTTGCGGTGTTTAATCAACCAAGTACTGTGTGGAACATGCAAACATGAGATCAGCGGCTGGCAGTTTCGAATTCAATAATTCGTATTGAGTTTTAAATACCTACCACCGTGACGTGACCACAGAGCAGAATACAACTGTTACCACCCCCAGCAGTGTTCCTCTTATACCATCTAGCAAAACACTGCTGAAAGATGGAAATAGGTTAGCCACGTGGCCACCTCTTATTACCGAAGGGGCAGACTCGTGCCTTAAGGTCCACATTTCGCCAATTATATTGTGTCCCATTGTGATAGGGGGCGAGCCTATTGCCATCTAACGAGCTCGTCCATCGCAGTACATATCGCTGTCGCAGGAACGCCGCTACAGATTACTCATAACTCGCTTTACTTTCAGTATCCTAGTAGGTACGACACCCGCGGGGAAGAGAAGAATGGTGACAATTGTATTTTGCTCTGCCATCACCACACAGCAAGCCAAGCATCAATAACGTCATAATTATTATACCTAAAAATATATATATAAGTTTTCTTTGCGGTAATACCTTGCCTTCAACCTGCATCCGAGAAACCTATTCAACCGTCTATTAAAATCACATCTCGTAATACTTCACCCGTATCCCGGCGTACTTCACCTACCCGCGACCCTTCAAACGTGTATTGTATATCGTCGACTATTTAACATGGTGCGTCATTTCGAAATTCACACGTGTTACAAGTCACGTAAGTCGCAATCCGCTTGCCAAGGTATCCTAGAAGGCATGGTTTAACTTTACAAAGTATAAGCCGGGTCCTCAAAAAGGCTTTGCGAACATTAGATGCCTGTAGAGGTGATTAGGAAGCTATTGGGATTCGAGCGAGCTTCGGTTGGAAGCATTGGTGCAGAATTGAATTCTGAAAGTGATTAAGCATGACTTTTTTAATGAACTTGCGAGTTGATTATGAAAGATCCGCCTAGGCCTTCCCATTCTCATTTCTCCATCAGATATTGATTTTTCCTGTTGGGTCATCTTCTTTTCACTGATACTTTATACGTGACCGAACCATGCCAGCATCTTTCTTAATTCTTATACATACAATAATTACGTCTTCTTTTAAACCAGACCTTTCCTGTATGAAGCTTCCTGTACCTTCAACACCTGTCAACAGACCGATTGTACGAAGAAATCTTGCAAGGTTCAAAACCAAAGTGAACACTGTACCTATGATAACTTGATTAACTTGGAAATATACCAAGAACGAATTTAATAATTCTAAAAATATAGCATTCTCGACACCTTCAGGAAAGAAAAATCTGCACAATGACTAAACTAATGTGCTGTAAAACCCTCAGCCAGATTGGAATGTTCAATGTTGTTACCTAATATCTCTGTTCATGGATCTCAGCAAGGTCCCTATCAATTCCATCTCTTTACCATACATTTTTGTTCTACATTAGCACCTTTACGAGGTGGTGGAAGATGAATCAAAATTGAGTGGATTGCTTAATCGCATCTGACCGACATGAATGGAAGATTAAATATACCGACTGGGAGGGAAGATGATGATGAATTGTTAGCAACAACGTTACATAATCAATCAGCTCTGATCACCTAGGGACAAAAACAGGTCAGATCAATGATGAATGATGTATTCATTTTAAACGTTACACCCAATACAGTTGGTAAGTCAAAAACAGCTGCTCACTACGGCACATTAACTATAATGCGCTAACTCACATTCAAGGCACGTAGAGTCCAATGTTGATTAAGCCTGTAGTCGTCTCATATGACATCCACGGAAGACTTCGCTTCACCAAATAATGATGATATAGAAAAAAGGGACAGAACAATTTGAACGTCCCGGGAGCCTATATAGCCAAGTGACAAACGATACAACAACAATAATATCGATCAAATGTCAATTGCCACCACTCCCTCTGTGGTTGAGGGTTCCAGATGAAGCTCCATTCCATATTACTATCAGGCGAGATGAAGGGCAAGAGCTACCCTGTCTAATAAAACAAATACATTTGACACGACTGCCGCCATGTTGTTTTACGTCAGTTTCATACAAGTATTCTATTCGTTGCCGTGTGGTGACGGCAGAGTAGAATACAATTGTCACCAGCCCAATTCTCTCCCGTAGGTGTCGTACAAGGCGACTAAGGATAAATCAGTGACGAGGATTGGGCAGCAGCGTTCCTCTTATACCACCTAGCTATATACCTACTGCGACTTTGGACCTAACATAACTGGCGAAACGTCGGTGCTAGTTCACCTCTGCCTACCCCTTTGGGGATATAGGCGTGATTTATGTATGTATGTATGTATTCTATTCGTTAGAAAATATTGGCCACTTGTCTAGAGGGACTGGTTGGTAGAGTGAGGCCCGTTTTCAAAAACAACCCCTAAAGCATCACTTAGATAGGGAACACCTATCTTAGGTGACTCCTCAAACAGTCCTCTTACCTAAATTCGTTTTCACCAAGCTGTTTAGGGGTTGCCTAGCTAAGTGACAGACTAGTGATGGCAAAAACCGTTATTTCTATTAAAATAAACTTTTAGGTGAAATATTTTTATTAATTAACTGAAATACAATAAGTAAAAATATTGGAAACTATTTATACAAGTAAATTAAATCTTTAAATGATTTATTCCGTCTATTTTATACACTTTATAGCATAGACTGTATGGCATTTACCTTTGTATCATAGCAACGCCTGTTTATGTCGTTTATTGTCAGTTCTTGTCATATTACGTTAAAACTGCCACTTAATTATCAGGGGGCCGAAAATTGGCCCCCCAAACTAAAGGGGCCATAAGCATTAAGAGTCACCTAGCTGTGTGTTGGTAAAACAAAAAATTTCATTAAGATCCACCTAAAACTAGTTAGGGGTCCCTTAAAATTTAGGTATTGATGGTGAAAACGGGCATGAGACAGTCAGCCGTCACATTCTAATCGTTAAGTCGCCCCACGGGTGAGATCGTGGAAGTTGATAATTGCAGTCAGAGCACGGTATACGGATCTAACATAGCTGCCGAAATATGGGTGTTTCACATTTGCGAAGTTAATCATACATAATTTATGGATGTAGGTGTAGGTACATTACATACATAAACTCCTTAGATCCTCCAGATCAAAGATTAAATATATTTTGGATTCGTCTTAAAATCACAGTCATGTGCAGCTGCTATCAAAGTGGAATATTTCATTTCGATTCAGTCTTTGAACGTCCAATCCGTCTAAGTCGTTAGTATACTTGATTGACTGGACGGACGTGTGTTTGTCGCAAGCGGATTGCGGAATGATGCATTTAAATAAATGTTCACTTTGTAATATTATCGTGTAAGCCTTGATTATTTATTTAATTCTAAAATCTGTTTCTTTTAGATTATGTATTATTAAACTTTGCAACTGCTCAGCTGTGGAGCTCTGCACGCTTTGCTCCTTCCGATACGGAAATTCACAAGAGAACTAACTTAAACGATGATGACGAATGATATTTGATTGATGGTGATGATGATGAATTGGTCTTCGCCCTTTTACAATTGAAGTTATGTTTTTTATGATAGACAGGTAAGGTCTGGCCCTTCATCTCACCTGATGGTAAGTGACGATAAGAGCCGAAGGTCGGGCTTCACCTGTAACCCTCAACCACAGAGGGTGTTGCGTGTACTGGTTTTTCCCACCCAATTCCACTCCTAGCCACTGTTCTTTCGCTCCATTAGAATTGTCACCCACAAAAAGGTCACTAGTAAAATTAATAAGTCATCAATGACAATAACAGCCCCGAGATACCTTCGGGTCCAGAGCCTTTCCAAAACAATCTTCCCTTTTGTTGTCATTGTTCAGTCGTTTGATCGATATTTAAATGAGACGGAGCCTTTTGTGTCCGTTGGTACAGACGACAGAACGCGAGCATTAGCAAAATTAGCATGTTTTTTACAATTTGGATTTAAACCTAAACGCATATGGCGTTGAGAGCAAAATTGATCGATAAAACTTGGAGTTCCTAATCAGTCATTTTGAGCGACACTTTTGTGTCCTTGGTACAGACAACAGTACGCGAACCTTTGCAAAATTAGCATATTTTTTACAATCGAACTTAAACGCATTTGACGTTGAGAATAAAATTGATCGAGAAAAATTGGAATTCCTTATTAGCCATTATGAACCCTTTTCTGAAGTCGATAAAGCAATAAATCAAAGGACAGTAACTACTTTAACATATTATTACGACCATCATCTTCCTGCTCGTTTTTATTTTCAAATCATATCGCAATCCGAGCGCGTTAATCTACTGAGCTATAGAGCTCCTAAAACTACTTTTCAAAGAACATCCACAGATATAAGAACACCATTTAACATTTCAATAGATGTATAACTATGAACTAGGTTAGAATCTCAAAATAAAACAATTCCTACGGCGCTCTCCTCTTTACTCGAGATAGTGTATATTTTGATACGGCCCGTGGTCGAATAGTGTTCACTGAATTAGGTTTATTTATTGTGCGTCAAGTTCGCGTCTCAACACGTCTGTTGTTGGATAAATAAATTTGTACCAATGTAGTGATTTACGCTCGATTTTCCCCGATTCCGTTGAGAAGCCGGGCTTTGTAAATTGGTTTTCTCAGATCTTTGGAGGCGATGCTACTATTTATTATTTCTTTGATACAGTCTTCTTGATAAGCTTGGTTTGATGTTGTAATACTTGACATATAATATTATGTTGGTCTAGATGACTAAAAATATCTCAGTGAGATCTGAAACGCTTCAGTATTAAACAGTTAGTCCTCCATAAATTGATCAGACGCCTTCGAGAGCTTCGAGACATCTGTAAATTCATATACGGCTATATCAAAGCAACTTAAATCGGCTTACATAATACGGGGTCTGGGATAGGCTAACAAAAAAAATCTCAAGTTGAAGTAACAATTGTCACAACAGCAACACCTACCTACCTTTTTACAAAGGTCGACGGTTTCACGTTGACAACCCACGTCACCCCGCATGGTGACGTCAATCGATAAATTAGTTTGAGAAAGTTTAAACTTGATGTACATGATGATATACGGTCGTGGTCTAATATTCTACAAATTACATAAATCTCGCCCATTTATGCTCGAAAGGGTAGACAGAGGTCAATTAACACCCACGTTTCGCAAATTATCTTAGGTCCATAGGGGGCTAGCCTATTCCAATCTATTAGGCACGAAAATAGCAGTTTACTTCTTGCTTACTTAATGCTGCCGTTATCCTGAGTCCAATTAAATTAACCCTTAGCCGCTTTGTATGACACCCGTGGGAGAAATTGGTGGTGGTGACAATTATTGTATTGAGCTCTGCCGGCACCACACGAACTCACAGGCACACAAATATTCCATTTTTTTTATGCATCCACTTATCACTAGAGCTTTTCGGTGTGATGGATGATGAATGAACTAAAAGCGACTAAAGAGACGATAATGTCTGACGGATATGAGGCGAAGAGCATAACAACGCACACTCTTTCTTAAACTACAAATCGCATCCCAATACAAAAGAAACGCATCGCAATGGTTTGATGCTAAAGTCAGTTTCATTGCAATTATTAAATATTCTATACCTAAATATTCATTTTAATTTTTAGGATACATAATGGTTTTGTGTTTGTTTAGTAAAGAAACGCATCGCAGCGTTTAAATGCAGTTTTATTTTAATTTATTTAGGATACCTACATAGTCGTTCAGCTATTTTTGTATTTTTAATACCCGAAATGTGACACTTCTTGCTTCTCAAATGTCAGCCAGCACCTGGCAACAGCACGGTATCTAGCTCCTCACACCTACAAACCAGGGGACCGCTCACCAAAGGAGGAAGTAGCTAAAGGTCATACCAATCGAGCCAAGAAAATTGAATAAACACAGGGGGCACCAAACGGAAGGTGATTTCTGAATTATGTTATTGATTATGCCAAAGCAAGCAAAGTCGCACTTATGTCGACTTATTTCTTCGTCTACTAACTCTGCTTGCTGATTATAGTTTGTGGTCGGTACAGTAAAATTCTGTGGCTTGACTAGGTTTCTGCCGCTTGCCTGCCTGAGACAAAGTGAGTCTCGTTCCGTCAGTGAAAGTAGCGACTAGCTTTGTTCACGTCTTGCAAATACAGCCATAGAATGAAGCAAATTGCATGCAAGTTTACCTTGCAAATAATATATCCACATTGCGCCAATAAGTTCTATATGCCACTGTTCCATTATACAGGCATATTGTGTATCTGTCGTGACCAAACCGTAGAATTGATCACTTCATGATGTGGCCGGCCATTTTATGAAATGGTGGCATTTCATGAAATGGCCAACTAAAACTGACCATACCATGATAATGGTCTGGCCAGATCAATGAATAAACAACGTTTAGCGATATGAACACCGAAACGCTATGGCTATTTCATGATATGGCCATATATTAATCATATCATAAAATAGTTACATTAACCACCGTTAGAGGCGCTTATTTCGATTTGTTTTTGTGATGCATCATGGCGGCGGACAATTATCCTAATAAACAAACTATTAGTAACGTTGTAATGGAAGATAAAAGTGCAGTGAAATGTCGTTACGACAACAAATTACTAGAATTTTACGGTTTAATTCACTTAAAAAACGAGCGCAACGTAAAAATACTAAACATTAACTACATTAATGATATGGCCAAACGTGGATGGACATATTCGATTTTAATTTTAACATTATATTAATGTTAGAAAAATTTGTACAAAGATTTTGGTGGTTAGAAAAAGAATTTCGAAAAATTATGGTCTTGAGGCGGGAATCGAACCCGCGTCCGCTGCTATCCGGGCAGGTGCCTGACCGCTTGGCCACCCAAGACACTAATTAACTTGCCGAAATTCTTCTAACCTTTACACTTCACGTTGTAAGCCAACGGGTACCCTCGCAATGTAGAAATAAATTTAAAACATTCCAAAGCAGATATTTTTACAAATACCGTGTGTTCAGTTAAGCTTGGGTTTGCTTTATAAACTATTCGAATAGCGGACGCGGGTTCGATTCCCGCCTCAAGACCATAATTTTTCGTAATTCTTTTTCTAACCACCACAATATTTGTGGATGGACATATCATCAAACGTAGACGTTTCAACGATATGGTCAGTTATAGCTGGCCACTTCATGAAATGCAACCATTCCATGAAATGGTCGGCCACACGACATATCGACACCTTATTCGAAAACACAAACGCCTACCGTGTCAAATGTAAGAGTAGTTGTCAAAGATATACATTAATTTGTTCGACAAAAACGCTGTAACGTTTTCCACTTGGCTCTAGGCGCAGGCATGACTACCAAATGGAAGTTTATTATACTGAGTTCCTTAAACACGCATGTAAAAGGCGAAACGTGACAATTAATTTGTTTCGAATTCGAGTCACGTCGCCTCTTGCCACTAGGTGAATTAGAAGTGATCATTTTGTGCCTCCGTGACTTCATGACTTCATTGAACTGGCGGTCAGAATAGAAACAACACAAGGCAACAGGAGACGATTGGAAATTAAGCGACAAGATAATCATCATCACCAGCACTATATCGTCTCCACCAATCCATAGGTTATATTTTTACGTACATCCAAATAATATGTTTGCCGTGTGGTGACGGCAGAGTAGAATACAATTGTCACTACCCCAAATCTCTCCCGTGGGTGTCGTACAAGGCAACTAAGGATAAATCAGTGATGAGGAATGGGCAGCAGCGTTCCTCTTATCATAACTGGCGAGACGTGGGTGCTAGTTCACCTCTGCCTACCCCTTCGGGGATATAGGCGTGATTTATGTATGTATAATGTTAACCATTTTAAAATTTCTTGTTCAAAACTGTAAAATTGGTAGAGTTGACTGAGGAGTCATTCACCTAACTTAAACAGAGGACAAGTGGCCATTTTATGATAAGCCATGTAATTCATAATAGGATCATAAAAGAAATGGCAGATGTTGCCTTTTTAAGCCCTGGTAATAGACAACTCTCACGTTTTTGCATCACAATGAAACCGATTTGCATCTCACTTCTTAGTTTAGCCGTTTACGTTGTTTTCAGTAACGATGTTCTACCTTGCTTTTTGCTAAGTCGCTGAGAGCTTTATTAGCGAAGTTTTGCAGGTGACTAAGCGAGCTCGTCCATTTTATACTCTGTGTTAGCCGAAATTGATCCGATAAACTTGTTTCTTTGCAACAGTGTTGGGTTTACATAAAAGCTCTTTAATACCAAAGAGATTCAAAACTAAATTGCATTCAAGGAACAGTATGTCTCACACAACAACAACGTTTCCAAGTATTTTCTTAATTGCGTCAGTTAGCGATATATACGATGAAATGAAAATATATTTTTAACTATTCAATAAGCTAGTCATTAAATGTGAAATTTTCTACATAGCGCACTGCGCACCAGGAACGCTTCTCCTCTATATATATTATGTAACTCTTACTGCCGCACTCAGTGAGGTCAATTAATGTTAATGTTTACTTAATGTCAAAAAATTACTATTCAAAACAAGTCTCCTTTCCTGCCAGGTCTATGGTCTAGATATAAATTTTTTGACATTAAGTACTCATTAAAGTTAATGACGTCTCTGAGTGCGGCAGGTAGAAAATTTAATTCTTCTCTGCAGTCAGTCACCACACGGTAGTAAATGAAATATAAGTTATTATGACCGCTACGTAAGGTCCAATTTAATATGAAATTCCTATACTAAATACTGCGTTAATATCCATGGCGTTGTTGTAGCATTTTAAAGCTACGTAGTGTAGGTCCTATCCTAATGCACGGAACTTACTTCGCCGGTATAAAGCGAGAGATAACTCCCTGACGTGGTCCCATTCCAAACTTTAGTCGAGTTGGTGGCTAATCCATCCGTTGGCGCATACTGCTGGAGATAGCTTCGGCGAATTTAAGGGGTGTCCCTTAACGGCTTAAGGGCCTCTTTCCTGATAAGTCACTGTGCCTAATCTTACAAATAATTTAATGGAACAATAATAATTGTTCTATGTTCTATTTAGAAGATAACGTTTTCTTGCATGTTTCCGAGAGTCGTTCTGAGGAGTGGTTCATGCAACAGGAGGCAGGCTCGATCCCTTTTACAGGGTCGTTGTCGGCTATCGGTCACGTAAATTACCATTGAGCTATATACCTCCTCAGAGTATTAATAATATTATAAACAAAACAGTATTCTTTTAATACAAGCTGGCATTGAAGCGACTAAATAGTATAGAATGTGCCGCCCCTTCTAGGGACTAACATATGAGACTACGCTGCTTGGTGTAGACTGAAAGAGCACCTTGAGGCACATAAATGGTGGTAGGCAAACCATCAACAACGCTTACAACACTTAGTACAAATGCGCCAAATATTCCTTTACTATTCAGTATTTGGCAGTATTCAGTATTTAGTAAAAGTTATTTGTTAATAACGCCGTATGGTGACGGCAGAGTAGAATACAATTGTCACCATCCCAAATCTCTCCCGTGGGTGTCGTACAAGGCGACTAAGGATAAAACAGTGATGAGGAATGGGCAGCAGCGTTCCTCTTATACCACCTAGCAATAGTACTGCGACTTTTGTGCCCGATAAATGACAATAGGCTCGCCACCTATTACATGGGACTTGACATAATTGGCGAAACGGGGTGCTGGTTCACCTCTGCCTACCCCTTCGGGGATATAGGCGTGATTTATGTTTGGTAATCGGCCTAATTACTCGGTTTCGATGCCGAATATATTGATGCCGGTTATTTGATGGAACCTGGCTGAACTCGTCCAAGCAAAGCTTCAACTAAGCTAGAGTGCTCTTAACTCGGCGCGACTCGCGAAAACTTCTTAATTCAACCTCTATGCAGACAAGAAAGTTCACCTGCACTGAGTTTACAATTTTCCAAATACATCACCGTTATGGGAGGCCAGGCGAAACACCGGCCGCCGAGCTATTTGGAGTTAAGCGACCCCAAGCGTCGAAGTTTGGATTGTTCGTTGTCCACTATTTAATTCATGGCTCAGCGCAATGAGTCGCGTGTCCCAAGTATAATAACGTTGGACATTGGGCGGGACCCTTATCATTCCCAATGCCCAGGTCTGTGACCGAAAGATGGCGCGGCGGCATACATGTTCTTCAGTATGCCGCTGCGATGGAAAGCGAGTCTGCTTAGCGGACAATAGTGGAGCGGTTGTTATTTGGGTAAAGGCCACGCTGAGACCCCGGTACACAGAAGACGGAGAACCAGGGAAATTTTTAGTGGGTAGTTCCGGCTCTACACGCCGGGTCTAAGTCTCGAGGCCGTGGGAAGTGGGCAAATTGCATTTTTTACCCTGAAAAAAAAAGGGTCCTAAGTGAGTGATCTAGTTGCGAACGCGAAGCCTCCCCAATCGCAAGCAAGGAATCACAAGCCGAGCGCACTGTGCCAGTGGCACAGTAGGCTCGGCTTGCGATTGCGTAAACTAAGCAATGTTCGCTTATTCCGGTCATTGGGTGGGTGACCAAAAATTATTATTATCTCGAGTGCCTCCGTGCTTCGGAAGGCACGTTAAGCCGTTGCTCCCGGCTGCATCTGCAGTCGTTAATACCCACCAATCCGCACTGGGCCAGCAGCATGGTGGGTTAGGGGCCCACTCCCCAGGTATTCTTCCATTCATAGAGAAAAAAGCCTGTGCCCAGGCAGTGGGGACAATATAGGGCTGATGATGACACCGCACCGCATTGAATTCGCATCGGATCGCTTAGCAATCGCGTCCGCGTGAAGTCGCTCACGTAGGACGCTGCGTAAGGGACCGTGTACATTGTAGCGGAAATGCTAATTTTATCCTGTTTACTGTTTTCACTAAGCAAATGTTTGGATGTTTGTTACTAAACGCTTTACCGTTCACCGGGAAAACGGGTTTGGAACACGAATGAGGCCTAAGGCTTTCGCTCGAAAAGATATAAGTAGGTACAGAACGTTTTAGTTTCGGGTTTAGAAACCAAATAAGGAGGGGTGCAAATATCGAAGTGTTATGTAAGATTATAACAAGATGAGAACTTTAAATATATGGAATGAACTTGGAAAAGCAAACTGACTGGTAACTACTAACTAACTCTCAGAAAATTCTGTGTACCTATTACCTACCACTGGCATTTAAGTTGGTACATGACTACATTGCTAAAATTCTATTTCAATGCCTTCCAGAAGGCTCTCCCTGACCAATGTAATTTTACTCCGTTGGGGCAAAGTCACTGAAAGGACATTTTTACACATACAGAGGGACAACGGGGATGGCACATACTGGGGGGTATACGGTATATACTGCAGTCGGCAAACACGTGCCGGGTTGTTTTGATTAGCATACTTCAATTGTACACCGACTGATTTTCAATAGATTTTGCTCACGTTCAAGTTAAAATTAATTGAAAAAGTTGACTGGTCGAACCTTATTATGATATGGAAATTATTTTTTGTAAACGCCATGATACTCCAGGGTAAAGTCAATAGTACGCCAGACAATAAAACCTGGGGCAGGTATCCCTATGAATTTTACCCTTAAAACGTTCCACGTAAAGTTGAAAGTTGAATGAGAAAATATGTGGTTGCCTTGGCTACGTACGTGCGCACATTTAATATTGGTGGAATATTGGAATTTAACGGTAAAAAGCTCTCGATTCCCTTTGATATGTTTTAATAAGTGCTCTAACAGTTTTAAAAAGAATTCGCTCAGATTATTATTATGCCTTTGTAATATATCTAATATTATGTGTACAACGACGGCACAAATAAATTAAGCTTTCTCTAGAAATCGTCTATCTCTGAGCCTGATACTATGTTCAACTTGTCACAAGTTTTTTCGCTAATTGGCAATTTCATATAGATTCTCGTATTGAATATTGTGTTATTATAACTCACTAAGAGGGAGGGAGATGGAGAGAGAGCGTGGAGTTTACTTACGTAAGTAAACTAAACAACTTCGCAACAGTCGGTCATTATAGGATGAACGCTAAAGAGTTATCTTATAATATATTTAGCTTATATCTCACTACGCTGGCTACAATATTTAAGAATAACACCAGGAAGCAAATAATGATGCATACGCTAATACAGGGTTATTTTTAAAACACCAAAAACCTCCCATGACCAAATAGCTAACATTAAACAATAACGCAAAATTATTTTTTTAAGTTTTTATTGAACTGTCATAACATTTATACCTCTATGTTTTCATTCATAAACGAAAAGACGACGCTACTCTAGGCCCGCGCGCTGCTTAATGTCGATGCAAGTAGGTGTACGTAGATGTATTGACTTTTATTAGAGCGGTAACTTAAATTAGTATTATTTTTGAATGAAAGTAAAATCTTACGAATCATTTAAAGTCGTAGAACCAACATTGTGTGCTTATGATGTTAGCTATCTACTCCTGCGAGGTTTTTGGTGTTTTAAAAATAACCTTGTATAAATTATCAAATGATTACTCACACTAAATTGCCCGTTTTAGCCACTAACAACCCACTTAAGGCCTTTTTAGGAAAAAATCAATTTAGTAGGGCTATTAAAAAGAACTATAATTAATTGAATTTGAAAATAAAACGATAATGTTTGCAAAAAAAAAATCTGATTAAAAAGGGTAAAATATATATTTGTTAAACAAATAACGGTAAAGAAATTGAATTTTGAATTTGAAACGTTATAATACTCGTTCAACGATACCTTATAATATCTACAATAAATATTTATTTTGTTTACTCTTAAATAAAAAATACAACACTTATTCAAAAACAAACTTCAAACTTCTATGTTTTTGATGCGAAGTGTTTTTCAACAATACTTAGTTTTAATTGGTCAAACAGAAATCCGATAAATTCTCTTT
Organism: Cataclysta lemnata; assembly: GCA_963931975.1. Lineage (NCBI taxonomy): Eukaryota > Metazoa > Arthropoda > Insecta > Lepidoptera > Crambidae > Cataclysta > Cataclysta lemnata. The sequence continues at coordinate 3,142,921 of OZ008342.1, forward strand.
TGCTGTTTTCGAACAAAAGAGTGCGTACCTATTTCGAGTAGTGCTACCCTCTGTGCGATCTAATAAGTTGTTCAATGACTTTCTTTGTGAAACCATATTTTCCACAACGTTGTTTCTTCAACTATTGTTAGCATAACAAATGTCTCCCAATAACAGAATTGAAAACAGTAATAAGAAGGGAGGAAACGAAATATGTTTGTCATTATCTTGTTTGGTCACAAAAATTGCGTCAACATCAAGCAATATTATTAAAGCACCACACATACACAAATGTTTCGTTAAGAAGAAGGAAAATGGTTGTGTCAGTATTGTTGCTTAAAATATTCTAACTAATATTATAATCACGAAAGTGGGTTTGTTTGTTTAATAATCTTTCACGCCTAAACTAATAAACTGATTTTAAAAAACCAATTGAAATTTACATTTTTTTTTACATTATATGCGAGTAAAATAGGTTGTTTTTAATAATATGAGTTCTCTATGAAGATTACAATAATGTTACCCAAAGTATCAATAATTTTCACGTTTTGTATGATTGAATTATTGAACTTTTGTTATTAGTTATTGTAATGAAGAATAAAACTCACAGGTATTTAAAGACATCAACGCGACAGAAGCTGCGGGTAAAAGCTTGTATAATTTATTTCCTTATGTATTGAATTTTCTAAGTCAGCACCTGCGTATAACAAAATATATCCGAAGCGAATTATATAACAATCAGTAACAATTAGGGAAAGTGGCACCTAGAATAATAAGATAGTTGACGATTATTTATTACGAAGTATCGAATATCGTAGGTGTTGCCATAATTAAGATATTCCGTGGCAAATAGATGTTATACAGGAGAAGATAATTAGTGATGATTGCTGATTTCTATATGGAAACTATATCGAGTACTTATTTTAATAATAAATAGGATACCCAAATAGGGAAGCTGTCAGGCAGGCGGCCGGCTGTAAACCCTAAGCCAAAATCTATTTATGTAGGTATGTGTAATTTGGAATTTATTTTGTCATCAAATCACTCCCATGCATCGGTCTTTCGACATTGTGTGTTCCATCATTATAACGCCTTTTGCTATCTAAGGGGCGTGTGAGTCGCAATATATTTTATAGACTGTGCTCATTACTTATCGCGATCTTTGAACGACACCTGCTCCCGAAAAGGTGTGGTGACAATTTTGTTATGCTCAGCAGTCGCCATAATGTGAATCTTTTTATACGCTTCTAGTTAAAAACCATGAAGACATATTTAAATTAAGAGACCCAGACCAGAGTTAAGAGTCGTTTATTGTTGTCACAAACGAACAAAAAAAAACAGTCAAATTAAGTACACCTACATACAATGAATTATTCAAATTATTTATAGCATGGAAATAAGAGCAAAACTACTATCACGGTATTTATTTTCAGAGACGTAATTTTAATTACAATTAAATAGGTCGTGAAGAGACAAAGAAAGCCGAAATTACACAGAATTTGAATTAAACGCCGTAACGACAAAAAAATTGTTTAATTTGAAAACTTTTCATTGTTAAGAATAATTTGCAGTCGCCGCTTTGTGCGGCTCAAAGGAATGTTAGAGAGGGATAGAGTAACATGAATGGAATATGGTATATTAATTCTTTTAATCTTTTGGAATTTAAAAAACCCAACACCCGTATTCACAAACAATACTTGTATATGTAAAGACGCAATACTGTGCGAAGTAAGACATTTCCCAATGCGTTTTGTCACTCAAGTAATATCTATGAATAGGTTTTTGGGACCCTGTGCGTTAACGCACCTCATACTAATGTTTATGAATACGGGTGTAAGACTACTCCTGTAAAATGACACTGTGTGCATAAATACATGCCCAAAACACTTTTTCCGGAAGTGGAAGGCTGACATGTGACATCCACAGTCCGCAAACTTTGCTATGTTCTATGAATGCTGCTCTATCGGGCACCTAAAGAACACATCTGGCCATTACTCATCGACCTTGCATGGCCCGCGGGAGAGATTAGGGGTGGTGACAATCCTTCTCTGCAGTCACCCCACGGAAATGCAATTAACTTGCCAGTAGGTACTCTAACCGCCGCACTCAGAGACGTCAAATAACTTTAATAAGTACTTAATGTCAAATGTTTTTTACATTTGAATTTACACCATAGACCCCGGAAGAATAACGACTAGTTTTGAATCGTCATTTTTTGACATTAAGTACTCATTATCGTTAGTTGACGTCTTTGAGTGCGGCATTAAGTAGTAAAAACGCTCCAATCTAATTTTATTTCATTTTTTCTTTGATAGGTCCGATATATATTACGATACCAATAAATGCAATTCCAAGGTATTGCATCTGAAGTCAGGAATATTAGAACAGAATTTTCTTCGTATTCTTATTAAATCACAGCTCTTTAATCCGCTCCGACCACACGTGTTGACGTGGCGTGCTGTTCATAGTATCAGGAGTTCAGGAGTACCTGAGAGTACCTAGAAGTACCCAGGTACAAGGTAGGTAACCCAGCTAGGAGTATCTACGAGTGTTTCCGTTTCTATATCAATGTTCATCGGTCTTTCGACATGACGTCCTTTGCAACACTTTTCTATACATAAAAATTATCATTAGCACATTTTTTGTTGTGGTAACTGTGGAGTGGAATGAATGGAAGCGAAGCGCCGACCTTGGATAAACTGGGTGCAGGGCAGGATGATGATGATGATGATGAAATTACAGTCCCTGGACAGTTTCCCAGTTTCGGAACATCTTCAACAATCATGCAAATAATATTTAATTTTATCACAGCGGAAGTCATAATCGTTCTATTTCGAAGCTCACACATCAGCCGGCATCAGATAAAGCTTACGATCGTAAAAATAAAATGGCGTAAGAAATTTCCTCCACACTGCAACTAGAGCGTGAGCTGTCCGCGTTGTGACAACATAATGTTTTACGAGCTTATAAATAGAGTTTAATAAGTGTTCGCGATTATTTTTAATACTGCCCATTTGCTGTGGCATTAAATCGCGTAAACGGTTACCATAAATCTTTTCGTTGTTTGTCCATGTTTTATGGTGGCAAATGGTTTGGTGCGAGTGGAAATGTTTATTTATCTAGCTGTGAAGGCAACTGGCTTCCTGAAACAAGTAGTGATATATGACTTCTTAAATGCAAACTCAGAATTGCATTGCTGCAACAGTAAGTCTTACTGTCATACATTTAGAGCACATAATGTTACTAAGTATTTTTTGAGTTATCTATTTTGCAAATGTTTCTATGTATTCTTCTAGTTGTATTAAATGAGCGGTAGGTATATTACAAACTACATTGAAACGATGACAGAGAATCGTTTGGCCTCGAATGGACATTTTATGAGAAAAAAATAATAAAAGTGATGAACATGAATGTTGATGAATAGAGAGAAAGACGATGGCCACAGAAGAAATGACATGAACTGGAATGGAGTGAATTAGAAGTTGTCAGGTTACAGGAGTGAATGGAGAAAAAAACATAAATGAAATGGGATGAGGGCAAGAAAATGAAGGTAATGATGAGACAGTGGCCCCAAATTATTATACAGAAAGATGCACACGTGGTTAAAGCAAAGCAGAATAAAATATACGACCACTTTTCTACTTTATATTTTAAGACCATTTTTATCTGGCGTCGCCCTTGCCACGCGCTTAGCGAATGCTTTTAAGCAAAATATTATGATTCCTTTAAAGATCTCATTAAGCCATGGAACATTTTATAACTTCGGTATGAAGCTCCTAAATGAATGCCCTCTGTAAGAAATACTGTGTTGTATATTGTAAAGCTATATAAGGTCTTCTTCTTCTCCCTGCTCTGTTCCCAGTCTATCTGGGGTCGGTGCAGTATGTTTCCTCTTCCATTCATATCGGTCAGACGGCATACAACTTTTGATTCATATCATCCATCACACCGTAAAAGTGCTAGTGATGAATGAATGTATAGAAAAGAGACGTAACGAACCATATCGAGAGACCGATGAACGGAGAGAGTGATTGAAATGACAACATTCCAATCCATACTGCTCAAAGTTTTGGCTTAGGTTTTACAGCCGGCCGCCTGCCTGACACTAAGGGTTAGTGTGTGTTCTTTGTGTATTAAAAGCTGTATAAGGTACAAGGTTGTAATATAGTCATCTTGAGCTTTGATGTGATATTGCTCGAAAACTATGGAGGACTGTGGTATTTTTAATGCATAATAGGAAATAACATAATATATCCCACATATACAAGAGACACGCAACACAAAAATACTAAGAATCATTGTGTGCTCTCAATTTATAACAAAAGGCTTAATTATTGCTTTATATATCAATAAACCTAAAACTAAAAACTTTAAAAAATATAATGTATTAACTAAAATATATTATTAAAAGTAGTCCCTTTAGGCAAGGTTCCGAAGATACTAGCAGCGTTCCCCCTTTGAATAGCTATACTTATTCTTTGTCCGAGGTAGCTGCCAGCTCTTCGGTCTCCTGTGACGTCGACTAACCTTTTTGCTATTTCTTTGTAAAGCCTTATAGCACTAGGACCCCACGGACCAAGGGTCTCGACACCGAATAGGACAGAATTATATTCGGAGCTTAGACCCCTGTGAAGCGGCTGAAAAAGCTAAAGCTTGCAAGATTTAGCTTTTTCAGCCGCTTCACAGGTCGCACCAGCTCTGTTGTTGGTTCCACGTAGATGGGAAGGGTCCAGCGTGTCTGAACAGGTAGCATCCGATACCAGCACCCGGCCCATCTTCTATGGAATCAAACTCATACCGTCCGGTCTCTTGCCATCGTCTCTTGCAATACCAGTCGGCTCAAGTAGGCTTGGCACGTTGACGGTGGCAAGGGACCGGCGAATGATATCGTTAAGTGCGGCGTGTCTCGAGAAGCGGCCTGAACTTTTTGGCAAAAAAATCACTGTCTTCCCCATACTGAACCGAGAACCAGCTGACATCAGTTTGTGTAGGGGAGTATTTATTTTTTCTGAGATTTCGATTTTGGTCCGTTAGCGAAAGTTGTTCAGTTTGATGGCCTGAATAACCCCTTTAAATATGACTACACCTCTCTGTTACACCTATATATGTATATTGCCATTTACTATAAGCCCCCGTCCCCTCACGCGGAAGGGTCGCCGCGTCCAGCGTATGGTATCAACGAATAAGTTTAAATGGGTCCGAACGGCTTTATAAACCACAGCTCGGTGAGATGGAAACGTAATCGTTTGGGCGTGCGTGATTACAGTCCGTTGTGTGTGACGCAATAATTCTTCGGGTTTTATTGCAAATGACATTTCGGAGTCTGAATGACACGTGTGTACAGTTTTTACGGCACGGTCTTCTAAAGTGCGCTAATTGGATCCGTGGGGCGATTTTTATGTTCGCGGATTGGCAGTTTTACATTTTACATACATACACAAATAACGCCTATTTATCTCTGGAGCGGTAGGCAGAGCAGAATTAACAACCACATTTCGCCAAATTATGTTAGACCCATTTATTAGGTGGCGACCCTACATTTATGCCGAGGGTGGTGTAAAAGGAACGCTGCAACCCTATTACTCATCGCTACCTTAACCCTTAGTCGCCCGGGGAGAGGTTGGCAGTGGTGACGATTGCATTCTGCTCTGCCGTCGCCACAGCAGTTTCACATTTTAAACATTTGGTAGTAATTATCAGAAAACCAATATCTAAGCAGGTGCGTAAACGCACTAATAGGTGCTCGTTGGTATTCACCGGGTAATCTCGCTTAGTCCACTTTGTATTTTTACGATATCTCTGGGGAATGCAGGGCTTTTACGTTCTTTTTTCGCTCTCAGGTTGTCATGGAACACAGAGTAAATAATTGTTTTCCTGATGTAATAAAAAATATAACCTAAGCACACCTTACCACTTCGGTTAGCTCTAATGTAATAAAAGGTAAACTCAATAAGGACATTGTGAGTCTACTTTGTACCAGGCCTCTCGACCAATCGTTACTCTGTAAATAATAATAATTAAAGTTTCGTGCGACATGATTGGTCGGAGGTCGGTGCAGTATGTTCCCTTCTCCGTTTTTTTCTGTCTCTCGTTTGCTTCTGCTCTCTTTATGCGAACAGCGAAGGAGTGGAACTCTTTGGTCTAATTTTCCGGATCAGTATAAACTGGACCCACCGCACTGTGCCAGCGTGGTGGGTTATGGCCCAATTGTTTCTATATTCGTCCATACTTAAGGACGGCCTGTGCCCCAACAGTGGGGACATTAAAGGCCAGCCCCAGCACAGGTGATGATGATGATAATCTGGAAATCTTTTACACCAGAGTGACTAGACATCTTCCAGGCGAGCGTGTAGCATCTGAGGCCTTGTCATCGATATCCATCAGGCGAAATTGTGGTCAAACGCTCAGCCTATTGAGAATAATAAAATATTCATCTTCTCATTCACTCATATATTTAAATCATTCGTCACACAATCCATTTCTTGGGCGACTTTTTAAAAATATTTATTTTGTTCCGTCTAATAACATTCGAAGCCAAGCGTAGGTACAGATTTATTTTCGTTGGATCCCACTTTTGGATCCCATTTTTTAGATATTGACGATGGATCTCATGTACTATTTCCTTTGAGTCCCATGTTCTAACAACACGTGTACTTTTCAGAAGAAAAGTGATTTACTGACAGTTATATTGAATTCGGTCGGCACCTAATGTTGTCAACAAATGAAGAGCATGCATATGCTAATTAAAAACAGTCGCACTTTGAAATTTTATGTAGTCACACAAAAAGTATGTAGGTAATTTCCTCGGTAAATGGAGTTGGCTACTTATGCAATACCATGGTGTTTACTAGTACTTTATGCACCAATGGGAGCAACCAAACACATTTCAGGGCACGCAAATTGTATAATAAACTGTTTTGTGTAAACATAATGGTATTGATTTTGGTTAATGTCGATGCTAGGGCACGCGCCCGCCCATGTCGGAAATATTGCATAAATTGAGTTTCGTTTCGGAGATACGTCCCTGGAATGGGAGGTGAGCGCTCATGACGGCCTGCTAATTGAATCCAGTGCTTATTTCTGGGTGGAACAAGAGGCATTTTGCTGTGACAACGAAAATTATTGGATTCTGTATGCTGGTCTGTTGTTTTTGATTCGCTGTCATTGGTATTTTTCTTCCTATACCACTTGCGTATTATTTGGGGTTGGTACAGTACTCTTTTATCATGCTGCTCTAGAATTTAACTGAGTTCCCCTTTAATTTTCTCTTATATTTCTCTTGTATCTACAGAAATATTTGAAAGTCTACTTACAGTGAAGTCAAGATCAGTTGTTCCTTAGATTTGTATTGAATATTGGTACGAAACATTTCAGGATTGGCTCCCATCATAATGTTAGTTCAGATTATATAATCGTCTGGCCAAGCACATAAAGTTTAATAGTGAAAAGTTGATTTATTTCAAACTAGTACCTAGTCTAGAATAATAGGTATCTATAGATGTACATCATACATACATACATGACATACAGGCATGACGATACGTCATGCCTTTCTCCCCCAGGGGTCGGCAGAAATCCCTTCTTTCCACTTGCTACGTTCCTGACATACTTCTTTTGCTTCAGCCAAACATTAATTTTCCAAAACAGTCGAATTATCTACAATTGAATTTCAACTAGGTACTATTTTATTGACTTAAGGTTCAAAATTAATTACGACTATTTGATAGCCCGTACCAGACGTGCAATTATCTTTACTTGCTAAATCACAATCACGAACAATGCTTCTTTAGTACGAACACTAATGTGATACTCTTGTTCACAGAGGTCATCCAGGGCGCAATGACGACAGACAACCCGTTCAACTCTCAACGGTAAGTCCTGGACATAAAGTTCAATTCGTCTCAAAAGCTTGTGTGAGCACAATTAATTTAAAGCAATTGTCAAATTAAATGAGTTACGCCGATGAGTCAAGTGTCGCTGTGTGAAAATAGTAGGCAAATATTATGTGGATTGGACATTGAATCAGCAGTTTTGATTGAATATTTTCCCACTACATCGTACCATACCCTAAACCGTCACCGGCAGATGCAATAAAATATTCTTTCATACAATTTATTTATGTGAACAAACGATCACTAGACCGTTCCGACACCGGCCATGCACGGAGCGTATCCGCACCGGTAAAATACATACATACATAAATCACACCTATATCCCCGAAGGGGTAGGCAGAGGTGAACTAGCACCCACGTTTCGCCAAATATGTCAGGTCCCATGTAATAGGTGGCGAGCCTATTGCAATTTATCGGGTACAAAAGTCGCAGTACATTGTTGGGTGGTATAAGACTAACGCTGCTGCCCATTCCTCATCAATGACTTATCCTTAGTCGCCTTGTACGACACCCACGGGAGAGATTTGGGGTGGTGACAATTGTATTCTACTGTGCCGTCACCACACGGCTAACCACGGCTAACACACGTCACCACCGGTAAAATATTTGACTTAAATTCGGTGACGAGGACGGTGACGGTCCCATGTAATAGATGGCTAGCGTATTGCCATCCAGCGGCGTGTTAATCGCCGTATATTGCTAGGCGGTAAAAAAGGACCGCTGCTGGTCATTACTCATTGCTGGCTTGACCCGCGGGAAAGATTTAGGGTGGTGACAATTGTAATCTGCTGTGCCGTCACCACATGACATTATACTGTAATAAAACATATATCACGCCTAAATCCCATAGGGGTAGGCAAAGATCACTTCTTTCCACTATAATAATAACAGGCAAAAGTATCGTTTTGCCTTGAAGCCGAACTGTACAATGAAAATTAATACCGTATTTTGTAGCCAGCATAATTAATGCTTAATCCAACATTTATAATTGAAGAAGACTCGTATTATCCGAGTGAAAATATTAACTTACCTTTTGTTTTGGTTCAATGTAACGATTAATCGGAGATTGTTTGATGGTACCTTTATTTATATTAATCCCACTCAACCTAAAATAAAACTTAATAATCATATGTAATTCTCTTATCGCACGAGTAGGTATCAGACATGGTAATATCATTACGAAGCGCAATCGCTTTAAACAAACCTGGGGGCCTAACGCCTAACTCGATTGCTAAAGCAAAAGCTATAGTTTATAACGTCATGCTGTCATTTCGCACCATACATATATACATACATAAATCACGCATATATCCCCGAAGGGGTAGGCAGAGGTGAACTAGCACCCACGTTTCGCCAATTATGTTAGGTCCCATGTAATAGGTGGCGAGCCTATTGCCATTTATCGGGCACAAAAGTCGCAGTACATTGCTAGGTGGTATAAGAAGAACGCTGCTGCCCATTCCTCATTACTGATTTATCCTTAGTCGCCTTGTACGACACCCACGGGAGAGATTTGGGGTGGTGACAATTGTATTCTACTCTGCCGTCACCACACGGCACTTCGCACCAAATGTACCTAAACTATTAGCGACAGCTTGGAACGAATGATCACCGAATGATTTTGTATGAATTTGGCACAAAATCCGTGCCGCCTAAAAATTCAGGATGGCTGCTATAGCCGTAAGCAGTGCATTGCTATATAGCTATCATCAGCAATCGAGTTAGGCGGTAGGCCCCCAGGACAACTATTTTGATTTAAATTTAAAACATTATATATGAATATTAGAACAATTAATTAGTAAGAATATTGTGGTTAGAAAAAGTTCAAATTAATCTTTCGAATCTTTTCTAACCACAGTATTCTTTGTACAAAACATGACTGTCACATAAAAAAAAACAAAAGAATTGAGAACCACCTCCTTTTTATGAAGTCGGCTCATGATTACAGAGTATTGTCCGCTTCAATAATAGTGGCTTAATAGGTTGGTTGAGTATCCATTACTCCCACTAATGTCAGATACATTGTAACAAAGTTCACCATTTCTGCATTATCCTCAGTAGACTGAGATGCCGTCTCACTTTTATCATTTCACTGTCCTTCGCACAGATGCGTTTAAGTTTCCCTTGATTTATATCGCGGGGAAATATTTCAGAAGAATCTCAGGTTCCCTTGCCCTTGTCAAGAAAATATTGAAACAAAATGGCTGTCACGTCTTTGTAATGTTCCTGTTTCAAATTCCTAGACTGCAGTCTGTAGACTCCGTAAAATATTTTTCAGTTTAAATTTCAATATTAAAATTCCAATATTATAGTGGTCGCTTGATGGTAAAATAGCCCATATTCTCCAAGTGGGTGTCGGAGAAGGCAACTGATGGATCAGCATAGGGGTATTGATCATGGTCATTTATACACTGTGTTGATAGAAGTCATAATTATAAAAATTATAGTGATATCAAACATTCAAAATTGTTTAATAAATTTTTATGTTACATGTTGTATAAAATAATATGTTAATCTTAGCTAAGATTACGAAAAGCTTCTCACCAAAAACGACGTTTACAGGGTGTTCAAGAAATCGTCACCGAACAACAAATTGACCCTGTACCTTGCGTCGAGGGACTTGGTGGTGGAGAATGGCGCCATCGACAGAATACAGGGTGTCCTGCACATCGAGCCTGAGCACTGGGACCCGAGCAAGAAGCTGTATGGACAAGTCACATTGACATTCCGGTAAATGACCAAAGTACAGCTCCACAAACCTTTTTCCACATACATACGTATTTAAAATTTGAACAAAGTAGCTATTAGAAAAATATTTTTATGACTTACAAGATTACCTATTTAGAATATGACATGCTAGAATTTCAACAATTTACATTAGGTTAGACATCTGAATAGTTATAATTATTATATTTTGACTTTTATTTTTATGATTTTTAAATTTTAATGTTATCCAACAGACATAATATTTTATTTGTATCACTTAAATATTCTGTTAAGTTGACTGAAACATTCACACGTCTGCTTGTCAGAATATTTTCACTAAGATGACATTACTAACTATTAAGATCTGAACTGTATTCATGCAAATAAAATAAAATTAATAATAATAAATATTATAGTAAATTGGTCAAGAATTTTACCAAATATGGCAGAATAGAGAGGGAAGCTGGGGTGGCGAAGATGAGTATTGACATGTTACTAAAGGTGTGTTACTAAAAAAACATGTTACATCGTGACTGCCGGACTTCTCTTCATCTGTAGTGGAAAAATTGTAGCTCCCTGACAACATAATGTTACAGCTTTATTTAATATTGCCAGAACACCATTTAACGAACTTAATAGTTTATCTCGACACATTTATGATGTCAGATAAGGTTTATTGGTGTGGCAAAAATATCGAGGATAAAGCTTCACGTTGGATAAATATATTCACATTGTACGCAAACAAGCCAAGTACCTATGTATAGTCAACAACTCGTCAGGGTACCACCATATCTCACCGTCGATGCATCTAAACCACAACCCTACAAAGATACAAAAATTATCGCTCTGTTACTTTTACTCAAACCGGCAAGTGACAGTGCAACAGTTTACCATGAAAACTACCCTCATAAGCCAAGCGCCGTCTCATCAAATATAAAGCTTACTGTATGTTGCTAAGGAATTTTAGATAGACTATTTGATTTTAATTTTAACATTATATAAATGTTAGAAAAATTAGTACAAAGATTTTAGTGGTAAGAAAAAGAATTTCGAAAAAATGTGATCTTGAGGCGGGAATCGAACCCGCAAACCCAAGCTTAACCGAACGCACGGTATTTGTAAAAATATCTGCTTTGGAATGTTTGAAATTTATTTCTACATTGCGAGGGTACCCGTTGGCTTACAACGTGAAGTGTAAAGGTTAGAAGAATTTCGGAAAGTTAATTAGTATCTTGGGTGGCCGAGCGGTCAGGCACCTGCCCGGATAGCAGCGGACGCGGGTTCGATTCCCGCCTCAAGATCATAATTTTTCGAAATTCTTTTTCTAACCACTAAAATCTTTGTAATTTTAGATAGAATTCAGATTCTTGCGCGATATTTTGAGGACTTTCAATGGGTAACTTTTTATTTTTATGCATTGCGTATTGCTTTGTAATGCCCAGTATATGGTGGATTTTCTCTACACAAAGAAAAGAAGTACAATTTTATCCTTTAAGAACTTCATAACTTTCACGACCTCTCTTCATCTTTTATGCTCTTGAAGCAAAGTCAGAAAACACATTCGCAAACTTACCAAAAATAGGCTTCTTAGGGCCGGTTTTTTGATCCGTAGTTAACTCAACCAATTGTTAAAAATTCATTCTGATTTCTGATAATCAGTCTGATATTTAACCATCAATAACAATATCAGACTGATATTAAACCATTAGTAGCCTTACTGCTGCACTCAGAGACGTCAAATAACGTTAATGAGTACATAACGTCAAAAAATGACATTTCAAAACTAGTCGCTATTCTAGCCGGGTCTATGGTTTATATTTGAATGAAAAATTTTGACATTAAATACTCATTAAAGTTAATTGACGTCTCTGAGTGCGGCAGTTAGTAATTAAAATTGTTACTAATAGTTAAATAGCAGCCTGGGGGTCTACCGCCTAACTCGATTGCTAAAGCAAAAGCTATAGTTTATGACGTCACGCTGTCATTTCGCACCAAATGTACCTAAACTATTACCGATAGCTTTGAACGAATGATCACCGAATAATTTTTTATGAATTTGGCACAAAATCCTTACTGCCTAAAAATTCAGGATGGCTGCTATAGCCGTAAGCAGTGCATTGCTATATAGCTATCATCAGCAATCGAGTTAGGCGGTAGGCCCCCGGATTTCTGATAATCAGTCTGATATTTAACCATCAGTAACAATATCAGACTGATATTAAACCATTAGTAACCTTACTGCCGCACTCAGAGATGCCAATTAACTTTAATGAGTATTTAATGTCAAAAATTTTCATTCAAATCTAGACCATAGACCCGGCAAGAATAGCGACTGGTTTTGAATTGTCATTTTTGGACGTTAAGTACTCATTATCGTTATTTGACGTCTCTGAGTGCGGCAGTAAGTAATTAAAATTGTTACTAATAGTCAAATAGCAGCCTGATATTTAATGATTACTGTTGGTGATTACAATTGGTTGAGTTAACTACGGATCAAAAAACCGGCCCTTAGCGAAGCGAGTTCAACCCGAATCATTATTAACATAAACCTCTACGAGGGCCCTTTCTATTGTCGGAGAGTTTGTTTATTTGGGAGTCTGTAGTGTCCCGACGAATCACGGCCAAATTACTGCCGTACCCTGATTACGTGATCTTTGAATTCATAGAGGCACAAATGAGCGGACGGCCGACTGGACTAACGATGGGGCAGTGGTCATTAGTAGCCAGCTCATTAGCGACAGCCATTATATTAGCCACGCAACCGTTCCCTCTCCCCGGACCTCTTACGTCCCATTGGGTGCGAGTTTCTACATACATTATAATATATACATCACGCCTTTCTTCCACAGGCGTAGGCAGAGATCACTTCTGTCCTCTTGCTACGGTCCTTTCATACTCGTTTCGCTTCATCCAATCTCATTAATGTCCTCATGCATGTAGACATTAATGAGATTCAGTGTCACTATGCTTTGTTTCGCAGTCTCACTTAACACAAAAACAACATTATCAGTTCCTCATCAATCAATTCGGAAATGGTCTTGGTCTATTTCGCTGATAATATATATGAATTATATTGTAAAATTACTATAATACAGTCTTGACCCATTTTGTATTTTTACTGGTACGTAATTGCAGAGGTCGGAAATACTAAAACGTCGCGAATACAAAAACGTCGCAAGGAAAAAGATCCGATAAAGCAAATATTTATCTTGGACATACGCCAGTTATTATAAAAATTTTTGCTTACATTCATAACGTGTGCGTGTCTTGAGAAAAATTCCCGTCTTCGCAATTACTAAAGACATAACATTTGAAACGAAAACGTTTTTTTTACTTTACTTCTTAAAAAAATAAAAACCTCAGGTCCATCTTTCTAGAAATCCATGAAATGCCATCCTATTTAGGGTCGGTGCAGTATGCCCTCTTTCTCCACTGTCTTCTGTCTCTTGCCATCTCTTCATCCACACCTATAACCTTCATATCATAACTCACACAATCCATCCATCTTCTCAATGGTCTTCCAAAACTTCGACATCCATCAACATTCCGCCGCCGCCTTGGTCGAATCCTCAGATTGCTGAGTATGGGCCAAGAGGTCCCGGGTTCGAATCCTGGTAGGGGCAAACTTTGTGATGACCACCAATGTTGTTTCCGAGTCATAGTTGTGTATATTATGTTTATGTAGTATATTTTCAACACTTATATACATAATTATATTAAAAATATGTCCGTCATCTAGTATCCATAACACAAGTGCTTAGGCTACTTACATTATTAACTAGGCTAGATGATAGGTGTGAGTGTAAAAATATTGTTATATTATATACTATTATTATAACTTTTTCAGCCACATTCAAAACATGTCTATACCAACCTAAACGGCTCCCTTTTAACTTTTCTGTCAGGCTGACGCCGCTTTCAGACTCCCTCTTTTTACTCACTCTTTATATTATTCTTTTTTGGCATTCCGCACATCCATCTCAACATTCTCATCTGTGCAATTTTCATTTATTCGTCTTTTTCACAGGCCAACATTCCGATCCATACATGACGTAGATCTATCGTCATGTATGGATAATTTAAAAGTCTCTTTCCAGAAATGATAGGAAAAAATGAGTCGTCTTCAACAATTCTCACTTGATAGATGTTTTCAAGACCACGCTAAAGTCTCGCCTGATAGACTGACGTAGTCGCTATCATCAGTGTCAGAGCTGATTGAAATATGTACATTCAAAAATAAACACAATTGAGATTGTGCAATCCTACACACGCGTACACGCCAAAACACAAGTCACAAGGCGTAATTTCGCTCAGAAAGATCTTTGAGGAAATCGTTTTGCTCCGTACAGAGGAGTGAAATATTGTTTCAATTCTATAAGGAAATAAGGAATTTCCGAATATGTATATTTTATGTCATCGATAAAAAATAGGAATATTGAATTTGGCCTGAAGAAATCTTGCTTTACTGTCACAATTCGTGTACAGCAACTGTTAAGATTAATACAATTTTTTTTCATTATATTAAACTGTTGACCGGAAGTCCTCTACAAGATCTTCTGGGATTAGAGGCCGGAAAGAGCTCGGCGGACTTTAGATAAGTATCTAGAGTTCGGGTTGTCCCTGAAGGGTTTTTTGTTATCCACGTGTCTTCTGGGACAATCCCGGTGCCGAAGGGAGGCGCTTGGAATCGAAGTGGGGCTTAGTGTAACTAAACGTATAGTCTAAGTTTTAAATAATGTATATTCGATTAGACTCACTTTGAACCTATAGAAATATGTCAATGCCGGCCATGCATAGGGAAAAAAAAACCTTATATAAAATCCATATCATCATCTTCGTGTTTCGTTCCCTGGATATCCGGAGTCGACGCAGTATGTTTCCGCTTTAGTTCATATCAGTCTGATTATGATATTGACGTCATCTAGCTATAATATTCCCCTTATTTCATAACATCTATTTCATCACACCGGAAAGGTGCTACCATGTCGAGAAATCATTCAACAGAAAGACTGTTCAAGGCTTTAGCTTAGGTTTTGCCGCCCGGCCGCTTGCTTGACACCAACCCTTTTTGGGTATGCAGTTGTTGCTGGTATGCCTTCCGCCATTCTGGTGCCCCAATGTGATTATTGGTACATACCGGGCGATCCCTCTCACCCCTTTTAAGTCATGTGGCGCATTCTATACAGGGCGTCCCACGGCCATGCCACACGGAGGGAAAGTATATTAAATATTGAACGTAGGATATTTTACTATAAGAAGACATCGTTTTATTTTTAATAATAAGTAGAACTGCATTCACAGATTTTTTAAAAATCGCCTACCTCAACCGGGAATCGAACCCGCCAAATGTGATAGAAAAATTACATGTATTTTATAATAGCGTTTGAAAGGGCTACTCATAAGCATTATTTTTTCCTTAATAACCTTGCATATTAAATGAAACGAAGATCATAAAATATTTCATTTTATTTAAAAAAAGAATAATTTATCAAATGCTCAAAATGTGATCCGTTCTGTTGTATACAAATTCTCACACTTTTTTACGTACGTTACTTTACGTGTTCCATTTTCGAATTATTTAGTTTTACTAATATCAGCCAGTTGCATGGTAATTGTGAGCTCATGAAGAAATGCATACAAATACCTACTACACTTCATGTATCGCTTTATTATTATCATGTACTTACACCACGGAAATCTCGTATCTCAATTGGGTAGGTCTTTGAAATGATAATGTTAATTGTTGGAAGCATGGCCAAGTCAGAGGAAATTTCCCTGGACAAAATTTTAAATAAAATGAAAAATTTTATAATCTTAGTTTCATTTAATATGCTAGGTTATTTAGAAAAAAATAATGCTTATGAGTAGCCCTTTCAAACGCTATTATAAAATACAAGTAATTTTTCTATCACATTTGGCGGGTTCGATTCCCGGTTGAGGTAGGCGATTTTTAAAAAATCTGTGAAAGCAGTTCTACTTATTATTAAAAATAAAACGATGTCTTCTTTTAGTAAAATATCCTACGTTCAATATTTAATATACTTTCCCTCCGTGTGGCATGGCCGTGGGACGCCCTGAATAATTTGCATCCCCAGGCCAGGATGGAAGCATAAAACCTATTTAAAATCTTCAAGTAAAATACTGAACTGCTTCAAAGTATACCTTAACAACCAACGTTCTGCTTACAAGATAACAAGATAAAATATTTATTTTTCACCGCCTCCCAATTTAGCTAAGCTTTTTTCTATCGCGCATTCTACTCACGCCTCCGTCTCGTAACTCAAATGAACCGTGTTATGTTGAAATGTTGCCGTCTTCCTTTGAACCTCTTTTATCGGAACATAATTCTTCCCTCTATCTATCTCTTCCCATAATTCAAAATTTCTTTGTGCATTTACAGACATTTATATACACCGCCATGTTTCTTTAATTTTAATAAACAATGTGGCTACGATAAATTTTATTGGCAGTAGTAGTTTATGAAGTGAATCATCTACCTAATATATTAGTTATAAAGGTTATTAAATTGAGAACTCGATAGCGCATTGGCGAACGATTTATATGACGTAAATTAAGCAATGTGCGATCGCCTAGTGTTTGAATTGCGTAAACTAAGTAAAGTTGGCTAAGGCTGGTCTTACTTACTGCAATCTCCATTACGTCGGCAGTGTTGAAACTAGAACGCTGCTGTCCATTCCCCATGGACATTTAACCCTTAGTCGCCTTGTACGACACCCCCGGGAGAGATTTAACGTATTTCTTTTTTAACCGCTACTTACTTCGCTAAATAAAACGCAAGTTCAAAACTCGACCTCTATCGCGGCAATGCCCAAACGTCTTATTCGAAACAGACCGTTGCCACTGTAAACTGTACTATATTTCCAGAGCACAAGGTGTAGAGCCGCTAAGCTGCTTGGCAAGAGGACATTTTTCACGGGACCTTTATCAAATGCAAGTCATGGAATCGGCTTAAGTTTGCAAATAAATAACGTAAACGCTAAGAAATGACCGACCCTTTTTATTGTGAATTATTTATTTTAATCCGGCTTTGGCAACGTTTCCACGGGACCGGATTATTGTCCCATTTTATGTCGAATATTAAAGCAAATAAATGTTTGTCTTGAATTTTATCGCGCTGTTTTTTTGTGAGAGATTTTATTTTCGTGCCTACTCCAGATTATACATACATAAATTATACCGTGTGCCATAAATACGTTAGCCGTGTGGTGGTGGCAGAGCAGAACAATCGTCACCACCATGTCTTCCGCGAGTGTCATACAAGGCATGAAGGCTGCTGCCTATTGTCGTTGTCTTTACACCTGTACAGACAACAATAATGGGCAGCAGCGCTCCTCTTACATCACCTAGCAATATACTGCGATTTACATGCCTAATAGATGGTAATAGGCCCACCACCTATTACATGGAACCTAAGCATAACCTAATTGGCGAAAAGTGGGTGTTAACCGCTACCTGCACATTCGGGGATATAGGCGTGGTTTACTTATGTAGCATTTTAGTTTGCTTCACTATCAGTATGACGACGTCCTTGGAAAGTTTTTTTTTTATGAAATTGATAAATTGAATGTTTAATGTTTAATCTGTTCTCTCTTGGTCCAGATACGGAAGGGAAGACGAAGAAGTCATGGGCCTCAAGTTCTGCAACGAGGCCATAATGAGCCTCGCACAAATCTATCCTCAGCATTGCAACCACGATCGAGAACCCAACACGCCTTTGCAGGTACAGCTAGCATTTACAAGCATTTTTTCGGTCAGAATCATAAAATTAAAGTACTCATAACTGCCATGATTTATGATTAATTAACACTTATGAATTGTCAAGATTACTATTTTGATTTTAATTTGAACATTATGTAAAGAATATTGTTGTTAGAAAAAGTTCGCAAAAATTTAGTCTTGACGCGGGAACCAAACGCGTCCTCTGCAATCCGGGCAGGTGCCTTAACCACTCGGCCAACCAAGACGTTAAGTAACTTCCTGCATCAAAACTATAATTTTTCGAACTTTTTCTGACCACAATGTTCTCAATTGTAGAGATACTAAACAAACATCGATAGCCCGCAAGACCATAGACATTTTTGTTTTCTTAAATTCTCCCTATATTTTAGGGAAGGCAAAGGGTCTAGCCCATACAGCCATGTCTTTAGGGTATATTTATTCTTTAGTCATATGAATTAATGAGTTGGTGAAATG
This sequence comes from Cataclysta lemnata, assembly GCA_963931975.1. Lineage (NCBI taxonomy): Eukaryota > Metazoa > Arthropoda > Insecta > Lepidoptera > Crambidae > Cataclysta > Cataclysta lemnata. The sequence goes on from OZ008342.1 coordinate 3,161,712, forward strand.
TATGAATGAAATGAATTTTACGTTAAAATAGGGTGTCGCATATTTTTATATTTGTAACAGAGTTCATGATGGAGACTTTTACGTGTTTTCACCACAACATCAATCACCATCACAAGACTTAATTTCAATGATTCTGCATAATTGCACATCAACACGGATGCTTGTGCATCAAAATAACACCACTTTCACTGCACAAAGTCCACTCTGAACCAATTTTTGAATTATTGAAAAAATATCTGTCTGACGCCACGAAACGCGCCAGACACTCTCCTGACCATAGACAGATGAGGTAAGGAATGCGCAGTAGATTTCAGTCCATAATAAATACTCCATTCTAAATAGCCTAACCCCGACTTTTAAATTAATACTGATGCTAAAATTGAACTAAATAGGGTCGGAGTCAGACAGGCGGCTGGCTGTAAAAGTAGGCCATAACCTTGATCAGTATGGATTTAAATATTGATATCCCAATCACTCTTCATTCATCGGTCTTTCTACATAGTCCTCTGTACGTTAATTCTTCACCTTTCTGGTATGATGGACGATATCAATCAAAAGGAAGTGAATGGCTTTATGTAGTTTGACCGATAGTGAAAAAGCAAACAAACTGACCACAGAATATACTGGGAACAGGACAGGAAGGAGAAGAAGAAGAATATGATATTTTTGGAAATACAGTTGCATTACAAAATAGTTATTTGTTGTACGTGAGTGCAAAGTTGTTTTTTAACCGCGTGCTCAAGTTTGATGACCGAGCTAGCGAAGGATTCTAAAATTGAATCACGAGCGTAGCGAGTGATCCAAAAATTAGAATCCTGAGCGATAGCGAGTTATTCAAAAGAGCACAAGGTGATAAATCTTTGCACTCGAGTGCAACACGTAACTTTTCATCCCCCAACGAGGAAATTGCAAAATACAAAAAAAAATACAATCACAACAGTTTCTATTTTAACCCAGAAACTTCCACAACACCCTCCCATTAACCGATACACTCTTAACACCCACCCAGAAACACCCAGAACATCCACAGCACACATCCATCCACCCAGACACACACACAGCATACACCCATACATAACCACAACACCCACCCATCCACCCAGAAACACCCACAACATTTACACCCGCAATACCTACCCAATCACCCAGAAACACCCATTCACCCAGAAACACCCACAAAACACCCATTCACCCAGAAACACCCACAAAACACCCATTCACCCAGAAACACCCACAAAATCCCCATTCACCCAGAAACACCCACAAAATACCTATTCACCCAGACACACCCACAACATTCACACCCGCAATACCTACCCATCCACTCAGACACACCCAAAAAACACCCAATCACCCAGAAACACCCACAAAACACCCATTCACCCAGAAACACCCACAAAACACCCATTCACCCAGAAACACCCACAAAACACCCATTCACCCAGAAACACCCACAAAATCCCCATTCACCCAGAAACACCCACAACAACCATTCAGACACCCACAACATCCACTTAGTCACACCCACAATACTCACCCATCCATTCAGACACACCCACAAAACACCCATTCACCCATTCACACCCACAAAACACCCATTCACCTAGACACACCCACAAAACACCCATTCACCCAGACACACCTCCAACACCCACCCATCCACCCAGCCACACGCGCAACATTCATCCAGACACACCGTAAGTACCTAATAAAAATTACCGTCCCTAATGGAGTTCCGAGACGGTCAATCTGCTTGAGTCAAGCACGTTGATTTTCTGTATGTTTTTGTTCCGTTGCTAGCGTAAACAAATCAAACAGACCTAAAAAGCTTTTAAATGCTTGACTCAAGCATCAAGCAAGCGTCGTAGACGATCAAAATGTTTAAAGCAAGATTGACGCCAAGCTGATTAACCGTCACGGAACTCCTAGGTTAACAAATTTATGACGTCAAAAGAAAATGGCGCGCGCAAAGCAAATTACAAAAAAGGTACACCATGAAGGTTCCGAGTCTGAGTTTTTATCAAATTAAAATAGGTTGCATGATAATTTCGGCACCATGGAGTTAGAAATAAATAGGTGTAATGATGTTTTGAATTCACAAACTCATTGCACACGATGTTCTAAATTCAAATTTACTTTATCCTCTAGAGGATAAAAAAGGGCTTTTGCACTCAGATATCGAAGAGCAAAAACGTTTTTTCCGAGATGGTGGGATGAAATAGTAGATTTTCCATCAAGTGCACAAAACGAATCATTTTTGTCCGAGACTTTTAGCAGCCCGAGCCGAAGGCGAGGGCTGATAGTAATGTCGAGGATAAAAATGGTTTTGTGGACGAGGTAGAAACTCTGCTTTTCACTTCGATTGCGAGGAAATAATACAGTAGTTTATCATAACATTTCATAAAATTCAAACTAAAATTAGTACAATTTTGAATACTGAAGGAAATTGTTTTTCCCATTGGTATTAGGCTTGGGCTGCAGACCTATACAGCCAAGAATTAAATTAATTTTGAAATAATAATTTTCTTAAGTTCATTTAATAACCTACCGTTCCTACTTAAATTAAAATTATGTCTTAAAAAACGCATTAGGCAAATAAATTTAAGTAAATAATAAAATAACAAATTCTATCTCTGAATTTCTTATTGTGTTTGGCTGCATTGCTCACTTTCTTTGCCTTAATAGAGACACATTTATGAGTAGATACGTTAATGCTCTAGAGCACAAAAATCTATTTTGTGCAGCCTATATCCTGCACAAATAAGCACTTTCAGAGCATGAGAAGTGAAAATGTAATTTTGTCTACTTGATAGTATATAGATACAATGATAGTATCTAGTATACAGAATTGCATTCAGTATCAATGATTAGGCAGAGAGTAGAACCTGAAAGGTGTGTGCTACGTGTACTTAGCTATTGTGATAAAAACTAAATTTAGATTTGCTTATTGTGTGGTTTAGTGTAGGTACTTTCTAACCCGTGATATAAATAATATGAATGTAACTAGACTAGAGTTAAGTAGAAAGGATCCAATCTAAATAGGATCCAATTGTTTTGCAATTTTTCGAATACTATATTAATGTTTGTCAAATTAAAATAGGGTCTGTTATAGAAAGGTTGGGTCTAGATTGACGATAAAATGATGGACCTTTTTCTTTATGAGCCTAATTCATATTTTATATGTGTAAGGTTTGGTACACATAAGTACCAAATTACCAAGTATTGTATTTCCTTGCGTCTAAAGATTGATTAATCAATAAATACAACCAACACTCATATCAATCATCATAGCCGAAAGTAAGTGGCATGATAATTTGTGTTGTGGATGCTAGATGACCTTGGCTGATAGCCAGCAATCTGACCATTTAACCAAACCGGCCATCGTTAATAGTTTTAATTGGCCTCTTTGGATTTTAATTGGACAACTACAATTATGGCCATTCTTGAAACAATTATTACTGTTTTTTTACTACCATTTTCAAATTCATTTTAACTATCACCTTGATAGTTAAATGAATTTCTTGTGATTTAGAAGCATCAAAATCTACTAAGCAGATGGTTGACTTTTCGAGAGATCAATAAATGACAACATTCCAATTCATACTGCTCAAGGTTTTGGCTTAGATTTTACAGTCAGCCCCTGACTGTCCCCAACCCTCTTAGGGTATGCTGTTGTTGGTGGTTGTCTCTGCACCATTCGGGTATCCCAAGGAGCTTATTGGTGTACTCCTGGCCTTAGTTGACTTTTACTACACCCCTGAGTGAGTCGGGGCTGGCGTGTTCTACGTTTTTCGCCGCATTAAAAGAGGCGTTGCTTAGCGTCTCTATATTTAGCTATATTTAGCTCCTGAGTTCTAGAAACAACTGCTGATCATTAATATTGGATCTTTTACGACAGGACGCTTTAGTGAAGAGGTTGGGTGCATATGCCTTTCCATTTCACCTGGAGTTGACGCCCCTAGCGCCGCCTAGCGTGCAGTTGGTCCCGGCTAAGCAGTACCATGGAGCGCCAATCGGAACCTCCTACGATGTTCGAGCTTATATCGGTGAGTCAAACGGACTTCGTTCACAATGGAAATATCTGTGCACTTGGTGATGAACAATGCTTATATCGATGAGTCAAGCAGACCTCTTATTCCAAATAGAAATCTAATATCTGTGCACTTTGCGTTGGTGATGAAAAAAATATTTTCAATATTTAAGTTATTGTATGAATGGGATGGGAGACTGCCGAAGAGTTAAATAATAATAATAATGCTATTTAAATGCCTATTAATGATCTATTCATCGTATTAATGATCTAGTTACATGTTACTCCCATGTATACCCTATTTGTCGATTCGTTCCTCGTTGTCTCCTGGGTCCATCAGCATTCGTAATTTCGTACTTATTTTTTTGTTACTTCCATACTAAGGGTCGAGTGCACCAACACATAAAACTAACGATTAAAATAATATAATCGTCAGATTTTGACAGTTCTTCCATATGACAAAATGCCAAAAACCGACGTTCAAATAATCGCCTATTTTAGTGTTGGTGAACTCTTACTGCCGCACTCAGAGCCGTCAATTAACTTTAACAAGTATTTGATGTCAAAAAATTTCAGACAAATCTAGACCATAGACCCGGCAAGAATAGCGACTAGTTTTGAATTGTCATTTTTTGACGTTAAGTACTCACTAACATTATTTGACGTCTCTGAGTGCGGCAGTTAATCTTGCGCGAGTATTATTATAACCTATGATGAACCTCTCTGCAAACCCGAGATTAAAAATATTCCGTGGAAATTACGCTCAGTGAGCATTTGTGTTTAGTATAACAACTAAAGTTCCCTAAAACGTGTAATTATTCAAATGCATCCTCCTCTTCCACGAGGTATTTGCATAAAATTGTACCCGTTGTGAGCTCGGAAGCTAATTTCACCGTGATGCGGTAATTCAAACTTTGTTGTTATTTGTAGTAAGTAATATAGCGGTGTGGGTATTGGAAATAATACCCGAGAGCACCGAACGCGAGTAAATTACTGACATACATACATAAATCACGTCTATATCCCCGAACGGGTAGGCTGAGGTGAACTAACACCCATGTTTCGCCAACTATGTTAGGTCCCATGTTATCGGCCGCAAAAGTCGCAGTACATTGCTAGGTGGTATAAGAGGAACGCTGCTGACCATTCTTCGTCACTAATTTATCCTTAGTCGCCTTGTAACGACACACAGGGGAGATTACTTGTTAGGTAGTAATCGAACAAGACAGAGCATGTGAAATAATTTTAGAACCTGATAATTGTTGCCATAATAATAATGTTAACAGCATTACTGGGTTCCGACAAATGTGATAAGATAGCCAGCCCCTCTGTGGTTGAGGGTTCCAGGTAAAACTCGATTCCATCTTCAGCCCTTATCGTAACTTACCATCAGGTGAGATGAAGGGCAAAATCTTCAATGTCTAGCATTAAAAAAATATATTCCCACTGATAATTATCTTGAGGAGGCAAATGAAACTTTCAATTTATGGTAATCTCATTAGCCGCCTTTGGTGTGAGGGAATAGTTTTAAACTCAAGGCTACCCGCTTTAAGCTGAGGTAAAGCCGGTTACGAATGGGTGACTAAAAATATTTTATCCGAGTTCTGCCGTGCTTCGGAAGACTAAGTTAAGGCATTGGTACCCCTGCCAGGCTAGCATGATCACCGAAATACGAAATATGATATAGCCATTTATGGCTTTGAACTGTTTACAATACAATTATTGTTGACAGTTCAAAGCGATAAATGGCTTTAACATATCGTGTTTCATGCTAACCTGCCCGGCTAGCATGACCACCGGACATTGTAACAAAGTTACGGAAAAATTACCGAAGATTAGGTTAGGTTAAATTACGGTAAAATTACATCAATTACCGAAGATCAAAACGAGAAAGAGTGTACCTACACTCTTTCTCGTTACCGAATATCGTACATTACTTTATTCAGGAGGGCACATTAGTTTTTATTTTTGGGCCCGATTCAGCGACACATACTTTCACAAGGACGGACGTGACGTCAAAGGTGAAATGGACGTTAAAAGGCGTTTAGGGCAAACTAATGAAATGACCACATTAACTTGCGTGCGAGGGAGAATAAAAACTTAAATACCTATAAAGGGGAACTGTTTCAATGGCGAATTGAATACGTTCCATACTTTTTCAGTAACTTACAAAAGGTTGTATGTTTATTTTTTTAAGCTAGACTGTTGGTGAAGGCCAACTCACCTAATATAAGTAAGTTTATCGACGATAAGGGTTGAAGATGGATTCGAGCTTAATCTGGAACCCTCAACCTCAATCACCAGAGCGTTTAATGATGATTAAAATCCGATTTTTCAATAGCCAGATAAAATGTCAGATAGTTAACAATCCAATAATAACTCTACAAATAACGATCTATCTGGGGTGCTTAACTGGCCTTTATATGAATTTTTCAATGGACATATTGAAAAATTCAGAATCTTGTTAACTGATGAGTGAATCTTATCTCATCGCTTATCTGACTATTGAAAAATCGGCCCTTAATACTATAATTTCTACATACATACATAAATCACGCCCATATCCCCGAAGGGGTAGGCAGAGGTGCATTCTCACCCGCGTTTCGCCAATTATGTTAAGTCCCATGTAATAGGTGGCGAGCCTATTGCCATTTATCGGGCACAAAAGTCGCAGTACATTGTCAGGACGGTAGTATAAGAGGAACGCTGCTGCCCATTCCTCATCACTGATTTATCCTTAGTCGCCTTGTACGACACCCACGGGCGAGATTTGGGATGGTGACAATTGTATTCTACTCTGCCGTCACCACACGGCTAACTATCTCACTATAATTTCTAATATATAAAAATCTGATATCACGGGTTAATTTGAGAACTCCTCCGAAATGGCTTGAATTTTTTTGTGTATGTTTGTGTATGTTTCAGCCGCGTGGTGACGGCAGAGTAAAATACAATTGTCACCACCCCAAATCTTTCCCGTGGGTGTCGTACAAGGCGACTAAGGATAAATCAGTGATGAATGGGCAGCAGCGTTCCTCTTATACCACCTAGGCTAGCAATGTACTGCGACTTTTGTGCCCGATAAATGGCTACTACTTACTACTAGACTACATATTTGGCGAAACGTGGGTGCTAGTTCACCTCTGCCTACCCCTTCGGGGATATAGGTGTGATTTATGTATGTATGTATGTTTTTGTGTATGTAATGTAAGAGAAAAGGTCATAGGCTATTTTTTATACACCTACTTGATAAGGACAAAACAACCTTTGGTAGGTCAGCTAGTTTGACTATCGGCGGGTCGCAACCCAATCCCAATAATCTATATACAGTCAAAAGTAAGCTTACTAAAGTTTAGTTTAGTTACGTTAACTAACAGTAACTAAGCTACTAAGCTGTAGTAAGTACATCTTGAACTGTTGATAGAATATGGCGACCCGCCTTATATAGATTTCATTAAGTCGGTACAAAAACATAAGGACGTCACAAAGTTTTCCTAGATGTATTATTGTCCTGATTCGGAAGTCGAATTTTTCCGACTTACATATTTATTTTAAGATATTTTTTCGAACAATTTTATCTCAAAGTACCGCCAATTCGTGTTCAAATCAAGCAACAAAACACAATGCCAACGATTTAATTCCTTTTGAATAGAGTTCGTGCTTAACTTTTCGATTTTGTTTTATGTTACAATGAGCGTTGTACAATGAATGGAGATGAACGGGGACATTTCAAAAATTTCCCGTAATTAATTTCCTCAGTCGCAGGGGACCTCGCTAGCGTTGTAAAATAGCGCGCTTGGCCTGCGATTGAGTAAACAAAGCAATCTTCGCTAAGGCCGGTCATTGGATGGTTTACCAATTATTATCTCGAGTTCCTTCGTGCTTCCGAAAGCACGTTAAGCCGTTGGTTATATTATGGCTGGTTATAATATTAAATATGGCTGGGCAAAGAGAGGAGCCGGTGCCTCTTAAACCTACACTTGGGTCCCAAGCGCTGCCACTGACTGACGGTCCATATTGTTGCAACCTCCCTGCTACAATATGGACCCGGCGCCCGCACGGTAAATAAATGGAATTCTAAGAGTTTTCGTCTCATAATAATATAGACCACCATGACTCGAGAACATCGCAAACAACATACATACATACATACATAAATCACGCCTATATCCCCGAAGGGGTAGGCAGAGGTGAACAAGCACCCGCGTTTCGCCAATTATGTTAGGTCCCATGTAATAGGTGGCGAGCCTATTGCCATTTATCGGGGACAAAAGTCGCAGTACTTTGCTAGGTGGTAGGTATAAGAGGAACGCTGCTGCCCATTCCTCATCATCGCGAACAACCCTACCAGTATTCGAACTCTAGGACCTCTGTGGGCCAATAGTCGGCGATCAGATCATTAGTCCAAAATGGCCGTCAAAATTGTTGATAAAGGCCCTCCCTGTAACAAAACCGCGATGCGACGTCGCATCGTAAAAATCGGCGAGCTCGCACGGCACATCGCAGAAACTTGCGAATTTGCGAATTCAATTTAATTCTTCTTTGTTTTGCCGCCTCGCCGCACCAAAACGCATCGCAGAAATTCGCATTGCAACAAAGAATATTGTGGTTAAAAAAAGTTTGAAATATTATAGTCCTGATGATGATTATACATATATAGCATTGCAATGTTCTGCGCTGCGATTTCGCGTCGCACCAATTCGCAGTTATGTGTAGGTACGGGCTTTAACCACATCAGCAAATAAACGGAACAGAGTATAAGCTTGTCTACTGGCCGCCAGGCGAGACTGGATAAAACCGGTTTACGCTCCTACAACCAGAATCTCGATTATGAAGCCTCTTTCAATCGCTTTCGTCTACCTGTCACTCTCACACTTGAGATTTATCTCAATGAGTAAGAGTGACAGGTAGGCGAAAGTGATTGAATGAGGGTTACATAATAACCCAGCAGTTAACAAGCTTTTACTCTGTTCCGTTTATTGACGGCTTCCAACTTCCAGCGGAACGCGCCGACGAGAAGGTGACAAGGAGGAATGTGGTGCGGATGGGCATACGAGTCCTCCAGGGTCCCGGGCGACCGATACCCAGCGCGCCGCTGCCTCCGAACTCGCCCCACCACACACTGAGTGCCCTGGCGCATCACAACATTTTAAGGTAAACCGCTTAACACCGAATACAGAAACGCTACTCAAATTTTGAGCACTGCTTATAAAGTTGAGTGGAATGTAAAAATTATAAGCAGGACTCAAACTTTGAGTAGCGTTTCTGTATTCGAGGGTTACTGTATCAAACAATAAAGTCCTCCTTAGTAGTTTACGAACGGATGGTGTAGCTTATCTTCTTTCTTCCTGCCCTGTTCCCAGTCTAACTGGGGTCGGCGGTGTATGTTTCCTCTTCTATTCGTATCGGTCAGACGTCATCAAGCCATCCACTCCCTTTTGATTCATATCATCCATCACACCGTAAAGGTGCTAGTGATGAATGAATGTATAGAAAAGAGACGGAACGGACCATGTCAAGAGACCGATGAACGGAGAGAGTGATTGGAATGTATCAGTTGTCCCATTTAATTTGTTTGCTAAGGCACAACTATAGACTACAATGTACCAATGTAATACAAAGACCTGGCAAGAATAGCGACTCGAATAACTAACTTAATAAAATACATAATTTAAACTTAGAACAGCAAAGTAGGTGGTACCTGCTTTAGGCAGCATGCCCGTTTTGTGCCGCCTTTCCCTTTTCACTATAGTAGATTAGAAGATGATGAAAAACAGATGAATATTAAAGGTGACAGTATAGTACCAATATTTTGAGCGTAAGTTTAAGGACATATATTAAGGAGTAAAGAATAACCAAAAACAGATGTATCTACTTACTTAACCAATTTTGGGCAAAAAGTCATCTTATGCATGCGAGTAATTGAAAATTCCAGTGTGTGACACTGGAATTGAAGGGTACCGTCGTATTTCTTAGTGAAATTTGTACAAACCCAATGAATCGACTTCGGACAATGGCCGATCCCAGATTGATCCCTAACCCAATCAACCCAAGGACGATGTATTTTGAGTACGACCACCTCTCTCGAGAGCAAAATCTGATTCACACTTAATTCAAGAAAAAATCCTTTTTAAATTCTCCCAAGCGATCCCAAGATGTTTCACGAAAACTGTAATGCCGAAAGTTTGGGCTGAAAGCACCGTAATTACCTTTATATTTGTCAAAAGGCGAACGAAATCTCACAGAACTTTGGTCTTTAATCTTGAAACAACTTTTTGATTATCGTTAATAATTTTGTTTGTTGGTCGGTTGCGGTATCAAAAGTGGACAACTATTTAAGTTCGCTTAAAACTTGAAGCCTGTTTATTTATTCATTGTGACGTTGAATCGCTTTGTGTTACTTTTAGATAAGGGTTTATGAATCAATGTTCAAAATTTATTGAAGATAATTAGACGCCTAATTGCTGATTCAAAATTAATCAATATTAACAAATAAAAATATAATTTTCTAACAGTCACACCTATCATCTAGTCCAAAGTAAGTAGCAAGCAATGTGAAATTGCTTAGCGAAGTCTATCAGGATGGGGGGGGGCTGGTGACCTGTAACACGGGTCTACGAACCTACATAGGCACCAGACTCCCACGAATGACATTAATTCTTAAGCTACATATGAAACCCTTCTTTTGTAATGTTGTTTGTGGTGAGATGAATAAATAAATAAATAAAAAAAAATAAAAAATAAAATCTTTTGGATGGGTGACCAAAATGTATTATCTTGAGTTCCTTCGTGCTTCAGAAGGTTGTTAGTTCCGGTTAGATTCTCCCTGTTGTCTTCCAGACCATAAGATGGCCTGTGTCTTATTGTGGACATCAAAAAAAGCTGGTGATGATGATGATAAAACACGGGAGCAAACAAGTCGTTAAATTATTTTGTATGAAAAGCAGAAAAAAACAGCAAAAAAATGCCAAAGAAGAAAAGTTAAAATTAATTTTTAACTTATTTTCTTTGGCATAAAAAAAAAAGAATAACAAAAAAAGAGAATAAGGCTGATAGAGCTATGATACCTAAAAAGCGAAAGGCTGGTCGTAAGTTGTCAGAAAGTAGTGAAGATGAAGAACAGCCAATACTTTGTGATTCAGGTATTGATACTGAAAATTAACAAGACAACTTTGTGAGGACTTGTTGGAATGGGTCATTTGTTCATTTCGGGTTCATGAAAACTACAGAATTTGACAATATGTGTTCAAAGTGTGGCCAAAAAAGAAAGGAGATGCAGAAAAATAAAAAGAGAGTATAGTAAAGTACTGGCCATCATACCCCTAGTACCATGGCCATCTCTCCCTGACACCTCGGGGGAGATGGCCAATCGAGAGTTTTTTTTAAATTTTATTTGATTAGAATTTGTTGATTACTTTACTTTTTTTATGAATGAATGAATAAAGAATGATCTAAAGATTTCGGGAAAAAATACCACTAGTTTGATTTTTATAGCGTCTTATAAAAACTACGGCCATCTCCCCTGGACTTACCCTAATTGGGCAGTTTTCAGAATTGTATGTTTACTGGTTTTTTCACACAAGTCTGTGTAAGTTTTCCGTGAATGAGAGAATTATATTTAAATGTTCCGCGAATTTGCCTGTGTAGAAACTCAATATAACGTTGGAAATTCTGGAAGTTATCTAACCGAAAGTACATTAAAGGGCGCGGGTAATTCCCGAAGTCGCAAACCAGAAACTCAATAGAATATAGACTCGACAATATACCAATTCCATACCACGCCATGTGGTCGCAGGAAAACTTTTAATGGAATATTTGAAAAGTATTCAAACTCCGCACAATGGAATGTTCTGATCCCTTGATCTCTTTTCGAGTTTTGTTGTGCTGTTTCGCTTATTCAATCATCAGTCCAATCAAGTGGTGCTTCTTAATCAGGATTATCAACTGGTGCTTCTACATCGGGATTATCTACTAGTGCTTCATCATCAGGATTTCATTATTTACTGGGTACTGTGTGTGAACTGTATTTCAAGATTTAATGAACACCTTGATTTGATGAAACTCTTTTAATGTCCTCACTGATGAGCGTGTCTCAGTATTCTTTTAATCACCATTCTTTGAATGGAAGGGAAGGCAGTTCGTTATACCTTTATTATTAACATGAGGCTTTAATCGATCCTCATCATCAATCCGGGTTGCGTAGAGATAATTGAAAATATCGGACACCAAAAATACTAGCTTTAAAAATAAATTGTTTTTCACACACCATTAAACACTCATTACTTTAAAATAATCATGAGCTCAATGGCGCAGTATTGCGAATCACGCGGGGTGATACTTACGTCAGGACACAATTTTACAATTTCTCTAACATCTTTCTCAATAATCTAAACAATGTCGTAAGAGGCTGCGAAGTTAGTGTTCCAGTAAACCACCCATAACAGCGTTTCTGAAGGGTTAACCCCTTCGGGGATATACAAGCTTGATTTATGCATGTACAAAGTGTCTTTGTAAACTTGCGCGTGTAATGTAAACGCGGTTATTTCGGACCATCCCTTTCGGAGTGCTCGCTCCGCCAGCAGGTGATGTGCGCCCGTCCACCAAGGCATAAATAATTCACATTATCGTACTCCGTTGAATAGTAACCGAGTGGTCCAAGTTATAAGCGGAGGGAGAGAGACCGACGCCGATTTAAAATGTCTTCTTCGAGCTCGATGAAGCAGTTCCTGGCTCTGAGGTTGCGTGCAGAACTAAATAACACATAAATGGTCGCTTACGCCTGTGGCAGGGTGGATGACCAAAAATATCTTAAGTCGGCTATCGAACATGGTGAATGAGAGTGTGTTACCATCGCGACTATTACCTACACGAAAATAGCCGTTGGTGCTAGATTCTCCTCCATGCAAAAAAAGCTCAGTAACACAATACCAAGAACTATTTATTAGTCAATAATCCAGGAATTGTTCAAAATCTCCTTATATTCTTCCATCTATAGGGAAGTCCTATGCAGTGGGGACATTAAAGGGCTGCTAAAGATGACCACGATGTAGGCATTTAGAAAAATCTGTCTACACTTTTGTGGCTTTAGAAGCGTAGATTAATGTTAAGTGATAATATACAGCTACACTAAACTTTTTATAAATAATGTTCTAATGATGTCAATTGAGTTGCTAAGGTAACTATTAATTTTGTTTAGGTACTTTGAAAATTAATTAACTAGTTAAGAAGGTATAGATAGACTATAGTAAATTTTAATTTCACAACATTGAGCCTTTGTATTTCCTCTTCAGTAGACTACGGGGACTGATGAAGCCAATGGGCTTCATCAGTCCCCGTAGCACGTGATGGGGAGAAAATCTTCTCTGGGAAAAGTAAATATTTTCCTCTCGTTCTGACTACCACTAAATTCCGAGACTTAACACTGTCATGTGATGGAGAGAGATTTTATTGTTATTCGATTCCCGTGACTTGACCACGACATTATCTTTAGATTATTTAGGTCAATTTTGTTTACTTAAACCCAAAGCTGTTATGAGCGTTTCGGGTTCACTAATTAGACTCATGGTCGCCATATAAAATGGAAGACTGGCGACATTGACCTTCAATTACACATCCAGTGCTGAGTCAGCTATTTTTGTACCGAAAGCCGTGAATGATTCATTCTCAATACCTAAGCCTTTGGTAGAAGTGAAATGTAATAAGCCGGAAAAATACAGCGAATTTGTATTTTTCTCGCCATTGATAAGCTAAGTGCAGTAAAGCGCACCCGGCGATGCGTAAACTAAGCAATGTTCGATAAGGCCGGTCATTGGATGGCTGACCAAAATATATTATAATCTCGAGTTCCTTCGTGCTTTGGAGATCCGTCTACGCTAAGCCCTTGGTCCCGCCTGCATCAGTAGTCGTTAACCACCGATCCGCGCTAGGCCAGCGTGGTGGTTATGTATGGCCCATTCTCCCGATATTCTTCCATCCATGCGGAAGGCCTGTGGAATTGTAATAGACAGTTAGTGGCTTTTACGGACATTATTGCTATCTGGTTCATTCGTAATACTATTATTATTCAGAATCGTGAAGTTGTTTACGTCTTTATGTTTACGTAAAGAACTCTTTTACTTTCGATTGCTTGCCTCGTCCGGCTAACGGTTTGTGTTGGCTTTGAATTATATTCGATAGGACAACCATAACTTATAGATAGATAGTTCGATTCGTTTGACCTCAAAGGTTATTCCGGTCGCCAATCAGTTGCAATCTCCGATTTAAGTTGTCGATACAGAAAGCCACATTATGAAACTTATAACAAGAAAAATAGAACACAAACATTATAGTTTTTGCTGTAGAAGATAGAAGAAGCTGAAGAAAAGAAGAAGAATTATATGAAAGAAATGACGCTTTTTAAGTTTTTGTGATGCTTGACAAGCCAATTAAAAAAATACCTACGTACATTTGGTCCGACTGAATGGACGATGCATGTTACGCATGTTTACATCTTTCTGGTGCATCTTTCCTTTTGTTCTAAAGTTGTTTAAGAACATCATTTAAGCCGTGATAGGCAGGCCTGATTTATGTTTCTATGTAGGTCTAAAATACAGTTTTAAGCCCTTTTCCCTATAGTCCGGGACTGGAAGTAGATTCTTGGAGGGGCAATGACTCGGCCTATAGTCAGTATCGGCCACAACAATGTGCTAACGAAGTTACAAGAAAAAAGGGGCCTTCATAGCCAGGCTAGCACGCCGCCACCCTAGGAGGGCTTCCGTCCCCATTCCCAATAAATGGGAAACTTTGTTAGCGTACTCCGCGGGACACGTAGTAATTATACTAATTATGTGGTACACGGGCACCTTTGTCATTGTAATTGTCAATTAAACACAAATTATCGCCAACGCTAATGACCGGGTGCGAGAGTGTTGTATGATCGTCTATTTCCTATGTCATGGACAAAGGTCATAGGTACATTAGTACATATAGTATACAAGGTATAATAGGAGGTGTAGTCATATTTAAAGGGGTTATTCAGGCCATTAAACTGAACAAATTTCGCTAAGGGACCAAAATCGAAATCTCAGAAAAAATAAACACTCCTCCATACAAATTGATGTCAGCTGGATCTCGGTTTGCTATGGGGAAGTGATTTCTTTTTGTGAGATTTCGATTTTGGTCCCTTAGCGAAAGTTGTTCAGTTTGATGGCCTGAATCACCCCTTTAAATGTGACTACACCTCTTTGTTACACCCAGTATAGTGTAACAAAGCCGCGTGGTGACGGCAGAGCAGAATACAATATATTGGTTTTCTGTCCACAAATTGTTTGTTAATTCGTTCTAATTGTTTGTTAATTTTCTTAGTGGCCAAAATGCGTAGCACCATAATTTCATTATGTGCCGTGACGAGCGCACGTAATTTTATTACGGGTTTTTCGCCCCTAATACCTACAGGCTTTAAGGTCAAAGTCGATTAATTTGCGTTTTACTGCCTCCGATGGTGTGGCTCTATTAGAAAATTCGTCATGTCGTGAGTCGTAAAGCAAGGGGCAGCGTTTTTACACAATCTTGCAACTCGGCATCGTCGTAAAAGCAGACAATTGGACGAAATGGCACACTGCTAGTTATTTTTTTATAGATGGATAATCTATAAGTAAGTGACTTTCACTTGTATTATTTTCACTTATGCTCCAACCGTTAGCGACTTAGACTTTATCTGGACAGAATTTGAATATATTGCTTAATTTCAGTCAAATATTAGGTAATACCATCTATTTTATTGAATTTAAGCACGTCACGCAAAAGACAACCTGCAAAAGAAAAGCTGCAGTAATAATTTTACATACATACATACATACGTAATTCACGCCTATATCCTCGAAGGGGTAGGCAGAGGTTAACTAGCACCCACGTTTCGCCAATTATGTTAGGTCCCATGTAATAGGTGGCGAGCCTATTGCCATTTATCGGACACAAAAGTCGCAGTACATTTCTAGGTGGTATAAGAGGAATGCTGCTGCCCATTCCTCATCACTTATTTATCCTTAGTCGCCTTGTACGACACCCGCGGGAGAGATTTGGGGTGGTGACAATTGTGTTCTACTCTGCCGTCACCACACGGCCAATAATTTTGTAATCATTTTAATACTACTTGAGCGAGTTTAGTATACGGGTAGCGGGAGGGACAGCTATGACGTTCGGGAGACGGCTCTTAAATAATATTAATTTCTGAAAATTCACGATCACAATCTTGCTCGCCAAAGTTTAAAGTTGTATCAAGACAAGGACTATGTTGCCTTTGCGAATTAAATTGGTTTAATAAAACCTTAACGTTGTTCAATTCTGTTGTTGAGTTTTCATTCAACTTTTAGGGCATTGTTCAATAAATTTGATTGACAATTCAGTTAAAAACCCTCAGCAGTCTTTGCAGGAGTTGGACGCTTAAACAGACCTTTTCGTGAGCATTCAAAGCGAAATTCAAAAGGCTCCGGTCTAAATAGGCAACGCTTTGTTAAACTATGATTTAAATATGAGTGATTGACTTTAAACTTGTTTCGTGAAACTTCGTAGCGAACGCTAATTTAGAGGTTGGTGTCCGTCAATACCTAACCGACTTAAGAACACACGGGGCTAGTTGTCAGCCGCACTAGGATTTAACGTGTCTTCGGAATAATATACACATCTATATCTCCGAAGGGGTGGGCACAGGTGAAATAATACCCATGTTCCGCCAGTTAGGTTAGGTCCATGTAATAGGTTACGAGTCTATTCCATCTAAAGGACACGAAAATCGTAGCACATTGCTAGGTGGCCTAAGAGGAACGCTGCTGCCCGTCACTCATTGCTGTCTTTACTCTTAGTCGCCTTGAAGGACATCCATGGGAGAGATAGGGGTGGCGACATTTGTATTCTGCTCTGCCGTCACCACACGATACACGGAACAATATTCTTCGAAAATTGTTACATCGATGACTTTTGGCTTTTGAATGCAAAAATCATCCATGTAATTACATCGAATTCTCAAGTCATCAGAGAGTACCTTGATATTTTCAATGGTTTCGTACAACGCAATTTCTTTGTCCAATATTTCTATGAATTAAACACATTACGTCCAAGTGTTGAACGATTGCGTAGGCGCCGGCCGGTCGTCGCCTTTCGACGCGCAACACCACTTTACATAAACCACACATACACATACATAAATCACGTCTATCCGTCACCAAAGCTGCAGGGAGAGGCGTTTACAAGACACATCTACAATTCGAAACTAAACAACACCAATGGCATATTTACATACCAAAATAATTGCCATATATATCGTGGAAAGATGACAATTTCTTTAGGATAAAATCTATTTACTTTTCGCTCATCCTGACGATGGTCACAAGAGTGATAACCTAACCTACCGGTTGGTTTGAAGAGTAAACCGACAAAATATTTGTCTGCGACATTGTTTTATACAAATTTTCTTTTGGAGACTAATTTCTTTTCACGGATCAGCTAATATAATGCGCTTCATACATACGTAGGTACTACTTATATAACATGATTTATTATTAAGGAAAAATTATTTGACAATACAAATAACATAAATATTAAAATAAAACCAATTATCAAAAAAAAATCATTACAATTAAAACCCTATCGGCTTCGATGTTCGATGAAACGCCGGGAACCATTTAAGTATGTTTCTCAGCTTTCGAATCCGATGCTTTATTTATTGTGAATACATCACAATAATAAATACATTAGACGCCATAAATAAATAAATCCAATAACAAACTGAAGTGTAAATATTTTCCGGACAGATTGCTTGCGAGGCGCGAACAAAGGCAGTCATTGTTGTCAGTAATGCTGTTAATTGGCACAAAATGCAAACAGCTCAAAGTTTTATCAGCGCATTGTTCCCCGCTAATTCGGGGCACAAAGGGACCCGAGTTTCGGTTCGCGTCTCAAAGTTCAGTTCACGTCTCGAAGTTCAGTTCGCGTCTCGAAGTTCGAAGTTCAGACACTTGCGCTAAACACTGGGCAAGGTTAGGAGAGCTTTGACGGGTGATGTTTATGACGTGACGAACGGCTTGTGTCTACTCCGATCTGGGGGCCTTATTTAGCGAGATTGTATGAAACATTTTATGCTCATATTATGTTTCATTTTCTAAATCGTGAATTGAAAAGATATTAAGTTAATTCATTCAGCCACAATAATATTAAATTTACAAATATGAAAGCAAAATGTAGGTCTACTAGTGACTAGTTCTACTACTAGTAAGTAGGTCTACTAATAAGTAGTCCTAATACTTCTCCTATTTGACGTAAATAGTGTTTTATAAATGTGGGCCATATTACGAATTCTCATACAAATCTGTCATATTATATGAATATCTGAATGAATCATCTAATTCACGATTTAGAAAATGAAACATAATATGAGCATAAAATGTTTCATACAATCTCACTAAATTTAGGTCCCCTGTTCGGGAGTTAGAACATATTGGTTAACATCATTTCGGCCGTCATGCGGCCACTGTTGGAACTTCAATCTGTTCGGGAGTCGGGATCAAACTGAGCCAACGACATGAATTTGTCATCATGATTACAGCCGTGACACACCCAATGTTGGCCCTATTCTGCCCCGAGGATCTCCAAACCGAACGGTCTTGCGTTGCCCACATGCAGCGGCTTCCCGCGACCTTAACCAGATCTAGGGTCCACCTTGGGCCTACCAACAATTACTAAGCGTCTTCCGGTGCGCGGCCGCTATTCGATGACCTTTCCGCCCTAAAGGCCGTCGGTCCTTCTCCGTAATGTGCCCTGCTCTGTCATATCACACTTAAAGTCCGCAATTCTTCGGGCTGTCTGTCGGTGACCTTAATTCTTCATCATTTTTATAATGACCACGCAGGAAAACACCGAGCATAGCCCTCTCCGATGCCCTTTGAGTGTCGGAAAATGAGGAATAATTATAGCTTTCAGGCACATTGTGACATATTTGTGCTCATTTCCACCAAACATTCCATCGTTTCGTAATTTTTTTTCTATTTCTATACTTGTAGTATTGTAATATCTTGTCTTTTTGTAATAATTGTTATGTATATTTCCGTAAATTACTGAATCCGTTTAACATAAATATTAGGTGTGCATGCGTTTATTGAGGAAATATTTTTTATTAAAAAGTTTCTGTAAAAGTTTTATGTAAAATATATAAAATATCATAGATTGATGGATTCTTTTAATTGCAGACTCAAAAGCAAGACGAAACTGGATACTGACGACAACTGCAGAACGAAGACAGTGGAAATCGGTGAGTTAATAAATCTCAGTTCAATCAAATGGGAGTCTCGAGAAAGACGCGCGAAAGTACGGTTTGGTTATTCAATGCTCGTTACTAAAGCACTTTAGTACAATGGTCTATTAGTCTACCAGTAATGGGCTCGGAATCGCAAAATAATTCGCGAGAAAATCGCGCCATCTAACCAAGCACACTTGAGTCGATAGAGTAACCTAATACAAGTTGAGGAAGGTCCGCAATCGGATGACTAAACAGATTATGTACTACCCTAGGTTCCTTTGTGTTCTTTGGAGCGCACGAAGAAATAGTAGATTATACAAGGTGTTTGGTACATGGGGTATCAAGCCTGCACCTACCCTTGCTAACATAGTCATATAAATACTACGGTGATATTAAAAAAACAAATTTGTAAAAATATTTTTTAAATATTTCGTAAATCTTGTTTTTCTGATCGAATTCAATTTTTATCGCCTTAGTAATTATATGACTATGTTAGCATGCTATGCCGTGTGGTGACGGCAGAGTAGAATACAATTGTCACCACCCCAAATCTCTCCCGTGGGTGTCGTACAAGGCGACTAAGGATACAACAGTGATGAGGAATAGGCAGCAGCGTTCCTCTTATACCACCTAGCAATAGTACTGCGACTTTTGTGCCCGATAAATGGCAGTAGGCTCGCCACCTATTACATGAGACCTGACATAATTGGCGAAACGTGGGTGCTAGGTCACCTCTGCATACCCCTTCGGGGATATAGGCGTGATTAATGTATGTATGCATGTTAGCATGCTTAGGTGCCGGCTTGATACCCCATGTACCAAACACCTTGTATACCATTAGCGATAAAACAAAAAATGTATCTGAGGCTATTTTTTTTATCGCCCGAGGTAAGATCATAGTTTTATGTCACCCCCCGACCAGAAAGTGGGATTTTACGCGTAGCGGGGGCGGAAAAGTCCACTTAATGGTCAGGTGTGACACAAATCATTTTTATTGATGTCCCTGATTACTTTCCCAGAAAACCAGGAACCGGCACCGCCGCGAGCCGCTGTAGAGAAGCCCTTCTTACTCTCCGATGGAAGGTAAGATGTTGTTTGTTGCTTGTCCTAATAAATAGCAGATAACATATTATTATTTTCTTATATCTTTTACAAAATAGTCCAAATACGTAATACCTACGCATTTGGACTTAATTTTTTTGTTTACTGTATAGGAGAAGGTGGCCTAGACTGAGCATCTGCCTAAAAAGAATTTCCAAATGATTTTATACTAATACTTTTATATACTTTTTTTTTACACTCACACCTATCATCTAGCCCAAAGTAAGTAGCCTAAGCACTTGTGTTATGGATACTAGATGACGGACATATTTTTAATATAAGTATGTATATAAATGTTAAAAATGTTGAAATATACTACATAAACATATACACAACCATGACTCGGGAACAAATATTTGTGGTCATCACAAAGTTTGCCCTTACCAGGATTCGAACCCGGGACCTCTTGGCCAATACCCAGCTATCTGAGCATTCGACAAAGGCGGCCGTCTAATGTGTAAAATCATTTGGAAAATGGATATTCTCGCCAGCATTTTCGTCTATTCCTCTAATCTAATATTCGAATTCTTTGGTTTGTTGATATGGACTATGACGTCACATACACCCGAAAAGTTAGGCGAGAACTTCAATTTCCACATATCCCCCATTTAAGGGAGTGGACAATGAGGCTCACGAAGAATTTATAGATTTTGAAGACAATTGTATAAAAAGTGGGATTGCTTGTTTCAGTTCTGTTAAAAATACTTGCCATCCGATTTCCGATAGTCTCCTAGTCATTTAGCAAAGCTAAAGATGACAATAAACACCGGGCGAAGAATGAACAAACGTATTTAATAGTCTTAAGCAAACAGAGCTATCGGAAATCAATCGTGGACGGAAGTTTGAAACGGCGAAAATTTGAAAGCATTGCTTTTCCTGTTATTCCTTGCGATTCTTCGTGCTGTCTTAAGCTTTGATTGGACTTTTAATTAGTTTTGTTTTCACTTCATCACCAGCCCTTTAATGTACCCACTGTTAGGGCACGGGCCTTTCCTATGGATGGAAGAATATAGCGAGATTGGTCCATAATCCACTACGATGGCCCAGTGCGGCGGACCAACGGCTCAGCGTGCCTTACGAAGCACGGAGCAACTGAACTTGTTTTCACTTAGTTGGCTTTAATTTGAAATATATTATGTGAACCAACGTTAAAACTGCACAGTAATATTAATATTTCAAAGAATGTTTACATGTGACTAGGGTTTGTTTGATGTTTAATAACACACTCGTCGTCAAAGATACTGGTATAAATAGCCTAGTTTGGAGACCTCTGGTAATTCCACGTGTCCTTCCTTCTCTTTGCATACTTGTTACTAGACTGTAACCACGTGCATTTATATCGATGGTGTCGTAAGGAACAATAAATAAACGATTTATTATTGTTATTATATAATAAAAAAAACAAGTACATTAATTAAGACAATATTTAACATTACGACCGTACGGTATCTATTGCTTTTTTCTGGAAGTGTGATAACATCAAATCCATAATTATTATTTCGACGGCAAATAAATGTGGTCCAAATTCGATTTACCCTGCTCCCTCGGAAGTATAAATCTTCGTTACAAATGTCAGACAACAAGAACTTAGTCAAAGACAAGACAAGGTATCAAACAAAACCAATTTAGGAAAACTGTCCCCCGAAGTAATGGATTATGGTGCCACGCGACACCTTTAATCAAACACGTAATGAAAAGAACCAACTTCCCATGGAACTTTTAATAGGGATGCCACGTTAAAGCTATTAATATCTATTTATCCGATAAAGCCGATAATTATTAAAATCTTCCGTGGGAGAAATGATTTTGTTAAAATTATTTTTCCTTATCTAATTTTTGTTACGTTTATTAAGCTGTATTATAATGTTGAAATAGCAACATTTATCTTTACCATTATCACCCTTTAGTTCTTCTTACATTTCATTTGGAGATGAGAGTGTCTTACCGTCCCTTCATTTACTCCTTTCTCATTTGCGTTATTTCTGACCCAATACATAAAACTCTTCTTTGTTCCTTCTCTTGTCTTAAATGTTTTACGAGCTAGATTCCACTGCAACTAATTGAGAATACGACACCCATCTTATTGGCATTAATGTGATCCTCTGCCAAAATCTACCTTGTTCCTGATCTCCTGTACATATTATCTTCTTGGTTGCTTAATCTTAGGTCCTAGAAAAGAGGCCAGTCATTCAAAAGAATAGAATAAAAAGGTATGAAACTGACGTATTACTGAGAAAACACCATGGTCGATGTTGTATGTTGTATCTTTTGCACTTAGCTAAGCACCCTGGTAATTTCCCTTGTCCATCGCAATCCGTTCTAGGTCACCACAAACTTAACCTTGCACCGGCAACAGCAGTGTCTGTCACGAAACGGCTGATGCCTCCAAGCAACTTTAAGCCTTAAAGTCTGGAAATGAAATGAGAAATTGCTACTTTACATTGCCTGGAAACGTGCACGGACTGTATGTGATCAATCACTGTGGCCTCGCTGCTTTTACGTCAGCACTGCGATCCGATACAAAGGGTTGGTAAAGTGCAACCTCTACATTTTCACCTTGGTCCGGTTGATTTTTAGAATATAAGGGGAAAATCTATAAGACGGTCATTAGACCTGTTGTCATATATGGATCAGAGTGTTGGGCTATGAAGAAGACTGATGAAAGAAGAGTGCATGTGACAGAGATGTGTATGTTAAAATGGATGTGTGATGTGACACGGAGAGATAAGATAAGGAATGAGTATATCAGGGGAAGTTTGAAATTAGCGCCAGTGACAGAGAGACTGAGGAGTAATAGACTTGGATGGTTTGGTCATGTTATGCGAAGAGATGAAAGCTATGTTGGCAGAAGAATGTTAGGCATGAACGTGGAAGGACGTAGAAGGAGAGGAAGACCAAAGAAGAGATGGATGGATTGTGTAAAGGAGGACATGATAGCGAGAGGAGTGGATCAGAAATTGGTGAAGGATCGAAAGGAGTGGAAGAAGACATGTTGTGCCGACCCCGCCTAGAGCGGGATAAGGGCAGGAAGAAAAAGAAGGTGCTTTTCTATCACTTTATTTTCACATACAAATATTATTTTCATCTAGAGCCGTGGTTGTTTTTATATATGTAGTACATTTATAGATACGAGAACTCTTAGCATTCCATGAATTTTCCGTGCGGGTGCCGGGTCCATAGTGTGGCAGAGAGGGGAGTCAGTGACAGCGCTTGGGACTTGTGACCCAATTTGTAGGTTTACAGGATCCCTTCACCTTCGCGAACCCGACTTCTCTCTTTGCCCAGCCATATTTATAAATCTCTAGCAAGCCAATGTCTTTTAGTAAACAATATAGGTATTTAGCTTGTATACCCCTCGCTCCTACCTCAACGGCAGGGTAGGAGCGAGGGGTAGAAGGGAGGGGGCTTATAATTATTAAGACTATTCCTATATAATTTTTGCCGTCATCTAGTATCCATAAGAGAAGTGCCTATGCTACTTACTTCGGGCTAGCTAGACGATAGGCGGTAGGCGTGACTTATTTATTGTATTAGTGTATTATTTAATGCAGTTATACAAGATATGGATTAAAGAATTTTGATTTGATAACTGACATGATATTATCTCGACGCCAGTAAATCAGACAGAGATTAATAAAGCTTGTTAACCTATTTCAGAACAAACAAAGGCCGCACGTTGTTTTGTTATCAGAAATCAGTACCAGGGCTCTCAAACAGCAGGGGTGCGAAGGTTGCCAAATAACTATTTCGCACTAACCGACCGACTCTGAGGACGTAATGACTTATCTAGGTTTTGGTGAAACTAAAATTGGTTCATCCTATGTCGTCGTTAAAGCTTTGATGAGAACTTGGTTGGACATGGCTTGTTGAATTATATATTAAAGACACACTATCTTAACATACTTTACTGATTTATCTGCCTCATCGCTACAAAGAATACATCTCAAAATTGCATTTTTGGAATAGTAAGTCTTTCTGTAGGCAGGCGGCCAGTCATAAAAACCTTGCTAAATCTTAGACTAGTGCGAGAATTGACATGCTGCATCGAGCACAAAAAAAATCGTCGGTTGCTGGAAAGAAGCGATGAGAGGTCCAGAATGTAATTGTTACACAAGAAACGCTACCTACTGCCTCTAAATTTATGTAGTTTATACAAGAATGGGGTACTGCTCAGTCACCACACGGAAAAATTGACAACAAATAATAATGTTCCAAAATTCGCCCAGCAAGTTTATTTACAATGTTTAACTAATGTAACTTTTATCTGCAGAGTGGAACTAGAAGCGTGGTTAGACAAAGCCACCTATTCCCATGGAGAATCGATCAGCGTCAGCGTAATGGTGGGCAACCATTCTTCGAAGACTGTGAGACGTATCAAGGTCAGTATACAAACTCTGCGTTTTCTATCATTATCATCATCACCAGCCCTTTAATATCCCCACTGGGATAATTGGGCATAACCAACCACGCTTGCCCATTGCGGATTGATGTTTTCCATACAAACTGTTATTTGTTTGCGATATCATTGTTCTACCAAAGTATGTTTTTGCATGGGTAACCAAAGCGTAATTACCTCAAGTTCGTCCGTATTCCGAAATCAGTCCAACTCGTTTCTTCTGAATGTAATCCGTCAAGAAATAAATAAAAATATGGTTCATTCATATATGGTATCAATACAAACACTCATGAACCATCAACGAAATAACCCGCACTGTGACAGCATGTTAAATTATTGCCTCAACATCATCATAATGATAATGACAAGGCAATAATTGTTGGCCATAGGCCTCTCCAAGGATCTCCAAGCCGACTGGTCCTGCACCGGCATCCAGGACCTTCAAGCGACCTTTACCTTCATCGATCATTAATTTGGCCTGTACCAATTCCCACAAAATTAAATATAGAGAAAGCCAGAAGGCATTCGTGATATTAATTATAAGGTGATGATACATTTAAACTTAATTCTTTCCTTTTTTACTAGGAAAACTTTGGGCAGGAAAAGACGAAAGCAAAACATGAGCTGGAGAAATGTTGTTTTAAAACCCCTTCTTCCTCATTTTAATAAGTCGCTTGGGATTCAGACTTCGTGGGAAAAGGCGTGATTTATATTATCACTTTAAAAAGTTGGGACCTTGCATGAAATACCGTAAAGTGTAAACTCTGTTAATGTTGTCTATGTTGTGTGAAGTAAACTTATCTAAAAACAAAGTAGGAACGGTTAACAGCTTCTCGGCAAAAGTTATTTGTAATCTGAAGAAGAACGTTATTGTTTCTACAGGTCCCTCGCTTTGTTTACAAATATAATTATTGACTTCGGAGTTATTGTCATCATTGTTTTTATATTCAATGTTTTTCGTTTTCACCACTTCTCTAATGGGGCAGAAACACTATGGATAATTGGAATGTAAATAGTCGAAAGAATGAGCTGCAGTTCGACTGGGTTTATAGGACTGCAGCTGGAATTCACGTCTTTTCCGAACTGACTCAGAAACTAAGTAACATCGTATATTTTGGTCACCCATCACGAATATGGCTTATCTTCGGCATTGGGAGTGGAAGCTTCCAGAAAGAAATCTCTGTACAACTTAGTGGAAGACCTTATCCATAACTGTATAAGCTGTGTATAATTCAGCTAGAAAGAATGTTTGGATATTTTATGAATAATTTTATTTTCTTTACATTATTTATTTTTAGCCTCGTTTGTAGGTGTCATCTCACGTAATAACAAAGACAACTTTTGAAACCTCAATAACACAAAAGCTAGGTCATCATACACTGTAAATGTTTCAGTGCTCATTGTGGTTAATTAGCTGGGCTAATTAAACGAGTAGTTACCGAAACGCCCGTGAAAGCGGGCAACAATTTAATTAGGGACAAAGACAACGTGGCGAATGGAAATAAAACGAGTGCTTTCTTTCTGAAGAAGAGACCGAGTAATTATTGGCAGTTGTTAGCTCTGATTACGCTATTCCTTGTTCAAGAGTATTTATAAGATTGCGACTTAAGTAGGTCAAGCATTTTCCAAGCCTATCGCCCAAAAGCAAAAGATGTTTGACGGCAAACATAGTATTAAACAGACCGCATTATCAGTATAATGGAAACTATCATATCATAATATTTTTCACTTCTACTTTTCACTCCCATTAAAGAGGAAGGATGAAAGTAAATTAAATGCGGTGGTAATGGAACTTTAAGAAAATATCCCACTTACTCTCACTTAAAAAATATCGTGATTCTCTAAGGTTGCGATGAGTAGATGTAGTGATTAAAATTTAAACTGGACGTTGAGATTGTTTGACCACGTGGAGCTGACCGTGTAAAGATGAAAGAAGTATAAAGAAAGAAAAGTACAGTGCGAAAGTGGATTTTCGAGCCAGAAGTCAGAAGAACACCATCAAATCAATGATAAAAAATGCTGGGATCCCAAAATGGCAAGAATAAAAGAAGATGTATAAAAATAATGATTAGTGTAAGGCAGGCAAGGGAATTGTGTGAGAGGGCAAAGTCCATAATCTCTGCTTAACTCTCTCTTGGGAAAGACGTGTTAACTATAATAATATATATATTTAAATAAATTTAACTATTCGATGTTAATTTTAACAATAAATGTTAGAAAAATTAGTACAAAGATTTTGGCGGTTAGAAAAAAGAATTTCGGGTCTTGATGCGGGAATCGAATCCGCGTCCGCTGCTATCCGGGCAGGTGGCTGACCGCTCGGCAAACCAAGTGTCTTGGTCAATACTTTTTCTAACCACCAAAATTTTTGTACTAAATAAATTTAGATCACATTTAGATAACTTATCATATAATATATAAGGGCCTGTTTTACAATCGACAAGTAAGTTCGAATGAGCTTACTTTGCAGTTCAATTAACATATATTTCATATTACAACTGTCAAATGATCTGGAAAGTAAGCTACTTAGAACTTACTTGTATATTGTGGAACAGGTCCTAAGACAAATAAAAACGGTGGTTATTGAAGGGTTGATGAAACCTATTATTATTAGTTATCATTTCATCTGCCTTATTTTGCATAATTTATACCTTGCTCTTTTCCATACAGACCTTGGTGGTGCAACACGTAGATGTCTGCATGTTCTCCAATGGCAAGTTCAAGAACGTTGTCGCCGTGGTCAAATGCGGTGGCACACCAGTCGTGCCCGGGCAAACGATTACTGACACGTACACCTTAACACCTCACAGAGGTAAGATTTACTTAAAAAAATCAACAAAACAATGTTAACCGATCGAGCATAATTAATCGTATTTAACAAATTCAACGTTTTCGCAGGTGTCACGAAGAATTGGATAGCATTAGAAGATTCCTACTCGAAATCTGGAGCAAGCCTTGCATCTACAGTTGTCTGCAATAACATTCCAGAGGACAGGAATGTTTTTGCCATTTACGTTTCATATTACGTAAAAGTTAAACTCACCCTAAGTGCAATGGGTGGCGAAGTCTCACTCAAGCTCCCATTCACTCTAACTCACTCTTGTATTAATGAAGCACCAACAGATAGTGTTATAGAAGAATCAACACCAAAAATGATATTAGAAGGAAAGGAAAATAGCGAAGAAGAAGATAGTAAAGCTGAAATAGAAACAGACAAACAAAATAATAATGGTGTTGGGGAAAACCAAGAAACAGCATTCGGTGACGATACTGAAGTGAAGTCACCAGAAGACCATCGCTGCGTTGCTGATGTCCTAGTCAATATAGAAAATAAGATAGAAAGGCCTAAAAAGTTTGAAGGAACGGAAGTTAGGGAAGTTAAACCGAAAGAGGAAGAGTTGGACCTGATAGTTAAATATCAAGGGTCAGATACGTGATCCGACGAGGAAGGAAACGTGGGAGACGACCAAAAGACTGAGAAAACGATCGCTCCAACGGTAGAAGAAAACAAAGTTGAGGTCCAAAGTCCAAAAATTGGTTTCGCTGAGAATTTAAAAAGGGCTGTCTGCTGTATTGATAGAAGGCGACAGTCGTAATAGGACGGTTAAGTGTAAATATGAAAAATAGACATTTGATCAATTCTGCGTTATAATTATCATCGTCTCGATAGCAATAGATCTCGTTAACTAGAAGTAGTCATTGAAAACTATTTTATTAAATTAGTTAGTTTTTTAAAATCCTAAGAAGAATTGATTTTCGGAACATTGTTCACTGAATCAAGGTTTTGCAGTTCAGTGCCTGTATGTTGTAACATAATATCTGAATCCATTATTAATAAGTAATAGAAAATGTATGAAGAATAAAGTGATATTTTATCAAATTTTTACAAAATTAGTAAATATAATCAATTTAGTACTCCATGACAGTTAGAGGCCAAGTATGTAACGCCTTAAGTCAGCCATTATCAATTAAAATTAACAAGATTCTCTATATTACTCTAAGATTAATATTAATATTGGACATGGTTCAACTTATGCTAACTTCCAGAAAGGCGAGTAAATAAAATAATATAAATTTAAAAAGGAAATAATGCCCAATTTGTATAGCATGGGTTCTATTATTGAACTGATAGATGTGATAGCCGGATGTCGAACAATCAAGAACTTAAATTTTGAATTTATTAGCCCGGATGTAACATTGTAACTCTGACTCTTGTTCACAAATGATAACGATGGATGATAAAATGGACTCCACTTCAATTAAATCTTATTGGAAAAAATAATGAGACACAATGCGATATATTATCAGATAAATGGTACATTTCTATTTTCTTTGAAAATATTTTCAAAATTTACATCTGAGTAATTCGAGAATATTCCAGAATTAATCGTGAATTAGTTTAGTTTCATGAACATAATTATTACGTATAATATAATCTATCTATAAGCATGTACCAATCATAGTGATACATTTTATAAGTAGAACTAAACTTGTTACTAGTCATATAAATAGTATTGCTAATGTTGTACAACTATATCAAAATCCCTTATAAGTAACAAACAAAAATGACGAATAGGAAAACGGCGATAGTGTATAATTTAGTAAATATTTTCTGTGCAGCTTGAAAGATTGTTATTGTTATAAATCAATGTACGAGATTTGTATGTCAACTCTACTAGTCAGGGTCTTAAACTAGAATATTACACTTAATGATGAGAGTCTTCAAGTGATGACAATGGCTTAATAATTATTGAATTTTCAAAGACAGAAGATTAACTAACTTTCGATACACTCTATTAATATCTTGGAAATATGAATAAAGTAACAGACGTCGCTTAAATAATTAATCAGTTATAAGAATATAATTAGATATTAATGACGTAGGTACTGAAAGAAATAAAGTAAGTACCGTATTATCGTAATGTTTTTTATTGCCATGAAATTTTTTTTGTCTTTTATATTCATCTTTATAGACAATTGCAGGCTTATAGCTTCTAGAAGGTTCATTGTAATTTTAATACGTTATAATATTATCCAGTGCTCCTACTAGATAATAAAAAAGCAATTTAAATTTAGACTGGAAAATATAAGACCAATAAAATCTGTATTATTTCTATCGAAGAGCTCACCAAATATCACATATTTGCCAACATTTATGATTACTTTTTGAAGCACAAAAGTCTGGCCGAGTCAAAATAGGCCATTCAAGCGTTCAAACGCGTCCATTTCCATGCCTGTCTGGTGCACTAAGGGAAGGAAATGTACCTTTTAGACCGTCTATTTCATGCAGCATTTTTTTTTCGAGCCATTTCGCCGTTCTGCCGATATAGGCATGTCAGTTTTCAAATTAGTTCTTTTATCAAGTCTACGGTTCAGCTTTTCAAAATATTCCCGGAAACATTGCGTTGCATTCATTTTTCAATTTCAAAGTTTCAATAAATTTCCTCTTCAATGAACACTATAAATAAGAACCTTTTCACGTCTTGTTTGGAAAAATCCAATTCCATTTATGAAGTATAAGATTTACCAAAACACAATTCTCCTACTTTTCTGCCATGATCCAAAGAACTTTGCTACTCCGAATCTAATATTTTTATCATTGATAATTTATAAATGTTATGCATTTTTTTCTGCTCTCTTTTACGTCCGACTTTAAGCTTGGTAATTATAATTATATGAATGTTATGATATGATTTGCCATTCATATAATAATGTAGTCACATTTCATTTGTGACTACGATTCTACGATCTGTCGAAGACATGGGAATTGAATTTAGAGAGATAAGCGTTTAAGACCCGACTAGTAAATGTATCTTTGTAAAGTTAACTAGATCTGAAGAATGGGCTAGTGCCAGAAATAAAGCCTGAAAGGACATTACGCTTACTAAAATGTAAAGTGGTTAAGAATAATAAGTGTCAGTTAACGTGCAATTTTAATATGTAATTATATCGATCCACCATTGTAATTGTGTAGTTTCTAAATATATCCTCTGTGACGGATGATTGATATTTTATTTCGTCATTTAACGCTTATTTCATGGTAAGCTTGGTAAGGTTATTACCAATGTGTTGAGACTAAATCACCCTGTTGAATAATAAACGTACATGTAACATAATCGTTGTATTAATTTAAGCCGTATAGCCGTGTGATAACGGTGGAGGAGAATACAATTGTCACCGCCCCTGCCTCTCTCGTGGATATCGTATCTATATACAACGCGACTAAGAGCCTGTTTCACAATCAATTAGTAGTTTCTGGATAGCTTACTTGGCAGTTAAATTGACATATATTACATATTACAACTGTCAAATGATCTGCCAAGTAAGTTAGTCAGAACTTACCCGTCGATTGTGAAACTGGCGAGTTACAATATAATGAGATATATATAATATGATCAGTAGCGTTCCTGGTGTACTATCTAGCAGTGGCGGAGCGTCCATATAACCCGATTCCCAACAGCCGTACCAAACGAGCGAGCATAAAAAAATCATTACCATAATTCAAGTACAATACCATTTTATAAGCAAATAAAAAAAATCCATCAATATAATCTTATCATAACAGTATTAAACGCGCGCGAAACAATATGCAACACAGGTACATACAATTCGCTCCCGCTCTCTAGATTCCTTCAACTAACTCGCTTAATATCGAGTTATGGACGCCTGCTATACAGCGCCTGCACGCACACAGACAAGCGTAGTCTTGTCAGGCGCACGCAACGCCAAATAGTACCTAAAATTTGGCTACAAGCCGGCATCAAGCCGGCATTTCGGCAGCCTACGCGCTTATGCATCGATACACTACGACACACGCACACATTAGTAATAAACTCCCACGAAAACAAGTTCCGTCAAAAGTAAATATTTTAGATCTTATTGCAATAGCCATAAAAGCGGTATTTCTTTTGTGAACTGCACTCAATATCGCGGTCGTGCGCCGCTCCTGCAAGCCGCTCCGGACCGGGTTGAATCGTCTTTCTGGCTGTATAAAACAAAGCACAAGCACGCAAAAGTGGCAACGTAGTTCTCCGCTTCGTCACTAGATGGCGTTGAACAGTTGTAGCCGTGTTCTAGCAGGCGGTGTTAAAAGTTAATGCTTAAACCATAAGAGGCTTCATATAGTTGTGGCTTGCCTAACTTGTTCTTTCACGCCACGCCACTGCTATCTAGAAAACAATTATGATTAAAGTTTCCGGTTAGTGGAAATACGTTCACTTCCATTAACACCCTCTGCCTACCCCTTAGGGGAAGAAAGGCGTGATATATGTATGTAAGTATGTACGTGTGTATTAATTTTATCTTCATATAAGTAATCGGAATTCAGGATGCCCCAAGTTGTTTTTATGCAAAAAAATACTCTTTCGTTTATATTGAAATAATTACTCTGAGGAGCTGTTTAGCTTGATGGCAATTTACGTGACCGATAGATATCAAATTCCCGTGTAAAAGGGGACGAACCCGTCCCCCTATTGTAATATATGTATTAATATACAAAATGACAACATTCTAGTTAACCTTATCTTCTAGATAGAATAAGGAACATTTTTTTCTATAAAATTACCTGTAAGATAAAGCTTATCAGGAAAGAGGCCATTTCAAATCTACCCTCATTTTGTTACAAAACTTTATTTGTGAGCCGTCCTTTTTATCAAACAGTAGCTTAAAGTGGGTTAAGCCGTTAAGTGTCCTTTAAATTTCGCCTAAGCTATCTTCAGGAGTCTGCGCTAACGGTTCACCAACTCGGCTAAAGTTTGGAATGGGACCTCGTCAGGGAGTTACCGGCGCTTTACCGGCGAAGTAAGTTCCGTGCATTAGGACCTTACGCCACATAGCTTTAAAATGCTGCAACGTCATTAATATTTTATCTATAGGAATTTCATATTAAATGATCTACAGCAAAATTCACAGAGTACATATTCACAGCGGTCTGGTTCTCGACGCTTGGAATTAATAAAATTGCCAACTTAATTTATTTTCAAAGAAAGTAATTATTTATTATTACCTAATTACTCTACGGAGCCGAGATAACCACTAACTGAATTGAGGCAAAATAATAGCTCTGCCCCACAGCAAAAATTCGCGGTAAACGCGCAATATAACCGCGGGAAGTAATTACGTCTTAATTGTGATTCACGAGCTCTCGCCATACTCACAAATGGCGCTCTTCAAAAGGAAGCTCTTCGCGGGAAATTTTATCGGTTTACCGTCACTGTCCTTTGACGGTGGACCAATAAAATTGTCCATAAAATGTTTCATTTTAAAATTAGGAAAATGCCACTTGGTTTTCTTGTGAAATATAATTAAGCGGGTGACGCCGAATCTGCTTCAGAAAGTCGAAATGGAATCCAGCCCCTGTAGACAAGTGATCAATCTATTATATAATCTATTCTATAACAAATAGAATACAAATGTATGAAACTGACAGTAGGAGAGGAGCTCGCTAGCGCAGTGGCACAGCGCGCTTGGCCTGCGATTGCGTAAACTAAGCAAGTTCGCTTAGGCCGGTCATAGGATGGGTGACCAAAAATGTATTATCACGAGTTCCTCCGTGCTTCGGAAGGCACGTTAAGCCGTTGGTCCCGGCAGCATCTGCAGTCGTTAATACCCACCAATCCGCACTGGGCCAGCGTGGTGGGTTATGCTCCCTATATTCTTCCATCCATAGGGAAGGCCCGTGGCCCAGCAGTGGGGACATTAAAGGGCTGGTGATGATGATGATGATGTATGAAACTGACCTATTCCAGAGGAAACAACATGGCGACCGTCGTGTCAAATGTAAGAGAAGTTGTCAAAAATTGATAATTTATTTTCTAGTCTAGAGTCAAGACCCTCAGGTGCAATAAGCTAGTAAAGTCAGCATCGTAAGTACAAGTTCGCCTGGCTAGCTACCACCGTTTTAACGTAATCTTGAACCATAATAGTAATGTTAGTGAAACTCCAGAAATGTAATAAGTCCTGGATTACTTCCAATTATCACTGCCCTAATTTTGTGTGCTAGATCATGTAGACGTTAGAACAATTTATAACTTAACATGACTAGATATGTCTTAATCCAAGTGATAACCAGTTAAACCTAGCTAAGTTGAAAGCCACAGAGATCGCTCCAAGATACCATACCAAGTTCCCTAATAATATTCAAGGTTTATAGCCCTGACAGGCGAGGGATTATAGTTAAACAGAATGGAGAATTAGCTTATTCGTAGGAGGGTTTATTAGTGATGTGAAACGTAAGGCCACACATTATACGTTTAGAATGTTCTATGGCGCTATCTAAAAATGATCTCAAGTTTTATGGAATATATACTGCATCATCATCATCAAGACAAGGCTTGATTGCTTGTGCGTAGTAGGTTTCGGTTTATGTGATGGGCGAGTTGTGTGATGACGCACCATTAATATACATACTTACATAATCATTGTAGACAAATACTGAAACTACTTAACATCAACAACCGGGGCTCGAGAGCAAATATCTGTGTTGATCACACAAACATGTCCCTATCAGGATTGCAACCCGGAACCTCTTAATAGCCTTTATTCCACTCCTACCGACTAAACTAGTCGAATTTATGTCTTACTAATAGGTTTCCAATTGTCGCGGGTGTCGTATAAGGCACATTAGCCCGAGAGAATAGCTTCCGGGAGTTACTCTGTGGTGCCTTGTGACAGATGGGGGTGAAAAGGGATTTAAAGCTCTGCTGTTACCCTACTTCCCTCGTCAACGCGAGGAGGTTTTTAGTTCAGTGGGTCTGAATCCCACATACCTCTCGCGGTGGAGTCCCCTCTGTCGCGAGACGATGCATAAATTAATTTTAAACTAAAAGTTTTGACAATTTTAAAATGGTTTTCGTACCTACTAGGCAACTAAAAAAAGAGTGTCGCACAAGGCTACTAAAAAGGGTGTCGTACAAGCCAACTAGGGTAAAGAAAGCGATCTGGTCATCAGTGTTCCTCTTATACCACCTAGCAATATACTAGGAAGTGCTTGCCAGATCGATGGCTGTAACATAATTAATTGCCTCTGCCTAACCCTTTGGGAAAAAATAGGCGTGATTTATGTATGTATATATGTTTGCATAAATGTATATTTTGTTTCGTTGTCAGTGTACGACAGCTCATTATATTTTGAATGCCGCTGTCCACCTTCGTTATGATTTATATTGAGTTAACTCTTTTGTGCGTTTTAATTAAAGTGCTTTCTAAGGCTCCTTGCTCATGGGGTACAGGTTACGACGAGCCAGATACACACCACCACAGAGACCGTTGATCGGAAAAAGAGAAAGGGATGACAGCATTCCAATCAATGCTGCTACATTCTGTTTTAAATCCTGTTTTTCATTCTGTTGTTGGTGGTTGCCCCCCGCCATTGGGAGGCTCCACGGTGTTTATTGGTGTACACTAGTTTATCTCCGTTCTCCTACTTTTACGGCACCCCAGCCAGTAGCACGGGACGTGGACAAAGCTTCCTCGGGGGAAAGAAAATGTTTTCCTCTCGCTCTAACTCCAACTAAATCCGTTGGCAGGCACAACGCTGCCAAATGGTGGAGAAAGGTTTTGTCTAGTACGGGAGGATAGCAGAGGCGCTACTCTAGAAGTTTATTTCGTTCGATCGAGTCGTTGCGTATTTTAACACGCAGTGGCGTGAGAAAGACGGATAGATGTTCGTTCGTTCGTTCGGAGTTCCAGAGTAGGCCCCCAGGTCCTCCCGTGTTAGGCCTGCTGAGGTGGATTAGGCACATTCTACGTTATTTTTTGCGCACGCGTCAGGCTGCCGTCCTGTCCTCATGAAAATGAAAAATAAATGTATGGTTGAAATAAAACAACTTAACACATTTAACTGCTTGTATTTTTCATTGTTGCCTGTATTTTGAATATAATTTTATTTTAATTTTAAATGTATACCTACATAGTGCTCGTGATAATATACAAAAAATATAAATAAAATAGCAGTTTAGCCCATAACACCTATAATTTAATAAAATAGCCACGCCCCAATCTCATACCAAATATACACCAAAAATTTCTTAAAAATTAGTCAAGCCGTTTCAGCAGAGTTCGATAAAAACACTGTGACACGAGATTTTTATACATGAGATGGTGTAAAAGAAAAAGTTAGTGTGCGGGCAGCCTAAGCACACCTGTTAAAAAATGTGTTATTATTTGGGCCCGCTCCAGCATTGTTTGTGTTTTGTTTGGCGTGGAAACAATTCTAAAACTAATTTCTTGTCACCGCTGCCAACCAAACGGAAATTGTTTACATTTACAGCCATGAAAACAAACAGTTCTGGGAGGCTGTGGTGGGAGAAAGTGACTATGTGCCCAGTTTGATTGATCAATCGATTTTTAAATTGTTTTTTCCTTGGATCAAGTATGAAAGATTGATGTAGTACAGTCAACAGCATGTCAGGCTTCCACTAAATGTCAAATTTTCTAATTCGAATTTGTGCTTTACTTCAAACAAGTTAAGGTTGACATTAAGTTTATTAAAGTAATTTGACAGTTTTGGGTAGCCTGAAGTGCCGTTGAACTTATTATTTTAAAAGAATACTTATTCTGATTTAAGTTCGAGGATTAGCTGTGGTGAAGGTCTAAACTAACTAAAGTCGTATCCAATACTAGGGCTTTACAAAGATTCCCGAAAAAAAAATTTTCTATAATTGACTTCGAAACCTGAATTTTTCAGAATAATTATAGCTAGACCAGGAAGCTCTTGACCTTCATCTCACCTGGTGGTAAATGACGACAAGGTCCCAAGATGGAGTCGAGCTTCACCTGAAGCCGCAGCCACTGAGGGGCTGGCTATCTTATCACAAATTGTTGGAATACAATAATGCCATTACCGTTTGATTGGTTTATTCGATGGTTGACCGAAAACGTACTATCTCGAGCTCCTCCCTGCTTGGGAAGGCACTTGAAGCCGTTGGTTCCGGCCTCATCAGCAGTCGTTAATACCCACTAATTCACACTGGGCCAGCGTGGTGGGTTAAGGCCCATTCTCCCTATATTCCTCCATCCATAAAGAGGGCCTGTACGTACCCCAGCAGTGAGAAAGGTTAAAGGGCTGGTGATGATGATGATGATGTTGTTACGACTAGTTACGACAGTTCCAATTAGTCAAATGTGAAAGAATAAGTAGTATGGCCCCAGCGTTCACTAGCCACAAACGAAACACCCAAGTCACAAACTCAGATAATAGATCTGACACAGTTTCGTTTCTCTCTTTTCCGGGAGAGTAATTCATTAATTAATTTCCGCTACAACACGTAAAAAGTTTCTAAGAAGAAAGATATTGCTTTGCCGGCTTCAATTGTCATTTCGACTATGATTACACTGAGGGCGATTTTCAAGAAATATCAGAAAAAGGACGGATGGATCAAAACTCGTACGACTATGATAGGGATGGACGAGTGTATCGACTGTAATATAAAATACTTCTTCATCCTGTCCTGTTCCAAGGTTATCTGGGGTCGACGCAGTATGTTTGCTCTTGCATTTAGAGAGGGAAAAGACCATGTCGAGAGAGTCATTGGTGAGAGTCATTCCAATCGACGCTGCTCAAGGTTTTAGTTAGTTTTACAGCCGGCGGCCGGCCTGACACAAACCCCCTTTGGGTAAACAGTAGGTGGGTATATACGCTTAGTTATAAAATTTTGTCTACGGATCAAGATAAGCTTCCACAGCTCATAATCTTGTGAGGAGGATAGTATTCAAAATATTATAACCGTGTTAAATATACTTATGTTAAAAAAAGTTACTTGTTTTTTACACCTTATACTATATTTTGATCACTGGGATCTATGTATAAGTATATAGTATTAATTTATCTACCAGATAGGAAATCCATTGTGCCAGAACAAAAGCCACGATACATAGTTTAAGCAGACGACCCTAATATTTTCTGGGAAAATAAAGGAAGACTGCGTTCGTCCTCAGTACATCAGTGCGAGTAATAATTACTATCGGGGTCTGTAATGGGAAACGTTCCTGGCTTATTTGTTTTTCTACGGGTATATGCCGTCCTCATTTTTGGGATTACACTAAAGGCGGACTAAATGGTCGATCTTTTTTTTGACCTTCGACGTTATGACGATGTAATATATGTAGAGGCTTAATTTATAAAATGGTACCCTGCATAAAACAATTTAATTTTGATTGTGCTTAGATATTGGGAGATTGCCCGGTGTAAACCAATAAGCACCTTGTGGTGCCGAATGGTGGAGGGTTTAGCAACAACAGGATCCCAAAGAGGGTTGGTTTAGGCAGACACCTGCTGTAAAACCTAAGCTAAAACTTAGAGCAGATGATTGTTCAGATCTTTCAATGCCCAAGCTCCGACTCGGGCGCCCTGTGAGGCTCTCCGCTGCAGTATATCTCCCTCGGGAGATGCCGTCCCCCCACGGGGACGCCTGCCGTGAAGGCACCCTCACAGGGAGTGCTCGACTGCAAGGCCTGAGGACACGTTTGGCTTTAGGTCAAGGTCCTCACCTTCCCCAAAAATACATACTCTAAGTTTTGGCTTAGGAGAAGACAGTGTTCCAATTTTGTAAACCTAAACAATCATCGCTCTCAAGATTCTTTTCATAACTTTTCGATACATCCATTCATCACTAGCACTTTTCCTGTGTGATGGATGCTATGTATCAAACGGAAGTGGAAGGTTTGATAGAGTCTGACCGATCAAAATGGAAAAGAAAACATACCGTTCTGACCCCAAATAAACTGGGCAGAAAATTATACATACATACATAAATCACGCCTACATCCCCGAAGGGGTAGGCAGAGGTGAAATAGCACCCACGTTTCGCCAATTATGTTAGGTCCCATGTAATAGGTGGCGAGCCTATTGCCTTATATTTATCGGGCACAAAAGTCGCAGTTGCTAGGTGGTATAAGAGGAACGCTGTTGCCCATTCCTTATAATTGATTTATCCTTAGTCGCCTTGTACGACACCCACGGGAGAGATTTGGGGTGGTGATAATTGTATTCTGCTTTGCCATTACCACACGGCAGAAAATTATGAAGTCCCTATATTAAAAAGTTTTGGTCCCAATAAAAACAGTCCAAGTTCTGTAACTTAATCAAATGTAATGATTATGAGACCAACCACTGTAAACCAGAAACAATGATACCTCTCGTTTCCCCTCATAAAATTCCATTGTCATTAATTTTTATTTCACATAAAATACGTAGGTACCTGCCCACAGAGAATAATTAAGTCATGGCTGCATGCCCACCGAGGGACAAAGGCCTATAAAAGAAGTGAATTAACCGACACTTTGTAATGCGATATCGAGTGGGTACATAATTAATGGCGGAACTGTTGATCTTTGCTGGCCGGATAAAGTTTCAAAAGGTTTTATCTGCTGAGATGAGAGGTACAACGGGAGGTTACGGAAAACAGACAATTCCTCCATTTAAGTTTGAACTTATATACCTTAGACAATAGAGACTTTTGGAGGGATTCGACAAATTTTGTTGTACCTACCGGATCTTCTTTTTTATTCATACATTTTATTTTAGTGACAACAATTAGATGTTGTTTTATTCACTTGTTTTATCTGACGTAGATTTAGCATTATATTCCCATGATGGAGAAGATGCCAGGGAGTGAAAAAATATCGTAGAATGTGCCCGCCCTGGCTTATCCCATGGGTGTTGGAAAAGTCGTCTAAGGGAGATTGCTTGGTGTAGACCAATAAGCACCTTGAGGCACCCTTATGGTGGAGGGCAATCCACCAACAACAGCATACCCAAAGAGGGCAGGCGACCTGCTGTAAAACCTTTAACCTAAGCCTAAATCTATAGCTTAAATTGATAGGAATGTCATTCCAATCACTCTCGTAGTTCATCAGTCTCTCACGATGGTCCGCTCCGTCACTTTTCTATTCATTCATTCATCATTCATCCAGTGTGATGGATGATACTGATAGTGATGACTGACCTATATGAAAGAGGACACATACTACGCCGACTGCAGATAAACTGAAGAAGAAGACTTCGTTAGAACAATTCTCAACCAATTCCCAACAATTTTCTTCCTGTGTAATCACATTTGGCAAATTGGAAGAGAGCGTTCCAATATTTCATATTTCACTTTAGCGCAGCTGCGAACTTAACTTCGCATCTGATGTCGATTTATCGAGTTAAGCGGCAGACTTTTATTGCGACTCGGGAATATTCTGAGCGTTGTGTGTTCAGTGTGTCCTTTTGTGAGACAAGATGCAACATATAAACACGGTGGTTCCTACTACCGATGCGCTTTCGACATTGTTTTTTTTTCATACCAGCCCCTCTAAACAAGTGTCTAATCTATTCGAACGAATAGAATACATACATAAATAAATGAGGCCTATATCTCTGAAGGGGTAGGCAGAGGTGAACTAGCACCCACGTTTCGCCAATTATGTTAGGTCCCTTGTGGTGTATGTATGTAGGTGGCGAGCCTATTGCCATATATCGGGCACAAAAGTGTCGCCGTACATTGCTAGGTGGTATAAGAGGAACGCTGCTGCCCATTCCTCATCACTGATTTATCCTTAGTCGCCTTGTACGACACCTACGGGAGAGAATTGGGCTGGTGACAATTGTATTCTACTCTGCCGTCACCACACGGAATAGAATACAAATAATCGCGAACTTGTTAAGGACTTTAAGACTAAACTAGCGCACCCAATGTTTGGGGATTTCAAGAGTGACAAATTAAACTTATATTCCGTACATACATTGTCTTGGACATAAAAATAATTAGGTTTAGTTTTATTTTGAGGGTGTAGCGCTTTCATTTTTGTTGTGCTTCAAATTTGAGATTTTCACTTGGTTTTATGTATGGAAATAGATTCCCCATGTATGTGTATATCATTTGTAACGTATTATATAATACAGTTTATTTCCAAACCTGAGTTTTAAACATCACGGCAGAACAGTGACATTAAATGCACCAAGATTGCCCCGGCCACACGACCTACCTAACGATCAGTCATTTTATACGTAACCACGAAGTAATTGAACTGGAAGATACGCGCCAAATTGTGGGGTTTAAAAGCAAAAAAATACGGGGTAACCAACCGCGAGCGAAACAATAATTTAGACCAATATCCACCCCTTGCGAGCTTATGTAATAGCAATACATCTCTAATGTAATAGCAATGTCGTGTCACACGTAGAGCGGATTGATGTCAAGACGCCGCGGAGCTCAACGAACGAAGACAAGGTTGGAGACTTATTTTCATAATCTGCCCGTACTTGAAACATGTATGCTTAGTGAAACAACAGCAGCTTGAGATTTGAAAGGCAAATTCGTTAAGCCTCCCGGTCTAAAAAGGCCCTTTTAAGCAATATCACGGAACGCAATTCATTTACTATACTGTGTATCCAATTTGTTAAGTTAATGTGAACCTTCTTAAAAGCCAGATTTGTATTTGTGTGATTCCATACATTAGTATGGTGAGATTTACATTAGTCTGACGTGATATGTTATGAAGGCTTATGTGAAATGTATGAAACCCATACCGTTCTGACGCATTAGATCAGAACACGGCAGACAAATATAAATCTGGCTTTACAAATTCTTGTAGAAATATTGCTACACTGGAATTGTTCGCCCGACACAAGTAAACGACAACTATTTTATGATTTGCACTGTAATTCACAATAGGATCATAATAGCAATTGCTGATGTTACCTTTTTAGATCCGCTCATTATCTACCATGAATTTTTACTGAAGTCGCACACGCAGAGTTGATAAATAATATGATATAATAGGTTGGGGAAAAAGTTTCTTCGCATTTTTAAGAAAATTCAAAACAGTTTTTAATATAGTTTATTTACATTTAACTAAAGTATGTAGGTACCATTTTGTTCGATAACTTTTTGCCATCTTGTAGGTAGGGACATGATCCCATTGCTATAGAAATTTTGGGACTTCTGGTCAAAATACCGCGACAAGTGGTTTTGGCAGTCCTCTCGTGATGTTAACCTGACACTGCCTAAAGAATTCTGAAGAGACCGAAACAGGTGGAAATCTGAAGGTGCAAGGTCAGGACTATACGGCGGATGCATTAACACCTCCCAGCCAAACTCTCTTAATTTTTGCTGAGTGGCTAAAGATGTGTGAGGTCTAGCGTTATCATGATGAAAAACCACACCCCTTCTGTTGATTAATTCCGGCCGCTTTCTCTCAACTTCTTGCTTTAATCTCATCAGTTGTTCGCAGTAGAGTTCAGAATCGATGGTACAGCCTGGTGGTAACAGCTCATAATGAATAATGCCCTTCCAATCCCACCACATACACAGCATCACCTTGTTGCGAGTTAACCCGGGTTTCGCCACAGTCTGTGAAGCCTGACCGGCCTTTGACCACGACCTTTTTCGCACGTTCTTGTCGTACGTGATCCACTTTTCATCACCAGTTATCAGGTTCTTCAAAAATGGTTCGGTTTCATTACGTCGTAATAAAGAATCACAAATGAGTACACGGTTCATTAGGTTTCTTTCAGTGAGCTCGTGAGGTACCCAAATGTCGAGCTTTTTTGTGTACCCAGTTTTTTTCAAATGC
The DNA here is from genome assembly GCA_963931975.1 of Cataclysta lemnata. Taxonomy (NCBI): domain Eukaryota; kingdom Metazoa; phylum Arthropoda; class Insecta; order Lepidoptera; family Crambidae; genus Cataclysta; species Cataclysta lemnata. The sequence goes on from OZ008342.1 coordinate 3,204,066, forward strand.
GCCAAAACTGTTTTGTGGTCAATTCCCAGTTTTTCAGCTACGTCGTAACTACTGACATGCCGATCTTGCTCCACTTTTTCAAAAATGGCATCCATTTTATCTGTAATAGGGCGACCAGAGCGACGTGCATCTTTGACATCAAAATTTCCGGATTGAAAACGCTTAAACCAAATTTGTGCTACTCTCACAGACACTGCACTAGGTCCATAAACATCGCAAATTTTTTTCGCGGCTTGCGTTGCATTTTTACCTTTTTTGTAGTAAAATTTTAAAATGTATCGAATTTCTTCATTAGATTCACTCATATTGGCGGTACGAAAAACAAATGAAAATCACACATTTTCCTAATTTGAATTTGGAATTATGTTTTTTAAAATTTAAACTTTCAATGATACCAAAACCAGCCAGATACAAATAGTATAGCCAAAGAGATTTTATTACAAGTTTATACATACTATAATGCGAAAAGACTTTTTCCCCAACCTAATATATAGATAAAATTATGATGACGTGTTAGAACTCTCGTAATTTCTATGACGAGTGTCGCTTCTGCGTCGCGCACTGAGTTTTGAGATACGAGGCACGCAGATGTTGTCAAACGCAGGGTGGACAGATGCGGCGGCTGTGTTGTGATTTATTTAGCAAAAATACCCACCGGGCTGAACTCGTAACGAGTTTAGAAGCCCTGATTTCATTATTTTTTTAATAGATTGCTGCGATAAGACTAGATAGATATACTTAATATTAAAGTAGGAAAAGTAAAATTACATCACACTTGAAGTTTGATCGTTTTGAAATTATGGCATTTATTTTCACGACTATCTCACCAAGGTGCCCGAAAACAAAATAGTAAATGTATTTTCTTCATTAATTTCATACTTTCTGTTTTCGTTTGTTGAAAGGATATATTATTATGAGGTATGTTTATAATGAGGTGCTAGTTCAACTCTGCCTACCCCTTCGGGGATATAGACCTGAATTATGTATGTATGTTTATAATAAGCTTTTTTATTATATATTTTTTTCATTTGGTGTTTGTGGCAGATACAGTGAACAGTAATTATAATCTAGTCCAATATACTGGAGATATCAGATTTTTTGTGAAATTTTTACATTGTATTCCAGTGTACAGTCACCAGCACGTCTGACTAGACAAAACTATCGAATATCAGTAATTAGCCAACCTTAACTTAAATGATATAAAGCACATATATAGTCGATTGGGAAATTTTGACTTATTGTGGTAACCTGACGTGCTGTCGATAGTACCTACGTACAGTTCAATCAGCACACTCATCTGCACCTTGTGTCGGAATAATGACAATCGCCAGGTATGGAACATCCCTAACGGCTCATTGGAAATGCAAATGGTTGATCGATGGATTCCATGTTACTGTGCGAGGAGATCTCGCCTCTTTGCTCAGGACTCAAGATTCATTTTGCAACACAACACACGCTACACAAAATGGAGAATGCTTCAAATCATAAGTGCAGTGCTTGTGGTCAAGAGCTATCGATTGATGGAGGTTTGGCTGTTTCAATGCGATTCTATGGCGGGGATTCAAATGATTGCTCCGGACATTAAAAAACATATATTATAATATGCTCGTAGTCCCCATAATTTCTCCCCATCATGGGGACAACAGAAAATATATGTACTTTTATCGTGCCTGTATTTAGCACAACTTTTTCAATTTGAAATTTGAAAGGAATCTCATGATTTGGCCGTGTGGTGACGGCAGAGTAGAATACAATTGTCACCACCCTAAAACTCTCCCGTGGGTGTCGTACAAGGCGACTAAGGATAAATCATTGATGAGGAATGGGCAGCAGCGTTCCTCTTATACCACCCAGCAATGTACTGCGACTTTTGTGCCCGATAAATGGCAATAGGCTCGCCACCTATTACATGGGACCTGACATATTTGGCGAAACGTGGGTGCTAGTTCACCTCTGCCTACCCCTTCGGGGATATAGGCGTGATTTATGTATGTATGTATCTCATGATTTCTTTCTATAAGGCGCCGAGTGATGACGTCAGAGAAGAATACAAGTTGATTGCCACCTTTCTGGCGAGTATGAGCGTACAAGGCGGCCGAAAGCTATGACAATGTCTAAAAATCAGTCAATCAGTGTCGCACAAATACATCGCTTGCGAGTAAGCGATGTATCTGTTAATGGGTAAAATGGTTTTCTACATTACATTTCTACATTGCGAGGGTACCCGTTGGCTTACAACGTGAAGTGTAAAGGTTGGAAGAATTTCGGCAAGTTAATTAGTGTCTTAGGTGGCCGAGCGGTCAGGCACCTGCCCGGATAGCAGCGGACGGGAGGGTCCGATTCCCGCCTCAAGATCATAATTTTTCGAAATTCTTTTTGTAACCATTAAAATCTTTGTACTAATTTTTCTAACATTTATATAATGTTAAAATTAAAATCGAATAAAATGGTTTTCGGTAAGGTGTACGGACTCCGCGACGACCGCGCATTCGCGTTCTATTAAGACGATACCTAAAAGCATAACCACCTTCTAATCTTTCCCGTGGGTGTCGTACAAGGCGACTAAGGATTAATCTGTATATGATTTGGAATGGGCAGCAGCGTTCCTCTTATACCACCTAGGCTAGCAATGTACTGCGACTTTTGTGCCCGATAAATGGCTATAGGCTCGTCACCTTTTACATGGGACTTGACATATTTGGCGAAACGTGGGTGCTAGTTCATCTCTGCCTACCCCTTCGGGGATATAGGCGTGATTTCTGTATGAAAGTAAAAGTTTAATGGGTGAAGTGTTCTTTCTCATTTTACATTAACCAAGACCGTTTAAATCCCCTGAAGATTCATATTGGTAACGCTTGATAATGTTATAGGTATTCTCGCTGTCTTATTTCCAGACAGATTGTAAAATAGTAATTTACAAGCTGTCTGTAAATTCTTGGTTTCAGTTTGCGTAGTAAGGGCTAAACTTCAATATTCGAAGTCAATGTCGATGCCGAATATTGCACCTCCGGTTGCGTTCAATAGACGGTTCGTGCCTTGCACTTGGCATTCAACAAAATACAATTATTATTTTCACCACCCCTACCTCTCTCCGTACAATGCGACTAACTGCCGCACTCAGAGACGTCAATTAACTTCAATGAGTATTTAATGTAAAAAAATTTCATTCAAATCTAGGCTACAGACCCGGCAAGAATGGCGACTAGTTTTGAATTGTCATTTTTTGACGTTAAGTACTCAATTAACGTTATTTGATGTCTCAGAGTGCGGCAGTAAGCGTTTATTTTGTTCTATTTGTTCAATAAGGTACGACATCGGCATAATACACATTGTATAATAAATTATTGATCTAAACATACAGTTGTAATACGTATGAGGAGTAATAATATAATGAGAAATTACTAGCAGCCTCCTGGTACACATTAAGCAAATTAATGCGATTAAAATCCCTGTTAATTTTTTAAGAGATTGAATTACTTTCTGATTCGATTAGTTTTGAGGTTTCTTATTCAATTAACTGCCGCACTCAGACACGTCAATTAACTTTAATGAGTATTTAATGTCAAAAATTGTCATTCAAATCCAGACCATAGACCCGGCAAGAATAGCGACTAGTTTTGAATTGTCCTTTATTGACGTTAAGTACTCATTAACGCTATTCGACGTCTCTGAGTGCGGCAGTAAGTCTGTATATCCACGAAAAGCAATATTTACATCTAATATGTTATAACTCTACTGCGATATCTCGAAAAGTATCCATTTATCTCTATTCTATTTAAAAAATAAAAATAGTAGGGGTTGAACTTATTCCTACTGTCTTACGACACAGGCTCATATGTGAATCGCTGTACGCATGTCATGAAGTTAAGTAAGCACATCTATAAAAACTCAAAATACCAGGAGACTTTTTGGTCACTGCAAACATTTTTGGAATTCGTTCAGACCATCAAACTGAACAAATTTCACAATGGAAGCAACTCCAAATTCACGAAAAAAAATAACAGCTGTTTCATACATTGGGTCGAGTAGGTTATATCATTTTGAATGAAACAACTGATATTTTTCGTGAATTTGGAGTAGCTCCCATGGTAAAATTTGGTCTGGACGAATTCCAAAAATTTTTGCAGTGACCAACAATTCGCCTGGTTTAATTAACAGCAGTCAAAATCACCAGTAAAGACATCTCTTACGAAGATAAATTATTGATAATAATTCTCAAATCAAATAAGATCTTTGGCAATATCCTTTAAAACATTTATTCCTTTAAAATGTATTTCATATATTAAATGTCAAATAAAACGTATTTGCACAAAACGAAATAATCCGCTTTCAGAAGCATTGCAGAATATTTTCATTTGAAGGGAACAGATGGAGAGTGTATTCGGATATACTTTGAAACTGTAGTAAAATGGAAAATAATGTATGCTTATCTAAAATAAAGACAACGTAAGTCTTGTATTTGAATATAAAGCGTTCTATTTACATAACGATAGAATGATGGTCGGGGTGATATTTTTTTCTCTAGCCTCTTCATCATCACCTTTATTATATCCCACAGTTTGGGCATAGACCTTTCCTTTCAATTGCCGTAACATAAGTAAGAGCAGTTGTTCACGCCATCTATAGCTCCAAATGCGAAGTTGATGTTAAAGCTGTATGCCGTGTGATTCATTTTCATAATCTGTGGCGCGCGCCGTAAGCTCGCTAAATACGATTGTCAAATAATTTACTTTTACTTTGTCAATTACACTTTTTTCTCTATACGATTGAACTAAACGAATGTGTTTCATTATATAAACACTAATTTCAATAATAATAAACGTAATATTTACCTACACCATAAACGAAACCCATAACATTGGTCCTCCGAGTCCGGATTACATTTATACGAATGAATATTAACAAGTCGAAGGAAAATATAGCAAGTTTATACGAACAATATTGAAGAACAAGAAGTCGGCCAAGCCGCCATTCCATACGTATCCCTTATCTTATTTTAATTAGATTTGTAAAGAATTCGTGCTAACTTTCTTTTAATTTAGTTAATCCACGTTAATAATTTAGTAATATAAATATTATACAGGTTTTCAGATTGCATCATAACTTCTGAACTGTAAGTACTTTATTTCTGTTTTTTCTCTTGTCGCCAAAATGAGTGATGACGAATATGTCGATAATAATTCTATGTGTTCATTGAATAAAGACGATAATATAATGAAACTCAATGAGCTTAAAAAACTTAGGGCTACAATTAAATGCAGATTTACATTATTCGAAAAATTCATTACTAAATTAAATTCAATATCTTTAACAAACATTCAAATTACTGAAATAAGTTTACGGATGCAAACCATTACTGATTGTTTTAAAAACTATTGTGATATTCAAGAGCAAATAGATACGCTAGTTGATACACAAGACTTATTTCAGCAGTTGGAATATCGTGAAACAATTGAACATCAATATTATAGTAACATTGCCGCGGCGAGATGTTTGATAGACGACAACGAAAATACTGATTCCAAATGCTCACGTCCTCGTAGTGGTGATAATTCTAACTTGTTGTCGATTAAATTACCCGAGATAAAGCTTCCTTCTTTTGATGGCTCATATGATCGGTGGCTTGAATTTAGAAATTCATACCTTAGTATGATACATAAACGCACAGATCTTGATTCCATACAAAAACTACATTATTTAAAATCGTCTCTCACTGGTTGTGCTCTACAAGTTATCGCTGCGTTGGAGTTTACAGCCTCTAACTACACACATGCTTGGGATCTTCTTGAAAATAGGTTCCATAATAATCGGCTGCTTGTGTACAATCATGTGAGATCATTATTTTCAGCCCCTACAGTTACGAAAGAGTCACCTTTACTTATTCGTAAGTTAATAGATTCAATTTTAAGAAATTTACGTGCATTACAATCTCTCGGTGAGCCGGTCGACTCATGGGACACGCTATTAATTTATTTAATATTAAACAAATTAGACCCTATTACAGAAAAAGAATGGGAAAATTACAAAGGCACTATTCCTAATTTGTCCAACGACTCTAATTATAAATTAAAACTAGACGATTTATTAAAGTTTTTACGTAATAAAGCCGACATGTTAGAAGTTACAAATAATAATTACAAGGTACAAATTAATAAATCTCTTCCCGAACGTAAGCCTTTCTCATCTAGTAATACACATTCAACACATAGCTATGTCTCAACACAATTTAATAATAAAAATAACAAATCCTTTGTTAAACGTACTCGCGTTTGTGTAATGTGCAGCGGCGAGCATGCACTTTATACTTGTATTTCGTTTTTAAATCTGTCCATTAAGGATAGAATACAATTAATAGACGATAAAAAATTATGTCGTAATTGTTTGCGTGCTGGACATACTGAAAAAGAATGCTTGTTTGGTCCATGTAGGCAATGTCAACGTAGGCATAACAGCTTGATACACACGGAGAACGCGTCAAACGAAAATGCGACTCCTGCCGGCGATGCGCATTATTCATCACCGGCTAGTAAGGCACAAAATACATCTTTGACATTTCATTCCCAAATGAAACCTAATACACATGATACGAATTTATCTTTTTTACCAATGCAACAGGTGCTACATTGTACTGCATTGGTTGATGTAGTAGATGCCAATAATAAACGAATTACTGTTCGCGCTCTCTTAGACAACGGGAGCCAACATTCTTTCATTTCTAATATGCTATATAAACGATTAAACGTATGTTCTATACAGTCCACTATACACATAGCTGGTGTGGGTAAACATATCTCACAGGTAAATAATATATGCGACATATTAATTCATTCGAAGACATGCGATTATATTAAACGTATTAAATGTATGGTTTTACCGTGTCTAACATCAGCCATACCATCAAAATTAATTGATTATAAAACTTTCCGTATCCCTGAACACATACAACTCGCTGATCCCTTCTTTTATGTACCATCTGAAGTCGACATGCTTTTAGGTGCGGATTTGTTTTGGGACTTATTAAACGAAGAAAGAATACGTCTACCAAATAAACCATTCCTACAGAGCTCCAAGTTAGGATGGTTGATATCTGGTCCCATTAGTAATAATTCTCCTTGCAGTGTTGATAGTATACAATGTAATTTTACACAAACGATAGATGACGAATTTAGTAAGTTTTTGGAACACCGGGAAGTGACTAGGACTAACAAAAAACGTACTTTAGATAAACGCGAATGCAAAACCATTTCACCACTACGAATTCCTGACAGTGGTAGATTTTCCGAGCGTATTCCATTATGGGAATCAACTGATTACTTCGGTAATTTATACAAGTTTGCTAAATCTCGTTTTTTACCATCGGAGGATAATTTAAATCGGTCTCTATACTATAAAAAAATATATATTGATTTTAAACGCGAATACATTAGTTTGGGTCATGGTATGCCTAAAATCGACAAGTACAGTGCACCGTTTTACTTTATACCACACCATGGGATTTTTCCGAAGCACAGTACATCGACGATTATATACAATAAACGATTAAAATAAAATAGTAAATTCGTTATAACATGATGGAATAGATTTATTTACACGTTAGACGTAGGTAGATTTTAATATCAATCATTCTACTTACGAATACACTAATTTACTAGAACTTAAAAATGAAATAAAATTTAGTTTTTTTTCTTATGTTACGAATTGTATATTATTTCGTACTCTTTTTAATGTCATATAGTTCTGTCATTTATTTTGTCCTACTTTATTAATTTGAGCGTGTAAAAACGATGTGGTGCCTATATGCTGCGTAATTATAAGTATTTGATCTACGCTGTAATGTACAAATAATATCTAGGTGCCTTAACTGTAGATGAACTGTAACATCTGTAACGATGTTAGTTCGTATGATACAGCTACAATAGTTGCTGTATGCGTATAATAATAATTAATTAAACGATAAACCTATAAGAGTATAAAATAAAGGTGATTCTTGCAAACTGTTAGAACTAAATATATTTTTATATCGGTCTAATATGATTAGACGAAGCGGATGAATTTTACACGTATGAGAGGCAAGAGCTGTGCCGTTGACTATAAAGGTAGAGAAGCCACACTTATAAAGGGCTTTGCCTTCTTAGTTATATATTTCTTTATTACTTTACTACTTTATTCTATATTACACGTGCTATGCATTTCGAATTAGTATCTTGTCTATCACTACTATTAACTCGCATGAAAACGCTTTGTAAGTAGACGCTGTTATTAACAATAACAATAGACATATTATCGAACTATTGTCTAGTGAAGGAATAAACTTTACATTTATTCCTCGCAATGCACCTCATTTGGTGGCTTGAGGTAGGCAGAAGTATTGTACCTTGCAAATATATTAAACGAAAAGTAGGAAATTATGACATTTGAGGAATTTAGCACTGTTCTGATATAGAATTAGAAGCCATCCTAAACTCCCTATGTCGCCGTTGTCCTCTGATCCGAACGATTTCCTGTCCCCAATTACTACCCATTTCTTTATTGGTCGGTCTTTAACTTCTTCTCTACCCAAGAACCTTGCATCCGCTACAATTTAACATCTGATACGACTCGATGAAGACGATGAGCTGCAAGCAAGACAGAAATAGATAGCCTGTCAGTTGGACAGCGATCTAAACGCTTTAGTCTTCTTTATAAAGGAAAATTTGCGGCTGCTAAAGTGGCGTCTGGGTATGAATGTCAAGATGACGTATCCTGAAAGGCAGATATCATGACCGCTTCTGGAACTATACGACATGCAGCATCTAAGATCAATTACCAACTCAAGAGATTTCTATAAAGGAGAGTGGTGATTGGAAGAAAATCGAATTCTGCTCATTTTGAAAGCCTGCTGCTTCCAAGGGTGGGGCTATGTTCACGCCATCTATAGCTCCAAATGCGAAGTTGATGTTAAAGCTGTATGCCGTGTGATTCATTTTCATAATCTGTGGCGCGCGCCGTAAGCTCGCTAAATACGATTGTCAAATAATTTACTTTTACTTTGTCAATTACACTTTTTTCTCTATACGATTGAACTAAACGAATGTGTTTCATTATATAAACACTAATTTCAATAATTATAAACGTAATATTTACCTACACCATAAACGAAACCCACAACAGCAGTAGTCGGCACCCAGATCCAGTGAATTCCACCCAAAACCAGTGCGAAGTGAGTGTGTTCCACCCAGATCTAGTTCGGGTGGGTACTACGACTATCCATATCTATCTATATCTAGGTGGGTGGATTCCACCCAAATAGAGTGCGAGGTGAGTAGGTTCCATTCAGATGCATAACGTGGTGAACAGGTTCCTGTGACTGTTCCTGTACTGTGAGAGGTGGATGAATCCAACACTGATGGAGTGTGATGTAGTTGGATTCCACACATATCCAGTTTGATATAGTTGGATTATCCACCCGGATCCAATACGTGGTAGGTGGGTATCACTCAGATCCAGTGGCGGGTCGATTGGCTGGTATAAACATGTGGGTTCGTTTGCTTTAGGAGTGAATTTCTGTGCCCCAAATTTTTGTTATACTTTTCCGCAGAATATTATTTTGCACAGAATATCATCATGTTTGCCGTAGAAACGTTAGCCGTAGCAAGTAGATATGCTACGGTATCATCGTAGCTGTAGCATCGTAGCAGTCACTAATACGGCGTAATATTATGTTACATTCCGAATGGTCAACCAATCATTCCCTTTTCATTCATATCGTTTACCACACCGAAACGGTGCTAGTGATGAATCAATGTACAGAAAAGTAATGGAAAGGACTAATTGGAGATGCGGGGAGAGTGATTGGGATGACAACATTCCAATTCATACTGCTCAAGGTTTTGACTTTAGTTTTACATCCAGCCGCCTGCCTGACACCAACACTCTTTGGGTATAGAAAATATATAAATAATTATAGTATGGCGTATCGCAACTTTATTTCAGGTCCCATGACATAGGGGGCGAGCCTATTGCCTTTCGTAGGGAACTTTAATATTAATCGCAGTAATTAATAATCCTCTGTGTAATCACCACATTATTAGTATGTTCTTTGTAATGTGTTAAAATCATTGTCAATACTAACATTTTTTGTGCAAAAGTTTCCACAAACAAAGTCTTCACCAAATATAAATTGCTCTAAGAAAATTCATTTAATTACGCACCGTTGCAAAAGGCGGGCGCCCTGACATGCCCAGGGATTTATAATGAAGACTTAAAATTTGCTTTTTCACAAAGCGTGTGTGGTTCTGCGTCGTTAAACTTTATTTTCATAAAACCCCGCTTTCTAAAAATTAGGAGAGTTCCTCGTCCTCGTAGATAGGGTTGCCAGATGTTGCGACTTAAAAATTACAAGCTATATTTTAAAGACCGATGTCCTGGTTGTACGTAATGGCTGAGCGTGCTTTTCGAAGCACCAGGAACTCGAGAAAATACATTTTTGGTCACCCATCCAATGGCCTTTAGCGAACGTTGCTCAGTTTACGCAATCGTAATCGTGCACTGTAAAAATTCCCATTCTCTCATCAGAACATAACTTTATTCTGCCATCATCTTTTTTGTAATAAAGAACCTAAATTATGTTCTACAAAACCGTGCATTTACAAAGTGTCTTTGTATTTGTTTCAATAATACGTAAGAAAATGACTCCGCATGATTCAGCTAATAATATAATACCGGTAAAAGCGAACCCTGTGTCATTTGCGCTAATAAAAAAATAAAGCATAAATTGACGTAATTCAGAATCTCAGTCACTTCTCAATAATAAATAAATATAACGAATCAACTGCCAAATGCCAACCCTACGCGCATGCCGCTCGCAGAGTAGGTACCTATAATAATGAATATTTGAAGGACTCTCTCGTATCCTTCAGTAATGATACTTTTCTGAATCGCGAATTATAGGTACGGAGATAATAATTTTTTTAATTTTTTGTATTTATTTATTTAAGGTACAAATGATCTCCATTACAAAAGTAATATTACGATACTTTCTGCCGCACTCAGAGACGTCAAATAACGTTAGTGACGTCTTGACTTAACGTCAAAAAATGACAATTCAAAACTAGTCGCTATTCTTGCCGGGTCTATGGTCTAGATTAGAATGAAATTTTTTGATTTTAAATACTCATTAATGTTAATTGACGTCTCTGAGTGCGGCAGTTACAGATTTCGTTCACTGTCCAGCGGCAGTAAATTGTTGTTTTCTCTGTTATACAGTTGTATTGGCCACATAAATATATGGATCTTCACTTTCAAATTGAAAATTTAAGACAATAAGTAATTATACGCTGTTAAAATAACCCGATTATCTTGATAGAGCCAAAATCCCGTGAAGTTCGGGTTTTTACATAGTCCCGTGAGAGATTTTTTTTAATTACTGCAAATTTAATTAGTAGGTATAGACGGGAGAAGACTGGAACAATTTGCAAAATGGCCGTTACAAAAGATTTATTTTGAAAATGTTATATTTCATATTTGTAAAGACGATAAAACAATTTAAGACTTCCTTCATGTTAACAGAAATTTATCTGCAAATTAGCCCAGAAGACCAATTTATATTTTGTAAATCAATTTTAGGTTCTACTCTAAAAAGTTAAGGTAGACTTTTAACAGTTTTGGATAGGTATTAAAATCCTGATGCCTGTACTTTGCTGGGCAAATACTGTAAGGGTGCTACCACACCGATGTTAAATTTGCAAACACTGATAAATGACTATGGCAGATTTAAAAAAAAATTGCATGTGAGGCGTGGGGTTCTGACGCGTTTAGTATCAACTTTGTTATTGAATGTGTCGGGGTCAGCGCTTCGTTGGCAGATTGTGGGTGATGTTAGGAGAACCATCATGAGGCTGAGACTGAGGCATACTGTGCACTCCCTTTTTGGTGACTAGGGTCTTGTCAATTCATAAGTGTATTGTAATCATACCAGAATACACATACATACATAAATCACGCCTATATCCCCGAAAGTTATGTAAACAGAGGTGAAGTGACACCCACGTTTCGATCATTATTTTAGATCCCATAATGTAGCTAGTATATTGTTATCTACCGGGTACGTACATGGCAGTATATTGCTCAGTGGTATAAGAGGAACGCCGCTGCCCATTACTCTTCGTAGTCTTAACCCTTAGTCGCCTTGTACGACACACGGTGAGATTACGGGTGGTGAAAATTGCATTCTGCAGTACCGTCACCACGCGGCACTGAATAAACGAATTTTCGATATTACGGTCACGCACACAGCACTGCAGCAAATTTTCAATTTTAAACAAAACAATGTTCATCGTTTAATTTGCTAAGTGTCATGCCACTGGCAAATGTTGCTCAACCAAAAAATTTTTTCGCCTCAATTGCTTCACTAACATGTCATTGTTATCTTAAAAAACACAATTTTACAACTTGTCTTATTCTAACAAAAAAAGCGATTTGGTGTGGACGCACCATTATACAGTTAGTCATAAAACACGGAATGAAGTTAGTTTCGAACTTGGTTATCGGATCCTCGCATCGCTTCGTAGGTAACAGTGCTGCGCAAAGTTTTCCAACATTGCAATACCCTAACTTCCTTGATAAGTGAGATTTTAATTTGAGGTACTTATTAATTTGATTCCTCAATAGTTAAACTAAGGATATTAATGACGTCGTTCAGTAATAATAATATAACGCGAAATGGGCAGACGCTTTCCTTGTTCACCATCTACCAAATTTAATTAATTAGTTAGTTCCAACTTAATTGGCTCAACCTCTTTTCTTGCTTCAGAGTATTAGCTGCGAGATTCAGCAATTTTAATGACGTCTATTATGTTCGGATGACTTCAGAAAAACCCGGACCGAGTTTCGGTAAAAATATTTAATATTCAGAGCGTCGGTCGATCCGTTTTTGTTCGAGTGAACCGGGGTTGGCAAGCCGCTAGTCAATTTGTCAGAGCGAAGATCTTCAAAGCATCTCATCATCTGCCTAGGACTATACTTTTGCTCAGTTACGAGCTACGAGGATATAGAATGTGGCTTGGCGGATTGAACTCTTCTTCAAACACACATACAAAATCAAAAAGCCTTAAAGGTGCTTTTACTCCAAAGCTGTGCAAGGATGATTGAGGAGAACCAATTTAGAATTACTCCATTTTCAAATAGAGTGATTCTAGGGTTCTCCTCAACCACATCCCTACACCGTAGAATCACACTATTTTCAATACAGTGATTTTATTGGCTATTCACACAGCACAGCTCTGGTGGAAAAGCACCCTTAACTTAACTTGGTGGAAAAGGACCACTAAGGCCCGAGTTCACCAACACAAAAACAGCCGATTATTATTTAACCGTCCAATTTTGACATTTTACCATACGGAAGAACTGTCAAAAACTGGCGGTTATTTTTTAATCGCTTGTTTTACATGTTGGTGAAATAATAATAAATAAATAAATATTTTTACACTCACACCTATCATCTAGCCCAAAGTAAGTAGCCTCAGCACTTGTGTTATGGATACTAGATGACGGACATATTTTTATATATAATTATGTATATAAATGTTGAAAATATACTACATAAACATATGCACAACCATGACTCGGAAACAAACATTTGTGGTCATCACAAAGTTTGCCCCTACCAGGATTCGAACCCGGGACCTCTTGGCCAATACCCAGCAATCTGAGCATTCGACCAAGGCGATGCATCAAAAACATGCATATAGTCATTGAACTACTTAATAGTTAATAATAGTTAAACGCTAGTAATCTAGCGTACATATAGTGGTCATACCGACATGATCCTAAAATCTGTTTAATTAAATAAAATAAATAAAAGAAGAAGAATATAAATATGGATAACTGGAAATTAATAATTCATCTAAGATATTTTTTTATTTCGCAAAAAGTGAGCCATTTTATTAATTACGTTTGAAACTAAGTTTCAATAGCAGAATTAGATTTGTTTTTAGTGTTATGAATACAACGGTTTTAATTGGTAATACGTATTGAATATTATTTTATTCTTTTGAATAACACACGAGTACAGCTGAACTGTTGTAAACCGCGACCGACCGAGTATTGAATTCTGAATGCGTGTATTCAGAATTCAATACTCTTGTGAAACCTACTCCGTTAGAAGAGCTCAATTGAGGTAAATACGTAAGGGCAATCTCGTTTCCATGTACAAAAGATAGCAACTGCGGCAGAAGGTAGGGGAAGGTGACCTTAAATTGGGCATCTTCCTCTTTTAGGAAAACATTTCCCAATATGCAAGTTATTTTGTAAACGAGAGTGTCCGTTTTGGGCAGTTTATTCGAAGGAATACAATGAAAATGTATGATGTAGGGTTAATAATATCCCACCACAAAGCTGCCAAATTAAAAGTTGTAGTAACGATTTCACTGCTTATATTACCGGTCAATGTTTCATGTATGGTGCTTATACACGGCGCATTTACATGCGCATGTTGAAGCACTTGCGCGGGTTATATGCATCGTGTAAACGATTCGAGCGAGTCCAGCGACTTGAGGATGTAACTGCACAAGTAACATACACAAGTAACCTAGACACATACTGACAGCTGAAAGAACAAAATCCATTTTGAAGGAACTCGCGCGGCCAGCATGCCTTTGTAGCTAGACCAAGTAACTTGCGCAAGTAGCCGGCGCCTTTGTTTAATCAACTAACTTGAGCATGATGCTTGCGCAAATAGCTAAAGTCTTTACTTGCCCCAGCCACTTGCAACGAGTAGAAGTACCAGTAGTGTAGTGACACACATTCAGTCTTAAAACCGCCCGGTATAGGTGCCTCCGTTGGAGGGGCCTTGTTTGAATATGTAATGGAGCTTTGTAAATGAGAGATTCGTGGCGCGATTTCGCTACGAACTGCCGGATTTATTAGTCTTAAACGAACGTGTGTAACACCCGTCTGACTAAAGATGTATATTTTTGGTTAAATCAGCCACAAAGAGCTTTATTGAGAACTTCGAGAGCCGTGTCGTGACATCAGGGCAGAATACAATTGACCCCCAATCTCTCCCGCTAGTATCGTACACGTTGATAAAGGGACAGCGGTGAGTAATGGCCAGCAGCGTTCCTCTTATACCACCTAGCAATATACTGCGATTTACGTTCCCGATGGATGGCAAAAGGTTCGCCACCTAATTATTATAATTGGCGAAAAGTGGGTGTTTAATTCACCTCTGTTTACTCCTTCGGGGATAAATAAGCGTGATTTATGTATGAATGTATTTTGAATACACAAAGTTTGAAAGTACAGCCTTTAGATGTGCCGTTTTTTGTTAAATCTTCTTCTTCTGCCTGCCCTTATCCCGCTCTTGGCAGGGTCGGCACAACATGTTTTCTTCTTCCACTCCTCTCTATCCTTCACTAATTTCTCATCCACCCCTCTCGCTATCATATCCTCCTTTACACAATCCATCCATCTTTTCTTTGGTCTTCCTCTCCTTCTACGTCCTTCCACGTTCATACTTAACATTCTTCTGCACACATAGCTTTCATCTCTTCGCATGACATGACCAAACCATCCAAGTCTATCACTCCACAGCCTCTCAGTCACTGGCGCTACTTTCAAACTTCCCCTTATATACTCTTTCCTTATCTTATCTCTCCGTGTCACACCACACATCCATCTTAACATACGCATCTCTATTACATGCACTCTTCTTTCATCAGTCTTCTTCATAGCCCAACACTCTGATCCATACATGACAACAGGTCTAATGACCGCCTTATAGATTTTCCCCTTAAGCCTAAGAGGCATCCGTGGGTCACATATTTGTTAAATGAGCGATAATTTAAGCCAATTTTCGCGCCAACCAACGAAAGACTTTACGCAAGTACGCAAAGTTGGGAAAGACAAATAGCTCAGCTCACAGTGGAAAAACTTTGCGATTACTGATACAATTCCCGTTGAATCTTGAGAATTTATCGAGTCCGGAACAAGCTGAAAAGTTCAACGAACTACTATTCGATTTTAATTTTAACATTATATAAATGTTAAAAAAAATTGTACAAAGATTTTGGTGGTTAGAAAATAGAATTTCGAAAAATTATGATCTCCCTCCTTCTGAGACAATGCTATAAGCCCTATAGAGCGGCGCTCCTTCGCTCCTCTGCATCACGATCATAATTTTTCGAAATTCTTTTTCTGTACAATTTTTTTAACATTTATACAATGTTAAAATTAAAATCGAACAGTTTATAAAGCAAACCCAAGCATAACCGAACGCACGGTATTTGTAAAAATATCTGCTTTGGAATGTTTGAAATTTATTTCTACATTGCGAGGGTACCCGTTGGCTTACAACGTGAAGTGTAAAGGTTAGAAGAAAAGTTAATTAGTGTCTTGGGTGGCCGAGCGGTCAGGCACCTGCCCGGATAGCAGCGGACGCGGGTTCGTTTCCCGCCTCAAGATCATATTTTTTCGAAATTATTTTGTAACCACCAAAATCTTTGAACTGCTATTAAAGAAAAGTTCCCGTCGTTTCATTTGACAAGTTGACACAAGTATCAGAGGCTGCTCATAAAATTCACCGGAGGAGTAATAAGGGCTTCTCACATATATATTATGTCACCACCATGTGACCTAATATGATTGGTGTAATGTGGCTTAATACACCTTTGATTAATTATCTAGTCGGGGTCAAATGTAAAAAACTATCTGATTCTCGTATATTCTGTCTAATATACGAGAATCAGATAATTAAAATTGAAATATGATCACGAACATTTGCTTTGAATTCGAAAATTGAACTCGGTACCTCAATCTGACCATCCAGCGATCTGACCATTCGACCAAACCGGCCGTTTGTAAACTTAAGGGAGTTGCGTTCTTTTTGGCAATGCGTACTCTTTGGTTCCATAACCGGGAGGGTTATGGAACCAAAGAGTGCAGCTTTGGTGCTGTGAAAGATAAAAAGGTTCATTTAAATTCACAGAGTGTGGTGACGGCAGAGTAGAATACAATTGTCACCACCCCAAATCTCTCCCGTGGGTGTCGTACCAGGCGACTAAGGATAAACTAGCGATGAGGAATGGGCGGCAGCGTTCCTCTTATACCACCTAGCAATAGCAATCTACTGCGACTTTTGTGCCCGATAAATGGCAATAGGCTCGCCACCTATTACATGGGACCTAACATAATTGGCGAAACGTGGGTGCTAGTTCACCTCTGCCTACCCCTTCGGGGATATAGGCGTGATTTATGTATGTATGTATGTATGTAAATTCACAGACCTTTTTTAAAATCGTTAAAACGCTCGCTGTCTTCTATATTATTAAAATCATTTGAAAGTGCCTAACCCAAACATATGCCAACATTTCATTTTCCCGTCATCAAAAAGCAAATACCTACAACAGATTTGTTTCGCTTTCAGCAAATATCAATCTAGTCGACTCAAATATTGGCACGGCGTAAATTTGATGAACCTAATTTGAGATTTGGTTACTTAGTTATCAAATTATTAACAGTCCAAAGTCTCCTTAACATATCCATTAAATTAAGATTTGCACATGTCAAACATAGTTTGATTTGAAATGTATCCAGCAAAAATACACTCATCGACTTTAACTAAAGATAACTCAAGATCATAATTTTTCGAAATTCTTTTTCTAACCCCAAAATCTTTGTACTAATTTTTCTAACATTTATATAATGTTAAAATTAAAATCGAATAGTAAGGATAGTTTTTATTATTTAACTTTATAGTTGTATTGGCGATCATTCCAAAAATACTGACGATTTCTATGCAATTTATTCGATGTTATGACGGATGACCATAATTAAGTAAGTCATAGAAAAACTGCAAAGAATATGTACTCTAAGTATGGATTATAAGATTGGAGGCTGATAGAAAATGAAGATCCTTACACATTGTTGAGCAGTGTAGATTCCAATCAAGTCACGTGGCGCCACAGGGAGTGTTCCACATATAAATTATGCTGACGTCAATTATAGACGTCAGCATTTAATTAATTATTATTTATATCCTCGTGATTATTGTAACTGTTCTGCCTATGTTCGTCCATCCGTAGGTTGAGCATGTGCCACGGCAGTAGGGATGTTAAAAGGTTGGTTATGATGATAATTATTGTTAAACATGTTGATATCATATTCTTACCTTATCCGGTAGACAAATATAATTTTATATATTTTCATCAGAAAGTTCGTATGTACACCTAAGTGAAAACCGTAGGTATATCACTGTCTTTGTATGGGACTAGAAATTACAAAAATCTATAAATATTCTGAAATACCTATTCAACCTTGAAACGTCGTTGATAAAGCGCAGAATTGGTTGGGAATTAGAGACCAACTGTAACAATGAAGTATTAGTGCGATCCAAACTCGGATGACACACAAGACGCCGTTGTCTCACTTTAACAATGGGAATTGAGTCACGTTTAGAGTTGGTGGCAAGGCCCCTGGCCTGCTTTACAAGTGAATCAAGAACCGAGTATTTGTGAATCAGGTTGAAAACCTACTAGAAAGTGCAGGTAATGAGAATCCAGAAAATGCTGACATATACGAGGACATTGGTGAGACGAAAACTCTTAATATTCCATGGATTGGCCGTGCGAGTGAAGGGTCCATCGTGAACCAGAGAGGGAAGTCAAGAGCAACGCTTGGGACTTGTGACCCAAGGTTTACAGCAAGTCAACACTCACCTTCGCTACCTCTGCCCAGTCAACGACACCATACAAAGTCACTTTAACTTATGAAGTGCAGGCAGTCTGTATGGTTTTTATGTAATTTTTGTGTATATCTGGTAGGTCTGAGAAGAGATTGTAGGCAATTTTTTATGTCCCTAGGTGATAAGGGCAAAACAACGTTTGGCGAATCAGCTAAAACAAACAAAAAATTATATTGAATTTGCTTACCACACTCTTCATACCAAATACAGCAATAAATAATAAATTAAGCGACGTTGTTTTGGTCATTCTTTTCCATAGGCACTTATTTCGTTAAACACAAATGAGAATATAGCTTACCAAATACAGCATCTAAGAACAAACGTACTTTAGCTAGGTACTCTTCAAATTTACGTCTTGTTAGACCAGTTTTCCATCGGAGCTTTCAGCCTAAGTACCCTGGAAGGTATTTTTAAAGAAAAAGGTTGTCTCCTTTGATCTGCGCGACCTAAAACAAAATTGTAAATACTTTATCTAAATTACGAAGGAATTCCTTGTAAAATAATGAAGAGGTCCTTTATGTAATAATCTGCTTTTGTCCTCAAGGCATACTTCGAAATCCCCAGGAGTACATAATATTATTCGATGTACAAAATTACCAGCCCTTTAATGTCCCGACTGATGAGGCACAGACCTTCCCAACGGATAGAAGAATATAGGAAGAATAAGAGACAACCCT
This sequence comes from Cataclysta lemnata, assembly GCA_963931975.1. Classification (NCBI taxonomy): domain Eukaryota; kingdom Metazoa; phylum Arthropoda; class Insecta; order Lepidoptera; family Crambidae; genus Cataclysta; species Cataclysta lemnata. The sequence continues at coordinate 3,223,461 of OZ008342.1, forward strand.
CCTCGCAGGTGCCAGGCAGGCGACCGGCTGTAAAACCTAAGCCAAAACCTTCAGTAGTATGGATTGGAATGTTGTCATTCCAATCACTCTCTCCATTCATCGGTCTCTCGACATGGTCCGTTCCGTCTCTTTTCTATACATTCATTTATCACACCGGCCGGTGTGATAGATTTTATGAATCAGAAGGGAGTGGATGACTTGATGACGTCTGACCGACGTGAATGGAAGCGGAAATATACTGCGTCGACCCCAGATGGACTGGGAACAGGGCAGGGAGAGGATATACAGATGGGACCAACGGCTTAAGTGCCTTCTCGAAGAGACTGAGACAAGCTTTCAAAATAAAAGAATCCACCCAATCTAAGAGAAGGAGTTTTAATAATTTCAGTAGGCTTAGCGTGGACAAAATCTCTTTCCACCGATTGACAGTGTTTTTTCCCGGGATTGACCGGGAGTTGAAGCGAGAGGAAAATATTTTCATTCCCCCGAGGAGATTTTCTCCACGCCCCGTGCCACGGAGGCTGCTCAACTCTTGAACTTACTATAACTGTAGTCGTAAATCAATGAACACGCTTCCAAAACACATCAACTAGCAAACCAAATGAATTATGAATGAGACCCATTAATGTGAAAGGGAGATATAAAACTTTATGTTTCTTTCAAGGAATTTTACAGAAACCATAAAGAGACAAGTTAACGATTCCACCTAGTATAAAACTCAAGGCTAAATGGACGAGGGAGCTTTAGGGGGTCTTGAGAACCTTAAAAACAAAAGGCCAATATTTATTGCGATTTTAATGACAGCGCCATTAGATGGACGATATTTAATTTGCACCAGTAGCCAAAGATGGTTCGCCAAATATTTGACCTTGACACTTTTAAACATTAATTTCCAGGTTGAGCAGATGGAATTACAAACAGTGAATCACTCTCTCTGTTAATCGATCTCTCGACATGGTCCGTGTGTTCCGTCTCTTTTCTATACTTTCTTTCATCACTAGCACCTTTTTCGGTGTGATGGATGATATGAATCAAAAGGGGGTGAATGGATTGATGACGTCTGACCGATACGAATGGAAGAGGAAACATACTGCGCCGACCTCAGATAGACTGGGAACAGGGCAGGGAGAACTAGAAGATAGACAGCTTCAGCCGACCATGGAAACACACGGGATGAGTTGACATCGCAATATAATTTATAGATGGAAAGGTTGAAAATAATAGTCCATTTGTTATGACAGGCCGAGAAACAATGAGCGGGTCTCACATGACCCTCAGAATTAATGTTCATCCGATACCCGCTGAGTTGCCGACATCAACACGAAACGGCTCTTACTTTAAGTGCGACCGAACACGACCGCGGTAGCGACAATTATTTTTAATACAGTTCCAGCGCGACTCTGGCACTTTTATTGCGTGTGTTTGTACAAAGATTTTTCTAACCACCAAAAAAAAAAAAAAATCTTTGTACTAATTTTTCTAACATTTATATAATGTTGAAACGTCGAACAGTTTGTGTATTTGCTTGCGTCTTTTAGCGAATAAAGAATAGGGTGTTACACCTTTTTTTGAAAACTGCTTAAATCAATCCTGAGGTCGTCATCGTAATGAAGTAGAATTATTATTTCAATTTTATGTAACAACTAGTGGTCGCCCGCGGCTGCACTTGCGCTAATGTCGGTTATTATAATATAGGCATGTGGTGACAGTGGTGCAGAGTAGAATACAATTATCACCACCCCAAATCGCTCCCGTGGGTGACGTACAAGGCGACTAAGGATAAATCAGTGATGAGGAATGGGCAGCAGCGTTCCTCTTATACCACCTAGCAATGTACGGCGACTTTTGTGCCTGATAAATGGCAATGAGGACGCCACCTATTACATGGGACCTAACATAAATGGCGAATCGTGGGTGCTAGTTCACCTCTGCCTACCCCTTCGGGGATATAGGCGTGATTTATGTATGTATGTATTATAATATAGCCTATAGCCTTCCTCGATAAATGGACTATCCAAAACAAAAACAATTATTCAATTTGAGTCTGTAGTTCCTGAGATTAGCGCGTTCAACCAAACAAGCAAACAAACAAACAAACAAACTCTTCAGATTTATAATATTAAGTATATTAATATAGACTAATAAGTTAACTTTTTACTTTTTAGGCGGATGTTTTACGAATCTCGTAAAACATCCGCCTAAAAAGTACGGATACTGATATTTCTGCTCCGTCGGATATTCGCGGATACGGAGACAGACACCGGGCCCATCACTATTTTTAACGTAAGCACCACAGCATTGTCTACCAATAATGTCAAAATAAGTAAAACCAGACGCGTGACTGATTAAAGCCTTTGCCTCCTTCCGCTTCGGCAAAAGCCTTCTTACAGCGGGTGTGCTAACGGGATCACGTAAAGGACCTTCGCAGGTAGGGATCAAAAATACTCTTTCAAAGGTGACAAAGCAACGGGGGGAAAATAAAGACAGCGCTGGGAGCGCTTTATTATACAATAGGACGACGTTACGAGCGAAAGCTTTCCTGGCCGCGCTACAAGGACACGCCCTTGATATTTTCCGAGAGGAATTTATTTGAAGGAACGGTCGCGAAAAATCATATACAGATAACATTTGAGCTCGAGAGCATTGATGGCGACAGAAGTGGCTGAGTCGCGTTGTTCGAGGGTTTCGTAATTTGGTCTGTAACAATAGGCATGTTTAAAACGGAGCTTACTGGCAGAAAGAACGAAAACTACTTTTAGGAAATTAAATTAACACTATTTTTAGGAAATTAAATTCGCTTGTTGAACCTAAAAAAATTGTTATCACAAGAACACGCTCACTGCTCGACATGTCATGTATTCTACTAATTCTCCTTCCTTCTATTTGTCCCTGTATTCTTCTAACTGATGATTAAGAGAACGTGAAAGATGAAAAGTGTGGTAAAAGAGAACTGTATGAGAAGGGCATGAATGTTAACGGGGTGAATGAACAATTAAAAGTGTAGAATGAAAAAAAAACCGCACCAATCCTCGATAAAAAGTTAATCGTAAGAGATTGACGAATTCCTTTAATATCACCATAAGTAACAAGCGAAACTCAAAACAAAAAATAAACAACATCTCTTTAAACATGAATGTTCATAATTCGATTTATTTTTGTGTAAGCCGTTATGGTGTAGCAGTTACTTGATAAACAAAATAAAAATGTAAAAGAATAATAAGTTATAAATTATAACAAATCAAATGAGTAGCAGTGAGGTGACGGCAGGACACAAATTGTCACCATGCCCATCTCTTCCACGGGTGTCGTACAAGGCGACTAAGTATTAAGTCTGCAATGAGTAATGGGCAGCAGCGTTCCTCTTATGCCACCTACACCTAACAGTGTATTGCGATTTCCGTGCCCGATAAATGGCAATAGGCTCGCCACCTATTACATGGGACATAATCGAATTGGTGAAGCGTTGGTGTTGATTCACCGCTGCCTACCCTACGGGGATATTAGGCGTGATTTAATGTATTTATGTAAATGAGTATTACTACCTACTAGTAGGTAGTCATTAGTCGGTGAAGGGACGAATTAAGGAGAATGGCTAACAATTATAAGAAAGCTGCCTACGATCGGGATGATTGATGCCGTTTGAGGTCAGCCCGTTTCTAACAAAGTGCGCTGGTTGAAAGGTTAAGCAAATCCTTTTTTACTATCCCAAAGTAAGCAGCTTACATGCTAATGTTATGGAAACTAGATGACTCATGAATAATTTTGTCCGTCATCAAGTTTCTTTCTGTTGTTAATACATACATACATAAATCACGCCTATATCCCCGAAGGGGTAGGCAGAGGTGAACTAGCACCCACGTTTCGCCAGTTATGTTAGGTCCCATGTAATAGGTGGCGAGCCTATTGCCATTTATCGGGCACAAAAGTCGCAGTGGTACATAGCTAGATGGTATAAGAGGAACGCTGCTGCCCATTCCTCATCACTGATTTATCCTTAGTCGTCTTGAACGACACCCACGGGGGAGATTTGGGGTGGTGACAATTATATTCTACTCTGCCGTCACCACACGGCTGCTGTTGTTAATGCTCTTTGTAATAAGCACCTTAATATGTTGTGACAGATATTTAAATTTAAAATAATGTAAAAAATCCGCTCTCTAACAAATCACTTCAAAATAAAATTCCATTGGCACAATACGGTGTTCTTTATTTATCAAACACTAAGCTAAAATCTCTCCCGTGGGTGTCGTACAAGGCGACTAAGGGTTTAGACAGCAATGAGTAATGGGCAGCAGCGTTCCTCTTATGCCACTTAGCAATGAACTGCGATATCTGTGCCCGATAAATGGCAATAAGCTCTCCACGGACCTAACATAATTGGCGAAACGTGGGTGTTAATTTACCTCTGCCTACCCCTTCGGGGGTATAGGTGTGATTATGTATTAAATAAGCTAAAATATTACAAAACTAATTATGTATAAATATTGAAAATAATTATGCTACTTCAATATCTCTCAATACTCATCACAGAAACTGTTTGTTTCTGCCGATCAAATCTGCCGATAGTCAGTGCATCTACGACTCGAGCTAACCGGCCTTTCTAACTGAAACAGTTGGCGAAAGTAAGGTCTGTTCACAGCTGGCTACAATCAACTGATTGATAGCGCCAGACGTGTTGCCCCCTAAGCCCACACGTTCGTTGACAAAAGAACAAAATAAACCAATACCGATAAAACTTTGAAAGTTCCATCTGTCGCTGGTAAATTACAAAAGTTTTATTAGCGATTCACGCTGGAACGCCGCCGACATTGGTGGCGTGAAAAGCTCTATCTCTGTATCGTTATGTTCACCCGATACATATTGACCGCCGATTGAGAACCGTTCGCTGGATTTTAGTCCCCCGAAAAGATAATATTGTATCGAACTTTATTGTATCATCAATACATGGACGACGGACGTTTTAAAGCAAGAATTGTTGACATTGAACCGTTGAATTGAGTCGGTGTTTCTGGTTTCAGGAAGGTAGCTTACCAAATATGGTTGGGCAGAGAGAGAGAAGTCGGGGTGACAGATGTGAGTGTTGGCATGTTGTGAAGTGCCCCTGTAAACCTACACTTGGGTCACAACTCACAAGTCTTTCGCATGTGCATATGGATCCGCACGGTGAATTCATGGAATGCTAAGTTTTCATCTCACCAGCCAACAACAGTCCATAGCAAGACGTTACGTTCCTCTTACGTTCCTCTTCCTTTTACTCACATAATCTCTATTTCTTAAATATGCCACTTCATAAGCAGACTCTATTTCAGAACGCATGTAGTTTATGGTGATAGTTATCGGTTCTACGCTTAACATGGCTGCCCCGTCATTTGTTCCTCACGTTCACCCCGTTTTTTCTCCGTCGAAACATGTCATTTTAGCACAATTTTCCAGAGAGACGTTACCCTTACCCAGTAAGTAAGTTATAGTCAATTTTTTACTATGTAATGATTATTCTATTAGTCGGCTTGGGGTATAATTATATCTGTACAAGTAGTAATCGAAATGGTTATTTATAATTGGCAATTATAGCTCTTTAATGACAAGAACAACATGTTGTATTTATAACACTCTTAATTGGAAATGGAAGCCCAATACTCGCGTCAAATAAATAGTTTTAAATAGTTATTTGTTGTACGTGAGTGCAAAGTTGTTTTTTAACCGCGTGCTCAATTTTGATGACCGAGCTAGCGAAGGATTCTAAAATAGCTAGCGAAGGATTCTAATTTTTGAATCACTCGCTACGCTCGTGATTCAAAAATTAGAATCCTGAGCGATAGCGAGGGAATCAAAAGAGCACAAGGTGAAAAATCTTTGCACTCGAGTGCAACACGTAACTTTTCATCCCCCCCAACGAGGAAATTGCAAAATACAAAAAAAAATACAATCACAACAGTTTCTGTTTTCACCCAGAAACTTCCACAACACCCTCCCATTAACCCAAACACACTCTCAACACCCACCCAGAAACACCCACAACATTCACACCCGAAATACACACCCATTCACCCAGAAACACCCAAAAACACCCATTCACCCAGAAACACCAACAAAACACCCATTCACCAAGAAACAACCACAAAACACCCATTCACCCAGAAACACCCAAAAAACACCCATTCACCCAGAATCACCCACAACACACCCATTCACCCAGAAACACCCACAAAACACCCATTCACCCAGAAACACCCACAAAACACCCATTCACCCAGAAACACCCATTCACCCAGAAACATCCACAAAATATCTAATCACCCAGACACACCCACAACATCCATTCAGACACCCACAACTTCCACCCAGTCACGCCCACAATACTCACCCATCCATTCAGACAAACCCACAAAACACCCATTCGCCTAGACACACCCACAAAAAACCCATTCACCTAGACACACCCACAAAACATCCATTCATCCAGACACCTCCAACACCCACCCATCCACCCAGCCACACCCGCAAAATATATCCTGACACACCTGTAAGTACCTAATAAAAATTACCGTCCCTAATAGAGTTCCGAGACGGTCAATCAGCTTGAGTCAAGCACGTCTGTATATTTTTGTTCCATTGCTAGCGTAAACAAATCAAACAAACCTAAAAAATTTTAAATGCTTGACTCAAGCATCAAGCAAGCATTGTAGACGATCAAAATGTTTAAAGCAAGATTGACGCCAAGCTGATTGACCGTCACGGAACTCCTAAGTCTTAACAAATTTATGACGTGAAAAGAAAATGGCGCAAAGCAAATTACAAAAAAAGTACACCAAGAAAGTTCCGAGTCTGAGTTTTTAACAAATTAAAATAGGTTGCATGATAATTTCGGCACCATGGAGGTAGAAATAAATAGGTATAATGATGTTTTGAATTCACAAACCCATTGCACACGATGTTCTAAATTCAAATTTATTTTAACCTCTAGAGGATAAAAACGGCTTTTGCACTCAGATATCGAAGAGCAAAAACGCTTTTTCCGAGATGGTGGGATGAAAAATATATGTTCACATACTTAGTTAGGGCGCAAATTGAAATTCCTCACCTACGTTATTGCAAAATAATATTATGTAAGTATAAATCGATTGTACAATAGTGTGATCAGAGAAAGGTGTTGTGTGGTTTGCAAGAAGACGTAATGACAAGAATTGAGAAAGGGAAACTTGCACGGTTTGGTGATGCAGAAAGGAGGAGCGAAAGGAGAGTGACGAAAAGAATTGGAGAAAAGTGTCTGGAGAAGGCCTCGGCGGATCTTTCACAATTTGTTTATTTATTTATAAAAACTTTATTGCACAAATATAAAACAACTGTACAATTGGCGGACTTAATGACATTTGGCATTCTCTACTAGTCAACCAGTAAGACGTGTTAGAGACCATAAGGAGGCAAAGCATCATTAATGATGAACTACTACATAACTATCTACTATAAGAACTGTAACATACTACTACAGTCTAATAATCAAATTTAAAGTATTTTAACAAAGGGCCAGGACAAGAGAAACCGATGGGCAAGCATGAGGACATTAATGAGATTGGATGAAGCGAAATAAGTATGTAAGGATCGTAGCGAGTGGGAAGAAGTGATCTCTGCTTACCCTGTGAGAGAAAGGCGTGACGAATGTATAATGTACCTACCTATGCTATTGAATAAACAATAAAATCCAACTCCAAGAAAACTCGCAACTCATAAGATTCAAATTTGTAACAACATTGTTTAAGCTAGCACGTTAGTTTACTCTTCATTGTTACAGCCCTGAAATAACATTCAAATTGCTCCACAAGTGGCTACACTCGAAGAAAGGATGCTGAAATTACTTTCATAGGTAGGTACGAACAACAACAGTCATCACATAGCCTTCTAGCTTTAACGTGAGATTACTTGGGAGCATGAATAGGAGATAAAAATGACATGCTCTATATTTTAAAAAGTACGGTCAACGCCACTTTAGACTGCCGAAAAATTCATGCAATGCGAACCCCCTTATAAAACATGGACTAAAGTTAGTCACAGTTTAAAACTGATGCTGTCACTTAGATTTGCTGAATGAAAGACAGAGCTAGCATTAATTTTATACCATGACTAACTTTAGTTCAAGTTTTATAATAAGGGGGTTGTCTCTATGGGTACATACCAAATGATACCAAATATATTTTTTTTCTTTCTTTCAATTTATCCGTAGATTGAATTTCTATGACACTCTTTGTTCACCACTAGCGAAGTCAGTAGCACTTAATATTATTTCTATATTCGCTGTACTACAGATTCGATAAATAATAAATCAAAGGAGCTATTGGTTTAAACTCTGTTCCCCGAGAGCCAGTATCAGTGCGAAGGCAAATTACCTGTCATCCATTTCAATATATCTAGCATATCGGCATTTACTGCAACACTCAGACATGTCAATGCACGATAATGAGTAGGTAATTAATGTCCCAAAATTCAAATTAAAAACTAGTCGCTATTCTTGCCGGGTCTATGGTCTAGAACTAGAATAAATGAGTTTTTTTAGTAGCCTCGTGCGACACTCGCAGGACTTACTTCATACACTCCGTTGGTTTGTATGCTGTTGAGGTGGGAGCGAAGAGCGAAGTATACCAGCTAGAACCCTAATACTCTATTACATGATTTAGTTAATAATGACCATAAAAGGCTAATCTAGAAATTTCTTAAGTTTTGTTTAGGGACTCGTATCTAAAGAGTAGGGCTCTTACAGCATATTACCAAATATGGCTAGGCGGAGAGACTAAAGAGGAGGTACATGCTACGAAGGGGTCGCGTAAACATACACTTGGTAGATGTTACCACAAGTCTAAAACGCTCCTCCTGGCTTCCCTCGCTAACAATTTTCGCTTCTACCCAGCTGTTTTACAAAGTTGCATTTCATCCCTTTTTATAGGGATATACGGTAAAACACAACGGGGGAAAAAACCTGGCAATGTGTAACAATAAAACCGCGGGCCTGTTTCGCTTTGATATCTGTTTCCGCTCGGCAAACAATAGGACAGAAACAAAAGAATCGAAATATATTATTCAACAGCACAGTGGGACACGGATGAAACTCAAAACTTGACGCCGACTCACGATTTTGGATTATAAAGTATTCACGGCGCAACAGCGCTCAGAAGCGACAAATATCTCTGGAAGGGAACACATGGCAGCCACTCCGGCATCAATTAATCAGAACATTTGCTATTCAGTGTCTAGGAGAAGGTGGCGCAAAGCGGGCATGCTGTACTAAAGCAGTTTGTAATTGTGTATCACATTGTTGGCGGGTCAAGCTGTCAATAAGGCTCAAATGGATTTTTTAAACTAGAGTGTTTGTTATGCGTAGTAATCGATTGATTTTCGCAATATCAAACATATATTTTTATAAAACACAATTTTGTAATTAAAATATTTCGATGCTAAGTGACGATAAGTGTCGAAGATGGAATCGAGCTTTTCCTGGAATGTTCAACCTAAGAGGGGCTGGCATCTTATCACAAATTGTTGGAACACCATAATGCAGTTAACATTATTATAATGGCGGCAGATTTCGATACGATGATAGTAGCTAGCCAGGCGGACTTGCAAAACCTACCATCAACCAAACCGCCCGCGGGGGAAAATCCAGGGGATTACAAACAAGCAAGTACAACTACTTCCTTGGGAATCGCACCCGGGACCTCGGGATCTAATCCCGGTGGAGCTTAGGCGGTAAAAACTTATTATTGCTCATTCGAAGCTTTTTATTTGAATCATAATGTAATGAATTTGCATACGTTGTTACTTTGCGTCAAAACCTTCCTTAGCACCTGAAAAATGAAATCACAGATTTCAATTGTGGCCAAGTCAAGGAAATACCTCGTCGTCTTGTCGCCGCATTAATTACACTTTCTCAAGCGTTGCACTGAAGCCTGGCTGACGCTGATTGTTTTCTTGAAATTACTCCAAATTGCTGCAACGAACTTCGTAACAATATTAATAGAAACGTCATGATGTCTCAGTCTTAAATTCATTTCAATAGTAAACACGCGAAATTTCGCTCATCACTTTTATTTGAAAATAACAGAACGGACAGTTTGAAACGCAAGGTCATTGCTAATGTCTAAAAAGGTCGCGACAAGGCCACGTCTTGTTGTCTCCTAAATAAAATTGTAGCTACACGTCTTCAACTAAGACAATTTCGTTGGAAACGTCTTTGTCGGGACGAAATTAATCAATTCCCCTGAAGATGTGAATTATGATCCGGCAGCAAGTGCTTGCCTTTGTTTGCTACTAAGACAGCAACATTATTGACTGAAGTCCATTAATATGAAGACAAATTATTTGAAGTTGGATTCAACGATTCTCAGTCACCTTTAATGAAGATTCTACATTCCATGAATAGAATAAACTAATTGCTTCTCCGCCAACAGCTGTCTACTTACTCTTGTTGAGATCTTATTACAATATGTGGAAAAGATAACCAACTGCTTTTAATACTTAACAGACTGCAAAGCATCATACAGTATAAAGTCTAAGTAATGTCTTCATACCTGCTACACGTTCTAATTTTAATCGCTCGTCCGCCGTTTTCTCACAGCGCCATCTATCATACACATAATGAAATTTTACGCATTCAATAGTACGCATTTAATTGCACCATGTCTTTCACAGATGGCGCTGTATAAAACGTCGGGTGAGCGATCAATATTTGGTAGATAGGTACCTACCTATCTACCTAGGTACCTACCTACCTACCTAGGTACCTGCCTACCTACCTAGGTACCTACCTACCTACCTAGTAAACGTATACGTAGGTACTGTTGTTCGGAGTAATCAATGTGGAGCGCATCTGCAGATAACACAATTGATAGATTTCAGAAATTATCAATGTAATTCATATGTAATCAATAATGTTCCTGACAAGTAGGTTGGCACTGTAATCGCGATAACGGCATTAATATACCAGAGTGTTAGTAAACATTTTTATTGCGGCTCAAACAGTTAATAAAGGGTATCGACGTAATCAGGTACCTACACTGAATTAAACACACTCAGCTAAGGATTTACCTACGGCTGATATCGGCTTATCAGTTATCTCCTGGATGCTGAAATAACTTAGCCGATAAATGATAGCAGGGAAAAACAATAATTTCAGCACCTTGCCTTTTTTGGAGGGCAGACAACCTGATGATTGTGGAACCAATTAGTGAAAAAATCACAGACACCATAGACAGCTAGGAAATATAGGTAGTGAACAGCGGGTAACGTAGAATGTGCCAACTAGAAGCCTTTACTCGGCGTGTTTTAATTAGCCCCGATGGTGCATCAGGATTGCTACTGCCACCAGACTGACTGTGTCAGTAATACACGAGGTAAACATCGCGCAGACCTATAGAAGTGAGGTCCGGCGGGCATGTCTCTAATTAGGCATGCCCGCTGCATGTCCGTCCAGTGAATGCCCCGCTTTAGCGCAAACACAAAAACAACAGGTAATTGCTTTATTATTAATAAAATACAATTAGTTTTGCGGGTAATGTTATTAATTCTCAAGTTGAAACAAAATAGCGCTCGAGTGCTTTTCGGGACAATTTTAGATGAAATACCAAAACACTTAAGAAGCTTTCCATTAGGGGCGATTCGGGATCACACTTTCTACGACGAATTTGCTTAAAGAACAATGCTTACGTCAAATTAAAATTGTATTGGAACCTATTTGTATTTGGTAGCCGTCTGGTGACAATAAAATAATTCAAAAAGTTTTATTTATTTAGGAACCCTACGTCTCCTCACTCTAGCAAAACGTCTCACAAGTAGGATGTGGTTAACGCAATCATCATTTACAATTCCACAATCACCAGATACAATTGCAGATGTGGGATCTGCACTAGATGGAGACACAACAGAACAGAATACAATATTGTCACCACCCCCAGTCACTCAAGGCGACTAAGGATTAAAAAAAGTGATGAGAAATGCGCTGCAGGGTTCTTGTTAGCAAATTATGTGTATACCTAATATTTAGATGACAATAGGATCGCTCTCTATCGCACAACCTCGGTGTTAATACACTACCTCGGTGATAAAAGTCATGATTTATGTATGTTGAAATAACAAAACGTTAAATTAGTTAAATTAAAATAGTTAAATTAAATAGGTAGCAACTGGCCAATTTTTACAATTGATTGAGAAAGTCGGACTGCTTTATTTCTAAATAAAAACTAAATACTAAAGGAACCATTGTTAATCTTGGTCCAATCGATTGTAAATGTTATCGATATTTTGCCAACTAAAAGTAATCTTATTGAAAGTGCTAGCCGCTGCTGAGACTATAAAAGGTTACTGTAACATTTATAAAATTACATCTTCAGTACTTCTTTGAATACCATCCAAGTATGCTTCAAGTCGCTATTTTTGTTTAGACTTTCACTTGCCTTTCCGGTAAGTTATTATAGAGAAGAAAACCTTCTTTAAAAAGGTTTTATTGTATTGTGTTTAATGGACCTCAAATACTTTGCGAATTTTCTTCCATGCTGGCCTGAGAGCGAAAAAATAACGCAGAATCTGCTACCGCCGACTCATCCCAAAGGTATCGGTGTAGCTAGAGTTAGCTAGACCAATAATATTAAGCACCTTGGGACACCCGAATGATGGGCGGCAAACAACCAACAACAGCATAGCCATGGAGGGTTGGTGTTAGGCAGGCGGCCGGCTGTAAAACCTTAGTCAAAACCTCGAGCTTTTACGATTCTCGCGGTATAGATTGGGGGTGGTGACAATTGTATTCTGCTACGCGGCGATTACGCGACTTTCGTCATCCAAATAGAGAAATTAACTATTAAGTTACTCGTTTTTCAATTCCATAGACCTACTTCATGCATAATTAATATCAAAACTGATAACGAAACATCGTAGCAATGAGAGGACTTCCTTACTCATATTACAGTTGAAATACGACACTGACCAAATATGACACCGTTGTCATCTTAAGGGTAAGTAAGTATTAATGAATTTTGGATGAGCTCAGACAGTGTAACTTAAGAAATTAATTGTTACACCAACTGACACTCTCTCAACTTCGTGTAAGCCTTTTGGAGGACAATAGAGGAAGAGACATAAGTTCATGTTGGATTAAATACCCTGCCGTACACCAATCCTCTTTGTTGATGGGTTGCCCTCCACTGTTCGGGTACCCTAGGGTGTTTATTATTCTACACCGGGCAATCACTTTAGTCGGTTTTTAAGACACCCTCGAGGTGATCCATATCGTATGCATCACGCAATCCTTCCATTTTTGTGAGTTTTTTACTCACATGTTCATACGCGAGAGCACTTTAAAAAGTTTAAAAATAGTGCCGGAAAAGAAATGAGAGTTTCGAATGTAATAGTAGAATGGTATCACTGTGGACTATGTATAATTCTACAGACATATCTTCGAAAGGATCACCGTATTCAGCTCTTTTTTTCAAGCAATGTCTAGTTCAGAAATAATTATGCAGGGGGAAAAATAGTAAGTTATACTTTATCCTGGTTATGACATACCCAGTGTAGCATATTAAGTACAGAAATTCCCCTAAGGCTGCGTGCCACTTGTTTCAATATCTGTCTCAAGGCTGTCGGCAACGTAGGTACTTGATGCGTTATGAAGTATCTATACAGCAGCATAGAAACATGTTTATATATATAATATATCACGCCTATTGTTCGTTAAAGGCATAAGCATGCGTCTTGAAAGGCATAAGAAACAGCACCAAATTATTTGTCACATGAAAAGTAAGCCATGTGTACATGCAGAAAACAAGCACATATTAGAAAATGTTTTTCGCAATTGAAAAAAAAAACAAACAAAGAACAATGATGCTGCAGGAAGGCTTGATGCTTTATCAGTATCATTTTATTGTATAGAGTCAGATATGCTCATAAAGTTGGACTTGACAACTTAATTTTCCGCGAATTTAATGCCCGAAATAGCAGCAAGTTACATTTCTCTTACCCCTAATTCACAAACGTTACTCAAAGTTTCAGTCCTGCTTATCGATTAAGTACTGTCAAAATTGTCGTTTTTCCATACAAAATGTGACAGGTATTGGACTACTTGACCAAGCAGTGCTCAAAATTTGAGTATCGTTTCTATGTTCGGGGGTTATTCTTTGTAATACATACGTAGATACCTTCCAACTATCAATATCGTCTATTGGTTTATTGAAATTTAAAAATAGTGTTTTATTCACGCTCAAATTCCAATCTAGCGTTCAGTCGTGGGTGTTCCCAGGAGTGGTTAGGAGGAAAAGTTCATTAGACAAACAATATGACTGTGTTTGCACCGCCAATGTGTGGGCACAGCGGACGGGCGAACTATTTGACTACACCCTTGGGAAACATACCTTTACCTATGTGACAATAAATTCAATTTGAGAGCTCCCTGTTTCGTCTGCGATTCGCCGAGCGAGACCAGACCGGACGATATTAAAATGTTTTCCTGTAAGTGGGTTTCAATCACTGACCTCTATTATTATACAGTCATGTACAGCCGTGTGGTGACGGCAGAGTAGAATACAATTGTCACCACCCCAAATCTCTCCCGTGGTTGTCGTACAAGGCGACTAAGGATAAATCAGTGATGAGGAATGGGCAGCAGCGTTCCTCTTATACCACCACTTATCCACCTAGCAATATACTGCGACTTTTGAGCCCGATAAATGGCAATAGGCTCGCCACCTATTACATGGGACCTGACATAATTGGCAAAACGTGGGTGCTAGTTCACCTCTGCCTACCCCTTCGGGGATATATGCGTGATTTATGTATGTATGTATGTACGCTGGACTGAATACGTCTACTAAAATTTCAAATGTTTCTTGAGGGGGCGCTTCAAATCGGCGATTTGGAGCGCCCCCTCGAGCGGCAGGGGTACTAAATTTGACGTTTGTGCTTGTATTTGACATTACAAATGCATCTCTAATATTAGTTCCGTGGACGTTCACCTTCGTACACCAGTGCCATCAGCGCCAAGATGGCGATAATCAAATTGGCTTCATTTTTTGGATTCAACTTGCATTCCAGCGTACTTGCATAATAGAGGTCAGTGGTTTCATTTCAGACTCCTTCTTTTTTCGAATTTATTTATTGTCGCAGTAGAGCAGAATAAAAATTGTCACTACTCCCAATCTCTCCCGCGGATGTCGTACTGGTGAAAACAGCAATGAGTAATGGGCAGCAGCGTTGGCGAGGCTTATGTATATAATAAAGTTTGTCCGCCATCTAGTATCCATAACTCAAGTGCTTATGCTTTATTATATTTCTTACACGCGCACCTATCATCGAGTCCAAAGTAGTAGCTTATAATTTTAAACGCCTACGAGGTAGTACATTGTTCATTTAATAAAGAACCCCGTAAGTAAGTAAACGCAAGCGAAAGCCTAGCATTCTCATAAATTTCAATAACTTCCACCTAGGGCACCTGCGAGCTCATCTATTGTTTATTATAACTACGATTAATGCCAGGTTGACGGAACTAGGGACATAAATTAAACATCACCCGTATAAGGTGAGTTATACGAGCCAGGGGATTTGACTAAGAACATGATGAGGAACAATGAACCTTTTGTGGTAGCGTAATACGGAATTAAATGGCTTCTCTGTTAACGCAGGCAGCGTCATGTATGGCAGTAGGTTAAGGGATATTCGGAATCGTCCTACTTTACATTCAATGGCAAACTATCAAATGCTTGTTTAAAGCCCAATGAGTTTTGTAGCTATACTCTTAGCCATTATAGAGTGGAAGAAAATTTAATGATCTAATTTGTCGTTTGATATAAAATACCAGAAGTAATACTTTTTATTTCAAAGTAGCAAATGATTTTGATTTATTTAAATGGTATGTTAAGATGCGTCTATGTTATTTTTTAAGGCATTTTGTAGCTGAAGAAAGTTCTCATTTAAAATCGCTTTAAACTACAAGATATGAAAATAAGTAAAAAATACCAAAAAAAAATTAAAAACCTACCTATTCTTCGCTGAGTCAGTCTCTATAAAACCTGCGGGAAGTCAAAAAGAACGCATTAGATTACTCGGAAAATCATTTCGCGCATTGGGACATACTTTATCCTGAATATTTACGGGCCAATGTTTCTTTCGTGAAAGTGTGCCACGTTTATTCGGGGTCTTAATTGCTGCAACCATCAAGCAAAAGTATACCTTACTCATTCATTATCCCACTCCTACCTGTCAAGGTTTGATAATGTTATAATTATACTCTCAAAAGGGTGTCTATTTCAACATTTTAATAGGTATACGCTGTGGTCTGCCTTGCTTAATTTTGGACAGACACCGTTAAGGTTTGCTGTCGACTTGATAAAAAGATAGGTATACTTCGTGGCTGTACTTATATAAATAAATAAATATACTTCAGAAGAATGTTAGGTATGAACGTGGAAGAACTGGATCTTAATTAAGACAGGGAGGGTGATAATGTTTTTAAAAGGTGACCAATCCAGAGGACAACGAAGCAGCGCCCTTGAATAGCATATCGACCGAGCCAGCAGGGGTCGCCGCCGAGGCATTGACCCACTTCACTGTTTACTACACAACAGGGCTGCCATCGTTGGGTTGCACTTACACAGTAAATAGCATTCTATTTTAACAACTGCACTATGCGGTAAGTGTAGAAAAGCTTTGTAGGTTTTGTTTTGATAAATCATCATTTAGGCAACCTTGGAACTCGTTCTTCATACACTATCCACGCCTGTTTTTCGCCGACTGGTGACGGCAGAGCAGAATACAATTGTGACCACCCGCAATCTTCGAAGGGTGTCGTACAAGGCGACTAAGGGCCGATTTCACCGTCTCTCATAGAAACTGATTTTAATAAAACTTGGTTCTGATCAATGAAAAATTGGGGGCCTACCGCCTAACTCGATTGCTGATGATAGTTCTATAGCAATGCACTGTTTATCCGAGTGACCGCCTAAAATTGTATCAGCAATAAGCACAGAGTATAACAACAACTGCTAACGTGAACGAACGATATAGTTCTTTTGGCATAAGATGAGCTTTGCATTTGTGCGAGTGATCGCAAAAGTAGGGTTAGTGAGAAAAATTATATAATTAAGTATTTTAAAAGAAAATAAAAAATAAATATTTTTTATTAGAAAGCAAGTTATTGACTAGTTACGAACGTAAGGAACGGACATACACACAAATCGAACACTTAACCATCCTCCGGCTTCTCCGCAGTCTGGTAAAACTCTATTTATGTCCATAACTTATGAAAAAAAATATTCTATCTCTTCCACATCGGTAATTGAATCTTCACTATCTTCATCTGATGACACATCAGAGCCTGTGCGATGGTGTGAAAACCACCCATAGCGGCGTCGCGACCATCAAATGATTTTTCTTCTTTTACTGCATGGTCACAATCATTGCCCATCTATTTTCAATGGGATTGAAAATTTCACTAATACCTAATTAAAACAGCGAAATATTATTAATATACGTAGCTGCTAGCGGTACATAGGAAATTGCGAGGCAAAGTATTGACAGTTGACGGACGCACGGAGCAGTAGGCCTAGCACGGGACGTGGAAAAAATGACAGTGTTTTCTCTCGGGATTTAGTAGGAGTTAGAGCGAGAGGAAAATATTTTCTTTCCTCCGAAAGAGATGTGTCCACTGCAGTATTGACAGCTATCAATTTAGCTAGCAGTCAGCTTGAATTTTAGGCGGTACGGATTTTCTGCCAAATTCGTACAAAATCAAAGTCTATTGCTGATAGTGACAGCATGACGTCATAAACTATAGCTTTTTCTTTAGCAATAGAGTTAGGCGGTAGGCCCGTTGGTAGCGGAACTCAGTTTAGAGCATAAACCGAGTTCAATTTCATCTGATCGCGTTTAATTTCTGCAGAGACATCGGCCCTAAGAGTAAAAACAACGTAGGCAGAAGCCTTCCTCTTAAACCACCTACCGAAATACTGCGACTTACGTGCCCTATGAAATGACTTGGTACCGAACATAATTGGAGAAACGTGGGTGTTAATTCACCTCTGCTTACCCCTTCGGGTATAAACGGACTTGATTTACGAAAGTGTGTATGTAAAATTAAATTGACGAAGCTTCATAACTAAACACACTTATCATTAATTCGCGTCTTAACATTGATTCAGAAACAACTGTAGTCTATATCTACAGCACTCGCAGCACGGGACGTGGACAAAATCTCCTCGGGGACAAGAAAATATTTTTCTCTCGCTCTATCTCCGACTAAATGCCGAGACAAAACACTGTCAAGTGGTAGAGAGAGATTTTGTCCACGTGCCGTGCTAGGCCTACAGGTAAGCCAAGAGTCGCGTCAGAAAGCCGGCCATACCTTATCGCCGCTTCAAATCAACCTTGTGCTAATAATGAGGTACTTGTTCTTCGTTCTTTAAGATTTCAATTAGAGATCTTGGGAATTGGAAATATAATATTGGTTTTTGTTTTTTTCAGCAGTCATTATCCTGCACTTTTCTTAATTTTATTTTAATAACCAGCTCTATAATGCCCCACTGCTGTGGCATAGAACTCAAGACAATATATTTTTGATCACCCATCCTGGTGATGCGGGGCGGATGCTATTGTGTAATTTTGATTCGGCGGCGATAGTTAGTTGGTAACTTTAACTTTCACAATCGACAAAATGAAGTAGCCAATGTGCACCAACCTTGAAGCTGCAATCTCCTCCTCCTTTAGACAACTTGAACTGCGGCGGTAGGTGTCTTGAGAGCGAAAGAAAAAGCGAAGCGTTGCAATGAGAAGTTAGTAGAAGAAGAAGTAATTTTTGTACGTCGCGGGTGGAGCGTCCACATAAAGCGCGGGAGAATCACACGAAATCCGGTGCGCGGGCCGCGGAGAGGGGCGCGGCGCGGGGTCGTCAGGATTCGGAAAGAATGCGGGCAACAGGATAGGTGACATACAGCCACTTCAAAATATTGATGTGAACACTTGACAAATCCTATAATATAAACGGCGTAAGCACATCCTATGATGGGCCTTAGCGAACATTGCTTAGTTACGCAATCTAAATTGTTTACATCTTAAAACATGCACCCTATTTAACGCAAATAAAGAATTTGAATTTGAATCGCAGACCCAACGCGTTAACCACTGCGCTATCGAGTTCCCCGACATGATTTTTCAATAAAGCAAACATGTATTAGGCTATTTTAAAATCCCATACGACCCATTGAAACACTTCAAATAAACCCCCTAAATAAATACACGCAAATCTGTAAATAAAAGGGTTTTTTTATTCTATGTGTAGTGTCGGTATAAGTCACAGGTAAGTCTTGAAATTTGGCTTTACATAATCTACATACATACATACATACATAAATCACGCCTATATCCCCGAAGGGGTAGGCAGAGGTGAACTAGCACCCGCGTTTCGCCAATTATGTCAGGTCCCATGTAATAGGTGGCGAGTCTATTGCCATTTATTGGGCACAAAAGTCGCAGTAGGTACATTGCTAGATGGTATAAGAGGAACGCTGCTGCCCATTCCTCAACACTGATTTACCCTTAGTCGCCTTGTACGACACCCACGGACGAGATTTGGGGTGGTGACAATTGTATTCTACTCTGCCGTCACCTACACTATTACAATGTGTGCAAAGAGGTAATACAATACATTGAGCATGTCATATCAGTTTACTTCAAGTGGATGTTCAAAATAATTTAAAAGCCAATAGTATCTATTTACAATTATAAGACCAAAGTAATTGATAAAATTGAAACAGCGGGAGTGCAAAATTTTATTTAAAAATTAATAGGCGATTTCAAATATAATTGCTCAATCATACCCCTACGAAAGAAAGACAAAATATTTGATCATCATGATGAAAATATATGATGTTCTTTTTTTATGATATGAGATAGCGTATTTCTATTTATTTTATAGAGTTTTTACATAAAATTACGGATTTCTAGACAGACATTTATTTCGTCTTGTCTTATGTATGAGATGTATGTAGACACAAAAAATAATTCATAAAAATACTGACATTTTATTATTATTTCTAACCTATTGCCCAATGACGTTCTTCTATACATTCATTCATTCATCACTATCATCTTTTCGAACTAGAAACAAGTAAAGAAAAAAAAAAGTGAAACTTGTCAGTTGTGTGTACACGTTGTATATACTCAACCTGCACACTCGTGTAGTAGTTGTTGTTAATCGAACTAACAACATGTTACTTGCTGACAGTGAGCCCATTAAACCCGAATTAATACTGAAAACTCATCAAAATCAAATTATTCAAATGTCGTGTCTTGCGCTGACGGGGTGGATAAACATTGGCCGATTACATTCAACATTGCTTAGTTACGAACTTTTTTTACCTTATTGATTTTAAGGGACTTTTGTAAATACGCTTATATGCCAGTCCCATAGTTACTTTTCAAATTAAGATCTAATAGGTTACCGCTGCAAATTAGTAAATCAACAAAGCTTTCTTGGACGATGGCTTAAAAAGCTCTACATGTGCCAACATCAAAGTTAACTCTCAAATCCGATGCAAGTCTATTGGTCTGATTCTTGACACATTCCACCAGCAAATGTAGAACGTCTTCTTCTTTTGTAAAGAACTTAAACACAAAGTATAGATTAACTATATTATTATTATAAAGTGCTAAAATATGGTAGAATAACAGTTTGGCGCATCATCTGAAACATGGAGAAACTATTCATCTTCCTATCATGTTTCCACTTTATCTGGGGTCAGCGCAGTATGTTTTCAAGTCGGACATCACCAAGTCCTCTATTCCCCATTGATTCATATTACTTACATGATATTATGTCTCGAGATCGATCAACGGAGAGAGTGATCGGGATGAAAACATTTCAATCCATACTGCTCAATGTTTTAGCGTTGGTTTTACACCCAGAAGTCTGTCTGACACTAACTGCCGCACTCAGAGTCGTCAACTAACTTTAATGAGTATTTAATGTCAAAAATTTTCATTCAAATCTAGACCATAGGTGGCAAGAGTAGCGACTAGTTTTGAATTGTCATTTTTTGACTTTAAGTACTCATTAGCGTTATTTGACGTCTCTGAGTGCGGCAGTAACCCTCTTTGAGTATGCTGTTGTTGATGGTTTACTCTCCTCTCCACCCTGCGGATGACCCAAGGTGCCTATTGATCAACACCGGCATTCTACGTTAGTCCACTTTGACGACACCCCAGGGGTCAGTCGGAGCTGGCAAATTCTACATTATTTTATCGCTCCCAGGTCACCAGGGAACGACTAGTTATGTTATCTCCTATTAACGCTTAGAAAGTAAAAACTAAATCGATCAAAGATTCATAAGACCTTCGGTTGTTTATAAACCATTTTAGAATCAATCTATTTGTGCTTTAATTGTAATAGTTTGAAGTGAAGAGTATCAGATCATCGAGATTACCTATTTCTCGAGTGTAATATCGCTGATATTTATAGTAATGATTGGTAACTAGTCCCGCTATTCGTACACATCGAGTGCTTCAAACATGTATCGGTTAACAGTGATCCTCGTGTTTTGCGCAGCTACGATAGACGGTAAGAAATCAGCCTTATTGTTAAAGTCACTCGGCTACGGTTACGTAAGCTAAGGAATGCTTGCTAAAGCCGAGCTTAAAACTCAACAACAAAACTCAGAAAGTACGGTCAACGGTAACCCAAACCTATCAAATATTTCAATCGATTGTCAATCTTAATTTATTTGTAGTAAAGCACAAAGTCGTGCTAAAGTGCTGTTCACTATACAAGGCATAATTTTGATACCAGCACCGTTCACATAAATATTAACATTAGAGTTTTTAGTGAAATGTGTAAAATCATTAACTACTGACTAATACCAAAAGGGAAATTTAAAGATTAACAAGATGTAAAATAATAGTTATTTGTTGTACGTGAGTGCAAAGTTGTTTTTTAACCGCGTGCTCAATTTTGATGACCGAGCTAGCGAAGGATTCTAAAATTGAATCACGAGCGTAGCGAGTGATTTAAAATTAGAATCCTGAGCGTTAGCGAGGGAATCAAAAGAGCAGAAGGTGAAAAATCTTTGCACTCGAGTGCAACACGTAACTTTTCATCCCCCCCAACGAGGAAATTGCAAAATACAAAAAAAAAATACAATCACAACAGTTTCTGTTTTCACCCAGAAACTTCCACAACACCCTCCCATTAACCCAAACACACTCTCAACACCCACCCAGAAACACCCACAACATACACACCCATCCACTCAGACACACCCAAAAAACACCCATTTACCCAGAAACACCCACAAAACACCCATTCACCCAGAAACACCCACAAAACACCCATTCACCCAGAAACACACACAAAACACCCAGAAACACCCACAAAACACCCATTCACCCACAAATACCCACAAAACACCAATTTACCCACAAACACCCAAAAACACCCATTCACCCAGAAACACCCAGAACATCCATTCAGACACCCACAACTACCACCCAGTCACACCCACAATACTCACCCATCCATTCAGACACACCCACAAAACACCCATTCACCCAGACACACCTCCAACACCCACCCATCCACCCAGCCACACCCGCAAAATTTATCCATTAAGTACCTAATAAAAATTACCGTCCCTAATGGAGTTCCGAGACGGTCAGTCAGCTTGAGTCAAGCACGTTGATTTTCTGTATGTTTTTGTTCCGTTGCTAGCGTAAACAAATCAAACAAACCTAAAAAGCTTTTAAATGCTTGACTCAAGCATCAAGCAAGCATTGTAGACGATCAATATGTTTAAAGCAAGATTGACGCCAAGCTGATTGACCGTCACGGAAATCCAAGGTTTTAACAAATTTATGACGTGAAAAGAAAATGGCGCGCGCAAAGCAAATTACAAAAAAAGTACACCAAGAAGGTTCCGAGTCTGAGTTTTTAACAAATTAAAATAGGTTGCATGATAATTTCGGCACCATGGAGGTAGAAATAAATAGGTATAATGATGTTTTGAATTCACAAACTCATTGCACACGATGTTCTAAATTCAAATTTACTTTAACCTCTAGAGGATAAAAAAGGCTTTTGCACTCAGATATCGAAGAGCAAAAACGCTTTTTCCGAGATGGTGGGATGAAAAAAATATTATGCAATTAAATAGCTCAATTCTAGCTGTCAATTCCATGCATTCTAGTGTGGGTGCCGGCCCCCGTATTATGTAGCCAATTTCAGTTGCTTTGGTCTACCCGTGTCTCTCACTCATTGAAAATAATAGCAAAGTGTGAGAGTGACGGGTAGACCAAAGCAACTGAAATCAGCTTTCATAATACGAGGTCTGGCATAAAGGGAAGTCAGTGACAGCGCTTGGGACTTGTGACCCAGTCTCAGTGTCTCAACAGTCTCTTTGCCATCCCGACTCCTCTCTCTGCCCAGCCGTAGTTGGTAGGAATCTTTGAGAGCCGCCTTAGACACACGTTCCAGATCCAGAACAAGACTTACGAAAGTTCTCTACGAGCCAACATTAAAATTTGTCCTTAGTATTTAAACAAGATCACACCATATTGAAAAAGTTAAATGTCACCTCTTCAACAGGTTCGGTGATTCATCAAAACAACATAATTCAGACGGACACCCGAATTGTGGGTGGGAAAGATGCGCCTGAGGGCGCTTATCCATACCAGGTCTCGCTCAGGTCGTACGGGTCCCATTTCTGCGGCGGGTCCATACTCAACAGCAGATGGATATTGACTGCAGCTCACTGCACTGTTGGGTAAGTTGTTACATTCTCTAAGTAATTCTAACAAACATTGTTTAGCTTAAATAACCACTTCACTGTTCCTATTTGGGCGGGATCAAAAGCAGTAGGAGGAAGGAAGAGCTTGCTAGCGCAGTGGCATATCGCGCTCGGTCTGCGATTGCGTAAACTAAGTAATGTTCGCTGAGGCCGGTCATTGGATGGGTGACAATAAATGTATTATCTCGAGTTCCTCCGTGCATCGGAAGGCACGTTAAGCCGTTGGTCCCGGCTGCATCTGCAATTGTTAATACCCACCAACCCGCACTGGACAAGCGTGGTGGGTTATGGCCCATTCTCCCTATTTTCTTCCATCCATAGGGAAGCCATGCAAATATCTGCTTTGGAATGTAAGAAATTTATTTCTACATTGCGAGGGTATCCGTTGGTTTACAACGTGAAGTGTAAAGGATTAACATTTGAGTTCTGTCGTCCTTTTAGAAGAAAAGTCCACCACGCCCCCGTGTCATACCTTTGGCAAATTAATTAACGGCTTGTTTGGCCGAGTGGGCATCTGACATCTGTCCTTGCAGAGGACGCGGGTTCGTTTCCCGCATCAAGACCATAATTTTTCGAACTTTTTCTATCCATAACATTCTTTGTAATATTCAGACAGTCGCCAAATTCCGTCCAAGTCACCGTGGGCACGAATTCTCTCCTCCTCGGCGGAGCTCGTTATCATGTAGAGAAAATCATAGTCCACGAGAACTATGACAGCGGGGTCATCAAGAATGACATCAGTCTCGTCAAAGTGAAGGAGGCCATCGAGTTTAATGACAGAGTGCAGCCGATCTGGCTGCCCGACAAGGATACCGAAGCTGGTGCTAATCTGACACTTACCGGATGGGGTAGGACATCTGTAAGAAAATCTCATAATCCTTCTTTTAACTTATACATAAAAATCTCGTGTCACAGTGTTTGTTAAAAAGGGAGCCGTTAAGATGCCATAAATGTGACTAAGAAAATTATGGACATGAATGTTGGTTGATAGAATGGTGGAAAAACTGGATTGTGTGAGGTTTGATCTGATGATTGATTTGATGTGATGGGTGTGAATGAGGAGATGATGAGATGAGTGACAGAAGAGATGTAGAAAGAGGACACATACTGTGCTGACCTAATAATTTGTTAGTAAGTGAGAGCAGCTACTAGTGCTTTTACACTTCTCACTTGAGTACCAAGCAGGCAGAGGCCGGCTGTAAAACCTAAGCCAAAACCTTGAGCAGTATGGATTGGAATGCTGTCATTCCAATCACTCTCTCTGTTCTGTCTCTCCATGACATAGTCCGTTCCGTCTCTTTTCTATACATTAATTCATCACTAGGACCTTTACGGTCGGTGTGATGCATGATATAAATCAAAAGGGAGTGGATGGCTTGATGACATTATGAAATTATGAATGGAAGAGGAAACATATTACGCCGACCCCAGATAGACTGGGAACAGGGCAGGGAGAAGAATAAGAAGAAGTCTTGAAGGACCCGAAGGTGTATGATGAACACAATGTGTTTCAGTATCCTGGCCATCTCCCAGTGCAGTTGCAAATGATAAACCTGACCGCGCTGAGCGTGGAGGCGTGCCGTATGCGGCTGCTCAGCATCAACAACGTGTTCGACACCCAGATTTGCTCTCTCACCAAATCCGGAGAAGGCGCTTGCCACGTAAGTTTTGAAAATATTAAAACACTTGTGGGCGCCCGCGGCTTCGCTCGCGTTAATGTCAGTTGTGATATAACCAATAAAATAAGACAAAATATTAGTATAGATAATCCCCTTTATTATAAAATACAGACTAAAGTTAGTCATGGTTTAAAATTGATGCCAACTCTGGTTTCGTTCAGCAAATAAAAGTGACAGCATCGGTTTTAAGCTAGGAATAACTTTAGTCCATGTTTTATAATATGGTCAGCGGCAATGATATTTATTATATTTAAAAAATAATATCATTGGTCAGCGGCACTTGAGACTACCCAAAACTGAAAAAGTCGATTGAGAAGATTTTAAATTTTGTGGTAAAACCGTAGTGCTGTTGACCGTAGAGTCAACAAATCGGTCATTTGGTGCAACAAGGATGCATAATTTTTTCATTTTTTTTTGGGAAGTGGAATCATTATCTCGTTGATGCTTAAAACTCATAAGCAATCCGGAAAAGAAGTTCTAATAATACATACATACATACTAAATCACGCCTATATCCCAGAAGGGGTAGGCAGATGTAAATTATACACCCACTTTACATACACTTTTAATAAGAATATGAAATAAAATATTTTAAGTTCTGTTCAAAAAATTAAACATTATTACTAATCAATACGCACTGGGCCAGCATATTGGGTTAAGGCCCAATTCTGCCTATATTCTTGCGTCCCCAGGTAAGACCTACTATGCCCCAGCAGTGGGATCAAGGTTTTTTTGAAGTTAAATAGGCAGAGCATTTGGCAACAATCATGCCTGATGGAAAACGATGATGAGGCCTGAGATGGTTTGATTAGTAAATAAAATGTCAAAATGGAGTTAACGAAATATTTTTTTCATTTCATTTTCATTTTCAATGACGTCACGCGTCGTTTTAGCAAATATGGCGGATTGATTGTTTTGTATTTTTATTTGTATAAAATAAATATCAATCACAAGTATAATCTGAAAACAAGAGACTATTAACGAATCTCCTTATCCTAAATTATTGTTATAAATAATAATTATTTCAGTGATTCTTTGTTAGTATCATTCATCATCCTTAATTCCAGGGTGACTCCGGCGGGCCGCTGGTGGAGGGTGACCGCGTGGTGGGCGTGGTCTCGTGGGGCATGCCGTGCGCGCGCGGCTACCCAGACGTCTACACCAGGGTGCATTCCTTCAGGAACTGGATAGAGGACAACATGTCCGATAAACCAGAAATTGATCACTAAAAATAACGCAAAAACTACTTAGGCCTTTATTTTCAAATGAAATAGACTAAATTGAAATGGAATTGAATAAAGTGAAATGGAATGGAATACAGTGGAATGGAATGGAATAAAGTGGAATGGAATGGAATAAAGTGGAATGGAATGGAATAAAGTGAAATGGAATTGAATAAAGTGGAATGTAATGAAATTAAATGTTTTATTTGCTATAAATAGAACACATTATTTGATAGCGTTTACCTTGTACGTAAACCTAATTAGGCATTTCAAATAGCACGCAAACAGTACCTTACATAAAATAAATCAATCAAGTTTTATATCCGTTGCCAAATAAGTTACAGAGTAATGTCGTTGTACAGTAAACAAAAAAATAATAATTTGTTCAATTATGAAAACAATGCACTAACTACAGTAATCTTCATGTAGTTTCATGAACTAAATAAATAGGGCAGACTACCGAAACCGTAAAAAAAATGAAATAAATTACATTAGCTCATAATAATATTTGCCCACACAGCATCAAAGTGGTTTGTATATGTGCAGAATTTGTTTCATTACGAGAAATACTATTTCAGAGTGCGCGGTAGAAGCTCGTTTATAAAATCCACTTAATCCCCTACTATTTGAACACGTTTTAAAAGGAAAGTATATTTTATTTAAAAAAGGCGAAGATGCTATCTAAAAATTTAATTGAAAGACATTGTGCCACTTCTTTGGATTTATTGTTTCTGTTAATTCTATACCTAATATCTTTATTTCTCAAATCAAATAGAGTATAATATGGGATAGTTGAATTCAAAATTCAGAGTTATCTAGTAACCCAAATATTCTGCAAGACCATAATAAATATGCTCTTGCAAAATATTTGGATTGAAATAACGTCTTCTATAGCCGTTAAAAAGGAAATGGAATATGAACATTGTGAATTTTCATGTTTATATTTAAAGAAGTAAATAATGTTAAAACTAAATAAACTGATAGCTCTCTTCTAAGCTCATAGACATTCTTCGATCCTCATCTTTGATCATTTGCAACACGTATGTACTCTGAAAACACGTAGTAGTGGTTGTGCCTTATCCATTTATATATCTTTGGAACTAGAAGAAGCATTTGCATCCCCCGAGTCGGGGTCAGTCTTCTCTTTACGGGATTTTCAATGTCGAATCCTGGACGCAATCTGAGTTCTAAAACTGAGAGTTGAGGACAGTCCAGTTCTAAGTGTATTGACCATAAAATGCACAAAGTTACGTTGAAGATATGAAACTTTCAGTTTTATTCTTTCTTTGTTGTAAAAGCTGTGCTAAAAGGGACACTTAAAGTGGTTCTAACATATTATTGTTTGACTTTCACGTATTATTACTAACTGCCGCACTCAGAGACGTCAAATACCGTCAGTAAGTACTTAACGTCAAAAAATGACAATTCAAAACTAGTCTCTATTCTTGCCGGGTCTATGGTCTTGATTTGAACATTAAATACTCATTAAAGTTAATTGACGTCTCTGAGTGCGGCAGTGACTTTATCATAACGACCCGAGTAACGATCAGCCTTCAAGTAAACGAAGTCTTTTCGGTGGATTTCCCCCAATGCCCTTACATTGATCAGGGAGAGTCATCTGGAAAGCATTGAGATATAATTTTTAGCAATCTAGGCGATCATTCGTAGTAGAGTGCACCACTTTAAAGTCAGTGGTACCAGAGTAGTCCAATTATTTTACATTTCAATTCCAGGGCCCGTAGCCAAGTGGCAATCGTTTCATAACGATAACGTGTCGAAGTTCGTCACGACCGGCCATATTACTTTGGTATCTACACTACAGCGTCTTAGCTTGCGGTACCAACATAACTAGGAACTTACGAAGACGAATTTGGTCACGTGATTTCACGACGACTTCCGTCAAATCCCATACATTTTGCTTTATCGAACTTCGTTATCTTTGTCGGTATGTTACTTTGTCTATAGGCCCAGGTTTATTTCATGTAATCTGCATGTATGCGCGCCGTGTGGTGACGGCAGAGCCAAATACAATTGACACCACCCCATCTCTCTCCCATGGGTGTCGTATCCTACAAGGCGACTAAGGGTAAAGATAGCAATGAGTAATGGGCAGCAGCATTCCATAGCAGCTCTCCTCATCCTCCTCCTAGCAATACACTGCGATTTGTACGTTCCCGATACATGGCATAAGGCTCGCTATATATTGGCATGGGACCTAATATTTGGCGAAACGTGTGTGTTATTTGCCTATGCCTATCCCTTCGGGGATATGTATGTATGCATGTATCGTTTTCGTCTTGTTGAATAAACCTTTGCCTTCCAATCTATTTTATCATATAATAACTACAACAACTCATATTAGTCATTCATACTAAAATAAATGAATTGAATGGAAAATAAACGGTGAGTGAGATTCACTTATTCTGTGCAAAGTATCCCCATTCGTAGTCCGGGAACGATGTCAGAATTGAAGGTTGAATCGCAAAAGTAATACAGCGAATGAGCGTTCCAAAAATTGAATTCCGACTTGATCCTGATCGCAATAATGGAACATCCGACCGTCAGGGATCTTTAGGAAGCAAAAATAAATTATATGGTAAATTACTATTCTGATATTAGTACTTATAATTATACAGGTGAGGTTTTTTTTCGGGTCAGTATGGGGTAATTCTAAACTTTAAGAGATAGAAAAAAATCCCTTAGGAACCGTGATCATAATTATACATAAAATAAAAATGGTAATTAATAGTTATTTGTTATATGTGAGTGCAAAGTTGCTTATTAACCGCGTGCTCAATTTTGATGACCGAGCTAGCGAAGGATTCTAAAAAAATTAGAATCCTGAGCGCTAGCGAGCGAATCAAAAGAGCACAAAGTGAAAAATCTTTGCACTCGAGTGCAACACGTAACTTTTCATCCCCCCCCTCAGCGAGGAAAAGGTAAAATAAAAATAAAAATTACAATCAGCACAGTCTCTTTTTTCACCCAGAAACTTTCAGAATACCCACCCATCAACCCAAACACACCCCACAAGACGCGCTCATCCACCCAAACACACCCACAGCATACACCCAGACAGAACCACAACACCCACCCACTCAGACATACCCACAACATCCACCCAGACACACCCTCAAAATACCCATTCCCCCATACACACCCTCAAAACACCCATACTCACCCACAACACACACCCATCCACTCAGAAACACCCACAAAACACCCATTAACCCAGGCACACCTACAAAACAACCATTCACCTAGACACACCCACAAAACACCCATTCACCCATACATACCCACAACACACACCCATTCACCCAGACACGCCCACAAAACACCGATTCACCCATTCACACACAACACACTCCCATCCACTCAGACACACCCACAAAACATCCATCCACCCAGACACACCCATAACATCCACCCAGACACACCCGCAGCATTCATCCAGACACACTCACCACAATATTATTTTCTACTTGCCTAAAACCTGTGAGCTGTGAGTACCTAATAAAAATAGAGATTCCAAGACTGCCAATCAGCTTGAGTGATTTTCTGTGTGTTTTTGTTCCGTTGCTAGGTCAAACAAATCAAACAGACTTAAAAAGCTTTTAAATGCTTGCAAATTATCGCTCGCAAATCAAGGACCAGAAGATTCTATTTACAGTGGAAATTAAGTATTCTTTGCCAGTTATCGGGCACAAAAGTCGCAGTACATTGCTATACCCCATTCACTTGGGCTTGAGACAAAATGTAAACAATCTTGGTGTATCTTTTAATATAAATTACACTACAAAAATGAAAATGTGTAACACCAATTTGATAATACACGTTTCTTGTTTTTAAGAGCATGTCGTTGATAATTAGAGACATATCAAGATTGTTTACATTTTGTCTCAAGCCCAAGTGAATGGGGTATAGGTGGACTCAAGTTGACTCAAGCATCAAGCAAGCGATGTAGACGATCAAAATGTTTAAAGCTTATTGACCTCCTCATTATAACTCCAAGGTTATAATAAATTTATGACGTGAAAAGAAAATGGCGCGCGCAAAGCAAATTACAAAAAAGTACACCAAGAAGTTTCCGAGTCTGAGGTTTCACAAATTAAAAAAAGGTTGCATGATAATTTCGGCACCATGAAGGTAGTATTAAATAGGTTTGATGATGTTTTGAATTCACAAACTTAATGCACACGATGTTCTAAATTCAAATTTACTTTATCCTCTAGAGGATAAAAACGGCTTTTGCACTCAGATATCGAAGAGCAAAAACGCTTTTTCCGAGATTTTTCCAAGCACAAGGTGAAAAATCTTTGCACTCGAGTGCAACACGTAGCTTTTCATCCCCCCCAACGAGGAAATTGCAAAATACAACAAAAAATACAATCACAACAGTTTCTGTTTTCACCCAGAAACTTCCACAACACCCTCCCATTAACCCAAACACACTCTCAACACCCACCCAGAAACACCGACAACATTCACACCCGCAATACACACCCATCCACTCAGACACAACCAAAAAACACCCATTCACCCAGATACACCCATAAAACACCCATTCACCCATAAACACCCACAAAACACCCATTCACCCAGAAACACCCTCAAAACACCCATTTACCCAGAAACACCCAAAAAACACCTATTCACCCAGAAACACACACAAAACACCCATTCACCCAGAAACACCCACAAAACACCCATTCACCCAGAAACACCGATTCACCCAGAAACACCCACAACATTCATTCAGACACCCACAACTTCCACCCAGTTACACTCACAATACTCACCCATCCATTCAGACACACCCACAAAACACCCATTCACCCAGACACACCCACAAAACACCCATTCACCCAGACACACCTCCAACAACCACCCATCCACCCAGCCACACTCGCAAAATTTATCCAGACACACCTGTAAGTACCTAATAAAAATTACCGTCCCTAGTGGAGTTCCGAGACGGTCAATCAGCTTGAGTCAAGCACGTTGATTTTCTGTATGTTTTTGTTCCGTTGCTAGCGTAAACAAATCAAACAAACCTAAAAAGCTTTTAAATGCTTGACTCAAGCATCAAGCAAGCATTTCAAACGATCAAAATGTTTTAAGCAAGATTGACGCCAAGCTGATTGACCGTCACGGAACTCCAAGGTTTTAACAAATTTATGACGTGAAAAGAAAATGGCGCGCGCAAAGCAAATTACAAAAAAAGTACACCAAGAAGGTTCCGAGTTCAGACTCGGAACCTTCTTTAACAAATTAAAATAGGTTGCATAATAATTTCGGCACCATGGAGGTAGAAATAAATAGGTATAATGATGTTTTGAATTCACAAACTCATTGCACACGATGTTCTAAATTCAAATTTACTTTATCCTCTAGAGGATAAAAACGGATTTTGCACTCAGATATCGAAGAGCAAAAACGGTTTTTCCGAGAAGGTGGGATGAAAAAAAGGTTTTATTAAATGCCATTTTTAATCTATCTAAAACTCCGAGATCTAAAATTAAGATCACGGTTCATAAGAGAGATTTTCTCTATCTCTTATAGTTTAGAATTTCCCCATACTGACTGAAAAAAAAATTTACCGTGTATAAATGATAGAAAAATTAATACAAATAATATTGAGGTCAGAATAGGCATAAGTAGGTATAGGCATCTGCCCAAATCGCAGAGGACGCAGATTAAATTCCCGCATCAAGATTATAATTTTTCGAACTTTTTCTAACTACAATATTCTTCATACGGTAAATAATATGGAGTCCATACACAATCGATTTGTGTATGTATGTCGTTACGTATACGTCACGCATTTCTTCCACAGGGGTAGGCAGAGATTACTTCAATCCACTTGCTACGATCCTTATACCTAAGTAATACTTCTTCCGCTTCGACCAATGTCTCATTAATATCCTCTGCTCATGCATGCCCGTCGGTTTTGGGTACTCTTGACCTGTGGCCGTACCATGAAGTATTAGTGCGATCCAAACGCGGATGACAAAACGAGACGCCGCTCTACTCGGCTTATAGCGTTGTCTCACTTTAACAATGGGAATTGAGTCGCGTTTAGAGTTAGTGGTAAGGCCCCTGGCCTTTTATAATATACATAAAAATATTTATTTACAAATAATGTTCTCTTATATTTGCACGAGCACTACAATATTTATTTACAAAAAATATTGATAACATTTCCAAATGTTATTTTTTCTGAGAAACATTACACTGGGTGTATACACATGATGGGACTATCTGTAAATATAATGAAAAATATCAAATTAAAAACAATTTATTATTATTATTATTCTAATTATGTAAACAAATAACATATAAATAAATTACTCATTTAAAACTAAGGGGCTAAAAACTAAATTAACAAAAAAATATTAGGAAAATTTTACTATAAAGGAAACAATTAAAAACTTTTTTGATGGCGGTCGGTTTGATAGAATGGTATCTGACGCTGTCTGTCAAGAGGTCCACGATTCGAATCCTGGTTGGGGCAAATGTTGTTTGTGTTACGAACAATTTTTCATCGAGTTGTGGATTTTAAGCATCTACTATTTGCAGTTATTCATAATAGAGTATAAAAATCTCATGTCAAGTGTTTTTTATCGAACTCCAAAACGGCTTGACCAATTTTTATGATTTTTTTTTAATTTTTTTGTGTATATTTGGTAGGTCTGAGTATAGGTCGTAAGCAATTTATTGTACCCATCGGTGATAAAGGCAAAACAACGCTTGCCAGGTCAACTAGTTCATCATCATCATCACCAGCCCTTTAATGTCCCCACTGCTGGGGCACGGGCCTTCCCTATGGATATAAGAATATAGGGAGATTGGGCCATAATCCACCACGCTGGCCCAGTGCGGGCTGGTGGGTATTAACGACTGCAGATGCAGCCGGGACCACCAGCTTAACGTGGCTTCCGAAGCACGGAGGAACTCGAGATAATAAATGTTTGGTCACCCATCCAATGACCGGCCTAGCGAACATTGCTTTGTTTACGCAATCGCAGGCCAAGCGCGCTGTGCCACTGCGCTAGCGAGCTCCTCGGTCAACTAGTTATTAGATAAGTATTATTATGTTTGTACGTTATCTAGTTTCCATGGAATGGAAAGCTCACAGTGAATCCATGGAATGCTAACTGCCGCAATCCGAGACGTCAATTAACTAACGTTATTAATTTACTTAATACGAAAAAATGTCAATTAAAAACTAGTCACTATTCTTGATTCTTGCCAGGTATATGGTCTAGTTTTTATTGATTTTTTTTATGTTAAGTAAGCACTCATTAAAGTTAATTGAGGACTCTGAGTGCAGCAGGTCTCTTTTAAGGGCCCCCACAGACTATGCGATAAAGGGCCGATTCCACCGCAGAAATTAAACGCGATCAGTTGAAGTTGAACTCGGTGTGTGCTCTTAACTGAGTTCCGTTACCAAGTTTGCATTCATCAAAACCAAGTTTTATTAAACTCAGTTTCCATGAGAGACGCTGAAATCGGCACTAAGTTGGACAATTAAATCGGAGATCGTACCAATAGTCATAGAAACGTATGTTGTACGATTTAGTTGGAAACGTGTGCGGGCTATGACTATTTGTACGATCTGTGATTTAGGCCCGAGTTCACTAACGCGTAAAACAAGTCGTCAGTTTTGGACATTTCTTCCATACTGATAAATGTCAAAAGAACCGGTTAAATAATAATCGTCTGTTTGCGTGTTGGTGAAGTTCAGCCTTAGGCTAGAGTTCACCAACACGAAACAGACGATTATTATTTAACTGACAGTTTTTGACATTTTATCGTATGGAAGAACTGTCAAAAAAGGGCGGTTATCTTTTAATCGGTTGTTTTACCTACTTTTGGTGAACTTGGGCCTTAGTTAACCAACTTAATCGCATGGTCTGCGGGGGCCCTAAAGCCCAATCCGCGTAACTCACACAGCTGACTTCAATTTTAATCTCAAGAAAATGAGCTAATGAATTTCTTTCTTTCCGCGGCCAGCGTATGAAACGCCTTGATTGCTCGGCTTGGAGACCCGCTTAATTTTTCTCTGGAGTTTATAATTTAATACGCTTAATGAATTGCGACTGTGCCTGTGCCATGATTTAAATTAATTAATTAAATTCTGGCTAACTGAGGAAACATACTGCGCCGATCCCGCCCAGTTGAGGTACTTGCAATTTGACATTTGATCGGATTAATTTTGCTCTATGGAGTGCCGTCTCTTCTTACGTAGTATTGTATTCTCTTTGATCCCGCCGATAGACTGGGAGGGAACAGTGCAACAGTTTTCTTTTTAATTTTCTTCTCGCATTTAGAAAGGCAACAGAATCTAGCCCTCATAGCCTATAATTATACGTATAATCATACTCTGAAGGCAACTTTAGAGTATAATTATACAAATACAGAAGAGACGTGCTTTCTCTGCTGTATTTTTATAGAGTTTTGATGGCGTTTATAATAAATAACATGGATGGCAACCCTGTCATTAGGAAATCTCACTGCCTTTGGGTTTGAAAACCAAGAGTGCTCCACCAACTTCTATAGCGCCTTCTTGTCATTAATGATCTCAGAGGGTCCTCGACACAGGCTCGGACCTTGAATTTTAAATCTATATTCTACTTACCGAATAAGAGCAATCTTTGGTTGGCTAAAATGGCTCTTATTGCAACCAAGTAAAGTATTGTTTCTTTCATTTTGTTTTCTACGACCTGCATTCACTTGCTTATGAATAAATCGCTTATGGGAGCACAATATTTAGTCTTATATCGCAGATGCTAAATTATCAATGAATCATTATATTGTTATTTGAAAGCTATTTGAAATTTTGGAACACCTACCACCGTATAATATTATATGTAATGTGTCATGTTAGCCGTGTGGTGAAGGCAGAGCGGAATACAATTGTCACCACCCCTTACCTTACCTGCGGGTGTTGTACAAGGCGTACCACGGCTAACTGCCGCACTCAGAGACGTCAATTAGCTTTGCAGTAAGACAGCGATAAGTAATGGGCAGCAGTGTTCCTTTTACACCACCTAGCAATATACTGCGATGTACGTGCCCGATAGATGGCAATAAGCTTCCGCTGTTACATGGTATAATTATAGTTATTCGAAATATTTCCCTTTATTTTCTTTCTAATATTTTATCTAACATTTTTATTAATATACGGCTTTACTTATAAACACAGTATAAGCATTGAGTAGCTTCTCAGGGTTTTGTCTCTGTTCCTCGCATTCATAATCATGTTTGTGAGACGTAGACGATACGTGGAATAGCTATACCACGCTTACTACCAGTTTGTTAGTAAGAGGGTTAATGTTCAAATAAAAATCAAATCATAATAATGTATCTGTTTTATTTGTCGTTTTGTACACCTATCACAGGGACGTTGCAAAGGGTGTTTCACTTAGATCAACTACGGTGAGTCCACCGTTCTTTCTACCAATCGGCCATCTTCCTCAGCCACGTAAATGGTGGTTCTGGCCTTCTCCGTGGCTTCAGTACTCCACGCTCCAGGGCAGTTGTAGTGACGGTTTAGCCTCCGGTAGTCCCAGCCGGTAATATGAGTGGTTTGTCCCAGAACACCATCATAGGGCTATAAGAATTAATCATGGTTAATTTCATCATCATCATCAGCCCCTTAATGTCCCCACTGCTGGGGCACGGGCCTTCCCTATAGATGGAAGCATATTTTTAGGAAGCAATTTATAGGAAAATTAGGCCAGAACCCCCCATGTTGGCTCAGGGCGGGTTCTTGGGTAGGTATTAACGACTGCGGATGCAGCCGGGACCAACGGCTTAACATGCCTTCCTAAGCACGGAGGAACTCGAGAACATTGCTTAGTTTACGCAAGACCAAGCCCGCTATGCCACTGCATTATCGAGCCCGTCCCATACTTATGCTAAAATATTATAAACACAAAAAATTAGATCAGAAAATTTTGTTGCCGAAAACTTGTTCTCCCATATTTTTCTGACCTACTTTCCTGCTTACACTACTTTATACTTATTAATAATCTTACTGCCGCACTCAAAGACGTCAATTAACTTTAATGAGTATTTAATGTCAAAAATTTCATTCAAATCTAGACCATAGACCCGGCAAGAATAGCGACTAGTTTTGAATTGTAATTTTTTGACGTTAAGTTAAGTACTCATTTAAGTTATTTGACGTCTCTGAGTGCGGCAGTTAATCTTGTAATTAGATAGATATTTAATTATTTGCGTTCAATCCTATCTGCAATAATTCAGATCGGCAAAAAATTCTACGACAGAGAAGTTATACCACAGCACGTAAGATTGTGCGTGTGTTACTTATTTCAGGGGGGTACAGAAAACAGGGTAAAATGCCTCGGATAATTAAATTATATCATCCGAGGCATTTTACCTGCTTTTTGAGAGACAAAAAGAAATATTTACTTACCAAGAGAGTGGAAATGGTGGGCTGGCCGTTGGAGCTGAAGCCGTGGGTTCCGTAGTGCATGCAACTGCCGTATTCGTATGGCAGGCCAAGGTTGCTTACAAATCGGTTGTCGAATTTCTCGAAGTTGTGAGACATGCCTGGGCGAATAAAGCGAATATTGACAATTCTTTAAGTTATTCTCGAAAAGAGTAGGCCCTAGGTTACCCTACTCGATCTCTAAAAAATCGATAAATTGAAGTCTTGGTGCGGGGAACGATCCCGTGTCCTACGCAATCCGAGCAGATACCTATACCACTCGGCCAAACAAGACGTTGGTTAGCTTGCCAAAATTTCTCTAACCTTTACACTTCATGTTAGCCAACGGCTATAATGTTTCGAACTTTTGATATCTACAGTTTTCTTTGTAATAATTTTTCTAACATATGTTCAATGTTTAAATAATAATCAAAATAATAACTCTTTTACTCATAAAAAGTAAGTAAGTATTTACACACGGTTTTTACTGTATGGTAACTGTACTGTACTCCAACTGTACTATAATTGTACTGTACTGTACATGTACTGTGTCTGTACCTGTACTGTACTGTAACTGTACTGCACCTGTACTGTACCTGTAAAGTACATGTACCGTAACTGTACTGCAACTGTTTTGTAACTGTACTAAATAAGACTAACCATTTACAATATTTTCCCAGTGAATGCGCACGTAGTTGTCTCTGGTGTAAGTGGACTGCATGTGGAAGAAGCCAAGGATATGGAGCCACTCGTGGGCAATGATGACGCCGTTCATGCAACCCTGGGTGGGGTTGGCTCGTGCCAAGTTCAGAGTGTGAATACCGCGTTCTGGATGATAGCCGATGGACGCTTAGCACCCGTTGGGATGGCCCTGTGCACGGAACAGTCCAAATACTTACTCCAAATAAAACATTACAATTATCTACCAAAGCTTAGGGTGCTCTGCCACCAGAGATGTGAGGATGCGTTGCAGGGGATGACATGTGTTTGAGTAGAACCAATAGATTCACTCCATTTTGAATGCCTAGAAAAATTGTGAGATTCTATTAGGTAGGGTTCTCCTCTATCACGGGTAGCAATTTTAAAACAGTTTAAAACAGTTGCCTTCAAGAATAAACCTAATAAACGGATAAATTGGATATAGGAAACTATGTAGTATACGCATCTACACCAGTAACGTTAAGACTAAAAATGCCACTTACGGTGACCCTCACGTAGTTACGATCACTAGCGTTCCTCAGGCGGAATCTCACGCAGGAACTGTCTTCTAGAACGCTCATGACGTACAGAATGTACCTTTGTTGTTCGACATCTGTAAAATGAATATATATATACTTGTTATTAGGTACATTATTCTTGAGAGCAAGAGGGATAACCTCTACTTACTGGCTTTTTGGGCCGCAGCTCGCATAGATACGAAGGGCCTTCAGCAGCAAGTAGTTATCCATAATGATTCATAATAGTTGATAAATAATCTAAATGGAATATTTGCTGCTTCAAATTCAAAAGTGTGAGAAATAAATTTGTAATTAAGTTTGTATGAGATACATCTAAACAAAATAGGATTCTATCAGGAAAACTTATTCAATACGTACTGAACTCCCCAGCGCCGAATTCGTACACCACCACATTCGACGGCCACTTGGTGTTCGCCTGAATGAAAGCGTTGCAGCCAGTCGCGAAGGCGTCAGTCAGGGCCTCCACGAGGGGTTCGTCCAGTAGCATGTCGCCTTCAAACTTGCCGCTGTTCTCCCAAGCGTTCGCTTGAGGATTAGCCTGCATACGCTCCTCCAGTGTCAAGCCATCGTCTGGGAAATGTCAATTGTTATTTACTTACGTCGAGTCAGTCATTGTCAGTCACACCAACCTTCCTTAGTTACGCTGTTATTAAGAGTTGTTATTTTTATATTTTTTTCGCTCCCAGGCCATCATGATTGACTTGTACCATTGTAAATGATTAAGTAAATACCTTGGCGGGATTTCTCCAACGCAGCTTTGAACTGCTCAATTTCAGCCCTAGATTTGCTCGCTGGAGGGCTAGCAGCCACGGCAGCCACCAAACAACACAAAAGTGCTATTCTCGTCATTATTGCCAACAATATGCAAGTATTTCGCTTATTATCCCATTTATATAGGTACGTTTAGATACAATCCTGCATAGGGACAAAATTGATCGATAATGATTCAGATACAAATATTAATTAATGTCCTATCAAACGCTGTTTATCTAGATATCACATTTAATATATTATTATACAGTCAGCAGAAAAGAATCAAAAATTAAAAGGGAAGCAACCTTTGAAGGTTCGTCTTTTATTGCTATTATTTGGAGTACTCAACGATTCATAAATTACATTTTATTACTCTTTTATTTGTTTCTTTATTACTACTTACGAAGTGACGTTCGATCCTCAATGTTTCGTAATCTGGTCCTCATATTTAGTACTATGTACTTCGTACTACGCTATCGTATTACATAGTACTAAAATATGAGGACGATATTAAGAAACATAATTTAAATTATAATCAATCATCATTATCCTCTTGTCTATCTTTTTCTTGTTTTATTCTTCCATCTCTGCTGCGGTCCTCTTAATTCCTCTTCATTCTTTAACATTAGTTTATGTTCAAAAACTAAACTTTCATGAGCACCACTTCCAAAATAACCCATATTATTAGACATATTCAAAGAATAATTATGGAGATTGTGAAGTGAGATAATTATTGAATTGGTTTATAATTGACACCAATAGGCCCTAATTAATTTCACTGTCGTAAGTAAACATTATTTGTACTTAGTGTATTTTATTAAGCTGTTTGTCCGTCTCGGGACCCCTTTAGAGTTCTGATGACATTATAATTAATAACATGGATGACAACAATCCTGTAATCGGAAATCTTATTGCCTTTGGTCTTCGCAAAGCACAAAGTCGATTGAGAACGTTTAATATTTTGTGTTGGCCTGACGTGCTGGTTAATATATTTTTTTTAATTTTTATGTGGATGTGTCTATGAAACAATTTGCCATACCTAACTGTAACGAAGGGCCGGTTTTTTGATTAATAGTTAACTCAACAAATTGGTAAAAATTGTTAGTAATGTTTAAATATCAGACTGATAATTATAACCATTAGTAACAATATCAGCCTGATATTTAATCATTAGTAACTAAAATTGATATTGATCAGTATGATCTTACGGAATAAGAGCAACCTTTGGTTGGGAAAAAGGGCTCTTATTGCAACAACGTAAGGATACTGTTATCATTTTGTAAATTGTAAATTTGCTTCTGTAAGTACCGATTTAGAGATGCCTAATATCGTAGATGCTAAACCATTGACAGAGTGAAAACTACATGAATATAATTTGCAAGAATGATGCTTAGATTTATATGTCTTCTATGCTGGCCTGGGAGCGAACAATAACGTAGAATAGGTCAGCCCCGACTCTTTCCATGGGTGTCGTAAAAGTCGACTAGGGGAGATTGCCCGTTGTAGACCAATAAGTCAGACCAATAACATTGGGGCACCCGAATGGTGGAGGGCAAACCACCAACAACAGCATACCCAAAGAGTTGGTGTCAGGCAGGCGGCCGGCTGTAAAACCTAAGCCAAAACTTTGAGCAGTATGAATTGGAATGTTGTCATTAGAATCACTCTCTCCGTTCATCGGTCTCTCGACATGGTCCGTTCCGTCTCTTTTCTATACATTCATTCATCACTAGCACCTTCACGGTGTGATGGATGATATGAATCAAAAGGGAGTGGATGGCTTGAAGACGTCTGACCGATATGAATGGAAGAGGAAACATACTGCGCCAACCCCAGACAGATTGGGAACAGGGCAGGGAGAAGATGCTAAGATTTATAATTTACCCTCTCTGTGAGCCTGAGAGTGAGGAAACAAAACACAACGTCGAATTTGCCATTATTAGAATGTGAACGTAGCGTTGTAAAAGTTGAATGAAGGTGATTTTCTGATGAATATTACATAAACTGTGCTTGGAGCAATGTTCGCTCAGGCCCAGGAGCATTGGATGGGTGACCAAAGTTAATTATTATGAGTTCCTCCGTGCTTAGGATGGCATCCAAAGAAGGACAGACCACCAACAACAGGGTTGATGTCAAGCAGGTAGGGCTGTCACCTTTTTATACTATGCGATTTCAATTCAGATAGATAAAGCTTAAGATGTGAATGAAAATATTATTTTATCTTTAAATCGATTAAAGAATAATTTTAGAAGTTTGAGGACATTGTGATAGAAATGTATATAAAAGCGGGACGTTAAATGATGCTCTCAGCCTTTAAGATTAGATAAATGTTCATTCCAGAAATAAAACGCAGTCGCAACCAGAGTTATTTAACAATGCATTTAATATATCATTTATCCATGACATTTAATGATTTATCTATGACATTTAATGATTAGCTAAAACATATTTTAATACCAAGGGCGGTAAAATATAATGAATACTAGCGATCTGAAGCTTTCGTTTTTTACTGCCCGAGGTACCAACGTATATTTAATTTCAACTCCCGACCAGGAAGTGGGATTTTCTGTAAACGTAGCGGGCGGAAAATGAAACTTTCTGATCAGGTCTGACATAAAAATATGATAAAAAAATATGATCTGTTTTAATCTGCGTTTTGTACATAATATTATATCACAGGGTCGTTGCAAAAGGTCTTCCGCTTAGATCAACTGCGGCGAGTCCACGGTTCTTTCTACGAATCGGCCATCTTCCTCAGCCACGTAAAAGGTGGTTCTAGCCTTCTCCGTGGCTTCAGCACTCCACGCTCCAGGGCAGTTGTAGTGGCGGCCTAGCCTCAAGAAGTCCCAGCCGGTGATATGAGTGGTTTGTCCCAGAACACCGTTGTAGGGCTAGAAGAATAAACATAGTTAATTTACTTGTTTTCCATGCTAGCCTGCCCGGCTACCATGGCCACAGAAACACCATATGATAAAGCCATTTATCGCTTTGAAGCATTAAAAAAACAATGGGATTTTGATAGTTCTAAGCGATAAATGGCTTTATCATATCGTGTTTCAATGGTCCTGCTAGCCGGGCTGGCAGCGAAATGTAGCATAGAATGTACCAGCCCCGACTCATCCCAAGGGTGTCGTAA
Source organism: Cataclysta lemnata (assembly GCA_963931975.1). Taxonomy (NCBI): domain Eukaryota; kingdom Metazoa; phylum Arthropoda; class Insecta; order Lepidoptera; family Crambidae; genus Cataclysta; species Cataclysta lemnata. Next base: position 3,265,753 of record OZ008342.1, read on the forward strand.
AAGTAGACTAAGGGAGATTGCCCAATGTAGACCAATAAGCACCTTAGGCCGGGTGTGGAGGGCAAACCATCACCAATAGCTACCCAAAGAGGGTTGGTGTCAGGCTGGCGACGGGCTGTAAAACCTGAGCCAAAACCTAGAGCAATATGGATTGGAATGTTGTTATTCCAATCACTCCCTACGGTCATCGGTCTTTTTTGTATACCTACAATAATTCATCCCTGGCATCTTTCCGGTGTGATGGGTGATATGAATCAAAAGAGATTGGATGGCTTGATGACGTCTGACCGATATGAATGGAAGAGGGCACATGCTGCGCCGATCGCCAGATACAGATTGAGAATAGGACAGGGAGAAGAAGACTTATGCTGAAATATTGACGGCCGCCATGGTCGAATGCTCAGATTGCTGGGTATTGGCCAAGAGGTCCCGGGTTCGAATTCTGGTAAAATTTGTGGTGACCACAAATGTTTGTTTCCGAGTCATGGTTGTGTATATGTTTATGTAGTATATTTTCAACATTTATATACATAATTATATTAAAAATGTCCGTCATCTAGAATCCATAACACAAGTGCTTAGGCTACTTACTTTGGACTAGATGATAGGTGTGAGTGTAAAAAAAATATTTATTTATTTTATTATAAAGACAAGAAATCAGGTCAGGAAATTTTGTTGCAGAAAACTTGTTTTCACCTATTTTTCTGACCTACTTTTGTGCTTACACCACTTTTTACAAATCTCATATTAAGATAGATATTTTATTAGTAATAAAAATGGCAATGCGTTTGTTTGCGTTCGATTTCTGCTTAAGAACGTCCAATTCAAATCGGCAAAAAAATCTGCGATACGGAAGAATGCTAAAGCACAGCACGTGTGATTGTATGTGTGTTATTTATTTCAGGGAGGAGTTTTATCATTCGAATCATTGTACCCTGTCTCATACAGTTTTTCCGCGAAATGAGATGATGACAGAGAGAGAGAGAGAGAAGTTTATACTTACGAAGAGAGTGGAGATGGTGGGCCTGCCGTTGGAGCTGAAGCCGTGGGTACCGTAGTGCATGCAACTGCCGTATTCGTACGGGACGCCGAGGTTGCTGACAATTCGGTTGTCATATTTCTCGAAGTTGTGAGCCATGCCTGGGGAAATTAAGCGTATATTGACAATTGTTTAAGTAATTCCCGAAGATAGTAGGCTTACTCTTTTACGCATAAAAACTAATTATGTATTTAAATACAGTTTCAAATTATACTTCTTCGTCTCTTTCTATTCTAAAATTGTATTTAGGTACGCTGTGATGAAAAGAGATACAGATCACAAGCAGATCTTATTTTTATTAATCGTGAAAGAGATTTAATTCCAACAGTTGCAATTAAATTAAAGTCAGTTGTGAATGGGGCCAACGTCTGAAACTGTCTACAGCTGTACTGAAACTGTGCTGCAACTGTACTGCAACTGTACCGCAACTGTACAGAAACTGTACTGCAAATCTACTTCAACTGTACTGCGACTGTACTGCAACTATACTGCAACTGTACTTCAACTGTACTGCAACTGAACTGCAACTGTACTGCGACTGTACTACTACAGACTAACCATTTATAATATTTTCCCAGTGGATGCGCACGTAGTTGTCTCTGGTGTAAGTGGACTGCATGTGGAAGAAGCCGAGGACGTGGAGCCACTCGTGGGCGATGATGACGCCGTTCATGCACCCCTGGCCGGGGTTTGCGCGGGCCAAGTTCAGGGTGTGGATGCCCCGGTTCGAATTGTAGCCGACTGACGCGTAGCACCCGTTGGATTGGCCCTGCGCATAGGATAGTTTTTGAAATACATTGCAAGTAACGAAGATTACATTGCAAGTAACGAAGCTTACATTGCAAGTAACGAAGCTTACATTGCAAGTAACGAAGCTTAAATTGCAAGTAACGAAGTTTACATTGCAAGTGACTAAGCTTAACCAGCACTTAAGCACCAACCAGCACTGGGCCAGCGTAGTGAGTTATGGCCCAATCTCCCTATATTCTTCCATTCATATGGAAGGCCCGTGCCAAAGCAGTGTGGATGGGGAAATTAAAGAAGCTTAGATGACCACTCTCCAACATTTTTCTGGGTCATCTATTCTTTACATACACATTCATGGCATATTTCACGCTTATTTATCCTTATAGGATGTGCAGACAAAGGTCAAATAACACCCACGTTTTAGCCCAGATTGGGGGTGATAAATCGTATTCCATTTCCACGGGCATTCCATGCAAATTTACTAATTCAATTTGAATACCCTAATTGTATCACGGGAAGTAATTGTAAAAGTTAAAACAGTGACCCACAAGACTAGAATAGTCGAGTTGAATATAGGTCAATATCGCCAAAGAAAGTAGGTAAAGTCAGTAAAATTTCGAAAAAAAATTATTGTCCAGATGCGAAATTGTTTTTTTTCTAATTTGTAATTTTTTTTTTAATTAATATAATGTTCAAATAAAAACGACGGAGTTTTGCGTGGTCAAACATAAAAAAACATAGTACGAATTAAGTAAACTCCTGCGGTTTTTCGTCGGTTAAAAATCAAATCATACGTCACTTACGGTAAGCCTGACGTAGTTGCGATCGCTGGCGTTCCTCAGACGGAATCTCACGCAGGACCTCTCTTCTAGAACGCTCATGATGTACAGAATGTACCTTTGTTGATCGACATCTGAAATGTTCACATGTATACTACAATCAATCACAAAGAAATCGGTAGCAATGTCCAACAAACCGAACGAAAGAGTTTCAAAAAGTGAATTAATGTATACCCAATTTACTCTTGGTGAGATAGGCTAAACAAAATAAGAGTCGAGCATGGCATGGCATTGGCAGAATCAACATCTAAAACTGCTTTCTCTGCAAAATTGTATATAAACTAGGTCGTCAATGACTGCCGCTCTGTGTGTCTGTCAATAATGTGTGATGTTTCAAAATGTAAAGGGTTATACTATGATAGAACTGACTTATCGTCACGATAAGATGATAACTCTTAGCATTCCATGGATTCACAATGCGGGCACCGGGTCCATAGTGTGGCAGAGAGGGAAAGGGGGTCACCTGGGACTTGAGACCCAAGTGTTGGTTTTCGGAGGGGCCAACACGTCAACATTCACCTTCACCTTCTCTCTCTGCCTGGCCTATATTTGATAAGATTCCGTGAGAGACGCCTTAGACACGTGTTCGAGTAGAAATAGATTGATATCATCTTTGGTATTAAACGCCTCGGGGTCGGCGCTTCCTTGCGGATCGTGGCGTGAGTGGGTTGTGGAGACCTATCATCATGGACCGAGGCATGCTGCGCACTCCCCTATCTTCCCTAGGACACACGGGTTTTCGATATCTAGCGTCTTGACGATTCATTAGTTTATTGTACTCATCACACCAGGGGGCTTACCGCCTAACTCGATTGCTGAAGCAAGAGCTATAGTTTATGACGTCATGCTGTCATTTCGCACCAAATGCACCTAAACTATCTGCGATAGCTTTGAACGAATGATCACCAAATGATTATGTATGTATTTGAAAGAAAAAATCCGTACCGCCTAAGAATTCAAGATGGTTGCTAGCTAAATTGATAGACGTAAGCAATGCATTGCTTTAAAGCTATCATCAGCAATCGAGTTAGGCGGTAGGCCCCCTGATATGAATACATGAATTTTGTTTTTGACTTCGAGATTTAAAAACTATGGAATTTATTCAATACGTACTGAACTCCCCAGCGCCGAATTCGTACACCGCCACATTCGACGGCCACTTGGTGTTGGCCTGGATGAAGGCGTTGCGACCAGTCGCGAAGGCGTCAGTCAGGGCCTCCACGAGGTGTTCGTCCAGTAGCATGTCGCCTTCAAACTTGCCGCTGTTCTCCCAAGCGTTGGCTTGAGGATTGGCTTGCATACGCTCCTCCAGTGTCAAGCCATCATCTGGAAAATGTCAAGGAGTATTTACTTACACGTGGAATCGCTTTTTGTCTTCCATGCTGGCATGGGACCGAAAAAATAACATAGAATGTGCCAGACCCGACTCAACCCGTGGGTGTCCTAAAAGAAAAAAAGTTGCCCGGTGTATACCAATAAACACCGAAAATTTGCCGACAATTTATGGTAATTTAGACAGCCCCTCTGGTGGTTGAGGATTCCAGGTAAAGCTCAATTTCATCTTCGGCTCTTACCTACACTTACCATCAGGTGAGATGAAGGTCCAGACCTTCCCTGGCTAACATAAAAATATACGTAAAACTGTTTGTTGTTTATCATCTTTTTATTTCGAGTTCCGCTTTGCCAAACAGGCTCGTTATATTTATAACATTTATACAATGATCAAATGGAATAATAATTACACTTAATTTGTTTTCATCATAATCGTTTCAAAAAGTTCTAGAGCCTCATCCTTTTTCATTGGCAAACATTGGCAAATAATAGTTTAATATTAATTATCGCTACAGATATTGCTCCTACCGAGCCAGCTGTGTTATAATGCGTGTTGCACACCGTTAGCTAAGCTAGCCTAGTTTACTTTGTTCACAAGTTGCTTGCACACAAGTACTTATAAAAAAATGCGTCATGTCTCGGAGCGAATCCCTACTAAGGTAGCTTAGCTTTCGGTCTGCAACTGGCATACCTATTATTTCTCTTCTGAAGTCAGAAGTCGAAAATTTAATATTTTTTTAAAAACTGATACGCAATAAACACAAAGTAAAATTTATAAGCTGAGTGTCAACAATTAAAAATAGCAAGCTAATTTAGCCCATGTGATTTAGCAATCTCCATTGATAACCTAATCAAAACAATTAATCAAACGAGTAAATCAATATGTCATTGATTGTCACCTAATTGTTTACATTTGGAAAATCGCAAGGATAAAAGAGTAACGATTTTAAAAATGTGGAGTCAGACGCCTTCTTTCCTTATATCTGGAATAAAGGGATGAATGAAGGGAGTTCCTTTATCATCATTATGCGAAGCTCTATAGTAGAGTTCTCGGAGCTCTATTTTTTTAATGTTAGACAGGGAAGCTCTTGCCCTTCAGCTCGCCTGATGGTAAGTGACCTAAGATGGAATCGAGCTTAACCTGGAACCCTCAACCACAGAAGGGCCGGCCATCTTATCACAACTGTCGGAACACAATTATGCTTAATGTTTTCTTATATTTGCACGAGCACTACACATTTGAAATAAAACAACTTTTACGGATAAGACTCGCGTATAATTTGGTGTTTGGCATTTTAATTATTTAACACGACGTTTCGATCACTTTACAGTGGCCGTTGTTGTTGTTGTTTTATTTCAAACACAATTATGCTATTATTATTATGGCGATAGCTAGCCAGGCGGACTCGAAAGAAGACCTACCACTAACCAAACCGAGTACAAATCTTGTACCCCCTGCGGATCAAACCCGGGATCTCTGGACCTTAATTCCAGTGAGCAAACCTCTAGATCATGCTTCGCATTGTTCGCTAAGACCTGTGTCCCAGCAGTGGGGACATTAAAGAACTGGTGATGATGATAAAAGAGAAAGTACGCAGTATCAGAAAAAATATATCTTCCTACGAACGATCGGGAACGGCCCCAGTAAAATTTTTGTCCTCCATTAACATCGGTCAGACGTCTTCAAGCCATCCACGGCCTTTTGATTTTTATCATCATCATCATCACACCGGACAAGTGATAGTATGAAGTTATGTATAGAAAAGAGACGCTAAGGACCATGTCGAAAGACCGATGAACGGAGATAGTAATTGGGATGACAGCATTCAAATCCATACTGCTCAAGCTAGTTTTGCAGTTTTGCCTTTTGAACCTTTGTTGGGTAAGTGGCCACGTACCAAAAGACTGGCGTAAAGCCGTCATTGTGCCACTGTACAAAGGTAAAGGGTCGCAGCTGGAATGCAAAAATTACCGTGGTATTAGCCTTCTCAGTGTTGTCGGCAAATTGTACGCAAAGATTCTGATTGAAAGGATTATGAAAGAGACAAATGATAGAATATGGGACGTGCAAGCAGGGTTTCGGAAGGGAATGGGATGTACGGATCAAGTCTTTTCTCTACGATACATTACTCTGAAATCTCTGGCTAAAAGCCAACGAGTATATTGCGCTTTCGTAGACTTAGAAAAGGCTTATGACCGAGTGGTGAGGAATGAACTGTGGTCGATTTTGTCGATGTATGGGGTGAGCAGCAGCCTGATGCAGGCATTGAAATCTCTCTATGAGGATTCCAACGCTAGTGTTAGGATAAATGGCGCATACACAGAGTCGTTTCGCATCGGTACAGGTGTGAGACAAGGATGTGTAGCGTCACCATGGCTGTTCAACTTATACAAAGATAATTGTCTGACGAGACTAAAAGAATTTGATTGTGATTACGAATGAACGAGTTGCTTATCAAATGTCTGCTGTACGCTGATGACCAGGTTATATTAGCGTCATCAGAAACAGATTTGCAGGAGATGGTAACAGTTATGCATGAAGATTTGACAGAGAAAGGGATGAAAGTAAATGTAAGCAAGACAATGGTCATGGTTTTTGAAAGGGATGAACAAATGACGAAGTGTGAAATTAAGATAGCGGGTGAGAATGTTGAACAAGTGAAAGAGTTTGTATATTTGGGATCTGTATTTACGAGAGATGGAAAGTGTGATAGTGATATTGAAAAGCGGGTGAAAGCTGGGAATATGGAAAACGGGGCTTTGCACACTTTTATGAACAGCCAAAGCGTGTCCAGAAAGGGTCGTATGGCTGTTCATAACGGAGTGCTGGTTCCGACATTAATGTATGGAAGTGAAAGTTGGGTATGGGAGAAGAAGCATGAAAGTAAAATTAATGCAGTAGAAATGAGAGCGTTGAGGAGCATGGCTGGAGTAAGGCTGAGCGACCGATTGTATAACAGTGTGATAAGAGAAAGGTGTGGTTTGAAAGAAGATGTAATGACAAGGATTGAGAAAGGGATGCTCGCATGGTTTGGTCACGTCGAAAGAATGGGTGAAAGGAGAATGACAAAAATGATTTACATGGCGAAAATGAATGGAGATATGGGAAGGGGAAGGCCTAGGCGGATCTTTCATAATCAAATTGAAAGTCTATTGAAAAAGGGCCAGGTCAAGAGTACCCGAAACCGACGGGCACGCATGAAGAGATTGATGAGATTGGATGAAGCGAAAGAAGTATGTAAGGATCGTAGCAAGTGGAAGGAAGTGATCTCTGCCTACCCCTGTGGGAGAAGGGCGTGACGTATGTATGTATGTAGTTTTGCAGCCGGCTACGACCCTCTTTGGGTATGCTGTTGTTGGTGACCCAAGTTGCTTATTGGTCTGCACCACGTCTACACTTCTACGATACCCCTGGGTCGAGTTGGGGCTGGCACATTTTACGTTATTTTTTCGCTCCCAGGCCATCATGAAAGACTTTTACCGTAACAATTGTACGGTTTCAAATGATTAAATAAATACCTTGGCGGGATTTCTCCAACGCAGCTTTGAACTGCTCGATTTCAGCCCTAGATTTGCTCGCCGGAGGGCTAGCAGCCACGGCAGCTACCAAACAACACAAAAGCGCTATTCTCGCCATCCTCGTCAACAATGATATGCAAGTATCTTGCCGAATATCCAATTTATATACGTTCAGATACAATCCTGCATAAGGACAAAATTGATTGATAATAATCCAGATACAAGGTATTAATTAGTTCTATCAAACGCTGTTTATCTAGATCTCACATTTAAGCTATTATACAGTCAGCACAAATAAAAATCAACTTTAATAGAAAAGTAAGCAAACTGAAGTAAACTCGTCCTCATATTTAGTACTATGTAGTACGATAGCGCAGTACTACGAAGTACGAGATTTCTACGCATAATTCTGGATCAGTTGGTAAGTTAGTCCGATATAGGTATTTATGTTCCGTACCTAATCTTATACTCATAATTTTAGTAGGTAAGTACTATGTCAATATGTACCTCCTACTTCGTCCCAGTGCGCTATCATTAGTACTAATTATGAAGACGAGATTACGAAACATAATTATCATGTTATTATTTTATTTAAAATAAATCTATCAGCATTAAAGTGCCTAATTAATAAAAAAAAATTGCCGCAATTTTTTCATTTATGTTTTTAATATGCAACTTTTTAAAAGTTCATATTAAAAACATAAATGAAAAAATTGACATCCTGTATTATTTGAATATGCTGAAGGTGAAAATTTATTGACGACATTCACACAGGAAACTGATTGATAAGATAAAAGCTAGGTAATAATATTGACAAAAAAAAGTTGCATTTGTACCAATTCAAAAATAACCCTTATTACACACATTCAAAGTATAATTATGGAAATTGTGAGGTGGGATTACATGATATTTAAGAATTGGTTTTTATTTGACACAAATTGCTGCATTGTCGTAAGTAAAATAATCTGCAGTGTATTTTATCTCCGATCAAGGATAAGAAATTATGCCTTGATTAGGTCGCAACATAAGAGATATTCATCCCTGAATTATAGCTTTGCTTTTATTACAAAAATATTAAAGCACGCTTTAAGCTTGACTTTCGTTTAATTGGCACAAGAGTCATTAAAAATAGAGACTTTTAGATGATGAAGCTGAAAATTAGGAGTTTAGGCGAGATGGCAACCTACCCTACCCTGCTGTCGCAACAATCACACTAGTTTAAAATATTATTATAATAAGTTCAAATAATAAGTCGGCTGAAATAATTAAGTAAAACAAAAATTTGGTGCCTATAAAACAAAAATATATAGGAACATTAATGACATCGGTTAGAGTGCCTGTTTTTATACATTTTTATTGTGTGTTGATTAGTCTATAATAAATAAATCAATCTGTGATACGCAAGGGGCCTAGCCTTTCGAAATGAATAAAATATTGCTCTGTTTAGCTGTAAGTTTTGGAGCCTTTGCATTGTTGGGGCATGAAGAATCATTGAAATAAAGTGTTGTGCCGTGTTTGACGTTGAGAATTTTACAGTGGTTTTCACCACCTCATCGGTCCCAGTCATGAACTCTGTTACCATTCGACTTGCGCCAAGCACTCCCTAGATGCGTTAAAATGTGTTTCACCCATATTTTAATGCAAAATTAATTCATTCATTTCTTGCATTTATGTCATCCATTCATTTTATCATTCATTAAAAATTAAGAAAAGTAAACGAAAATGTATTGACGAAAGTTCCAAAAAGACTAGTTTGCAGGAACGTTAAACCTATTAAAAAAAAATTACAAAACTGTTATGACGTTGACAGTTGACCTTATGACAGTTGATTTTGATTGATGACTTTTGTTTACAATTTATTTGTAAAACTCACGTGCTGGTTGTTGAAATGTTAATTTTGTCTAGAATATTTATTTGAAACAATTTGATAAAAACTCTCTAATGGATTTTATAATAGACACAGTCGGCGATAATGATCTACAAATTAAATCTCAATTATTGGGAGAAAAAGAAACACCTTACTACATAGGTTAGAGAGTAAATATTTTTTAGAGAGATGCGCATTTTTATGACACTGTTATAACAAAATAAACAATTTCAGATAAGGAAGACCGAAATAAAGCTGTCCTGAAATTATTTGAAGCCAAAAAAGAAGAAATTGACGCTAAAAATGCAGCTGACGAGGAATTAGAAAATAAATTGAAAGGTTTAAAGGTGGACAACACATTTGATGATTTTTTTGATGAAATGGGATGGAATCACATGGTTGCGGTTAAAAGCAAAAAGAAAAATAAATTCCAAATTAGTCAGTTGGACGAGGAAACTGGCAAGCTGAAGTCTAATCTTGGGTCTGTTAATGTCGAAAAAGAAATGCAAAGCTCCGTGTTGAAGCCAGGTATGGAGAAGGAATACAGTCTTCCTGGGTACAATATTAGTCATAGGAAATTAAAGGCTATGAAGAAGGTAAGCTTTATTTTACAAATAAAACCTAAACCTAGAGAAAGTGAATTACTTTATAGGCAATATTATTGTAATAAACATAATAATAATATTTTGTTTTTCAAAACTGTTTTATATCATTATGAAAGCTTTACTCATATACTTTACTGATGCAACAATACTTAGATAACGAAGTTTCTGTTGCAGAAAGAAAGAGAGAAGACAAAGGGACCTGGTTGGTTCAACCTACCCGCTCCAGAGATAACAGAGGAACTGAAGAATGACCTTGCTGTTCTGAAAATGAGGTCTGCATTGGATCCCAAACATTTCTACAAAAAGAATGACATGGAAGTTTTGCCTAAATACTTTCAGGTCTGTAATGTGGTATAAAGTTATAAACTTTGTGTTTTCAAGCTAGCTATAGTATTTCACCATTCAACCCCAACATATTGTTGCATAATCTTTCCATCCCATTCCTAGGTTATTTAGAGTTGCCAAGTATGTTTTCTTTGCCATTCATATTAGACAGTGTCATCAACTCCTTTTTAAATCATGCCAACTATCACACTTTTAATGTGCTGGATGAACAAAATACAAATCCACTGCTCAAGGTTTTACATATGGCCACTTGCCTGACCCCAACCCTCTTTGGGTATACTATTGTTGGCTTTTTAATTATGCAAACTAGGTATTTCATATGTAATATTCTGCTATTAAATATGCCATGAGAAATCAAGTATTTTTAATTTCTTAAATTTATTCCAATCAATAACTGCACCACTTATTGCCAATTGAAATTAATTCATAATAATTTGAACAAATTGACTTTCAGGTGGGAAGAATTATGGATTCTCCTCTGGACCATGTCAATGAAAGGTTAACAAAAAAACAGCGGAAGAGAACCATGGTTGATGAGCTGTTGGCTGATGCTGAATTCCAGAAGTACAATAAAAAGAAATACAAGGAGATCATAGATGAGAAGAGAAAATCAGAATACAGAACATTCATGAAAGATAAGAGACAAAAGAATAAATCTGAATTGAAGAAAAATAAAATGAAGGCTGCTAAAAAACCTCAAAGCTAGATGTTACGGTTACTGCCAGTACCCATGTTACTGTATATTTGAGTGGTCTACACGTACATTATTATTTAGGTACTATTTATAAAAATAAAACAATTTCAATTGCCCCCAAATCTATTTATCAATCAGCACCATTGTTGCAACCATTTCTGTATACAAGTAACAAACACCTTGCTAAAAGTAGCTTCAAAGATTAAGATTAAGGGCCTGTTTCACAGCCTGAGCTACATCATAATCGACAGGTAAGATCTGAATAGCTTACTTGGCAGTTTGATTGATATATATTTCATATTACAACTGTCAAATGATCTGCCAAGTAAACCATTCAGAGCTTACCCGTCGATTGTGAAACAGGCTGTGACATGATTTTTCATGTCGCATGAATTTTTATGTTTTGGCTGTGTCTGTTGAATTCTTTTGCCTCGTCAACGACCGAAAACAAATTTTTACGGTAGGGGGAACAACTGTCATCATCGACACAAGCCGACCTCTTCTCGAGATCGATTGTCGATCAATACGATGGTAAATTAAAATCTTTATTTTCATAGGCCATCTGCCTTAATTTTATATTAGAACTATGTGTGGTTCTTTGTGAGTCAACACAAGAAACAATTGGTAAGCATATTTTTCGATATTTTAAACTTTTTGGTCGAAACATTGAAACACGTTTTTTTGTTCGATATTTCAGTGTTCTAATTTCTTGTTTTAGGGGTATGCCGCACTTTACGCACTTTACGCACTTTCTTTGGACGGATTTTGTTTGGACGCACTTTATGCCGCACTTTACGCACTTTATGCCGCACTTTGTTTAGACGCACTTTCTATCGCCTTTATGCATTTTGGACCCACTTTATAATGCAAATTTAAAAGCCGTAGTCTTCTTCGCATTTTTCTTCGCCTTTCTTCTTTGCCTATTTTTCTGGACTGCAAGCCTTTTTCATCTTGCTAAACGTTGGGAGCACCGAGGAGAGGGAAGGAGGTAAACCCTGCACCCTACACCCTTAAGCCATACACACACACCGGCAGCAGGTATGCAGAACCCTTTCTAAAGTCTCATCTCAACTATCTAAATTCTTAACAAGTCAAATTAAAATTAATTTATATAACATAAATGCAATCTCTTTCAAAATTTAGGCAATTATTAGAATATTAACTTAATCCTATTTGTACAGCCCCAGTGTGCCCTTAAGGCCAGCTTAACATTAATTTACAACTTTGTTTTTATAACCAAATACACGCACAACAAAGTAACCGTTGTTTTCTTTGTGTACAAGCCCCCCTTATGATTAAATTTCTAATTCTTTCCCAAGTAGCAATCCGTGTGCAATTTTGTAGGTGAGTCTGGCGCCCGAATATACCTTTTTTTTTCTACATTTATTTATATATTTTTGACTCATCTCAACCTTAAAATTCAAAATTTAAACTTTATTTATTTATGACACTTTGTCACCCTTTTTTATTAACTTAAAAACATTTTTTTTATTTTTTTATTACATTTGGCACCTTGAAACAGGGACTTGAATATTATCTAGCTTTGTTTGTTTGTTACTTTGTTGTGTGGATTACATTTTTATATGAAAGATATTGCATTTTGTTTTTCTATAACTTTTCAACAAAACAATTGTTTGTTTTTATAATTAATTCTATTTGAATTATATAATTTGTGCGGCATACTACCAAATAAAAGTTCTTGTTGTTGAATTTATTTACCCCATATTTATGTGTAAAAGAATAACTTTCATTTTTATGTGTTTTTGTATATTTATACATATATAGGCAATTTAACCTATATACTTTGTTTTTATACAACATTTATTGTATTTTGACATTACGGTTTACATATTTTAGGTGTAAAGAAGCTATTAATTTATATTTCAATAATTCTACCAAACACTTAGGGATTTTTATTGACTTTTTCTTGTAAACTTAAAACAATTTTCTTTGTTATAGTTTTGAGGTTGTTTTACCAAACTTAATATTAAGATATTTTTGTTGGCAGTATAAACTTAGAATTTTTAGCTAATAATATACTTATATAATTTAAATATTAACTTTAAAATATTCATCTATATGAATGGTTGAATAAATAATTTGTTTTATATTACAAATTTAACATTTGTTATAATATTTTATTTCAGTTAGGTAATTTTAAGTACATTGTGAAAAGATGTTGCATTTGTTTGCTTTGCAAATTAATAGTATTACATTCAAACATTAAGATTTCCGCTTACCACTATTCATTTAATTTGCATTGATATTGAAATAGCGTTATCACATTACCATATTATTAAAATTTTGTCATTATGGACATGGATAAACCTGCTTCTGCTGGACCATTACACAAAGTTTCTATTGCTACTGACACTACTGACTTAATTCCGCCTGTATTTCCGCGTGAATTGGAATCGCAATTAATTACAATGTCTGAAGAGCCTCCTCGCTTTGATCATACTCATAACGTTGCACAGTCTTCTTTGCTGGATTCTTGCTTGCCTGGTGGATCACAATTGCCTAATGATTTATTTGTTCGTAGTTCTGCTAAACATGGTTATTTTAAGCGTCCTGATTTTTCTAAGAGTAAAATATCGTTTGACGGTAAGTCTTGCGTTAGGGAATTTATTTCAAATGTAGAAGAATATATGGTTTCAAGGGAAATTGATGAATACTTTGTTTTGACTTCTTTTTCAGAATTTCTTACTGGTTTGGCCAAAAAATGGTATCGTGTTGTTCGTTCTCGTGTTAAGTCGTGGTTTGAAATTAAATTAGCTTTGTTTTCACATTTTGATAAACATGATTTTGGTTAGTATCACACGTTTGGTAGGGATTTAATTTTTTATGCTTCTTTACATTGTTTTAGTAATTCTTTTGATAATTTATCGCAGATCGTTCTGGTTTTGCAAAATCACTTTCTTCACTTGAAGAAATTTTCAAGAAAGTTGTTCTTTCTTTATTTAAAGCATTACATAATGCTTCTATATAATAGGGGTCGACTTGTCACTTCTTTTGACGTTACGTATTTTGGAGACAAATTTTTCTTTGTCTAATGCTACATACTCATTATTTTTTGAGAAAATTTCAAATAGTATTTTTTTACTAATATTTTTATAAAAATACTACTGGTAGATACCATATTAAAGATATTCTTAAAGTTGGATAATTATTTTTGAATTTGTTTTTTTGTTTTTGTAATTGGAGTTATTTATGACCTATGAAAGAGATGAATGCAGGAAAATGGTCTTTGAATGAGGATGAATGAAAATGAATGAAAGATGGTAATTCCATATACGAATAACAATACAAAAATTTGTTCATTTAGTTTCATTAAAAATATATTACAGTAATTTAAAAGTAAAATTAGTTTTTCAAAATATTATAAATACATATTTTCTAATATCACGGAAGTTATGTTTTAGCTTGGTTATAAACTGAATTAGTCTCCAAACAACATTTTGAATTAACATCAAAAGATTTTAATTATTTTATATTTATTGTTACATATTATTATATATTATTGTAACACCTCGTTTTGTGCAAATTATTTTGTACAAATTTGCTTTTGTCTTTTTATAGACATCTTTTTTTGTCCTTTTGTAGACATAAATATTTTTCTTTGTCTTTGTTATTTACTCGGATTTGACACTTTAATACTCGAGTATAAATAAATACCGGATTTTTCCATTTTTTACTTTTTTCCTCAGGCTTTTGTCTGGTGGTTCTTTTTGTATGGTCCCGAATTGTTGGATTCATACACCTTTTTTTTCCACATCATGTATGGAAGGTTGGTGGTGTTGTTCCAGCCATGATTGTGTTGTTTTAATGTGGTGATCCCGAATTGTTGGATCATTCACATTTCTTTTCCACATCATGTATGGAAGGTTGGTGGTGTTATTCCAGCCATGATTGTGTTGTTTTTGTTGTGTGTTCCCGAATTGTTGGAACCCACATACATTTTCTTTTTCTTCCACATCATGTATGGAAGGTTGGTAGAGTTGTTCCAGCCATGATTGTGTTGTTTTTTTACTTTGTGTACCCAAATTGTTGGTCACCATACACATCATGTTCGGAAAGTTGGTGGAGTTATGCCGACCATGATAGTGCTTACTAGAGTCTGATAAACTGTTTGTTTTCAGATCTCACATTTCAAAAAAAGACGAGTAGAGAGGAAGAGTCAGCGACGAGGGTGTCCAACTGATCTCCAAAAATTAAGGATAGTTTTGTTTCGGTAGGGTAGTTTATGAGTCAGCGACTAGGGTGTCCAACTGATCTCGATACTGAGGATAGTTTTGTTCAGGTAGGAAGGTGTTTAGAGTCAGTGACCAGGGTGTCCAACTGATCTCCATAAACAGGATTTTTAGGAAATTTTTGTTATCGTCCTTTTTTGTTGGTGTTTGTTTCGTTTCTTGGGTTTTGAAACCAAGGTTCATTACGAACTTGGGTTCGGGTTTATTGAATTTACTTGAACTGATGTTTACAATATTTTGTTGTGTAGGTATTTGTTTTGTTTTTATCAGCCTCGCTTCTCGATGCTTTTCTTGGGGAAGGGTGAAATGTGACATGATTTTTCATGTCGCATGAATTTTTATGTTTTGGCTGTGTCTGTTGAATTCTTTTGCCTCGTCAACGACCGAAAACAAATTTTTACGGTAGGGGGAACAACTGTCATCATCGACACAAGCCGACCTCTTCTCGAGATCGATTGTCGATCAATACGATGGTAAATTAAAATCTTTATTTTCATAGGCCATCTGCCTTAATTTTATATTAGAACTATGTGTGGTTCTTTGTGAGTCAACACAAGAAACAATTGGTAAGCATATTTTTCGATATTTTAAACTTTTTGGTCGAAACATTGAAACACGTTTTTTTGTTCGATATTTCAGTGTTCTAATTTCTTGTTTTAGGGGTATGCCGCACTTTACGCACTTTACGCACTTTCTTTGGACGGATTTTGTTTGGACGCACTTTATGCCGCACTTTACGCACTTTATGCCGCACTTTGTTTAGACGCACTTTCTATCGCCTTTATGCATTTTGGACCCACTTTATAATGCAAATTTAAAAGCCGTAGTCTTCTTCGCATTTTTCTTCGCCTTTCTTCTTTGCCTATTTTTCTGGACTGCAAGCCTTTTTCATCTTGCTAAACGTTGGGAGCACCGAGGAGAGGGAAGGAGGTAAACCCTGCACCCTACACCCTTAAGCCATACACACACACCGGCAGCAGGTATGCAGAACCCTTTCTAAAGTCTCATCTCAACTATCTAAATTCTTAACAAGTCAAATTAAAATTAATTTATATAACATAAATGCAATCTCTTTCAAAATTTAGGCAATTATTAGAATATTAACTTAATCCTATTTGTACAGCCCCAGTGTGCCCTTAAGGCCAGCTTAACATTAATTTACAACTTTGTTTTTATAACCAAATACACGCACAACAAAGTAACCGTTGTTTTCTTTGTGTACAAGCCCCCCTTATGATTAAATTTCTAATTCTTTCCCAAGTAGCAATCCGTGTGCAATTTTGTAGGTGAGTCTGGCGCCCGAATATACCTTTTTTTTTCTACATTTATTTATATATTTTTGACTCATCTCAACCTTAAAATTCAAAATTTAAACTCTTTAATTTTCTGTTACATTTGACATCCTTATAATTAACCTTCAAAAACATTATTTTTAATTTTTTATTACAAGGCTCTCAATATATAAAAAATATCACAGGTAATAAGTAGTATTAGTATGTCCCTATAAATAAATGAGCTAACTTTTCTATAACCTGGTTGAATCTGTTCACTAAAACATCTGGGTCCTAGTCAAGTTGCTAATGATACAATGTTTCTATTGAACAAATGTAAATTTTTGACAACTTCTCTTACATTTGACACAACAGTCTCTGTAATAAATACATCAGTTTCATACATTTATATTATATTCATTGGCCACTTGTCTAGAGTGGGTGAAGACCAAAATATGCAAATAAAAAAAGCACATCATTATTGTACTTTACTAAGATTGCACAAAAAATTCTGACTACGGGCCTGTTTCACAATCGACAAGTAAGTTCTAAGTAGCTTACTTGGCAGTTAATTTGACATATATTTCATATTACAAATGTCAAATGATCTGCCAAGTAAGCTACTCAGAACTTACTGAAACTGTAATTACTGTGAAACAGGCCCTAAGCTATGCTTTTGCATCTGTTTAAAATTAGGTATACTACTACAGTGTTATGACTAAAAAGTGTTCAATCCTTTAAAGACAGTGGCAAAATAGTTGCCACCTTAATAGTGGACCTTAATCATTTGTAATGAGGTTTAAAACCAATGGAAAAATAGAAGCTATTGCCATTTAAAAGGTTAAGCCTCGAGTTCACCAACACGTAAATCAGGCAGTTAAAAGTTAACCGTCTATTTTTGACATTTCTTCCATAGTGGTAAATGTCAAAAAGAACCGGTTAAATTATAATCAACCGTTTTCTTGTTGGTGAACTCAAGCCTAAGACTTGTTTTGGGTAAGAAGTGTTTAAATCACATGCTGTAACTGTCCCAACATATTGACTAAAAAGGGACAACATCAGATTTACTTCTTTACCGAAACACATCTTTTTTGTGATATCACCAAAAGCCTTTATAAATAAATTCATTTCTTCAGCAGCACTCTGGTTATAGAAAAGTTGTCCCTTAATGTATGTAGCATTCGAAGTTTATTGGATATCTTGCTTATGTGATAAGGTTTCACTTTAAAGTTGGAAGACAAAATGACTAGACTTTCGTGATATGAACTAATATCCCCCGGTGACATCGATTGCAGCTCCTGTCATGAAAGAACTCTTGTCGGAGCTCATGAAAGTAATCAGTTCGGCAACCTCTGTAAAAATAAAGTTCGGTATTTTAACACATACTGAAAAAAAAAATTGATACTAGAGATCCCACAAATATTCGACCATTATTCGGTATTTGGCCTATTAAAAAAATTATAAAAATTCGAAACAAATCAAAACGGTGTTCCGAAAGTTAGCCCTGTGTAAATAAATTAACCCTTTATAGAGCAGTGAATAATTAATAATTAGAACCATGGTGATATATTTGAAGTTTAAAACCAATGAAAAACATTACATGCCCTATAAACGGTAAATTTATCTTTGGAGGGAAAAATAATCACCAATGTGAAATAACAAGAGAGGCTCCTCTCTTTGTATTGAAACTTACCAATTGGCTCACCCACGCGGCCTAGAGGCACCAGCTTCAATAGTCCCTGTATGACTTTCTCCGGTACCGTCTCAATAATTGGAGTTCTGATAAAACCCGGTAAAATTGCATTTACTCTGTAAAAGGAATGAAATATCACCACCAAGGAAGGTTACTAAGTCACCAAAATGACGACATAACTTGGTCGCAGTGTATCAACACTTTCATACATACATACATACATAAATCACGCCTATATCCCCGAAGGGGTAGGCAGAGGTGAACTAGCACCCACGTTTCGCCAATTATATCAACACTTTCGATGCCAACTAACCTTATATTATATTTGCCTAGTTCCTTGGCTGCAGATTGAGTCATCCCTACCACACCAGCTTTGCTTCCGGCATAATTAGTTTGTCCTGAAATATAAATATTGAAATACATTAAAATTTTCTATACACATTTATCCATGAATATAAATAAGATATTATTACATACACTCATGAATCGTCAAATAAAGATATACCTGAAACATTGGAAACACATGTCATGATCAGCCACTTTTACTGACTTATGTATTTGATGATGACTGTAACATTGGCTTAATACAAATATGTAATTAATTATACAATGCAAGTGTTAAGCAATAATAATGCCTATACCTTTTTGAATGTGTTGAGCATATTACAAAATATAATCTTTTGCCGTGTGGTGACGGCAGAGTAGAATACAATTGTCACCACCCCAAATCTCTCCCGTGGGTGTCGTACAAGGCGACTAAGGATAAGTCAGTGATGAGGAATGGGCAGCAGCGTTCCTCTTATACCACCTAGCAATGTACCTACTGCGACTTTTGTGCCCGATAAATGGCAATAGGCTCGCCATCTATTACATGGGACTTAATATAATTGGCGAAACGCGGGTGCTAGTTCACCTCTGCCTGCACCTTCGGGATATAGGCGTGATTTATGTATGTATGTATCTTTTGTACTAACACTACCAAATTACTCACCCATATTTCCATATTTGCCAACGATGCTGGATATGTTCACTATCGAACCTGCACAAGACGCTTCCGTCATCGCCTTCGCAAAAGCTTGCATTACAAGAAATGTTCCCTATAACAAAGTTAAAATTGGTTATTAATCTCCATATACTTGTATGTATGGTTGCCTCATAATCATAATGAAATTAAAATTGTAGTATTCTGTTATAACACTTATGCAGTAATGTGTTCACTGTGGTGTACAAGTTAATTATAATGACAAGCTTCACAAAAACAAAATACTCCAAATAAACAGAGTACACAATACAATAGATAAGTTTATGATACACTCAACAGCATATCAAGTAACAAAACTGCCAAATCTCCAATTGTTAAGGTACACACTTAACTAGAGTGAAATAAAACACTAACTGCCGCACTCAGAGACGTCAAATAACGTTAATGAGTACTTAAGCTCAAAAAATGACAGTTCAAAACCAGTCGCTATTCTTGCGGGGTCTATGGTCTAGATTTGAATGAAAATTTTTGACATTAAATACTCATTAAAGTTAATTGATGTCTCTGAGTGCGGCAGAATGTCATTTGAGGAAATTAAACAATAGAGTATTGAAAATATAAAAATATGTATAGGAAAGTAAAGTCAAAACAATCAATATAAATAAATTCAAACCAGAAAACTACTTGTGCAAACCGCCTTATCAGTAACAACAATTTCTTACTAAAGGTTACATAGTACCCTTATAGATGACATTGATTGGTTAGATTGATAGAATTCAAAATTATACATTTAAAGAGGAGTGAGTTATTTAAGAAGATTTTAAATTGAAGAAGTAATTAGAACATCTACATTTATCATGAATTAACCATTATAAATCTAATGCATATTTAGTTAACCAAACTGAATTTTTAGTAAAATTTAAAATATACCTTCAAATTAACATTTAAAACAGCATCGTAATCTGCTTCTGACAACTTGAGCAACCAATTGTCTCTTGTGATGCCTGCCGAGTTCACCACAATTGTTGGTGGTGCTTTATACTGTATAAGTATAGTTTGCAAAAGGTTTTGCACAGATTTGGAATCGGAAACATCAACTTCTGCAGCACTATGGTCTCCAACAGCTGAAACCAATAATTCATTTGATTGGCAATTCCATTGGCCATGGTGATAATTATTTAATATTTATTAGGGAAAATAAAAATCAGTTGATGTCAGGCAGGCAGCCGGCTCTAAAACCTAAGACAAAAATTTTCAGCAGTATGGATTAGAATGTATTCATCCCAATGACTCTCCATTCATCTTGCTCAATATGATCCTCACTAGCACCATTCCCATGTGGTGGATGATAGGAATTAAACAAAGTCTCCTCAAGGCCTAGTCCAGTCTAAGCAATGTATGAAATTTTGTAGTGACACAGTACAATCCAGTGACGACCAGGGTGGCAGTACTGTCTGTCAACAGGTTAATTATTATGATGTACTTAATTATAATTAACCTGTTGAGATTAATCGTACTTACTATTTTATTTTGTAACATACCGTTATAACCTGACGCCAGAGCAGTGTGTGTCTTGATAGTTTGCAAGGCAGCATCATAATTTTTATCTGCTGAAATCACTGTGGCTCCTTCTCGAGACAACACTTGGCATGCTGCACGGCCTATACCTGATCCAGCTCCTGTTAACAAAAAACAAGGTTGAGTCCTAATGCTAACTGCAAAGTGTGTGTCAAAAAAGGTACATAAAATTCTACTCCAGAGTACACAATACAATAGATAAGTTCATTGTACAGTCAACAGCATGTTAAGCAGCAAAACTGCCAAATATCTCCTTTATTTATAAATTGATTGTCTACCTTAACCTGTGTGACATAAATCACAAAGCTTATGAATATGGGCAGGTAAGCAAAGTCACTTTTATTTGAATGTTGTCGCTAGTAATAGTAGTTCAATGAATGTTGTAGACCAAACATGAACTGCTGTGTGTCAAACAAAACTGTTTGCTCTTCTAAAATGTGCAGGTGGGATGTGATTTGTAAATATAAAACTTTAGCAAAATAATCGATTTAAAATTGGGTTAAACGATAATTTCTTACCAGTAACAAGAGCCAGTCTACCGGCAACAATACCATTGACCATTTTGCGAGGTGAACTTTTTTTAATGTAAAGATCAAGGAACTAAATAATCTAATGCACTATGACCGAGAAACTATATGGTGTTGACTTTGAACTTTTGTCACCTGCCGTATTTTATCATACTACTAACTGTCACGTAAAGTTACATGTGTGTTGATAACGATAACTAAACGTGTGACATGTAGGTAGGTACATAACTAGCTAACAGTGTCAGCAGAATCTGTTTTGGTTACCATATAAAACTATTTTGGAGATATCGGATAAATAATTATTACAAAAATTTTGGTATTGTTTGTTGTTTTCAGTTTTTTAACGAGATGAATGACCTCAATGACGTTCAGATTTTTTAATATTGTTTTAATTTATTTGTCCATTTGGAAAGGAAGGAAGACAAGCAACGGTATCTAGCCCATACAGCGAGCGAAGCGAAGTCGTTAGTAGAAATGATATATCTGTGGTAGAAATGAATTAATCGGAAATGTCGGTCTTTAACAGTGGTCGGGTAGCATTTAGCGGCACTTCGCTGAGCAAATAACTATATAAATTCACAGTCCTATATGACGACGAGTCTATTGCCATCTATCGGGCACGTAACTAGCAGTATGTTGCTGGTGATATAAGAGGAACGCTGCTGCCCATTACTCATCGCTCTTAATCGCCTTGTACGAAACCCTTACGGGAGATTGGGGGTGGTCACAATGGTAGGTATTCAGCTATGCCGTCACCATACGGATATAAATTATCTGTTGAGAAAAAATAACTTGCCGTTAGGTACTTTTACATTACTAGGTCTAGCTGGTGCTTATAATTACTAGCTGACCCATCAAAAGGTCAAAACGTTGTTTTCTCATACTGCCGCCCTTACGAAACACGCATTAGGTACGATTTTTAGCAAAATTAAGCTATGTACATAATTGAAATCAGACAAAGAAGCTCTATAACTTTCCTATAGAGACCATTTCAAATATACTGAATATTAATTTTTTATATCAATAACTAGCTCAGCTCCGGTCCTCAGAAAAAAAAACTTTAAACTCGTTTTTCTCAAAAATTGTAAAAAGGTAGATAATGCGTTTTTCGTAAGCGCGGCAGCATAACACACGAACACAGATTTAACAATATTACACTTATATACGACCTATTCTCAGACCTACCAAATAAACCCAAAAAAAATCATAAAAATCAAGCCGTTTCGGAGGAGCGCGATAACAAACACTGCTGACACGAGATTTTTATAAAATGAATTAATGAACTTCTGGTCGGTCACTCGCCCGCGGCTTCGCTAGCGTTAATGTTGGTTATTATAAAAATCACTTCCCCATACTAAACTGACCTGCGTTTGGTGTGCAGGAGCCTTAATAAGGTGAGCGAAGCCTGGTGGTCTGAGAGGAACGCTGCTGCCCATTCCTCATCACTGATTTATCCTTAGTCGCCTTGTACTTACAATTGTATTCTACTCTGCCGCCATCACATCACACGGCACCATTGAGTTATAAAATAGTAGTTCAATGCACGGCACTATAATATTTGTGTAGGGAAATACCTCTTTTAAGAGGAAAAAAAAGCAACGAGGATAAACGATATATTATTTTAGTAGTTAACCTTGCTACCATTATAACCTGCATTCTGCGGGGATTGCCTCGATAAGTGGATGTTATAAGAGAGAAAACAAGATATCTAATTAATTGGCAATGAATTGGAATTGTTTTATAGTTGCTACTTTGTTATTGACGACTATTTCGCACGCTAATGGAGGTAAGTATTTTTTTAACTTTTTTTTATTGTATACCTACCTTTGACATTTGAAGACTCCGCCGCCGCGGCCGGTTAGAATAGGGATCTGACACTAACAAAGAATCTATAGCAGAGGTACTCTGATAGCCTACGAAGTGTTAAGCATTATACACAGAATGAGGGAAACGAGAGAGGTGCAGGCCCCAGATTGCAATGGATTCCATCCCATATAGGTTTAAGAGGTAACGAGGAGGCTGACAATTTGGCTTCGAGTTCAGGGTTCGGTTTACACTATTTTATTTAATGTTAAAGCACCAAAATAAAAGTTAAGTTTTTAGTTTACTCGTGGATTTTTTTTTAAATATTATTTTTTTAATATCTCTTCATATAAGGAACAAAATAAAAGTATTCCCATATCTGGGCATCATTAGGTCCAATCTGGTCAATCTCCTTTTAAATTGCATTATTCAAAACATGTTTTTTCTATCAAAATCGAAAGTTTATACAAAAATATAATTATTATTTATTTTGGTCAAAGTAGAATTAACAAAAACATAGTCATCGTGCCTATTCCGAAATTATAACATAGACCCTTAAAAAATCTTATTAGGGAACATTGTACATAACTAATATCTTTCATATTCTTTTAAAATGCAGAAAATTGTAAAACCCAAGATGGAGACGACGGAAGCTGTGTCAAGATATACAGTTGTTCAACCTACTTGAAACTGGCATACAAATACGAGATGGATAAATCGGTCGAAACTTTGAACTTGTTACGAAATTTAACATGTGGCTTTGAAGGAGTAACGCCAAAGGTGACGTTTTATAACTTGCTTCTCCATACTAATTACTAAGATACAATTTTTTTCGGCCCGTACACAGTCAATTTCGATCCGCTATCAAAATCAATGAACACGATCTAAATTGATTGTGTGCGAAGTAGATTTCGCGGATCGCGATGGAAAAAGAATGTGTAAGGGCCGCCTCGACTCGTGTCCAAGAAACCATCACCAGCCCTTTAATGTCCCCACTGCAGGGGCACGGGCCTTCCCTATGGATGGAAGAATATAAAGATTGGGCCATAACCCACCACGCTGGCCCAGTGCGGGTTGGTGGGTACTAACGACTGCAGATGCAGCCAGGACCAACGGCTTAACGTGCCTTCCGAAGCACGGAGGAACTCGAGATGATAAATTTTTGGTCACCCATCCAATAACCGGCTTTAGCGAAATTGCTCAGTTTATGCAATCGCAGGCCAAGCGCTCTGTGCCACTGCGCTAGCGAGCTCCTCGTCCAAGAAACGAGTCCCTTATAATACCTAACAGTGATTAAACGTGGATTGTTTGTTCACTTCTAAATTATAGGTGTGCTGTCCAACTCTGTGTCTGTCACCCAAGAACGAACAAGGAAAATGTACCCAGAAACAATTGTGCGACCATTTGAATACAGAGCACGAAAGCGAACGGTAGGTCCAATATCTATACTACCCTCATACCAGGAGACTTCTTGCAATTTTTTTTGGAATTCGTTCGGACTATCAAACTGAACTTTCACCATAGGAGGAACTCCAAAATCACAAAAAAAAAATCAGCTGTTTCATACAAAATGTTAATACCTACTCGACCCAAATGTATGAAACAGCTGTTATTTGTTTCGTGAATTTGGAGTTACTCCCATGGTGAAATTTGTTCAGTTTGATGGTTTGAACGAATTCCAAAAATTGAGGTGACCAAAAAGTCTCCTGGTTTATTGAAAACTACAGTATTAGAACGAACTTTGTCATTTTGTGCAGTCAGAATAGAACCGTTGACCGTACATAAGCAGAGGTTATTGAGTCTTGTGTTCTCCCTATATTCTTCGATCTGTATATGGGATTGTCCCCAGCAGTAGGGACATATAGGGCCGGCGATGATGGTGACTAAGATTAATGTTAGAAATATTATCACAAAGAAAATCTCTTATCAGGACATAATTAATCGCTTCCGTGATATAGTGGTTCGCCTACTGGAATTAGATCTCGACGTCTCGGGTTCGATCCCCAGGGAATTACACATGTGTACTGGGTTTGGCTAGTGGTAGGACTTTTGTCAAGTCCGCCGGACTAATCACTACTATCTTATCCAAATCTGTCACCATAATAATAATGTTAACAATCATTAATGTGTTCCGACAATTTGTGATAAGATACCCACATCCAGCCCCTCTGTAGTTGAGCATTCCAAGCTAAACTCGATTGTATCTTCAGCCCTTATCGTCACTTACCATCAGTAGGCCTATTCGCTAACTTTTTTTGACAGTTGAAAGTGATGATCACCGAACGATTTACTTATCCATTACTGTTTTCACAGGACAAGTGTCACAATAGCTTTATAGTAAAGTAGTAATGGATAAGTAAATAGTTCAGTGATTATCACCTACTGGTGAAATTAAGACCAAAGAGCTTCCATGTCTTGCATAAAAAAGTGTAGAGAACTTTCTCACCTCTTTTTGTTTGCTTGTCTTCTTGTGACCTCATACCAGTGGCGGAGCGTCCATATAACCCGATTCCCAACAGCCGTACCAAACGAGCGAGCATAAAAAAATCATTACCATAATTCAAGTACATTTTATAAGCAAATAAAAAAAATCCATCAATATAATCTTATCATAACAGTATTAAACGCGCGCGAAACAATATGCAACACAGGTACATACAATTCGCTCCCGCTCTCTAGATTCCTTCAACTAACTCGCTAAATATCGAGTTATGGACGCCTGCTATACAGCGCCTGCACGCACACAGACAAGCGTAGTCTTTTGTCAGGCGCACGCAACGCGAAATAGTACCTAAAGTTTGCCTACAAGCCGGCATCAAGCCGGCATTTCGGCAGCCTACGCGCTTATGCATCGATACACTACGACACACGCACACATTAGTAATAAACTCCCACGAAAACAAGTTCCGTCAAAAGTAAATATTTTAGATCTTATTGCAATAGCCATAAAAGCGGAATTTCTTTTGTGAACTGCACTCAATATCGCGGTCGTGCGCCGCTCTGCAAGCCGCTCCGGACCGGGTTGAATAGTCCTTCCCTTATTAACACGGCTTTTGTTTGTATAATGATCTCTCTTTCTGGCTGTATAAAACAAAGCACAAGCACGCAAAAGTGGCAACGTAGTTCTCCGCTTCGTCACTAGATGGCGTTGAACAGTTGTAGCCGTGTCCTAGCAGGCGGTGTTAAAAGTTAATGCTTAAACCATAAGAGGCTTCATATAGTTGTGGCTTGCCTAACTTATTTTTTCACGCCACGCCTCTGCCTCATACCACCTAGCAATATACTGCGATTTATGTGCCCGATGTATGGCAATGGGTTCGCCAACTATTACGTGGGACCTAACTTATCTGGCGAAAAGTGGGTGTCAATTCACTTATGCCTACCCCTTCGGGGATATAGGCGTGATTTATGTATGTATATTATGTATGTATGTGGCAAACCCATTAATTTTGGATATTATAATGTAAATATCGGCTCGTAGCTTTCGCGACACCGTCTTCACCTCACAGCGGTCGGCGAGCGTCTCCCCCTCACCACCCCGCGCCCCGCGGTCCTTATATCTCGAAACGACAGATAAATACTTAATGTAATAGTGTGTAGGTATTGTACATTCATGTGATATAATAAAATGCGTACACTACAGTATGTATGCATGATTTTGTTTGCAGGTGCACAGAGTCTGGCAGTGTGTGCTGCGTGCCACGGTTCACCCCGATGGCATATAAGCGGTGTAGAGACCCAGCCAGCCCTTTCCCCCCGAACCCGTACAGCAAATGCTGTGGTATAAGCGGCGGTGGATTATGGAGACTTGGTAGGTACTTTGTTGGAGTCACTATTCTATTAGATAGATACGCTGGACTGAATACCTACTTCTACTGAAATGGCAAATGTTTCTTGTGGCGATTTGAAGCGCCCTATCGAACGGTATGGGTACTAAATTTGACGTTTGTTGTTTGTATTTGACATTATAAAAATTGTACAAATGAATCTCTTTAATAGTGCCGCGGACGTTTAACTTCGCACACCAATTCGCACACAAGATGGCGATACTAAAATTTGCTTCATGTTTTGGATGACAATCTACATTGTTGGAAAGCAGTATGCGAAAATTTCGATTTGAGAAAGTGACATTTTGAGTAAATTAATGATATTGCGCGAAAGGGACCTATGTAACGTTGTGCGCTTTATCTATTTTGATTAGGTGTACTCAAGAGATTACGACTTATTCTGCTTTATCTTCACCATAATTTTTTTCCTATTTAATCATTTTACGTTCCAAAACTATGTTCATTTGTCTTGCACTTTTATTTTTTTTACTAAGTTATACCTAATCGTGCTAAGTACCTACATAATTCATTCTTATGAAATAAATAGTTTCTATTCTATTTCTACGCAGAGAAAGTTTAGTAGCCTAGCTATAAGTGGCCAACGATACGTTTTTCAATTTTTGACAGCTTCTCTTACATTCGACACAATGGTCGCCATCTTGTTTTCTTAGTTAGTTTCGTAGGTAGTAGGGTCGATTCTGACAACGCTTCTCTAAACCTAAGATTAATTTGACAACAGTGTTTCTCTTTCATTCACAATACAGAATGAAGAGGAGAGACTGATATTAAATTCAGTTTTAATTTTACAGAATCATGTCAGAATTGACCCTAGTACCTACGTCAGTTTTATACATTTATTATAGATGGCCCTTGTCTAGAGGGACTGCTTTGTAAGTTCATTTTGATGACAGTTGAAAATCAATTTTAGATACAAGCACCCAAATCGACGATCACCCGTGGCTGTCTTTGATCGAATATCAAACGAATGATGGCCTGAAACTCCAATGTCAGGGTCTCCTTATAAGTGGGAAGTACGTGTTAGCTGCCGCCCACTGTATGGTAGGACGAGTTCTCATGGAAGGCAAGCCGTAAGTTTACCTACTGTTAACATCAATCACTAACGTTATAGATACTTTTTTTAAACCCGGTAGATATTTTTTTTAAAAACCTGGTAGATGATTTTGTTTAAAACCTGATATGTAAACGATTTTTTTTATCCTGTAGATGATTTTTTTTAAAAGCCGGTAGATGTTTTTTTTAAATACCCAGTAGTTGATTGGAAATCTATAATTAATAAGGAAATCATCGTGCTGAATAAGTAGTTATATTAATTTCTTCTCGTTCAGTAGGCCTAGCACGGGACATGGACAAAATCTCTCTCCACCACTTGACAGTGTTTTCTCGGGATTTAGAGAATGAAAATATTTTCTTTCCCCGAGGAGATTTTCTCCACGTCCCGTGCTAAGGGGGCAGAACTTGGCTTACGTTTAAAGTTTAGGTACTTACGTTTTTAATTTTCAGGGTGAGTGTTCGTCTGGGTGAATTTGACACGGCAACCGAACATGACTGCAAGGAACTTCCTGAGGGGTTTGGATTATTGGATTGCTTGACGTCCAACGAGACGATGTCAATACCAATAGAGAGTTTTATAGTTCACCCGGAGTATAACCATGAACTTCGCAGGAACGATATAGCCTTGATCAGATTGAAGAAACTGGTTTCCCGTACAGGTTCGTTGTAACTTCATCTAATTTATAAAAATCTCATGACACAGTGTGTGTTATTGAACTCCTCCGAAACGGTTGACCGATTTATATGAAATTTTTTGTTTATACATGGTGTTTGGTTCATGGTAGGTATATCAAGCCAGCTCCTACCCATGCTAACATAGTCATAAAAATACTATGGTGATATTAATAAAAAAAATTGTAAAAAAACATTTTGAATTCTCCATACAAATAGTTCGATCAAAAAAACAAAATGTACTTATGAAATTTTTTAAAAATATTTAAAAAAAAAATAGATTTTTACTATTACCATAGTATTTATATGACTATATTAGCATGGGTAGGTGCCGGCTTGATATACCACAAACACCTTGTATAGGCACAGACAACATCACGTCAGACTACACAAAATGTTAAATTTTCCCAGTCGACTTTTGGCTCTACTGCCAACAAGATAAGGTTGACAATCGATTGAAGAGATTTGACAGTTTTAGGTACTCTGAAGAGCCGTTGACTGTACAATATGTAGTTGGTCGATAAGAGATCGTAGGCGTTATACCTTTAGAATATGGTAAGGGCAAAAGAAAATCTGCTAGTCCAATATATAAAAATCTCGTGGCACACTGTAGGTTAGGTACGTTAGAAAACTCCTCCGAAACTTTATATTATTAGGCTTCGTTTCCATAGAAGCGGAGCTGAGCGGACTTACAAATATTGACCAATGATAATTGCTCAAATCACACATCTCATCTCCGCTTCGCAATAGCGGAGCTGAGCTAAGACTCACAAAAATTTACCAATGGGTCAATTTTTGTAAGTCTCAGCTCAGCTCCGCTTCTATGGAAGGAACCGCAGCCTCATGAAATTCTCCAGTAATGATAATATTTCTAGCACTAAATTCTAATTCTTCTTGTAGATTTCATCCGACCCATTTGCTTGCCTACGATCGACTA
The DNA here is from genome assembly GCA_963931975.1 of Cataclysta lemnata. Classification (NCBI taxonomy): domain Eukaryota; kingdom Metazoa; phylum Arthropoda; class Insecta; order Lepidoptera; family Crambidae; genus Cataclysta; species Cataclysta lemnata. The sequence continues at coordinate 3,295,351 of OZ008342.1, forward strand.
CACGGTGTCTTCAAACCTGACACTGACCGAGGCCGGTTGGGATATCCGCGGATCGGATGCGTCCACGACGGGCAACAGCGCTGCTGCTACGACAAAGGATACTAGATATTTAAACTTGATAAAATTAGATGTAAGTATTCACACCATTCATCATTGCCCCGCGGTTGTTCACAATATTGTCAGTTCCGTTGCAGTATTATTTTTTACGTAACGTTTGTGGTTACGTTGATGTATTTGTAAAATTAACATAGTTTAACCCTTTGTTTCATGTCTGTACAAGTCGTAAAATACATCAGCGGGATGAGATGTCCAATTCAAAAATTGCATTAGGTCAACAACTCATCCCGCGGTATGAGATTGAGCGGGATTGACCAGCCTCATTATTATGTTTTTCTTTTACAGTCTCTGTTTCTCGACAAAATTAGATTTAAACTTTATCCATATTTAATTTGCGACGCTGACCGTACCATTCCAAATATGGAATGGTATATTAAAAGGATTTGATGATAAGTGTATCATCAAATCCTTTTGCAGCCATGTCTACAAGTCGTAAAATACATCAGCGGGATGAGATGTCCAATTCAAAAATTGCATTAGGTCAACAACTCATCCCGCGGTATGAGATTGAGCGGGATTGACCAGCCTCATTATTATGTTTTTCTTTTACAGTCTCTGTTTCTCGACAAAATTAGATTTAAACTTTATCCATATTTAATTTGCGACGCTGACCGTACCATTCCAAATATGGAATGGTATATTAAAAGGATTTGATGATAAGTGTATCATCAAATCCTTTTGCAGCCATGTCTATCGGTACACAATCTATGAATTTTCTTTGTTCTTTCGAAAGAGAGATGTCTTTCGATTCATCTACATTTAAATTAACTTACTTCTTCTACTATAGTATTTTTTTACCTTACCTTTCGTATATGAATGAATCAAACCTAGACTTAGAAATCTCGTGACAGTACAATAAAAAGTTAAAAAAACATTTTTGTTCGATGTATTGAGTTATGTTAAAACTCGCAAAAAATACTATCTAGTCCCGCGAGGTTGTTGGTGTTTTACAAAGCCCTGTATATTCGTCTGACACAAAACATGCAAGAGTTCGATAAATGAAATATTTTAAATAACATTTAATAATTTAAAATAACTTCCGTCTTTAATTTCAATGTCATAACGTCTGTTTTCCTTGCACATTTTAGGGCTGATCTGAGGTTCAAACTATTTCAGCTGCTTCCGCGTTGTTCACAGGAATGCCAGAAAATATACAAGTCGCTACCTAACAACTCTGTGACTTCGTGGGATGGCCAATTCTGCGCCAAAATGGCGACCGCGCAAAAACACTGCTCAGACAGCCTGGAAGGACCATTGATGTATCAGAGCCGACTAACTAGCAACTATGAAGCCATAGGGTTGATCAGCCGAGAGTCACCACCGTGCAGTGCGGACCGTACTCCTGCGGTTTACACCAAAATTTATGAGTACAATGAATGGATCTACTCAAACATAGCGGTGTGATTATTTCTATATACAACTTTAAAATAGGTCATAATATTTAATTTGGACACAAATATTATTATTATATATATACCTACACTTTTATTGTATATTTATATTGTTATATTGGAAGTTAAATAAATCACATCTTGTAACAATTACCAATAAAATTGATCTGCAGCCCTCAATTCAGCATCTAACTTAGTATGTCCCTATTCCCTAAAGGCTTTCAAACAAGATCTACACACACCTACCTACTTATACATTTATTAGGGGTTAAAGTATGAAATTGCCGATGTTCCCTCATTATTTAGTAGTAGTGTATAATTCTTTTAAAACAATAGTTATGTCCATTATTCTTTTTTATTTTAAGCTGCATTTCAAGGACTTATATTTATGTATAAAATTTTATCTTATTTTTATTTCTTTCACTACCAATAAATCTTCAAAAACAGCTCGTCCTAAGTACCACTTAGATCCACGGACACGGACACCAGTCCGTCTCCGTTTTAAAAAAAATCTCTAGGTATCCTACATTGAGTTATAAAGTAAACGCTAGTAATAGTAGTTCAATGGTATCCTATAGCTTAATGTTGTCTAAATATACCCACAAAATTATATAAAATTTAGATTTGTGGTTCCTTAAAAAATCGGAAATAATGTTTGTATGGAAAAATTAATTTTCGCTAACTTCTCCAAACAAAACGGCAATTTGATCCTTAACCCCTAATATTTAGTTGTTTTACAATTTGTTTATACACATTATATAGGTACCTATTATAGTATAGTTTTTGTATTGTTGCGACATTTTTCATGCTCTATAATTTTTTGTCTGTGTATGTATGTAAGTAGGTACAGCTATTTCTGTTCATTAACCGCAAACATTAGCGTTAAAATAAACATGAGCTGGATTCTGAATACAACGCCGGGTTTGTAATAAATCAATATTACATGATTAGCTCTTATTAAATTGTGTTTTCTGTCTTCAACAAAGTAAATTTTAAGTGATGGGGTTCCAGGCACAGAACACCTTATTTTATCTGGTTCCATTACAAGTACCAAAAATATCTCTACCTACTCCGAAAACGGACAATATATCTTTTTAGTTATCTAGTTTAATGAAAGAATAAAAAGTTGAACAAAAATATATTTATTACAAATTCGATGCGTCACACTTCAAATTAATATTTGGAGTGTACGTGTCAAGCTTAATCTTTTGGGTAGCACTGCTTCTACCCATATCCTAGTTAAAAATACTCAATTTACTGAACAGCGGAAGGAATGAAAGCGACATTACTCGTACATTCGGTTTTGTAGTCAACGACGCTGCCAACAACAAAACGATCTCTTTTATCCAGATTTATATCGCGAATTATTTAGCGATTTTGAATACATTACTGGATTGAAGCTCCGCCATTCAAATGCCTTATTAACTAGAAATGTATAGCGAAACGCGTGTCACTTCTGATGGAAGTTTAAAATAATAACAATAGCGCACATTCTTGGAAATATAACAGCCACCGACGACGATGCCAACAGGCTAAGTATCCTAACTCTGTTGCTAACAATTCTCGATTGAAATCAACGAAAACGTTGCTTTGCGATTTCGTATGGCAAATACTTTACGATGTCAATTCCTAACAGAGTACGATGAGACATAATATGTGAAAGGCCAATTTCAATCGAGAATTGTTAGCAACGGTAGCGTAATGCGGTTATCACACTCCGCAAGACCTTGCAGCGTGCGTCAATGCATCAGTTATACTGAATTACCTATGTTATTTTGTATAGGAAACGCGCACGGTACAACATCCTCGTAACACTCCGCACGCTAACATGTGCCTACGATCAACTCCAGACCTCCTAGAGTAATAGTGATCTATGCTCCAGACTACCCAAAACTGTCAAATTTCTTCAATCGATTGTCATCCTTAATTTGTTTGCAGTAAGGCATAAAGTCGATGGAGAAAATTTTATATTTTGTGGGAGTCTGACGTGCTAACAACTTGGAAGTTAAAACGCGGGAATATTCAAATGTTCTCGGAAATTACTTTCTTGACGAAATTTTATTCATTCCATTCCGCGGTTACGTAAATTGTGCTAATTTCAATCTGGTACGACAATCCTCTTAGATCTATTAAAATCACATAGGTGCATAACATGCTATAATTTATTGCTTTTCCTTATAACATTAATATTACGTTAAAGACACTAACGGAACTACTTAACGATGAATTGGTAAAGAAAGTGTAAAATATTTTAGTACTTAGTACCAATTGTATAAAAATTGGAAATATCCCAAATTTTTATAAATCTTTACTTTAACTAGATATTTATAATGCTGACTGCACCATGTCATTTATTTTTGTCAGTTATAAAACACACTACACTATATAATCATAAATAAAAGCAAATAAACTCACTTTGAGTACAAACAATTGTGGTAAATACATCGAGGGTATTCTAACAGAAACAATAATTGCCAAATATGTCAATAAGAGAAAAATTTATTTAAAATTTAGAGTGACCATAGTAAAACTGCTTTGCAGAAAAATAAAATCGTAGATAAAGCTTCTGCAGTTATACGGGTTTGTCAGATAACAAGAGCAGAAAAACTAAGTATGCTCTTGTAACAAAATTTTATAAAATTTTGCCCTTCCTGCCAGAAGACCCTTAATATGCATATAGCTTTACTATAACATAATAGGTATAACTTTTTTAGAAAATTCAATGGTGAAAAATATTTGCTATGCCCTATCAGGGTGTATGTTTTGATACAAACAAACATAGTATGGCATTAAATGCGTTAGAGTTTGATATAACATTGCTTTGCTTCTAGCTTGAAACTACAGACTAGTATTCAGAATTGAATAACAATTTAGGTTACCTTATCTATTATTTTTTAGTACTATTAATAATAAGTTTGTCTTTTATAAAAATAGAATTATTGTTATCTTACCACATAAAACATATTTAACAATATAAATTTATTTTAAGCCTACTGAATACTTGCATTACAATAAAAAATTAATCTGTCTATCTATACTAACAATACTTAAAAATGTAATATAATAGTGAGAAAAATATTAAGTTGAGGATTTTATTGCCAAACTTTTTTTGCCTATAAAAACTATTTTATGCAAGTAAAGTTTTATACCACAGGTTTAAATTTGATCCACAGGTTTTCAAATGCAGCTTTGTACTGTTCCAATATTTCTGTATGAGAGGTTACTAAAACATTTTCCCAATTACCATATATGGCTTGGTTCGTCCAATTCAAGGAACCGGTAATGACCAACGGTTGGGTTTGACCACTTTCAGACGAGGCGTCGATCAAACAAAACTTATGATGCATTAAATTTGTTGATTTTGTCCACCGGACAGGTATACCGAGCTTCTCCAATCTTCTTGTGGTGGAATTAGATGAATATGCCATGTCTGCATCAATAATTACTCTTATTTTAACACCTTTATGGTGAAGTTTCATCACGATATTTGCCACGTCCCAATTGGTGAACACATACATGCATATATCCAAAGTATACCTGGGAGTGCTCAAGTAAAACAACAGACGGTCCATTGTCTGTGTAATCATACACCTTGAGTATTTGCTTTTCTTGTATTCTTTGTCACCAAGCGCAAAAAAGAGAACGTCGTGGACCTCTTTTTTATCACATTTTCCCTTCCTCCTTTCCTTGTCATGATTTAAATTATAAAAATATGCAGAAGCAACCGCAAAACTTACGATTACGACGAAGGATATCACAGGAGATATTGAAAGCGCCATGGTCATTTAAAGACCAGTCTTTAAAAGTTTAATAAGTAAACGAGAACTTAATAAAACGTTTTCTCACATCGTTAATAACTTTTAAAAAGAGGGTTCTTTTCATTTAGCGGCGAATTTGACTACAAATTTGACTATTTTGACAACTTTTTTTTTCTGTTAGTTTTAAATTCTCCCTAAATTTTAGGGAAGGCAAAGGGTCTAGCCCATACAGCCAAGTCTTTAGTGTATATTTTATCTGTAGTCGTTGGAGGGTTATGGTCTTTGTCCCCCACGAGGACCAGTCGGCTTGGGGGGAAATGTATTTCATGTCTTTGAAATCTCAAATATTCCTAACATCCTTCAGACTGAAGTATCAAAAGCAATAGATAGTCAAAAGAGAGAGAAAGCACCAGGACCCGATGGTATAAATAATGACATCCTGAAAGAAACCAAAGAAGTTATAGCACCAGTTCTCACTGACATTTTTAATGAGATACTAAATACCGAAACTATTCCACGGCAATGGACAGAATCAAACATTATTCTTCTATATAAGAAAGGAGACAAATATGAAATCGGGAACTACCGTCCTATCAGCCTTATGTCCAACATTTATAAGGTATTTGCCAAGATCATACTAAACCGGATTGAGAAAATATTAGACGAACACCAACCCATTGAGCAGGCGGGTTTCCGTAAAGATTATTCAGTGATCGACCACATTCATGTGGTACGCCAAGTGTTGGAAAAATATAAAGAATACCAATGTACCTACTACATCGCATTTATTGATTATAGCAAAGCATTCGATTCTCTGTTTCATGAAAAGATATGGGAGTCATTAAAAGAACAAAGAATTGAACACAAATACATCCGCTTAATAAAGAATGTTTACAGCCAGAGTACTGCGAGAATTCAATTAGAAAAGAAAGGCGAAACCTTCAGAATAGGCAAAGGCGTACGACAGGGAGATCCTCTGTCACCAAAAATATTCTCGGCGGTACTAGAGTCAATATTCAGAGGTCTTAACTGGAAAAATCTGGGTATCAATATAGACGGTGTCTCGTTAACCCACTTGAGATTCGCAGATGATATTGTGTTGCTTGCAAAATCCCCGGAAGATATAACAAAAATGATAAACGAGCTAGCAACGGAAAGCGGGAAAGTAGGGTTAAAACTAAACCCGGAGAAAACTAGAGTAATGACAAACGGAGAGAAAATTACTATAAATTTAGGAAACAACGAAATTGATTATACGGATGAATATACATATCTGGGACAGCTAATAACAGATGATAATCCGATGCGCAAAGAAGTTGATAGAAGAATAACCAATGGCTGGAGAAGGTACTGGAGTTTGAAAGAGGTTATGAAAGATAAAAACCTTCATATGAATATAAAAAGCAAACTATTTAATACTTGCGTTCTACCAGTTCTAATGTATGGCAGCCAAACATGGACCTTATCACAAAACATGATTAGCAATCTTGCAACATGCCAATACGCAATGGAAAGGAGTATGATGAATGTGAAAAAGTCAGACCGGCTGAGAAACCGTGTAATAAGAAGCAAAACAAAGGTTATAGATATAACGTGCAAAATTAGAAGGCTTAAATGGCGATGGGCAGGCCATATGATAAGAGGAAAAGACAAATGGAGCAAAATTGTGACACGGTGGTATCCTAGAGAAGGTATAAGGAAAAGAGGTAGACCGCATAAAAGGTGGGACGACGACATAAGACAAGTGGCAGGCGTCACGTGGAACAGAGTGGCTCAAGACAGACATGAGTGGAAAAGATTGGAGGAGGCCTTTGCCGACTGGCAAACAGATCTACAGAAAATAAATATAATTCATTAACAGACTAGATTAAGGTTTACAATAACAATTAAGTTTCCTATGTATTTTTTCATGTGGATCTGAATAAAAGGCTATATTATTATTATTATCTGTAGTCGTATGAAATAATGAGAGAGTGAAATGTATGAATGAAATGAATTTTACGTTAAAATATGGGTGCCACATATTTTAACGCATCTAGGGAGTGCTTGGCGCGAAATGAATGGTAACAGAGTTAATGATGGTGCTTGATGAAATGGATAAAACCACTTTTTATATTGATCTTCACCACAACATCAAACACATCATGAGACTCATTTTCAATGATTCTACATAATTGCACATCAACACGGATGCTTGTGCATCAAAATAACACCACTTTCACTGCACAAAATCCACTCTGAAACAATTTTTGAATTAGTGAAAATAAATCTGACTGACACCACGAAACGCGCCAAACACTCTCTCCTTTTTTTTCATAAATTCTCCCTATATTTTAGGGAAGGCAAAGGGTCTAGCCCATATAGCCATGTCATCATCGCCCTGCCCTTATCCCATCCTATTTGGGGTCGGCGCAGTATGTCCTCTTTTTCCATTCTCTTCTGTCACTCGTTATCTCCTCATTCACATCCATCACCTTCATATCACACCTCACACAATCCATCCATCTTTTCAGTGGTCTTCCTCTACTTCGACATCCATCAACATTCATGTCCATAACTTTCTTACTCACATTCATGGCATCACGTCTCATAACATGTCCATACCAAGCTAAACGGCTCCCTTTCATCTTCTCTGTTACTGGCGCTACTTTCAGACTCCCTCTTACGTACTCATTCCGTATTTTGTCCATTTTTGTCACTCCGCACATCCATCTCAACATTCTCATCTCTGCCACATGCAATTTTCTTTCATCCGTCTTTTTCACAGCCCAACATTCCGATCCATACATAACGACAGGTCTTATAACAGACTTATAGATCTTTTAGTTTCAGTGGCATTCTTGGGTCGCATGTAGTTGCTGTGACCTGTCGCCATTTCATCCAACCTGCGTTGATCCGGTTTGTAATTTCCCGATCGATCTTCCCATCTGCTTGCACAAATGAACCTAGGTACCGAAAATTGGAACAGACTGGCAGAGGCGTTCCGGCTAGATTAATGGGTATTGGACCAGAGTCTCCACCAAAATCACAAAACATAAATTCTGTTTTGGTCCGGCTCACTCTAAGTCCAACACACTCTATCCTTTGTAGCCATTCTTCCAATCTGTTCTGAATATCTAGGCCATTCTCCGCTACCAGCACAATGTCATCCGCAAAAAGCATGCACCAAGGAGCCTCCTCTTGTAAATCCGACGTCAGGGCGTCCAATATTAACAGGAAGAGGTACGGGCTCAGAGCCGAACCTTGGTGCAAGCCGACTGCCACATTGAAGCTGGTAATAGTACCAGCAGTAGAGCGGACTTGGGTACTACATCTGCTGTACATAACTCGGATCAACTCCACATACTTCCCAGGCACGCCTTTCTCCTTCAGGGCCCACCACAAAACCTTACGAGGTACCCGGTCGTATGCCTTTTCGAGGTCTATAAAAACCATGTGCAAGTTTTTATGTGCACGTCTGTACTTCTCGCACAGTTGGCGAAGTGTGAAAATGGCATCTGTTGTTCCCCGACCAGGCATAAACCCGTACTGGTTTTGTGACACTTCAGTCTCTTCTCTCAGTCTTCTTTCAATTACTTTTTCCCATGCTTTCATACTATGTGACATTAGCTTTATTCCCCGATAATTGTTACACTCAAGAACATCGCCCTTATTTTTAAAGATGGGTACCAAAGTGCTGGTACACCATTCATGGGGTAGCTCTTCTTCCTGTAATAACTTATTGAAGAATAAAGCTAACCATTTCCATCCATCCATTTTTAATAACTTCCATACTTCTACAGGTATATCATCTGGTCCCGCGGCTTTCCCATTTTTCATTCCACTTATAACATCTTTCACTTCATTCACTGTAATCTCTTTCACTCATCCTACATTAACTGGCTTTTCAGCTAATACACCATCCCAATCGTTTTCTTCATTCATCAATCTTTCAAAATATACCTTCCATCTTTCCCTTATTTTTCCATCATCTGACAGGACCTCTCCTTCTTCATCTTTTATACATTTAATTTTTGATACATCCTTCGTCATTCTTTCCCTTGCCTTGGCGAGCCGATATAGATTTTTTTGGCCAGCTGGTGTATCCAAGGCATGATACAAGGTATCCTGGGCTGATGCTCTTGCAACGGCGACGGCCTTTTTGGCTTTTTTCTTACATTCATCATACTCCGACTTCTTCATTTCTTTCATGCTAACATTCCTATTATCAATACTCTGCCATTCTTTGAATTTATCCTTCTTATCTTTCAAAGCCGTCCTAACTTCTTCCGACCACCACCACGTTTCTCTCTCAATCACACCTTTCCCTTTTGTCACCCCCAGAACATCTTTCGCAACGTTTCTGATACACTCTGCCATCTCATCCCAACATTCATTTACCGTTCTCTCATACATATCTCCCATTACAATAATTTTACTCTGTACACGTTTCTTAAATTCATTCGCACAGTCATCCTTCTCTAGCATTTGCCATTTTATTCTTGGAGGGGGGCGTTCCTGTATTTGACTTCTTCTTTTCCTGTATTTGACCTCATTGACTACTTCCGTTATTAAAAGTCTGTGCTGCGTGACCAAGTCTTCACCCGGTACGACTTTACAATTTTTGACGAGGTTTAGATGGTTCCGTCTTATAAGGAAGTAGTCAATTTGGGTCTTATGGTTCCCACTCCCATACGTAATCAGGTGCCTTTCTCATCCTTTTTCTGGAACCATGTATTACCCATACAGCCATGTCTTTAGTGTATATTTTATCTGTAGTCTTATGAAATAATGAGTGGGTGAAATGTATGAATGAAATGAATTTACGTTAAAATAAGGGTCTCACATATTTTAACGCATCTAGGGAGTGCTTGGCGCGAGTCAAATGGTAACAGAGTTCATGACGGTGACCGATGAGGTGGTGAAAACCACTATAAAATTCTCAACGCCAAACACGGCACAATACTTTTAATTCAATGATTCTTCATAATTGAACATCAACACGGATCCTTATGCATCAAAATAACACCACCTTTAAACTACTACACAAAGTCCACTCTGAAACAATTTTTGAATGATTGAAATAACAATTTATTCTCCCTTTCTTTCTCCCTTTCTCAGGGAACACAAAGGAATCTTGCCCATACAGCCACCGCTTTAGTATTTATTTATTTCATCTTCAAAAAAACAAATGAAATTGATACATGAAATAATAAATTTAATTAATGCTTAAATTGAATGAATGAAATTAATGCATGAATTGAATGAATGAAAAAAATGCATGAATTTAATTTATGAAATGAGGGCACAGGTTCATGATGAATAATAATTTTTGGATGTCATTTCTACACCGAATCCAGATATTTTGTGTTCAATCAAAATATACATAGCGGTGCCTATTAGTGCATGAATTTAATATTTAATGGACCAACAATATACCTGCCCTCTGGGTTTCGGAAGGCAAGTTAACGCTGGCTTCATCTGCAATCGTTGACAATAATTACCGTTGATGATTTTACAACCAATCTGCACTAAGCTAGAGCGTGGTGGGTTATCTGTTTGTGCCCAGCTGTTGCGACATTATAACCTTATAGATCTGCTGGTGGTGGTGGATCCAGAAAAGAGTTCCGGGATCAATGAAACAAGCCAGTCCAAGCGAGAACGGGACAGATATATTAAATACCAACAGGTACGCGTTTCTAAATACGAATAATAAAAGGAGTTTCCGATGGCGAAATAAAAAAACCAAACAAACCTTAAATCAATTTATTTACAAACAGCTATAATCAACGAAACCTTTAATCATAACGTGATGTTGTTTATACTGAAATCGTGCGGCCTCAGTCTTAAGTTCAGATTGTACGAGCTGTGGTGCGCGGGCTGGAGCGATCCACTATACCCGCCGATGAGAGCGCAAGAGCCGTAGGCATTATCTGTGGTACCCCCATACCCGACCATGCCCTGACCAATCAGGCCGTTCGAATTAGGCACGTACTGCCTATTGCTCATGTTGGGCATCATCAAAGAATAATCGTTCTGATAAAGACCTGTGTTGGTTATGGGCAGGCCGATGTTGAGATTCAAGTTGTTCGCTTGGAAGTGGTGCAGCCAGGGTTCTTTGGTCCTAGACAAGTCTTGTCTGGTGTCCGCCTGGGGCGGTATGCCGATGGGCACGGGAATGGGCTCTGGAGACCCTTGGGTAGTTGTTCTGTGACTGGAGAGAGCTGATCTTTCGTTTCTCCGGAACTTCGCTCGTCGGTTTTGGAACCAGACCTGTGGATTGAAAAACGTATGTCAGATAGGTGACAATGCAGACAGATGTTCGAGCCAAAACTCTGAATTGCTAACGGTGCGTCTATCTTTGCAATCTTTTTTCTTTTGTTCTATTTAGTAGGTAAGCCGTCACATGTTTTTTCAAGGAAACTGATTATGTCAAGTTAGGCTGACATCAGACGGACTGCATCGCAGCTACCGCGCGCGGTCGATACATTTAACTGCGTGCAGTTGTACATCCGACTTCGTGCAATCATGGTATCAACTGCACGCGGGCGGCTGCAGTCGAGTGAAGTCAATATCAACTATATGCAGTCGTGCCTTCAACTTCGCGCGGTTGGCTATAGTTGTGTATTGCAACTATACGTGTACGCGAAGTCAGATCCAACTGCAGACAACTGCGTGCAGTTGAATATAGCGACTGCGTGCGGTTGCCGATGCGACTTCGTGCAGTTTTTGTGGTGCAGTCCGTGTGATCGCGGCCTTACGTGCTTCGGAGGGCAAGTTAAGGCGCTCAATCCGCACTGGGCCATTGAAAGGCCTGTGCTCCAGTAGTAGACATTAAAGGGCTGGTCAAGATGATAATGATGATAAAAATGAAAAAGAAACAACTGTGCAATTTTACACATATCTACATACATCGGCCATTGGACAAGAACCTACATAAATAAGTCACGCCTTTTTCAGAAAAGGGGTAGGCAGAGGAGTTTTAACTAATACTCAAAAGGCCGTGATCAAATGGATTTTAATTATGTAGTTCACCAACCTGCACTCTCGCTTCGGTCAGATTGACCCTCGCCGCCAAATCCTCTCTGACGAAGGCGTCAGGATAATGGGTCTTCTCGAACACCTTCTCCAAAGCGGCCAGCTGCTGACTGGTGAAGGTCGTCCGGTTTCGTCTCGGCTTCTTCCTCTCGTCTGCCTTTCCATCCTTTTCTTCCTCCGACTCCTTCTGACAGTCCGGCTCTTTTACACATTTAGCGTCATCGTACTTCCGTCTCATGTCCTCGTACAGATAGCTGACGGGTTTGATGTACTGCCTCTGCAGGTCCTTTGAGTACCTATTTACACAACAACTCAGTTATGGCGTAAGACCAAAGTGTTCCAAAATAATTTTATTTCACCTTTTATAAAGGAAACCATAGGTGATTTATGAATAATTATATTTTGGACTTATTAAAGTCAACAGAGATGAAATTATTGCATTACTTTTAGTTTTTCAATCGCTCAGAAATAAATGTTTGAATGTTCAAAAACGATCGAAATTATAACTTTAGAATCTTGTAATTTGAATTTAAATTAGAGGTCACAATGCAACCTATTCTAGACGTTTCAAGCTCGGAAACCTTAACGACGTAGCTTTTTGCCATTATTATTTGAGATAAAACTGCCACAACTTTACACCCACATGCAGAGTCGTTTCCTCGAGATTTCCTCCACTCGACTCAACCTCAAGGAAACAGTTGTCTGAAACATTGAACTACTATTACTAGCGTATAACTCAATGGTCTGAAATACTGATATTAAGGGTGTTTATAAGATTTCCTTAAGGTAACCTTGACTAAGGTCGAATGGAGGAAATCTCGAGGAAACATCTCTGCTAATAATATGGGTGTTAAACAGGTTTCCATTTATTAAGAAATGAAACATCTTTCAAAACACTCCGTAAGAGAAAACAGTTCTACTTGAGGTAGGTATGTTTAAGTGGTAGACAGACTAGCATTAAATTATTATTACGATTTATTTAGGGCCTGTTTCACAATCGACAAGTAAGTTCTGAATAACTTACTTGGCAGTTCAATTGACATACATTTCATATTACAACGACGGCAGTGCCGTGTGGTGGACGGCAGAGTAGAATACAATTGTCACCACCTCAAATCTCTCTCGTGGGTGTCGTACAAGGCGACTAAGGATAAATCAATGATGAGGAATGGGCAGCAGCGTTCCTCTTGTACCACCTGGCAATAGCAATGTACTGCGACTTTCGTGCCCGATATATGGCAATGGGCTCGCCACCTATTACATGGGACCTAACATAATTGGCGAAACGTGGGTGCTAGTTCACCTCTGCCTGCCCTTTTCGGGGATATAGGCGTGATTAATAATAAATAATAATAATAAATAAATAAATATTTTTACACTCACACCTATCATCTAGCCCAAAGTAAGTAGCCTAAGCACTTGGGTTATGGATACTAGATGACGGACATATTTTTAATATAATTATGTATATAAATGTTGAAAATATACTACATAAACATATACACAACCATGACTCGGAAACAAACATTTGTGGTCACCACAAAGTTTGCCCCTACCAGGATTCGAACCCGGGACCTCTTGGCCAATACCCAGCTATCTGAGCATTCGACTAAGGCGGCCGATTAATGTATGTATGTATGTAAATGATCGGCCGACCAAGCTACTCAGAACTTAAGTTGATTGTGAAACAGGGCCTTAGATTAATATTACAGTTAATTTTTTAATAGATAGTACCTACCAGGGTATGTCGTTCTGGTAGGCATGCTCGTATGTTCCGTTCGGCTGTCTGCCGGACGTGAGGTGGTGGAGTCTCAGTAGGCTGTCCTCGTGACACTTGATCATTTGGTACAGGTTGTGGTTGCCTTCTGCGTAGTTTCCCTGGGTCAAGTTGTTGAAGGCCTGGTGGCTTTTCGGCACGCCATCTTGTCGGATTGGAAGATCTGTGGAAATAAAGAAGGTAAATGAGTTTTTTTAAACGACAAAAATAATGTTAACTGCATTATTGTGTTCCGACAATTTGTTTTAAGATAGCTCTCTCCCTCCCCTCTGTGGTTGAGGGTTCCAGATGAAGCTCGATTATCGTCACATAACAACTTAAGGTAACCCCGTCCAGCATTAAAAAAAATTACAGCCGATTCGGTCAAATGGTCCGAAAGTCAGAACTCTGGCTATCTCGCAGTAACTCCCGGGTACGAATCCTGGTAAACGTTTTTGAACAGCAATTGAGGAAAATAAGCAGCTGGAATATTATTGTCCTCGACCAGCGGGACACAAAAGCCAACAAATAGACAGCTACGATTTTACAGAGGTTTGTTCATAAATCACTCCATAACAACCACTTTTACCCATTCTGCCATCGTTCTATTGGGCACGTAAATACCAGCTAAGTGGTATATGAGGAATGCTGCTATACTCGTCGCTGTGTTTACTCTTTTGTACGACACCCACGGGAGAGATGAGGGTGGTGCTTGCTAGTGACAATTGTATTCTGCTCTGCCGTCACAACACGGCTAAAATTTTAGGGTTACAGTACAGCTCGACTCGACCCTTGGATCTTCCCCCTTTCGATTAAAATGTTCAACTCGCCCCGTTTTTATTTATTTTGAAGTAGTGATTCGCCCCTGAATATCCGATTTTTTTTAATACTTTTTTATTTATTTTTTGTGGGACTTTTGTAAACATGGTTACATGCAAGTCCCATCGTGACTGTTTCTTATATTAGAGCTTAATAAAGCTTTCCTCTACAATTTTGGAAAGAAACAAAGCTTTCTTAAAATATGATTTAGATGATAATTCGAAATTAAAAATAGCAAAACATTACCGTCTTAACTTTATACGCTTAAAACAATTACTGATTGATTCAACATTCAAATGCGCATACGCATCGTTCGTTTACGTCTACGGAGCATTGTCTGTGCGCAGTGCGGACGCACGGTCGGTGAGCGGCACCGGCGCGGCGCCTGCCCATATTATAAGCGATTCGTTATGCATTGCTCGCTATTTAACGTCATTAGTAAAATAGTGTAGCACACTAAGCAGCGTTGTACATGAAAACGATGTAGAATTCGCGCGTAAATCGCCTCATCTGGACAGGCTCTACTATACACTATCAGTTACAGACGCAGCCTACACACGTGGCAATAATTTTTCGCATAAAGCTTTCATTATGTAATTTTAGCTTTTTGCATTTAATTACAAATAAAATTAATTACGTACGCTTAATATTAAGTCGTTGAAAATCATTGGACAAACCCCCGAATACAGAAACGCTATTTAAATTTTGGTGGGTTATAAAGTTAATGGACAATACCTGTCAGAATGTGTTTTAAAAACGTCAATTTTAACAATACATAAATGTTAAGCAGGATTCAAACTTTGAGTAGCGATTCTGTATTCGGGGGTAAGTTTGTCCTTTTTTTTCATTTGAAATAGGTAACTGACATAGTTATTTACTTCTTTTACCACCGTTACTAAAACAGGCGGGCTTTTCCTATCTTTATAATTAAACTTGCTTAACATAGGTATAATTTACTTATGTTTAAAGTGGTCGAATACGGCAAGAGTAATAGTTATTTGTTGTACGTGAGTGCAAAGTTGTTTTTTAACCGCGTGCTCAATTTTGATGACCGAGCTAGCGAAGGATTCTAAAATAAAAAATTTAAATTAATTTTTTTTATTTAAATAAAATAAAAAATAAAAAATTAGAATCCTGAGCGATAGCGAGGAAATCAAAATAGCACAAGGTGAAAAATCTTTGCACTCGATTGCAACACGTAACTTTTTATCCCCCCCAACGAGGAAATTGCAAAATACAAAAAAAAAATACAATCACAACAGTTTCTGTTTTCACCCAGAAACTTCCACAACACCCTCCCATTAACCCAAACACACTCTCAACACCCACCCAGAAACACCCACAACATTCACACGCGCAATACACACCCATTCACCCAGAAACACCCACAAAACACCCATTCACCCAGAAACACTTACAAAACACCCATTCACCCAGAAACACTCCCAAAACACCCATTCACCCAGAAACAACCACAAAACACCCATTCACACAGAAACACCCACAACACACCCATTCACCCAGAAATACCCACAAAACACCCATTCACCCAGAAACACCCACAAAACACCCATTCACCCAGAAACACCCACAAAACACCCATTCACCCAGAAACACCCACAAAATACCCATTCACCCATAAACAAACAAAAAACACCCATTCACCCAGAAACACCCATTCACCCAGAAACACCCACAAAAAACCCATTCACCTAGACACACCCACAAAACACCCATTCACCCAGACACCTCCAACACCCAGCCATCCACCCAGCCACACCCGCAAAATTTATCCTGACACACCTGTAAGTACCTAATAAAAATTACCGTCCCTAATGGAGTTCCGAGACGGTCAATCAGCTTGAGTCAAGCACGTTGATTTTCTGTATATTTTTGTTCCGTTGCTAGTAAACAAATCAAAACAAATCAAACAAACCTAAAAAACTTTTAAATGCTTGACTCAAGCATCAAGCAAGCATTGTAGACGATCAAAATGTTTAAAGCAAGATTGACGCCAAGCTGATTGACCGTCACGGAACTCCTAAGTTTTAACAAATTTATGACGTGAAAAGAAAATGGCGCGCGCAAAGCAAATTACAAAAAAAGTACACCAAGAAGGTTCCGAGTCTGAGTTTTTAACAAATTAAAATAGGTTGCATGATAATTTCGGCACCATGGAGGTAGAAATAAATAGGTATAATGATGTTTTGAATTCACAAACTCATTGCACACGATGTCCTAAATTCAAATTTACTTTAACCTCTAGAGGATAAAAACGGCTTTTGCACTCAGATATCGAAGAGCAAAAACGCTTTTTCCGAGATGGTGGGATGAAAAATTAATTTCCCTCATTTCATTATGAATAACATTGTTTTTACAGTGGTACGTATTTTATTTTACAAATTATTTTCTTATGGAGCGATCGATTTATTTTCGTTGGATCTCACTTTTGGACTACCTACACAGAGAAAGCTTGGCTACGCTTTGTAACACAAACAAAAAATAATAATAATACATAAAGAACTTTAAAAAACAATATTTAAAAAGGATAAAATTAAAAAAAACACTATAAAACAAAAATAAAACGCCGTTTGGTGACGGTAAAGCAGAATACAACTGTCACTTCCCCCAATCTCTCCCGCCTATACTATATACCTACCTAATGGATAGCATAGCAGCGTTCCTTGCACCTACCACCTAGCAATATATTACTGCGAATTACGTGCCCGATAGATTATATGGGATGGGACTATTACATGGGACCTAACATAATTGGCGAAACGGGGGTGTTAATTCAACTTTTTCGTCACCAATTGAAAGCTTCCTACATTATGATAAATAGATAGAGCCATTATTTGACGTGCGCTATCATTTTGTTATTTCTAATTATTATGATTTTGGACGCAAGCGAAGCCCTGGGCAAGAGCTAGTTGAAATAAAACAACTAGGTATAACGGATTTACCTCACGTATTTAGGTGTATGGCACTATTATTATTTAATTACCCGTTAAATCACCCGAAGTTTTGATTCGATAACTTTACACCTGGGATACTAAGGACATCGAACTACTATTTTTACTTGTATAACTCAATGAATAAGGTTGAAAATTTGATTTTAATCACTTCTCGTGTCATTCTGTGGATGTATCGATTCTCTTTATTTATTGGCGAAAAGTGGGTGTTAATTCACCTCTACCTACCCCTTCGGTAATATAAGCGTGATTTACGTATAAATTTATAACGCTTTTCAGAAAATGTTTATCGTTGTCTACTCGCTTTAGGTAGGATGCCCGCTTTGGACCGCCTTCCCCTAAGTGAATTAGCGAATTTTCACAAGTAAAGCCACAAGAATTTAGTAAATTTCTACGGTCACTTAATATCTTCTATTCTTTCCTCACTCATCTGTTCTTCTCCCTGCCCTGTTCCCAGTCTATTTGGGGTCGGCGCAGTATGTTTCCTCTTCCATTCATATCGGTCAGACGTCATCAAGCCATCCACTCCCTTTGATTCATATCATCCATCGCCCCGTAAAGGTGCTAGTGATGAATGAAAAGAGACGGAACGGACCACGTCGAGAGACCGATGAACGGAGAGCGTGATTGGAATGACAACATTCCAATCCATACTGCTTAAAGTTTTAGCTTAGGTTTTACAGCCGGCCGCCTGCCTGACACTAACCCCCTTTGGGTATTACATCATCTACTATAACTAGCGGTAGTTAATTAATTATGACACCAGCCTCCTAAGCGAACTAACTATGTAGGCAACTGAACTATCTGTTCAAAATGCCTAGCACGGGACGTGGACAAATCTCTCTCGAACACTCGACAGTGTTTTGTCTCGAGATTTAGTGGAAAGAATTCTCTTTTCCCTTAGCGAAGAAAATATACTCTTTTCCCCGAGGAGATTTTGTCCACGTCCCGTGCTAGGCCTACAGGTTGTTGTAACGATAAAATATTGGAAAAATAACAGAAATTAGGCTAGATTAAGACTAACTAACCGCAAAAAATGATTATATTTCATTAAAAAATAATTTATAGGTACTTCAAATAAATAAGCGATGTGATGTCAGTTTAGAAAATTTAGATCAAAATCATCAGAATCACCTTCGGATCTTTTTAAATGGTTTCAAAAATGAGCAAATGAAATTTAGAACAGGCACTTGTGTCTTATAATGTCCTAATTAAACCAATCGTTACCTTTATTTTGATCCATTGTGAACCACCAAAAACGTTTCAATACGTAGCTCCCCAGAATAATTTACAGTGTAATCAAATAATTGTGCACGTCACATCACATTCGAAACTAACTCCCTAACTGTCCAGTAAAACCTTTATTGAAGGCCGCGAATAATCATTATGAATCCACTAACTTATTGAATTACTTTATTTAATTAAATAATTCGACTAACTCGCCCTAATGTGCGAACTAATGGAGTCCGTTCGAAGATCTGGCTGTCTCGCCACTTGAACTGATCACATGTGGGACTGAAAGATCTTGTAAACATATTGAAACGGACCACCAGATTAGCACAACCCACTGTCCAAAGCTAACCAAATTGCAACTCTATCGCCTAGCGGTTAAAATCGCAATCATCCTACTGAATTATTTACGAAACATTTCCAACACTGCTATTGAATAACCTATTTTAACTGCTAGTCTGTAAGATTTCATTTTACGTAGACACACTTGTTGGGTGTTAGGTTTTTTTTAAACAAGAAACTATTAGCAGCGTACCAAGGCGTGGTCTTCTTTGCCCCGCCCCGTAAAAAAAGGTTTTTTTTGAGCGGGAAGTGATTTGGGGTAATAATTGACACGTCAACGCATATTATTTATAGTTAGCGCAGACGAGAAAATTGAAACAAACTTTTTACGTAATTGGATCTGATAAGTTTATGTGTGTTTGGTAGCGGATGTGGAAAGTGATTTTTATTACCGACACCCAGAATACACGAGTCTAGAATCGAGCAATATTATTAGAAGTTAAATTCGCTATTTAATTCATGAATGGAGACCAATGTTCATTATAACATAACAACAAGATTAAGCTCTACACGCGAGTGGAAATTCATTAGGTATATTATGTTACACATGGCATAGATCACAGGATGTGTCTACCTACAAAAGAGCAACATTTCTTTTATTTTTTGTCAGTACATGTTTTTGTTGACTGTCTTCAATAGTGGATTATACCTAGATACCAAGGGTGATAAAACAGAGAATGACTCAGATCGCAAGTATTATATAAATATGCGATCTGACGGTTCCTTTTTTATTGTCCGAGGTAAGATCATAGTTTTCTGTCACCCCTCTGACCAGGAAGTGCGTACGTAAAAGTCCACTTTTCAGGTCCACTGGTCAGGTGTGATATAAATAAGTAAATATAACACATTTACAATATAGGTCTCGCAAGTCATTATTATGTCAGACTAGTTAGGTATTGACATAATAATTAATATAAAAAAGTTAAGTAGGTAACTGCCACACTCAGAGACGTCAAATAACTTAAATGATTCCTTAGTGTCAAAAAATTGCATTGAAATCTAGACCATAGACCCGGCAAGAATAGCGACTAGTTTTGAATTGTCATTTTTTGACGTTATGTACTCATTAACGTTATTTGACGTCTCTGAGTGCGGCAGTATGTACAATTGTCCACTTTGTAATAAATATAGGTTCCCGGTAGATAGAGCAATAGGCTCACCCCCTTTTTTTGTGCGTAGAAGTAAACTGCAATCTTTACGCATCATCCCTGCAGTACGGTGCAACTACAAAGGTATGTGGGACTCGGGGTAGAGGCGTTCCCCCACTACACCAGTGAACATCCTCTCCGGGCATCCAGCCAAAGGACACTATGGCAGCCATCCGGGGTCGTCCGTTAGGATATGTCACCGGACAGCCACCTGCGTCCGCCCTTTGGGGCTCATTCTGTGCACCGTTTACCCTAGTCCAATGTCCAACAACAGCGTACTGCGCCGGACAAAGGACCCGCCAGTCCTGACCAAGTTTCATCCGAAGAGGAATCTTTCCAAGACAGGCCCCCATACGACCGGAACCGGCGCTCCTCCAGCCCCTGAGGGTGATACAGGGCGCAGGCTCCCTCACCCTACCTACATTGCCGGACAAGTGCCCCGACGCAGTCACACCTAATAGACTCATCCCTTATTACATGGAACCTAAGCGAAGTGTGGGTGTTAAAAACCTCTACCTACTCTCTACTACTGTGGTAATGTATACTTAGGTATCATTATCATCATAAGCAGCTTTTTAACATCCACACACATGTGCCTTGGGTACCTTTTATGGATGGTAGAGTATAGTAGAGAAACCATTTAGATACTGATCATAATGGATGCCGTGTGTTCTATGCTGGCCTGGGAGCGAAAAAATAACGTAGAATAGGCCAGCCCCGACTCATCCCATGGGTGTCGTAAAAGTCGACTAAGGGGGATTGCCCGGTGTAGACCAATTAGCACCTTCGGGCACCCGAATGGTGGAGTGGAGGGCAAACCACCAACAACGGCATACCCAAAGAGGGTTGGTGTCAGGCAGGCGGCTGGCTGTAAAACGTAAGCCAAAACTTTGAGCAGTATGGATTGGAATGTAATCATTACAATCACTCTCTCCGTTCATCGATCTCTCGACATGGTCCGTTCCGTCTCTTTTCTATACATTCATTAATCACTAGCACCTTTACGGTGTGATGGATGGATATGAATCAAAAGGGAGTGGATGGCTTGATGACGTCTGACCGATATGAATGGAAGAGGAAACATACTGCTCCAACCTCAGATAGACTGGGAACAGGGCAGGGAGAAGAAGAAGAATAGATGCCGTGTGTTGACGGCAGAGCAGAATACAATTGTCACCACCCGCATCTCTCCCGCGAGTGTCGTTCAAGTCGACTAAGGATAAACAAAGCGATAAGTAATGGGCAGCAGCGTTCCTCTTGTACCATCTATATTTAATTGGCGAAAAGTGGGTGTTCATTTCGCCTTTGCCTACCCCTTTGGGGATATAGGCGTGATTTACGTAGGTATGTATGGTATGGTAAAAACATAATAAAATAAAATAAAAATTAATGTTTTTCCGTAGAAAAATGGCTGATATCACGTTCTATTCTTGGCTTATTTTGTTTGAATTTTTATCTTATTCTCATTTTTGATGACATTTATAATTAAACACATTTGTTAGCAAGTTGTTTAATGAAAATAGATCATGGCGAATCGAGCCCGCCAGATACACTGTCCGTTTAGATTAGCATCTCTCGCACAGGAGACAGGCAATGCCAAGATGATAGCCGCGTTTTGGCATTAGGACTGGCACTACACACAAGATCATTCTCTTTTTTACTCGTTTGTCTATGTTGCGATGCGTGGCCTCACCCTGTATTGTGGCAGTGTTGAAGAAATAAATAAAATAAAATGAATAATAGGTACCTACCTAAAAATGTGAAAATACTCATCTCTACCAACAACTGTTTCTATAGGTCCAACATCAAAACAAGCTGTTCAATTTTATAAGGTGTTCTCATCTTTATCAATAAATTAACTGTTTCTTCGGGGTCCAACATCAAAGCCAGCTGTCCTATACATTTTATGAAGTAGGTATTTGGATTTAGCTCTACCAGAAACTGTTTCTAGGGGTCCAACATCAAAGCCAGCTGTCCTATACATTTTATGAAGTAGGTATTGGGATTTAGCTCTACCAGAAACTGTTTCTAGGGGTCCAACATCAAAGCCAGCTGTCCTATACATTTTATGAAGTAGGTATTTGGATTTAGCTCTACCAGAAACTGTTTCTAGGGGTCCAACATCAAAGCCAGCTGTCCTATACATTTTATGAAGTAGGTATTTGGATTTAGCTCTACCAGAAACTGTTTCTAGGGGTCCAACATCAAAGCCAGCTGTCCTATACATTTTATGAAGTAGGTATTTGGATTTAGCTCTACCAGAAACTGTTTCTAGGGGTCCAACATCAAAGCCAGCTGTCCTATATATTTTATGAAGTAGGTATTTGGATTTAGCTCTACCAGAAACTGTTTCTAGGGGTCCAACATCAAACCCAGCTGTCCTATACATTTTATGAAGTAGGTATTTGGATTTAGCTCTACCAGAAACTGTTTCTAGGGGTCCAACATCAAAACCAGCCGTTACAAACAACTGTTGTACCGAAAATTATTGAAAAAATCAGCAAGAGTATTTTAATTAGTTGCTTACGTATTGCAATTTTATTTAATAGCTGATTATAATACAGCGATTAGGTTATGATGTTGGTCCCGTAATACGTTAAACATTGGAAACGTGCGTGTTTCCAATAGTCAAAAGGTTTCTAATATTTAATGTGATAAGCTACCCATTGCTCGTTATACTATTATAAAATAATAATTAAAATAAATACAAATAATCAAAGATTTTAACCGTGTTTATAATATTTGCTCGTTATATTATATTATAATATCTAATTAAATAATATACGAACGATCACAGTTTTTAACCGTGTGTGTTTTATTGAAGACTCGGTGTGATTTCCCCGGCATCCGCCTCGACTACGAGCTACGGCTGCGCGCGCGCATCGCCCGCGCCCATAATAGAAGCGGCTACCCGTCGTGTCGAATTAGCGTAAAATCTTGAAAAACGCCCCGCGCCGCTACGCCAGACGCGGCTCGCCGAGAAAGAAATGTCTGTTTTTTGGGGTTGCATTGGAAAAATATTGTTTTTTTTTCCTATGATTATATTAATACATCGTAATTTTTTATTTAAATAAATATTGATTAAATAAATACTTTAGGGTTTTAAGGGGATAATGATTTTTTATTTACATTTTTCATTACTAAATCACTTCACGGTTTTTTTTACATTTTATTTTTACATGAGACCTAGCATAATTGGCGAAGCGTGGGTGCTAGTTCACCTCTGCCTACCCCTTCGGGGATATAGGCGTGAATTATGTATGTATGTTATTTTCACTTCTTGGGGTGCGATAAATAATAATAAAAAAAATCTCACTGGTTCCGTAATCAATTGGTCAGTTTTTGTACTTACATACCTACATACAACCTCAGTAAGTAGGTATAGTAGTATTTAGGGAAACTGAATACTGAACCAAAAATATACATTTGCAAACAAAATTAAAACTTTGTTAATAAATTTACATTAAAGCGAACTCTTCCATATCACAATCACAACTACATGGGGCATTAAGAGCTTAAGTAATTGTAAAGTCGATTAGAAGCAACAATTCTCTTCAAATTATGTCCTATGTATTTATTAGTCTGACCATGGAAGTGGTTTGTCATAGAAAAATAAAAAATAAGGGGAGTGCTTGGCGCGTTTCGTGGTGTCAGTCAGATTTATTTTCACTAATTCAAAAATTGTTACAGAGTGGATTTTGTGCAGCGAAAGTGGTGTTATTTTGATGCACAAGCATCCGTGTTGATGTGCAATTATGCAGAATCATCGAAAATAAGTCTCATGATGTGTTTGATGTTGTGGTGAAGATCACTATAAAAAGTGGTTTTATCCATTTCATCAAGCACCATCATAAACTCTGTTACCATTAAATTCGCTCCAAGCACTCCCTAGATGAGTTAAAATGTGTGACACCCATATTTTAACGTAAAATTCATGTCATTCATACATTTCACCCAAGCATTATTTCATAAGCCTACAGATAAAATATACACCAAAGACTTGGCTGTATGGGCTAGACCCGTTGCCTTCCCTAAAATATAGGGAAATTGAAAAAAAAAAAAAAAGCGTTCTTTATTCAAATCGAAAGCAACCGTGCAATATGGCAGCATAATTGGAGTTGACAGTTGTTTAAAGTTTGTTTTTTTAAAGACCTACCTTTACTTTATATTGTCAACTCTATTAAGTTTATATCTACAACGTGACTCTGTTATTATTACAAACAATTCACTTGTGTTATAGTGCTTATGCATTCAAACATTTTCAACGGGATCAACATCGGAATCAACCTTTGTGGTAGGCCTAGCACGCGGGGAGGTGGATACAATATCTCTCCACCACTTTACAGTGTTTTGTTTCGGGATTTAGTGGGACTAATAAGAGCTAGAGGAAAATGTATTCTTTTCCCCGAGGAGATTTTCTCTACGTCCCGTGCTACGGCTGTGCTAGGGCTGGTTAGCCGAGTGGATTGTGGAAGTCGCGGGTTAGAGCCTGGCAGGACTCATAATTTTTCGAAAATTTTCTTTGTGATATTTTTTATTCAGCTCAACTCATCTTCTTTAAAGATGGCTTATTTATTAATCTATACCATGGAAGTGCTTTTTCATAAAAAAATAAAAACAAAATCGTTCTACCTTCAAAAGCAACCGCGCAATACTGTCATGGCGGAATAATTGGGGTTCACAGTTAGTGTTTAATGTTTTGTTTTTATAAAGATAGATAATTATATATGTTTATTCAACGTGATTTTGTTATAATTATTACAAACACTTTAGGGTTTTAAAGTTCTTATCCATTTAACAAATTGTTTCTATGGGATAGAGTCATGCGGAACTCATAATTTTTCGAAATTTCCTGCTCTGTCTTCTTTGTAATTATTTTTTTTATTCAGCTCTACTCATCCTCTTCAAAGATGGCTTATTTATGAATCTATACCATGGAAGTGCTTTGTCATGGATAAATAAAAAATAAGCGTTCTATATTCAAAACCAACCGCGCAATACTGTCATGGCGGCATAATTGAGGTTGACAGTTGTCGGCGCGAGCGCGCGCCGTCTCGCGTTTGCGGCTGCGCGTAACCAGACGAACTAAATCCTCGACGTATGCTTTGATTATAATATAAACGGACTAACATTAAAGCGAACATAATTTAATTTAGGACCGCACGTTGGCAAAATTAATAAGACTTTCTAACGTTGAAAATTATTTAAATCGAAACACGACTGGCGAGTTTATTTGTAAGAAAACTAATACTTCAGCCATTATGAAGAAAGAGAAAATTTAAGCAATTTTGACATGTATCTTGATCTACAAAATGCATGAAGAAAAGAGAGGTGAATTTAGAAATATATACAGCTTCCTTTTTTTTTTACAAAAAGTTAAAACTAACTTGATAGATAATCTTAAAAAGGCATCGAAAGGCAAGGTATTGCTTAGATAGTGGCGTACGAAGCTATTTATTGTCAAATTATGGTAGGTAAACTGGCCTATACACCGACTAGCGTCAAAAATATTCAGTAGAGAAGAAGTAGGTCAAATAAATTTCGAAAAATGACCTTGTGCTGGACTCAAACCAGTGAAGTTTCCTTATTAAAACTTTATCATAGACTAACACATGACAAATTAGAGAAAATAAAAATATATCTTTACATGAAATTTTTACATATTTATAAAATTAAAAATATATATTTAAATTGATTACATTTATAACAAATATAACAATTATAACAAATATAACAAATAATAAACCACAAGACTGTATACATATAGAGAGTTTTTACAAGTATATAGTTATTTGATGATTACAGACATATATCCGAGAAATTATTACATAGAATGTTATGATTATGTTGAGCTCAAAACCAAATAGGTTAACATCACTTTGCAGCCACATAAATCAACTTAGACGCGCCGGTGTCGGGTGTTTAATGACGTCACAGGAGCCACGTTTCACGGTGTGGTCTATTGACTACATGTTCATCTTCCTGTTAAGGAGTCTCAATAAACCGTGAACTTTCCCATTTGTCACGTTTTCGTCCGGTAAGGTGACCAAATATTTCGAATTTTTTAGGAGCCCCGTGCTCCTTTTTTGAGTAGCTATTTTTCTCTTTATTTTTAATTGGCTTTTATCTACTTAGATACGCCAGCCCCATTGTATCTATCCTAATGCCTTGTTATAATAACAATATTACGTCGTTTTTTTAATGTATATACGGTCACTTAAACACATTTTTTTACAGATTTTATTATAGACAAACTTTCCTCAATTTTAGGTTCGATTCCGCACTGTATGCCTATGAATGACAACCACTAATACACAATACGAAATGATGTTCCTGTATGTAGGCCGGATATTTTAATTTATTCGCGGATACTCAAGCATGTACTGCTAGTGGAACTGACTATATATACCATGGGAGTCGAATATCCTCGAAGAATACTCTATAAAAACAAACGAGTACTTTGACTTAACAATAACCGACAAACAAAAATGGATACATTTTCTGTAAGCTGTTGAGGTGGAAGTAAGGGGTAACTACCAAATATTTATTTGCAAATACGTAAATGTGCAATTTAAGTGGTAAAGTGCCCTATAAATTTACTATGAAGCTTAATTTATTTACTGTTAGAAGGAATTTAAAGGGTTGATAAAAATAAACTTATATTAAGCTATAAGCGCAAGGCTCACAAATGCAAATCAAAACACAATCCTTCCATCCTTCTAATCTCTCAAAATCATGGTCACCGCGCTGCGCACACGCATGACAATTACGGCAGCTCAGTGCTGCCATATATCATGTCGGATCCACGCAGCGACTCAGCCCAACGATTAATTAGCGGACAAGTTTAGCACTCACGGGAAAAATTCTCGAAATACACAATAAGATACGCATATAGAAGCGTAATTGATGATGGATCGAGTGGTTGATACGTTCCGCTAGTAAGTGTATAATTTTGGTTGTAGCATTGTCCACTAATGAGTACAAAACAAACTCAATTGAACGTAGCACGGCAAAGTAGGCACATAATATTTTGTGTAGGTATTTGATTTACGATAATGTTCGACATCTTGTTTCTTTGTCATATCAGTTACAACAACAGTAGTTTTTCTTGCATGTCCGTTCTCGTGATAGATAGACCATGTCCGCATTAGAGGGGACAAAGGTAATTCAATAAAGCAATTAAAATTACTTCCCGTTGTCCCCACATGCTGTTTCCATAAATGAATTGCAAAATACAGTTTTTAATCAAATACAAGAAGAAAAACAATTTAAATAAAAAATAGATTCGTAGGTATCGGCTTGGGAAACATTGCATATATCTGTGATTGCATTGCATAATTTAAGTATATGAAATAAATAATACTTCATGATTAATGTAAATAAATTGCAAAAATCAGTTTTCAGTTACTATCAGTAGGTACTTTTTTTAAAGTAATTAACCAAATACCTAAAGAGGGTTGGTGTCAGGCAGGCGGCCGGCTTAAAACCTAGCCAAAACCCTGAGCAGTCATTACAATCACCCTCTCTTGACGACTCATAAGTTTATTGTAATAATTCCAGGTATGAATAAACGAATTTTGACTTTTAATTAGATTCTCCTTCCATCAATCTTTTGACATGGTCCGTTCCGTCTTTTTTCTTTACATTCATACTAACACCTTTCTGGTCGGATGGATGATAGTATGAATCAAAAGGAAGTAGATGGCTTGATGACGTCTGACCGATATAGAATAGAAGAGGAAACATACTGCGCCGACCCTAGATAAACGGGGCAGGCAATTTTTTTTTTGTTGTTGTACAAAATACGAGTTCAAGAATTTCAAAAATTCCAAGCCACCTTGGCTTGGAATCCTACGGAAGCAGTATGTGCAAATCGTACGGCCCGTTAACGCCGAAGTCAATATATCAAGACGTCAACACGCGAAAAACACTCAATGAGCCGTCCTCTGACCGTAAACACGGATAACCAATTAAGTTTTTACAGAATTAGTGCTGCTTCGTTGGGGGTTTGAGGATTGAGTTGAAAGTTCACAAAAAGTGAAACTAAATATTTTTGTGTTCGAATCAGAAAAATGTTTTACCAGTTGTGTTCGGCTGAATTCTAAAGAGAAAAGCTGTTTAATACAACGTTGCCTTTAATACTCTTAAATACCCCCACTGCTAGGGCACAGGCCTTCCCTACAGATGGAATAATATTTTTTTTAACGTTAGACAGGGAAGCTCTTGCCCTTCATCTCACCTGATGGGTAAGTGACATTAAATTTTACGTGCCCGATAGATGGCAATATGCGCGTTCCCTACCTCCTATTACATGGCATACCTGATATAGCGCAATATGGATGATTATTATTTTCACCTCTGCCTACCTCTTTGGTGATAAATAGGCTTAATTTATAAATGCCTTATGTATATAAAACTTTTCTCATATGGAAAATTGTGATATAATAATTATAATTTAACACTGGTCTTTTTGTAACACGAGAACCCTAAAAATTATCACCTTTTAGAATACCATGCCAATAGAATAACATAAAAGAATATTATTATCGTAAAACGTCAACATGTTTATTTATCGATACAAATGATATAATCAGCAATAATTAAGTAACAATTGCGTCAGTAAGTTATTTTGGCATTAATATTCAATACGCGATATTTAAGTAATTTTGCCAGATATAATTTTATTATTTCTTGTCATGCTCTCTTAAAATAAACAAATATTTTTACACTCACACCTATCTAACCCAAAGTAAGTAGCCACAGCACTTGTTATGGATGGAAAATGTAACTTACTTTAGTCTCAAAATATCCGGACTCGACTTGCTCTCGAAGTATAGCTTAACTTAACATTATGATAAAGTCCCTTATAATGCCAGCCATTGGGCACTAAGTTACCCTTAAGTTAACAACAATCCTTGTACGATACCCGCTCAAAAGAACGGGGTTGACACCCGCGCGTATGATATTTTGCTCTACCTACCACACGGCAGCGTGCCACATTGCGACTCCACCTTTTCGAAATTAATGAGTGGCTGTATTAATCATTTTCGGATGCCTCATTGGCGTTGACAAGTGTGCAAACAAAATGGTTTCCCGCAGAAATCGGGCGTGCGATTTGACGCGAGCGTTTCCGGACCTCGAGGAAGCTGCGCCCGCGCATGTAGAGGCGCCACTTTTATAGCCCTTAATTTTTACTTGGATTTTTTTGTTACAAACATTGCTTGATTAGAAACTTGTTGCATTTAAAATATTTAAATGCTGCGTGGTGACTGGCGGCAGACGAATCTCTACCGGACGGATCGGCATAAAAATCGTTTTAACAATAACCTATAATGTCTTAAAGCAAACATAAAAGTAATCGAAAATTATACCTAAGGTTTTCAAATAATCCTATACGGGCGAAGACGTAAGCAGACCCCATAGGTACTGATTGCGTTTGGATGCTATTAATAATTTAAATAATTGTTTCGTTTCGATAATCTTACATAATTTGGTCGTAAAAATAATAGAATTCGAAGTTCATTTAATTATCTCCGAAACAAATGCCGACCACAGAGCTTAGTACGAAAAGACATGGCAAATCCATGAAGCTAAAGGAAAATTGTGAATGTTAAAGTGGTCAAAGTGAAAAATTCTTCAAGTTTAAAGTATTTTTTAAATTGCTATAAGTTTTGTCAACTATATTATTTATATAGTCAATCAAAAATGTGTAAATATTGTACGATTTAAGACTCTCTTTATCGAAACAGGTGACAGTGAAATCCATGTTAATTACTATGTATTTGCAAACAATAAAAGATAAAACCACTAATCTGCTACAGTACAGCCTTAACATAGTACAAAAAAAACTGGTTCAAACCAGATAATGAAACCCGATTTACTATTTAACAACCTGATTTATAAGATTACACACAGACAGATATTGTGATTGTTTTTTGTATATATAGAAGCAGTGCAATAGTAGTTATACGGCTTTACATGTAACTGATAACGATAAAATCCTACGTCATTTAGGTCTAAATTATCATGATTAATTAACTTTATTTTCGATATTAATTCATGTTGTGCAGATTAAAAATATATTAAGTTATCGTTGAACTTATAATTTTTTATTGATTCCCCTTTGGTTGTTTTGACATTGTGCAGGAAAAAGTGGCTGTTTTACTGTAGTGGATTTTTGTTTTGAATGCTAAATAAAATATTGATTTCCCTTTTTAATATTAATAACATGTCAGTATCAGTCTATAAATACATTTTTGAATCCTTTTCTTATATGTTTTAAAATAAAACTTAAATACAAAGATTTTGGTGGTTAGAAAAAGAATTTCGAAAAATAATGATCTTGAGGCGGGAATCGAACCCGCGTCCGCTGCTATCCGGGCAGGTGCCTGACCGCTCGGCCACCCAAGATATTTAGTTCGGTTCCCACCTCAAGATCATAATTTTTCTAAATTCTTTTTCTAACCACCAAAATCTTTGTACTAATCTTTCTAACATTTATATAATGTTAAAATTAAAATCGAAAACTTAAATAGATTTGAATGTATATTTGTACAATTTAATTTTATAGTACCTAGGACTAATTCATACTAGTACCAGTATGGCAGTAATAGGAGTAGGTAGTACGAGTATATTTTCACGTTAAATGTTATAAATCTTGGTTTTCCAGGATGAATTTCATGGTTACGACAATGACAAACGTAAGTGCTATATCATAATGGCAACATTCATATCGATCACAAGTCATCAAACCATCCACTCCCTTTTGATTCATGACTATCATTCTACACACCACAAAAGTTCTAGTGAGAATGAACGTGTAGAAAAGCGATAGACAACATTTCAATCACTAAGGCAATGAATAAATTACATTTTTAGTTTTATTCACGATTACCCTAAAAACCGTAGATCAAACCTTTCAATAAAAAACAATTGAAATTGTCAAGCAATATAATAAACAGTTCCTTCTTTTTTTCGACGGCCGCCTTGGTCGAATTCTCAGATTGCTGGGTATTGGCCAAGAGGTCCCGGGTTCGAATCCTGGTAGGGGCGAACTTTGTGATGACCACAAATGTTTGTTTCCGAGTCATGGTTGTGTATATATTTATGTAGTATATTTGCAACATTTATATACATAATTATTTTAAAAATATGTCCGACATCTAGTATCCATAACACAAGTGCTTAGGCTACTTACTTTGGGCTAGATGATAGGTGTGAGTGTAAAAATATTTATTTACTTTTTAAAAACTTTTCTCAACAACCCGCCCTTATCGATGCCGCTAATTAGGAGTTTCCTGAGGAAACACACAGTTTGGTGCAGTCGTAATTTGTAAGCACAGATAAACTTAATTCAAGACAGACGGCACTCAAAAACAGATAATTATAAAATGTTAGCTTCTTTCGGAGTTGACACTTTCTTTTTACTGTCATATTTTTTTATAGCTCTGACACTTTTAAAGTGCATCTTTTATCTGTAACTGGCGGTGACGTTGCTCTAAGTGGCTGTCAGCACAGCTTGATGCTTGAAAGTTAAAATCCGCTATGTTACTTGTGATGCACCGGTGGTGAACCCTCAGGGGATTCACTTTGACAATTTTTGGTATCCATTCGGTGTCTTTAAAATTTTATGTTTTTTAAGCTCCTCGCGCTACTCGATGAATGTCTGGCATACCTACAGGATGTTTTACAGAAGTTACAAAATAATTCCATTTAATGAATGTCTGTTAAAAGAACTGACTTATTAAAAAATACGGCTTTGAACTCGGAAATCGAATAACATCTACTAGATAACCGATTTAGTCAATACTAATTTATTTTATGTTCACACTAAAACTAACATTAAAACATTAATTTTCTTTCGACATTTCAGTGTTATTAAGACATTTCTATAAAAAAATTATAGTAACGACAAGTGAAAAATTATATTTTTATTGCATGAAGAGTTGAGGCGCTAAAAGTTACGCCGTAGAAGCGATTAGAGATCTAATACAGCCTGTATAATGTCAATGTTGGAATACGTACAAAAAGTTTTGACAGGCCTCTTTAACGATTTACAAAAAAACGCCCCGTAAAAACTGCGCAGGAGGCTACTTACTAACAACTTGAGCCACTCCTTACAGTACGCACAGTACTGAATTTCTTCTAATCTATTTTTGATCTATGAAATGTATTCCTTAAATATAATTATCTTTCGATTTCTAAAAATATATCTTGCGGGCTTCGAGTGACATTTTGAGAGAAATATATTCGACGCTCATTTCATTCGTCAGATTGCTGTGAACAATTTGAGTAATTCATCCCCGAAGAATAACATCAATATTTTGCCAACTATACTATAACATGAAGCCTATAGTGACGGCAGAGTAGAATACAATTGTCACCACCCCAAATCTCTCCCGTGGGTGTCGTACAAGGCGACTAAGGATAAATCAATGATGAGGAATGGGCAGCAGCGTTCCTCTTATACTACCTACCAATAGCAATGCACTGCGACTTTTGTGCCCGATAAATGGCAATAGGCTCGCCCCCTATTACATGGGACCTAACATAATTGGCGAAACGTGGGTGCTAGTTCACCTCTGCCTACCCCTTCGGGATATAGGCGTGATTTATGTATGTATGTATGTATAGTGATGGCAGAGCAAAATACAATTGTCACCATCCCCTACTCTCTATAACCCGTGGGTATCGCACAAGGCGACTAAGGGTTAACACAGCGATGAGTGATGAGCAGCAGCATTCCTCTCATACCACCCAGCAATTTACTGCGTATTTATGTGCCCGATAATCCCGATATATGTATGGCAATAGGCTCGGGGATATAAGCGCCATTTATGTATATGTATGTAACAGGGGGCGAGCTTATTGCCATCTGCGAGTTACGGGTCATTGGAGAAGACATAAGGTAAACGAAAGAGGAATGGACGGCAGAATTACAGCGTAGTCTGAAGTGCCGTTAAGGAGTCACGATGATGATGTTCCTTTGCCTTGCCGATATTTGTATTAGGGCTCCTTGAATTGACTCTCTCCCTTTTTTCAACAGCCGCTCCAGCAAAGAGTATCATTGTGACAGCCGCGTAACTCGACCCGGCGCGTTCGGCGAATCTTCGTAAATAACCGACCACCCCGTCGGCACCGCACGAGTATCGGTTACACTTACGTGCAATGCGCCGGCGCAGCGCCCGCCGTTGTCGGCAGACCGTGATGGCCTGTCATGTCAGTTGACGTGATTGTTAGTAAAGGTCAAGTCTATGTTGTACTCGGTGCAACGGTAGCTTTATGTGACAATAGTAGTGGTTTTTTTATCTATTAGGCACATCAACAATGCAAACCCCATATCAGCCGTGGGTGTAGTGTCGTACAAGCCGACTAAGGGTAAATACAGCAATGAGTAATGGGCAGCAGCATTCCTCTTGTACCACCTAGCAATATACTGAGATTTTATGTGCCCTATAGATGGCAATCTTAATTGATGAAAAGCGGGTGTTTAATTCACCTCTGCCTACCACCTCGGGGATATAGGCGTGATTTCTGTATGTATGTCAAGGTTTATTTTGTATTCAGTGCAACGGTAGCTTTATGTGACGATAGTTGTAATTTTTTTTATCTATTAGGCACCTAAACAATGTAAATTAACAAATGGCGGCAAATGAATGCCACTTTCTGGTCAGGGCTTGCGATCTGAGGTAGCTGTCAAATATTTCTAATAGATTGACAACCTTTAGAGCGCGGTTACGCACTACGTCCGATCCGAATTCGAGAAAATATGGAATACTTGGAATACTATATTAAATTGTGACCGAAAGAAATCGGATGACGGATATCGGATCTACATATAGAAATAGTTCTACGGATACCACGGACCATTTTTCACGGATTCGTATCGGACGTAGTGCGTAAGCGCTGTAACGGTGTGACATAAAGCACACAATCAAACAAGGAGTTTTGACAGTTTATGGTAGCTTGATGAGCTGTTGTGTATAAATACAATGAAGTGTATTAAGCGGACTCAAATGCTCACCGAAGAATCGAAACCTATCAAAACACAAACTTTATTGCGCAGACAGAGATTCGTCGTCGACGCGATAAATCTAATCAATTCATCGGCCGGCCGCTCAGTTATTTCAAAGACTCGAAATTTGTCCCGACAATATTTACGGTGACAGCCGATGGTGACAGCGCGCCCGGCGCATGACTCGCGAACATCAAAGAGGATGCGCGGTCGCATCACGTGTTCACAAGAAGGTCGCCTCCTCGGGGAGCAGTTAAAAAAACGGAACGTGTGTGTGTTTTGTAAATAATACTTACTTCACTGGTTGGCGCCCCTTTACACTGTCTCGAGCGGAGTTTTATGCGCTTGTGTTTTTTCTGAGTTTCACCGTTTGATACTGAAACGTTTATTTTTTATTAAGGACACATAAATTGCACGTAAATATTTTGTTATTTTTATTGTGTAGGTACCCCGCAATACCATAAATATCCAAATTTTCCTCTATCATACCACATAATAACGAAAAAACACTCCGAGTTGCCATGTCGACCTGTCGCTTTACGCTTTATGCACCTATAATTTTATCGTATCGTGACAGCAGTGGAGAATACAATAATTGTGACCACCCCTGCGTCTAGTGCAGGAGGCTTTATCTCAAAAATTACATACATACATACACATAATATAAATCACGCCTTTATTCCCGAAGGGGTAAGCAGAGGTGAATTAAGACAGGATAAGCCAGGATGATATTACTTTTGGACGTATAAATAAGGTGTAACTAAGTACCTAACACCTAGTAGATACCTAACCCTTATCTGATAACAATCAAAGCTATCTCATAATTAAACCATTTTGAAGCAAATAATCAATTATCGATCGATACCTTTTTGCATGGCTTATATAAGTGGGAATGATAATATTGTTATTGCATTGTGTATAGACAATGATGAAAACCGTATTGTTGTGTTGTCTGGTGGTAGCCGTGGCTGCAGGCCCCCCAGTGACCAAATCCAGGGCTGAAGTGGAGAAATACAAGTCGGCGTTAGAAAAGACAAGAGAAGGTAACGGACATTCACCTTCCTCTTTTACTCGTAAACATATTGAGGAAAATCTTCTTAAATTTTCCCTGCCATTACCTATCCACGCTTAAATGGTGCTAGCACAATGTGACTTTTTTTATGCTGGACAGGTAAGCTCTTGCCCTTCATCTCACCTGATCGAAAGTAACAATAAGGGCCAAAGATGGAATCGAGCTTCACCTGGAACCCTCAACCACAGAGGGGATGGCTATCTTATCAAAATAATCGGAACACATGCTGTCAATATTATTATTATGGCGATAGATTTTGATAAGATATCTAGCCAGTATATGATGGTAGCTAGCTAGGCGGACTTTCCTACCACCAAAAAAAAACTTTCCTAACGTTCTCTATAATAATTAAATTCACGGTGCCGACAGTAGTTGCATGAATTTCTTAAGCACGTGGTTGAATGTTTTATTTCTGATTTAACTTAACTTTTTACCTGCAACATTTATCTGTACCCATTCTAATAATTGCGTGCCCTTTAGAGCTATCAGTAAATGCAAATGCGATCCATCGATCGATTGATCGATTGAAACAGTTCCAATAAAGTAACTGCATGCTCTTTAGAGCTATCAGTAAACGCAAATGCGATTCTTCGAGCGATAAATCGATTGAAACAGAAAAAAATTAAAAAATGACTCATTCCAGGCGATGGGTTGACTCTCGAAGAACGCATGAAGCAGAACCCCCTCGCCAATCCTTGGGAGAACAGCGGCAGGTACCAGGGAGACATGATATTGGACGAGGAAGTCATCGACGCCCTGACGAAAGCCTTCGCTACCGACCGCAGCGCCTACATAGTGGCCAACTCGAAGTGGCCATCGAACACAGTCATTTACGAATTTGCCGCAGGACACTTCAGTAGGTATTATTTTAAGTTGCTTTGCTCTTATCACTTATGATATGACTATGAAAATCGGTCCAGAAACGACAAAGTTATGAGTGGTCTAACATAAAAAAAAACATACGGGTACGAAGATTTTGGTGGTTAGAAAAAGAATTTCGAAAAATTATGATCTTAAGGCGGGAATCGAACCCGCGTCCGCTGCTATGCCTGACCGCTCGGCCACCCAAGACACTACAATTATATTCTAGTATAAGGTTAGTTACGCCGTGTGGTGACGGCAGAGTAGAATACAATTGTCACCGCCCCAAATCTCTCCCGTGGGTGTCGTACAAGGCGACTAAGGATAAATCAGTGATGAAGAATGGGCAGCAGCGTTCCTCTTATACCACCCAGCATAATGCACTGCGACTTTTGTGCCCGATAAATGGCAATTAGCTCGCCAACTATTAAATGGGACTAGACATAGTTGGCGAAACGTGGCTGCTAGTTCACCTCTGCGTACCCCTTCGGGGATATAGGCGTGATTTATGTACGTATGGTATTATTTAGCCGTGTGCATGGTGACGGCAGAGCAGAATACAATTGCCACCCACGGGACTGATAGGGGTTGTATCTCTCTCTTTACCCTTAGCTGCCTTGAACAACACCCACTGAGATAGGGTTGGTGACAATTGGTTTCTGCTCTGCGGTCACCACACGGCTAACTTAGCCATATCAAAATCAGCCACGTGCGAGTCGGACTCGCACACGAAAGGATTCGTTATAATTAAAAAACGGCAAAAAATGTCTTTTGTGGCGCACCCCTTAAATATTTATTTTATTATTATTATTAGTATTTGTTGTTACAGAGGTAACAGAAATACACCATCTGTTAAAATGTCAACTGTACAATAGAGTTCCGTTTTAGCTTTTAGATAAGGAAACTTAAAAAAATTAACAATAACGAATTTTTGATAACACCATAGGTAGTATTTTTATGACTAGTAGCTGTCCCCGCAAACATTGTCTTGCCCTTATCTCCTAAAGGTATAGAAAATAGCCTACGACCTACTTATTATCTGACCTACCAAATGTACATAAAAAATCTCATAAAAGTCGGTCCAGCCGTCTCAGAGGAGTTCGATAACAAACACTGTTACACGAGATTTTTATATGTATATTAGAAGATAGCATGATTAGTATCAGGGTGTGCGTTATTTCTGAAAAAGTTGACTAACTAATCCGCGACTCCCTTTCACAGACAATGCCCAGCAAAACTATATCCTCCTCATTATGGACTTCTTGTCCGAACACTCCTGCGTCAGATTCCGGCGAAGAACTGCCAGCGACCGGGCGTACGTAAGCATTACGGTGAGTGTTTTAAAAGGAAATAACGGAGGTCTTTTTATGAAGGACCTAAGATGTTGGCCGAGGGTCCTAGAGGCGGGTTTCACACCCTTAAGCCGGAGCCAGACGAGTGTAACGTGAAATGTAACCTAACATGTAATGTAACTCGAATTCTACGTCCAAACGAGTTACTGTAACCCTCGTAGTGCCGTCCTAATGTAGAATTCGTATTACATTACACTTTAGGTTACATTACACGTTACACTAGTCTGGATCCGGCTTTATGCATTTTCGGTCCCTCGAAATTTCCTCCACTCGACTGGGACTCGACTACCTCAAGGATAAAGTCAATATGCACTATATGCAGGACTGAAAAAACTATCCTCGACTTGAGCAATTCCTCAGTCCAGTTGTTGAACATGTGAATGTTGTAATTTAATGGTGAATAGGCTGCATTCCTGGTGCGGAGCAGCTCGCTAGCGCAGTGGCATAGCGCGCTTGGCCTGCGATTGCGTAAACTAAGCAAGTTCGCTAAGGCCGGTCATAGGATGGGTGACCAAAAATTTATTATCTCGAGTTCCTCGGTGCTTCCGAAGGCACGTTAAGCCGGTGGTCCCGGCTGCATATGCAGTCGTTAAACCCACTGACCCGCACTGGACCAGCGTGGTGGGTTATGGTCCAATCTCCCTATATTCTTCCATCCATAGGGAAGGCCCGTGCCCCAGCAGTGGGGACATTAAAGGGGTGGTGATGATGATGATTACTGGTGCATCATCTAGCAAATAACTGCGATTAAAGGTCCCACTGAATGGCAATAGACTCGCTCCTATTACATTGGACCTGGAGTAGGTATATAAGCTAGCGCAACGCGGGTGTTAAAACACCTCGCCTACCCCTTAGGGGAGAAAAGAGGGATATATAATTTATAATGACTAATGTGCTGTGTGGCGACGGCAGAGCAGAATATAATTGTCACCACCCCGATCTCTCCCGTCAGTGTCGTACAAGGCGACTAAGGGTAAAGACAGCAATGAGTAATGGGCAGCAGCATTCCTCACTACCTAGCGATACATACATACATAAATCACGACTATATCCCCGAAGGAGTAGGCAGAGGTAAACCTAGCACCCACGTTTCGCCAATTATGTTGGGTCCCATGTAATAATAGGTGGCGAGCCTATTGCCATATATCAGGCACAAAAGTCGCAGTACATTGCTAGGTCTCGCCAGTCGCCACCTTTTACATGGGACCTTAACTTATTCGGCGAAAAGTGGGTGTTATTTATATATTTCACCTCTGCCTACCCCTTCGGGGATATAGGCGTTATTTATGTATGTATGTAATATCTAATGTACAGGGCAATTCCGACGTGTGCTACGCCCACGTCGACTACAGCGCCTCCCGGGGCGTCCACACCTACAACGTGGCACGCGACAACCCCAGCCGCGGAGACCAAAGATATTATTTTGTGAAAACTTGACCTACCTATACGTTATCAAAATTGGCATGTGCAAACGATACCCAATATCGGGAAAAAAATGGATATTGATCCAAAAGTGACCTGGTAGGCGTGATTTATATATGTATGTATGTAATATCCGATGTACAGGGCAATCCCGACGGGTGCTACGCCCACGTCGGATACAGCGCCTCCCGAGGGGTCCACATCTACAACGTGGCACGGGACACCCCCGGCCGCGGGTGCCTCAACGGCGTGGTGATTGCGCACGAGTGGCTCCACATCCTCGGCTTCTTCCACATGCACTCCACTTACAACAGATACGACTACGTGCGCATTCATTGGGAGAACATTCAAAATGGTAAGTGTTACTGTTTTAATTTTAATTTGAACATTATAATATAAATGGTAGAAAAATAAGTAAGTAGATTACTATTACCTACTTAAAGGCTCGGCAGGCTCGCCACCTAGCTTAATTGGCGTTAATTCACCGCTGCCTACCTCTTTGGCGTAATTTATGTATGTATGTAAATGTGAGCCGGGTGGTGACGCAGAGCAGAATATAATTACCACTTTGGCACCATCCCTAGCTCTCCTGTAGGTGTCGTATAAGGCTACTAAGGTTAAAGAGAACGATGAGTAATGGGCAGCAGCGTTCCTCTTATACCACATAACATAATACTTGGAATTACTTGCCGGAAAGATGGCAATAGGTTCGTCCCTATTACATGGGACCTGTGGGCCTACCGCCTAACTCGATTGCTAAAGCAAAAGCTATAGTTTATGACGTTATGCTGTAATTTCGCACCAAATGTACCTAAACTATCAGCGATAGCTTTGAACGAATGATCACCGAGTGATTTTATATGAATTTGGAAGATAATCCGTACCACCTAAACATTCAAGATCGTTGCTAGTTAAATTGATAGCCGTAAGCAATGCATTGCTTTAAAGCTATCATCAGCAATCGAGTTAGGCGGTAGGCCCCCTGATTGGCGAAACGTGGAAGTTAATTAGTTAACAAAAAAGAACACAGTCTTTTTGTCTTTATGTTCTAACATTCCCATAGAAAAAAATCCGCGATCCGCCTTTGACCGTTGGGGAAATTTAAATATTGCATTGGTCCGTTTCCCTCTATTTTCCCATGCGCAATGATATGTTGATAATGATTCTTTTTTTAAGGTTACGCCCACGCGTTCGATAGATACGCCAACAACATGGTAAGCAACCTGGGACTCCCCTACGAGTACGGCAGCTGCATGCACTACACCTCTCACGCATTCAGCTCCAACGGGAGAGCAACTATAAGCACTACTCGGGTAAGACGCTTATAATAATCTATAAGATCAACTACTCAGCAAAAATCGAGCAACATTCAACAAAATACATAATATATTAATTTGTAATATTAATTATATTAGATAATTCATTTGCTGTTAATATCTGTATGCTAATTTATTTTAGCTAAATGTGCATTAAGTATAAATCAGTGATGAGCACCCATTGGTAGCAGCAGCGTTCCTCTTATACCACCTAGCAAATTAGCAATAGTACTGCTACTTTTGTGCCCGATAAATGGCAATAGGGTCGCCACCTATTACATGGGACTTGTCATAGTTGGCGAAACGTGGGTGCTAGTTCACCTCTGCCTACCCCTTCGGGGATATAGGCGTGATTTATGTATGTATGTATGTAAATGTGCATTATTCATACCATAAGTCATAACCCTATGATCAGAGGAGCTCGCTAGCGCAGTGGCATAGCGCAAACTAAGCAATTTCGCTAAGACCGGTCATTTCATGAGTGACCAAAAATGTATTAACTCAACTTCCTCCTTGCTTTGGACGTTAAGCCGTTGGTCCCGGATGCATCTGCAGTCATTAATACCCACCAATACGCACTGGTCCAGCGTGGTAGGTTATGGCCCAATCTCCCCATATTCTCCCATCCATAGGGAAGGCCCGTGCCCCAGCAATGGGGATATTAAAAGGGCTGATGATGATGATGAACCGTAAGATAAGAACACCTATGAAAAGTACCAGTCACATTTAACAAATAAAGATCTCTGTTCGATTTTAATTTTAACATTATATAAATGTTAGAAAAATTATTTTGGTGGTTAGAAAAAGAATTTCGAAAAATTATGATCTTGAGGCGGGAACCGAACCCGCGTCCGCTGCTCTCCGGGCAGGTGCCTGACCGCTCGGCCAACCAAGACACTAAGTAGCTTGCCGAAATTCTTCTTTGTTTGCTTCATAAACTATTCGATTTTAATTTTAACATTATATAAATGTTAGAAAAATTAGTACAAAGATTTTGGTGGTTAGAAAAAGAATTTCGAAAAATTATGATCTTGAGGCGATCATAGGCGGGAATCGATTCCCGCCTCAAGATCATAATGTTTTTAAAGATTTCTGATTTTGAACTTGGCCTTGCTGTGTAAGCATTAGGTATCTGACCTTTCTGACCCCCTTTTTGTATTCTCCAGCCATACGACGGCGTCCTTGGAAATTACGACTACGTCACTGGCTACGACTTTTTGAGGCTGAACCGCCACTACAACTGCCCCGGAGCCTGGAGTGCGGAGGCTAAGGAACAGGCGAGAATTACCAAGTACATGGTACACGCAGACGGCACTGTAGCTGAAGAAATATCGGAGGAGGCGCAATAGAAACAGAGACTTCTAGCTCTCATGTTTTGTTTATGTTCTGTTGTTTTATTTACTTATTGAGAATTAAATAAAATAATAAATATGTAACTGCTCTCAGGCCTTGTTTCACTATCTTCCCAATTAATTACTAAGGCTGGTGTTCACCAACACCTAAACGGGCGATTATTATTTAACCGACAGTTTTAACATTTTATCACTAACTGGTGGTAATCTTTTAATCGCTTGTTTTACGTGTTGGTGAACTCGAGCTTAAGGCTTTCATCTACTAACTTTAATGTTTTATTTACTGTTGTATGTTGTAGCCTTATCAATTGGTTATTTCAATGGAAACCATATATTTTGGATAATTTATAATATATTTCCAATAACACAATATAGACATCATAACTTATTTAAAACAACTGAAATTAAATTCACATGTCAATATAAAACATGTCATAAACTTTTCTCTTTGGTGAGGCACGATTAAAACGTCAACATTTACTATGTGATTTACCAACGTAAGATACAGCATTGAAATAAAATAAATAAATATCTAACTGCTCTTAGGCCTTGTTTTACTATCTCCCCAATAAATTACTAGCAGAGCAGAATACGAGTAATGGGCAGCAGCGTTACTCTTATACCAGCTAGCAATGTACTGCGATTTACGACCCCGATACATGGCAATAGGCCCTATCCTAATTGGCGAAACGTGGGTGTTGATTCACCTCTGCCTACACCTTCGGGGATATAGGCGTGATTTATGTATGTATGTTTGTGTAAATTCATACAAATTTTATTCCATTGATCTGTTGAACAATCGCAAATTATTCGAAGACAGTGGAACATGCTCTTACAATTAATTACAACAATTTATACGATAAAAAATTACCATGGCAAGCTAAGGGACATCACAGTGGACCACTGTCAGTGGTTAAGAAACTTTGAGAAGGCTTTGTTGCTTGGTTATGTCAAGTTCAAAATAATTGAACCAAATAAAAGTTTTGTGTTGAAGTACTTTTTTACATACTTATACTTCTCCCTACCCTTAATCTACTCTAACAACCCGTCACATGGACATAGTCTATTACTCCGCAGTCTCTCTGTCACTAACGATACTTTCAAAGTTCCCCGCCTGATAACTTCTGACCTTTTGTACACTATTCTTTTAAGAAACTTTTGATCAACTCTGTGTCCTTATATTTTATTCGATTCGATTATTATGGGTTTTGCCATAATAATATTATTAAATAAGTTGATTGATTATCATAATACTGACGATTTACGATTTCGATTGATAAAATGATAAATATAGATTTGCATTAACGTTGTATTTTATCTGAACTAATTAATATATAGGATGTCCCTAAAATCATCATAATGGTACCTATTATTTAACCCAGTTTATTAGCATATAGGTATGCTATAGTTATAAGCTATAGTTCAAGATGTAGAGGGTTTGAACACCATTTAAGTATGACAAGGGCATGTGATAGTTGTTGATACTTTTAGATCATGTCTAGCCTAATATTTATTGTATAGGTAATTCATATTGAATATTGTGTATTATAGGTAAAGGCTTACCTTATAATAAATCTTCCCCTTCATACCCTGTTCCCAGTTAATCGGGGTCGACAAAGTCAAAAGAAATGTCACCAAGTCATTTCATGTCACGTAATCAAGTCTTTTGATTCACATCATCCATCACACCGGAAATATGCTAGTGATGAATTAATGTATAGAAAAGAGATGGAAAGGATGATGTTAAGAGACGATAAACGGAGAGTGATTGGGATGACAACGTTCCACATACTGCTCAAGGTATTGGCTTAGGTTTTTCAGCCGGCCGCCTACCAACCACTTTAATGTATCTTAACTGTTCTTGTTCGTCTAACTTCTGCATCTGCGCTTGAACCGCTTTTTTGTCTTTCTCCCTGCACTTACTCCACTCTAAGTAGAGGAACGTCCTGAGTCCGATTAAAAATGAAACTCAAAATTTATTTCGTATAAAATTTAATGATCTTTTGTATAAACTAATCTCACAATCCTTTTAGTCCCAAGCGCCTGGGCAATTGTAGTGTCTGTTGAGTCTCACCCAGTCAGAGTCGGTGATGTACACGCGTTGTCCCATGGTGCCTTCATGCTCCTGAAATGATAACCACGGATTAGTTGGTTAGCATTGTGTAGTGTGGTATATCACCACTAGCCCTTAAATGTCCCCACCACTGGGCCAGTCTTCCATATGCATTGCAGAATAGTTATATGGGTAGAATCAAAATCAAATAATATATTTTTGGTCATTACATAATAATATGGACCAACCTTCGCAAACATTGCTTAATTTACGCCTTCCTGAATAGAAACCAGCGCAGCTATGGAGGTCTTCAAATTGACATT
Source organism: Cataclysta lemnata (assembly GCA_963931975.1). NCBI lineage: Eukaryota > Metazoa > Arthropoda > Insecta > Lepidoptera > Crambidae > Cataclysta > Cataclysta lemnata. The sequence continues at coordinate 3,339,666 of OZ008342.1, forward strand.
AAAAAGAAATAAGTAAACGCGGAAAAAATTTGGAATGTTCTAGAACTACATTTTTTTTTAAATTTTGTTTTACTTTTTTGCTAAGACCTAATAGCAGTGGTAGAGATTGCAGTAAGTGGATTGTCCGTTACAACAGTGGGGCATCAAGTCCCCCACTGTTAACAATTACCAAATCCGTAGATCATATACATTCATTGAAAGAATCAGATACAGACCCGTTTCCACTATGGTCTTTCGATACTTCGTCCAAAGACGCCATCACGTGTTCAAACCAGTAACTCTTTTTAAATGCGAACGTTAACCAAGTTAGACCCACCTGGAGAGGAATGATGGTGGGCTGTCCGTTGTTGCTGAAAGCGTAGGGTCCGTAGTGCAAGCAGCTCACGTAGTCGTATTCCACTTTGAGGTTGTCCACCAAGTCGGATGTGTAGATTCTGAAGTTGTGTTCGGTGCCTGCAAGATAATGGATTCAATGTAAATATTCCTGCAAGATATTGGGTTACAATGTGGACTCGTCGGTCCACCTTGTAGACTAATATCTGGTAAAAGTCGCGGAAAGCCGTTGGACAAGGGCATAAATGGAATAAATGTTTGCCTGAGACAATTACAAATCAATATATGGCAGTATAAGATGAAAATATTCATAAATTTCGTCAGTGTCTTGAATAGAAATAGCAGAAAATAAAAGAATAAGCGATTGCTGTTAACACAACAATCTATGGAATAGTCTTGCGTGGTGGTAACATATGAAGAAGAGAAGAGAAGAGAAGAGAAGGGCCTAGTCAAATGACTTTTCTATTCGAACACATAGAATCCAAAAGTATGAAACTGACGTTATGTTTTCACTGTAATACATTTGTTTTCTATGCGTTCGAATAGATTAGTCACTTGGCTAGGGTCGCTGGGATAGTTGCAAATTGTAAACTTACCAGGAATGAGGTTCTCCTCGACAATTCTGACGTAGTTGTCGCGGTCATACGTGGACTGCATGTGGAGGAAGCCGAGGATGTGCAACCACTCGTGGACGATGGTCGCATGGCGGAAGCAGCCCACGCCGGGAGTGTTGCGAGCAAGATTCAACGTGTGGACGCCGCGTGTTTGCCAGTAGCCTACGTTAGCGAAGCAGCCGCTGGGTGCGCCCTTTGTGATTAAATAATAAATAAATAAAAATACATATTTTAAAACTCACACCTATCAAATCATCTAGCCCAAAGTAAGTAACTAAGCACTTGTGTTATGGATAGGTACTAGATGACGGACTAATTTTAATATACTTAATAATTATAAATAGAACCATTACTCATATAAACATCCATGTCTCCTGTGGTTATCACAAAACCCTTACCAAAATTCGAACCCGGGGCGGGACTTAGCCAGCGATCTAACCATTCGACTAAGCCGGCAAAAAGTGTTAAGACGTGTTTTTGTTAATGGTTTTGGTTAAAAAGTTTAAAATTTAAAGACTTCTTAACAAAAACACGTCATAAGCACTTTTTTTTGTAATAACAGTGTTACTCAAGTGTGCTGAAAAATTGAAATTTCGCCGAGAATGGAAATTTATTTCTAATTGTCAGTGAAACACTGCGAGTCAGACTAGATAAAGCAGTTCTTGTAAAATGGGTTCTTCCAGAGAAAACTGTAAGTAGGTATCTTCGTTCCATAAAAATCAGAACTTACAGTTAAATTGACGAACACTCTTTCACCGGCTTCGCGCCTGCGGAACCTAACGCAAGTGTGCTCTTCGATATCCCTGATGCCATCCAAGATAGCTTCTTGTTGTAATGGTCCTGGAAATAGAACAGAATTAAATACATTATCGGCTATAAGTCATCATCTTGCCCTGTTTCCAGTTTATCTGGGCTCGGCGCAATATGTTTCTTCCATACATATACACCTAGACTAGACTAGAGACTAGACGTCACCGACCCATTGGCTCATATTGCATATCATACTTAACAGCGGACAGGTGATAAATAAATGTCTAGAACAGTGATGAAAGGTATCATATCATGGACCGAGGACCGAACAGGGTTATTGGGATGGCAACACTCCATTCTATGGTGCTTAAGACTTGGTGTTACGGGCAGATAAGAGGTTGTTTGTGGCTCGCCGTCTACCTTTCGGATGCCCCAAGGTGCTTATTGTTAGTATACACCGCGGAGCAATCTCCTTTAAGGTCTTCTTAGCTCATTTACAGGACACGGGTTAGTATTGAATTTAAATTTTAAAACAGCAAATTGCAAGCTAGCTTACCTCGCTGATTTATAAATTATTTATAATTTTTCGTTACGTATGTATATAGATAGGTTTTTTGATACTGATAAATAAAAACTAAATTCATTTATGTAAAATTACGTCAATCTTGCACCAAATGAACGTATTGTACGAGATAAAAATAAATAGTCATTGCCTTTATCTATCATTGAAATTCACCGATAAACGCAGTATTATTATAATATTCAAAACATAATTAACATGTCGTACAATCTTAATTGATCGTCACTATCTCCAAATCCAGTTTATCAACTAAAGTATAAGTAAATCAAAAGCATCAGACAGGACATGTGGATTATCGGACAATCTGGTTTTTATAATCTAATAATAGTATACAATAATAATAATAAGATTTTAAGTGAATGTCACGCTGAATTAGTTATGTACTAGCAGCATTGCATTGATTTCCAACGACCGGCTTTTAAATAGCAAAGCGAGACTGTCTGTTGCCTATACCACGGTGCAACACTCTGTAGGCAGAGATTTTCGCCAACCGTATTATTAGAGGGTTAAGTAATAGGGGGCGAGCTTATTGACATCTATCGGGGATATAAACCGCAGTATTATTTGCTGCTCATTCACCTTATTATTTTAACCCTTAATTTCTTTGTATGACACCCGCGGGAGTGATTGGGGGTGGTGACATTTCATCATTGATTTAAGCACACACTAAGTGTGCACAGACATTTATAGCATTGCACGATGTCCAAAAAATACGTCTATAGTCTAAAGTTTAGATAAATTATGAAACTCTCAAAAAAAACAGGACATCCATCGCGCGTCACCTCAAAGTCAGTGGACTTGATTGTATTGGGCGTCTTGCTCTTGACGTGATAGGCACCCACAGAACCAACAATAGCGTGTGGTAAAGGCTTACGCGTCCCAATTAAAGAGTGGTTGCAATTCTCAACACAGCATTTAAGTTAAGACATTGATTTTGTTATCATGAATAAAGCGATTCAACAGAGGCATTCTGATTGGTCACTCACCAAATTCTCCCTCGCCAAAGTCCCAAACAACAGTGTTGTCGGGCCATTTGGTGTTAGGGAAAATGTAGGCGTTTCTGCCGGCTGCGTACTCTACCAGCATGTCCTGGATCATGAAGTCGTCTAGGACAATGTCTCCGTCGAACTTGCCGCTATTCTCCTCGGCGTTCGCCAAGGGGTTAGCCTGAGTCCGCACGACGAATTTGGCGCCATCATCTGAATCAATACAAGCTGTTAATTTAAGTTTCACTTCTTCCGAGGCCTGAGTATATAAATTTAATTCTTTTGCTCGCTCTATAAATCTATCTCTTTCAATTAATATATCAAGCGCGAGTATATATATAAGTATCAAGTGTGAAGCATAAATTTGTATATTTTTACATATATTGTTAAGTATATAGGTCGTATATATTTGTAGAAAAAGTAATATGTAAAAATAAAAGTGATGTGAGCGGTGAAAAAGAGAAGAGTGATGTTAATTATTTACAAGATGATAAAAAGGCACGAAATCTATTATTCCAATGTCTGCCGGATAAATATTTAGAAATTGTGAAAGGAAAGAAAACGGCAAAAGAAATGTTTGAGACACTAAAAGATACGTTTGAAAGGAAGAGTATTGTAAACAAGCTTTATCTTAGAAGAAAATTAATGAATATGAAATGTGTCGGTGCGTTAAGTGATCACTTTCTTGAATTTGACAAGATTATTGCGGAATTAGATGCCGCAGGTTCGCCAATAGAAAACTTGGATAAAATATGTTATTTGTTGTCTACATTGCCAAATGAGTATGAAAATGTAATAAAGTCAATTGAGACTATGTGTACGGATAAGGAAATTTCGTATGATTTTGTAAAGGCAAGGCTATTAGATGCCGAAATTAAGCGTTAAAATAGTGAATAGAGTAAAGATGAAAATTGATTTATTACGCAACGTATAAAATGCTATATTTGTGGAAAACCGGGACACAAAGCAAACGAATGCAGAAGTAAATGGAATGATAGAAGAGGAAGAAGGAATTTCAGAGGATATTTTAGAGGTCGTGGAAGATATGAAGGAAGTACTGCTTCAGAAACTGCGGGAGAAGCAAACTATTCTTTTTTAGCCAGCAATGAATATGAAGAAAGTAATACGACATCTACTAAGGGTGAAATTAGATATGTGATTGACTCTGGTTGTACTAATCATTTAATTAAAGAAGAATACGAAAGGTATATGTCAAATATTAAAATTTAAGACAAACCTATAAAAATATATGTAGCGAATGGACAATTTATAGAAAGCACGAAGCAAGGTAAGGTGAAATTTAATTTTAAAGGCGCAACAATTACATGTGAAGCTTTGATAGTTAAAGATTTAACACATAATTTACTTTCCGTAAAGAAAATAGTAGAAAAAGGTAATATAGTCAGTTGTAACCGGAAAGGAGTATTTATAAAATTTAAAAATAAATGTATACAGGCTGATTCTGTTGGAAAACTTTATGTATTAAATGCTGATATTTGTTTGTCTACTGTAACTAGTAAGGATGATGAAAATTTATGGCACAGACGGTTAGGTTATGTTAATCGTAAAAGTCTAGCAATATTAAAGTTACCATATTCGAAAAATGTATGTAGTCCGTGTATGTAAGGCAAAGCCACTAGGCAACCATTTCCTTGAACGACGGCCGGTATGAATCCTGGTTAGTTTTAATTGAATTTACATAAGAACGATGAAACGCGCGTAACTTACCGGTGCGGGTGCTTTCTAGGAAGCTCCTGAAAGCTTCGATCTCCTCCTTCGACCTGACCACCGCAGGGGTGGCCAGAGAGAGCCCTATCACGGCACAAACTATGACAATGCGCAACATTTTCTCCGCACTGAATGTCAACATCACGCAGCCAGCCCACTTATATAAGGACCTATCACTTGTTATCAAATACGCAGTGATGATATTAAGATACTTAACTCATTAATAAATATTGTTATTAATTGGCCCGATAAATGGCAATAGGCTCGCCACCTATTACATGGGACTTAACGTGATTTATGTATGTATGTTATTAATTGGGTCTCATGTGAGGAACTAAAGGGTTTTAAATATATAGGTACGTAGTTAATTTGGCTGGATGAGTAAGTGAAATAATATAATTTTAAAGACTTTTTGAAGTATAAGGAGCTCGACAGAGCAGTCGCTTAGCGAGCTCGACCTGTGATTGCGTACCTAAACCAAGCAATGTTAGCTATGGCCGGTCATTTAATGGGTGACAAAAAATAACAATCGAATTGCTCCGTGCTTCGGAAGGCACGTTAAGAGTCACCACATCCATTTCAACGACAGCAATGAGTATAATAGGAAGCAGCACCATCTAGCTGCGAATTACGTGCCGCCTCTTACATGGCACCTAACACATTATTGGGAAAGGGAACTTAAGCCAAAGTTGAATATGAGTTTTTCAAGAATATTTACAGAAAATGCACTTTAGGTATATATCGGCAAAGCGTGAAACTTCAAAAACCTGTGACCAAGATACCTAATATGAATGATTAAGTAATATGAATGTTTTATTTAAGGACGTACAGTCTACATGACGTCAATTTACCACAATATGGAAAATTCTCAATCGACTTTCTTTTTTGTCAAACAAGTGAACAAAGGTTGAAAATCGGCAAGACATTTTTGACAGTTTTGCATAGTCTGACGTAATAATGTAGAGATTTCAAATCCAACCACGATAAAATTAAGTTAATATTCTTTCAGTAAGTAGGTAATGTTACCCAAACAGGGTTGGTGTCAGGCAGCGTCAGCGTCGGCTGTAAAACCTAAGTCGAAACCTTGAGCAGTCAGTATGGATTTAAAATTGTCTTTCCAATCCTTAATACATTCGTTTAATATCTATCTCTTTCCCTTCATCATTATTTCAATATGGTCTTTTTTAACTTTTAGGCAAGATCGATTAATTATTTTTGGAGAAATTTTTCAAGAAGAAGAATTTCAAACCCGTGTTGAATGACTAATCACAAAATGACATTACTTATCTGGATGTCCGGAATCCACTAATGAAATCTTTAATAAAACAATTAGCTTCATACCTACGCATTAGTATGGGCATCATTTATTACATGCGCTTGTCATTTGTTTTATAAAGCCATGGGTTATCTGCTTATCTCAAGAGATATGCCTACTTAGTTATGTATGTCCTAACATCAAAATAATCATTATTAAGTATATCAATACCTAACCTACATCGGTACTTTTTATTGTTGTTTAATTAGATTTTTATCTTGGAAATACCAACTAAAGACGTTACATTATGGCGTCGATGTACAGTCAAGAGCATAATTTGGTGGATACCTAAGTCGGTAACTAATAAATAGACGTCATTTATGAATGTAGTTACCTACTCACTCGATCATATAAGTATTCCTTAGGTATTTATCAGTGAAATATTGTATCTATTTAATTTCTTTTTATGTTGATATTAAACTATAAGTATCTAAGTACTGTCTTCCATACCGACCTGGAAGCAAAAAATGAACTAAACGAGAATGAACTAAATGAGATTGGCCAGTGTAGACCAATACGCACCTTGGGGCAACCGAATGTTGGAGCGCAAAGGCTTTGCGCTCCAAGCGCTTTGCGATAGTATGCTATCGTTAAACAGGTTTATCAGTTGCGCCAATTTAGCACTGTGGCTTAGCTTTGGTAATTTAGGTCTAACTGCAGGATTCATACCTGAAAATATTGTTAAATGAGTGCAAAATTTATCAACTATTTCCTGAGTGTTTTCTAGGTAAGAAAGTTGGGGACTTTTAGGTTGGGTAATTATAATATTTTCTGGGTAGATATTGAAGGTAAGTGTCAATTGGCTTTCATAGGATGGAGTTCTATAGGTATGTGTATGCTCTATGTTTGAGTCTGGTATCTGAAGTGATTGAGTGGGGGCGGGTGCAATTTCAGGTGTTTGTGAGTATGCTTCTTCTTCTTGTTATTGTAATTTTACTTCATTTTTCAACCGGGATAGTACTTCTTGAGATAACAACTTATTTCTTTCTATTGCTCTTTTTTGGTCTGAAACTCTTTGTGCAGATACTTTAATATTTGGGTATTTAATAGAAAATTGTTCGTGTAGTTTTTTCCTGTATACTGTCATGTCTGTCTCTAATTTTGTGGTGTGATAGTATGTACGCATGATAAATAGGTTGACGTCATTATTCCATTTCATACGAACTCTAGTCTTCCCAGCTTTGGTGGACGCAGGCAAAAAGGCATTGGCCTCCTGCGCAACATCCAAAGCAGGGCTTGGTGTACCTAAACGGTCTGAGGATGATGGTGATGATTGTACTGTAGGCATGGAAATGATTGCTACTTTTCAATCATTTTCATTTAATGATATGATGAAAATGTTTCATTATGATTTCACATGTAAAATTTCAAAGGTAATGATTTTTGTTTCGCAGTGGCCTAATGTCACAGTTGCTACTGTTCTCAATAAAGTATGAATTATGACTTCGTAATGAAGTATGAATTATGGCGAGTGATAGTGATTGTATAATTGATACATACACTGATACTAAGGTTAAACGTAACATTATAATCGTTTGATTTTCGTGCTATGTATATGTGCTGTGCTGTATATTTTTTGTTAATGAAATTATGAAATTTCATTTCCAATGATTTTTCATTGTATCACTACAAACAAACAAAACACAGATGTAGGGTGATCATAACAAAACTCAAAAAAGAACTGAGCAGTTGAGCACGTTTGAACCTGCTATTCGTATGAATCATCACAAAGAAATCTAAGCTTTATGAAGCTAAGTTTAAAGTTCATGAATGTCCTGTGTCGTCCGTCGCGAATATGTTGGTCTTTTTCTAACAAGTACTCGCTCGCTCTCGCGAGGCACATCGCATGATAGCAGCCATTCAACAATGAAATACGAACGATCTACGATTTCACAGGATGTGATAAATAGCAGTCTTAAGTGAAGCGACGTAGCAGGTGTGACGTATGAAAAATAAATCATAATATATGATATTTCACATGCTCTTTATGAAATGTTCCATGGTTAGCGCAAACCACTACTAACTACAGCGTATCCAATTCCCCAAAGAGGGCAGTGTCAGGCAGGCGGCCGGCCGCAAAACCTAAGCTAAACCTTCATGGATTGCAGTATAGATTGCGGAATGTTGTCATCCCAAAGACTGTCTCCGTTCATCGATCTCTCGACATGGGCCTTTCCAACACTTTCCTATAAATTAATTCATCTCTAACACCTTTTCAGTGTGATGGATGATATGAATCAAAAGGGTGTGGATGGCGTGACGTCTGACTGATATTAATGGAATAGAAAACATACTGCTTGACCCGATATGAAATTAGGAGGGAGATGGTCTGTAGTTACTAGTAATACTTAATAACAATTTTATATGACACTTTTAAAATACCCCACTTAAAACCCATTAACAATAAAGCTCCAAGGAACGCGCAAAACGGCCTCTTTGTAACTTCAATCACTTTCAATCCCCCAAAAAGTGTAAATGTGCGAAAGAGAACAATGCACTGTCTCATTTGCACGTTTTATTCGAGCAAAGTTTTATTACACCGTCTTGTCTTTGTGAATTTACTTGCTACGTATGGACATATTTTATTAAAAAAAATTAACGATATTTTCGTTAGAATGAATAAATAAAAAACAGTAATTATATTTAAAATCCATTTTATTTTTTTGCTTTATATATAGAAAAAAAACTTTGCATAATTCTACAAAATAAAGAATAATATATCACTATAATACTTATAATTTAAAGATTATAACAAAAAAAAAGTAAAATTACAAAATAGTGGACGCGAATACCATTCTTTCGTTCCTTCTAATTTTTAATATAAAAATTATTGGGATCCTCCCGAACATCCTTTGTTTTACAATCATACTGCTTTACTGAATACAAAATATCTTACAGCTAGCATCTTAAATAATCAGTTCAGTAAAGAGTTTACACAACTATTATGTAGATGCCATATAATAATATAAAATATTAAACTATTGGCAAATTGTTGCGAATGGAAAATAAAATCACATAAAATCTCAATTGTAAGTCATATCCACTTTAGTTCAAGATGCTAAATTGGTGTACATAATTAAGACATCAGGATGTTGCACAAGCAATTTTTTAATAACATGTCGTTTGGAATGGCAACACCAAAACTGTAACTACCAACTGAACAAAAGTTGATACAACAAACCATGTGGCACGTTTGTTTCAAAAACATTAAAAACTAAACATTGTCTTACCCAGCTCACTTTCTTTATTTATTTTACAACTAAAATCAAGTACTTGTGCCCTTAACTAAAGTTTGATATTGTTATGGAATTGTTTATTTAATAATAACTGTAGATGGTAATTATATATAATATTTTCTAATTTTCTCCAAATAAAACACTTCCAATTACTACGTCGAAATCATCGGAGAACTTAGTCTAAAGTTCCCCACAATTATATAAACAATTTTCTTTTTCTTTCGAACTACATTTCTAAGAGCAATTTGGGCACCAAAGCCAAGTCCAAACGTTCGACGTTAAGGCATTTTTTATATATATTTCTAAAGCACTACACTATAACTATGCTACTTATTATTCTATGTTTAAATGAGAATATTTTTTTTTTATATTAAACCAAAAAGTATTGCAACAAGTAAATATGTTTGCTTATAGCAACATTTGATTCATTACAAAATTTATAAAGGCAGTGATTGACTGGTTTTAGAGGCGATTACTACGCCCCGTTTTAACTAATTGTGCGACAAGTAGCATAAAGTGATATCTTTATCGTATTGCACTAGTAGATCGAGGAACCAATTGTTCAAAGGTGCCCAATGGGGTAGAAACATATTACATCCATCTTTAGAATGACCTCTTGCGTGCTTCCAAGATATAGTGCTACCAACTTATTAGGTCAGTTGGCGGTGTGTCGCTAGTGATCAACAAAGAATGTCATAGAAATGTCAAAATCTATAGGTAAATGGTAGTTCCAAATTTCGCCGCCTAACCTGTTAAGTTGGTGGCACTGTACGTGTCGTACTGACAGTAGAATGAGCTATTATTATGAAACAAATACTTTAGAGACGTGGTTAGTAAAAATATAATATCTGTCCAAACTATTACCCCAGCAGCCTTTGCGAACCGACTCTAAAACTTTATGCTAAATATTGCACAAAAATAATACAAATTTCGTTGATATAGAATACATAAAAAACATTTGTAACACAGATTATGGTACTGAAATGCGATAACAGAGGTGGGGCATTAAATTGTCAAGTTTAACTCCCAATTTAATTCCCTTAAAATACTTTAAAGATAAAACAAGCAGATATCTGTTAAACTACGTTTTTTTCTCGCATGGCGTAGTTGGTTAGCAAACATAGCCAAATTTTTTTTCTAAAAAAAATGAAAATAAAAAAAAATATCAATGAAAAACAGCAACACAGTAACTGTTGATTATTTGACACTATGGGACCTTTATATGTATTTCACACCAGATTGTTTACCTTACAAAACTTTATGTCTTCTTATAACAAATTATTGCCAGGATCGCCAACCAAATACGCCAAGTGTGTCAAAACAGACTTTATATAGTACTAGTAGTACACTATTTTAAGTAACTTAATCAAAATGGCAATGATTACAATACCGGCCCATACAAACGAGGGCTTGCATTATTTACTTACATACACAAGTAATTACAATAAATAATTATGATAAAATGTCGACGCCTTCTCTAAAAAAATACTCAAGTTCCAAGTGTGATTGATTACGTACCTACTGTTGGCGATACAGTATGTGGTGTCAATCAAATAATGTACCTATTGTATTTAAATAGGGTCTCGATTAATGTACATCAGAAAATACGATCACCTTCATATTTGCTAGAAGAACCTTGGAGGTCAATTATATGAGGAGCTGGGTGGCGCATTGGCTTAGCGTGCTCGGCCAGCGATTACGTAAACTAAGCAATGGCCGCTCCGGCCGGTCCTTGGATGGGTGGCCATAAATATACTACATATCTTGATTTTTTCTGAACGCACGTTTAGCCGTTGATCACGGCTGCATCTGCAGTCGTTAATGCCCAACAATCCGCACTGGGCTAGCGTGGTGGGTTATAATATAAGCCTATTCTCCCTATATACTTCCATCCATAGGCAAAGCTTGTGCCCCAGCATTAAACAGCTGGTGATGATGAGCTGTATTGTATTGTGACGGAGACATTAAGAGAAAAAATATATAGGTACTTTTTTAAATATCAAGTTCACTTTAACGATTTTATAGTCGGCATTTATTAAATTTTTCACAGAACATATTTTAAGGGCAGTCTCATCGAAACCCTCGAAGGATGGTAAGCAAGCAGTAATATAACCTCACTTTTTATAAAAAATGTTTCTCAAAGGACATTTTGCATTTAAAGCTAAGTTTCGTAAATCATACTATGGCCTTTTTTCTATAACGGTCTGTCATCTCACCTAACTTGATATTGAAGAATTATTGAATGTCGTACGAAATCTTATAATTCTATTCTTATAGTGCCCACCAACACCTGAATATAATTATAATGACGTCAACAGTTAGGTACGTCAACATAAGATGAAAATCAAAATATTTTACGTTAATTTGCTATGGAAGAAAATGTTAAAGAAATCAAGAAATTTTTCGACAAATTACTGACCTGATGTGAGAAAATACATATGGAATAAATTATAACTTATTTATTAAAATACCTAATAAATGGATACTTTAATTTAAAACCAATTGCGAAGTATGGCAATTTGTCCTGATCTTGTAAAAATTATAACTTATTTTTTTATACCCAAAAAATAGATATTTTAAATTAAAACCAATTGGGAAGTGTGAGAATTTCAAATGAAAAATCTTTCTAGTACTTAAATCGATATAAAATCGAATGATTAAATTCGATCACATAGATATATCCCGTAATGCACACGTTCAAGCACTCTCCATCGAGACGATGATTAGCATTTAATTGTTCCCTTGGCCTTATATGTATAAGTAGTTCTGTAAAAGCATGTTGGCAGTGTGAGAATTGCTTAAATATCACGTTACTATAAATATATCCTACAGCTCCTTAACTCATAAATATATTTTAGCAATTTGTTTCCTGTCTCAAAATTTTTAACGATTAGTTTTCGAGTGATATAAATAAACCAAAGGGCGGTATCTCAAGAAAACGTCATTTTTTATATTATATATGATATATAAAATCTATGGTATAATGAATGGGCCAAGTCACATACCGTTAACTAATATAAAAAGTAAAGAAAATCGACTAAAAATATAGCATAATATCTCCCACTCGTATCTGAAATAACTAAGTAAGTATTTTTGAATAAATTTAGTTAAAAATACTTATAGGTATAAATAACAATGATGGCTCATAAGGGCAATATAGCACGGTAATTGTAAATGTATAGCAAAATGTAATTCTATTAGACAAGGAGCTCATTTTATAAAAATTATAGTAGAGAATAAATACAAAATTCGATAAATATATTACTTTAAGTATTTAGAGATACTGATTTGATAATTATTAAAATATATGAATGTATAATCTATGCGAAGAGCATACTATAAATAGGATAGTAAAATAAATGCACAGATTTAAGAATTCAATATTGGCACAATTAAATCTATTATATACATAGCTGATTGTTTTTTTTTTTATAAAAATAGAAAACAGTCTTTGTTTTGAAGGCCGAAAAACAAATATTTATTTTTTAATGACGTGTCAGAATGGCGACCAACGATTAATATAATAGCGGATGCTATGGTCCCTCGTTGGTCGGCAATAAAACATTTAGAACATTTGACGCCTCAAAAGGTAGGACAATAGTTTTACATTGTGCTTTAATACAACCACATTTCACTAACTCTGTGGCTGATGAGTATTAATCATGTCAAATACACAATATTGCTAATGATATGTAGACAAAAACCTATTTACAACTGTAAGTAGTATGTGTGTGTGCGTTCGAAAACGTAATTCAGCGAAAATAAATTAGTAAATTTCTCCCACTAAGTCCGAATTTCTTACTCGTTAAGTCGCCGTAGAAACTAGAATTTCATAATGTTGAGCAAACTGATTTCTGGGCAGTGTGTTACCCGGAAATGGAATCAATGGTCACCCCTTAGCAGCTCCATGAGCAAGTTGAAGCTTGGCCCTTCGCCATCCTTGTTCTTGTTCGCCGGGTTGAGCATCTCTTTGCCGACTTGCATGAAGAACTGAAACAGACGCACAGTGTTACCACATCGGAAAAAGTTGAAAAACTTACAGTGGCTCAACGCCTTTGAAGTTGAGGCAAATGCGGCGTTTGTCTAGACATCTAGGGTTGTCACATTTTTAATTTGGTTTATTCCACATTTGTTTATTATTGGTAATACGTGTATGTTGGGTATTAGGAATAAAATGTACAATGAAAAATAAGAATACGTAATATTGTTTTTTACATACATACATAAATCACGCCTATATCCCCGAAGGGGTAGGCAGAGGTGAACTAGCACCACGTTTCGCCAATTAAGTCAGGTCCCATGTAATAGGTGGCGAGCCTATTGCCATTTATCGGGCACAAAAATCGCAGTATATTGCTAGGTGGTAGGTATAAGAGGAACGCTGCTGCCCATTCCTCATCACTGTTTTATCCTTAGTCGCCTTGTACGACACCCACGGGAGAGATTTGGAGTGGTGACAATTGTATTCTACTCTGCCGTCACCACACGGTTTTTTAGGTTGATGTAAACATTTTATAAGCAAAATGGTGGTCGTTTGTAATGAGAATTGATATAATCGTATAATCAATACTATTCCCGGATAAGGTTTAAATACTATAAAGGCAAATTTCACGCGACAAATGTTTTTGTAACAACGAGTGACCATGAGTATCAACCTCCTGACCATCAGAGGTGGAGACATTCACAGAAGAAGAACTGAATATATACCAAATGTCACTTTCAACTCCAATATCATAGAAACAAGGTTCTATCTTACCTGGCAAGTCCGCTGCAGTTCCGGTATTCGCAGCAGCAGCTCGCCGAATTTGGCGGGCGTGTCGGGCGAGTGCGTCGCCGTGTACGCCTGCAGCGCCGCTAGTGCTTTCTCTTGCGACGCGCGCACTTTCTCGCTCTCGCGGAGTTCGGGCGTATCTGTGACAACAACATTACTGCCTACTAAAGCTGATTTACATTCATTAAGTAGTCAAGATGTTAAGTAAATTTTAACTTGAATTTAAGCGACTGAAATTTTAAGAACTTGCAACTTACAAATTTTAAGAACTTGCACTAGTGTGATATTAATTCTAGGCGATCATCTTCTTTGTCGGTATTATTAAATAATTTACCTGATCGTAAATAATGCTATTGAATCTATGTTTGGTATGAGCGAAGGGAATGTATAGATCATTACTCCTTTTACGCAAGTTTTTGTTTGTGGTAGGGACTATAATTTTAATGTCACCAAGGAGCTCAGTACCAAATCTCTTGCTTCGAGCAATTTTTGAAAGAAAGCTGATATCAGAGATGTTGGTAGTAAATGAAGAGTCTTACAACGTTGTTCATACCCATGTAGGTTTAACTTAAATCTTTTTTATAAAAAAAAACACTATCTCGTGTATTACCTGATGTGAGGAGCACGATGACTTTCAGGGCTACGTACTCGTAACGGTCCACCCTCAGCCGCCTCAGGTGGTCGGTGAAGCTCAACATTCGTTCGATGCAGGGCGTCAAGCCTAACCTGAAAGAGAAAGAGAAGCATTTAAAATATATAAAAATATTTATTTTTTGTAATTCACTAGACTAGAAAATTATTATTATGCTTGTTAATCACCAGTACCCAATTAAAATTCACCTTGTGGGTTTCAGTAGGTCTGTCCGTGATAGAAAAAGGAACGAATAGGTATAACCAAATAAAGTATAAAATCAGTCAGTCAAGTATGTACAAAATTTAAAAGCGTTCAAATGTGATGAAAAATTCAAAAGCGAAAAAATAAAGACTTAAGACGTAAGATCTGGATCCCTTTGCCTTCTCTAAAAAACAGAATTAAAACAAAAAATTATTGAGTCGAGAACAAATTTTTTGTTTTTATGTTTAATTAACCAAGATTCGACTAGTCCTACCATACATACATACTACCATACATATAGAAGAATGTTTTGTAATTTTAACAGCAATGTCTAGTTTTTTTTTATACTAACTTGGCGCTCTGGTCGAGAGTGATGCCCCGGCCTCCGCCCACTCGGACCTCGCCCGGTGTGCCCACACCGCGGTAGCAGCAGGACAGAACCAGCAGCTCGCACCAGCTGTTGATCAGCAGGCAGATCTGGTCGTCGATCTGGGGACAAAGAAAAAGTTGGGTTAGCGCGCTCGATTTCTGGCTGACGAAGTCAAATAGTACCTACATTGACATTAGATCTCGAGGTCCCGGGTACGATCCACTGGGGAGTACACATTTGAATTCGGTTCGGTTGGTGGTAGCACTTCAAGCCCGCCTGCCTGGCTATCGTTGTATCGAAAACTGTCGCTACAATATTAATGTTAACAGTATAATTGTGTTCCGACAATTTCTGGTAAGATAGGAAGTCCCTCTGTGGTTGAGGGTTCCAGGTGAATCTCGATTCCATCTTCTGGCCTTATCGTCACTTACTATCAGGTGAGATGAAGGCCAAGGGCTTCCCTGACTACCATTTAAAAGAACATAGGCAGGTGAAATCTCCAGAGGGGAGAAAGGTATTTTAGCACCCGCGTTACGCCAGCTTTTTCTAGGTCCCATATATAATAAGGGCCTATTGCCATTCACCGGAAACTTCGCAGTAGTTGTCTAGATGGTCCATGGTGATGCTGGTGGTAAAACCTTATCTAGTAATGTAAGTTAGAATGACTATAAAAAATCGGAGTCTTCCACAGATGTTCCTATAAATAAAAGGAGCATTACAATAAACTGTTTTGGGAAAATGTTTAGCCTTCAAAATTTTTTAAATTTAATTATTTACAACTAAAAAAAATCCCACCGAGATATTCTTGAAGAGCGGCAGACTCTTGCACCACTTGACGATCTTGTAGAGCCGGTGGTCGGCTATGTTGCACAGGTCGGCCAGGAAGTCCGGGCTCGAGTTCTGGGCGGTGATACCGCTCGCTGCCAGGAGGGGGTTGGCGGACGGACTGCCAGGGGACTTGCCCAGGCGGGTCAGCTCCGACTCGTTGTACTGCCACAGGTGTTCCACTTCCATTATCTCCTGGAACACAATGATAGATAGTAATTGAATCATTCGTTTATTTATTGTTTTTTACGAACTACCTGCACATTCGATATAAATTCGCATGGTAAAAACAAGTAGCACAGAAGTGGACACATCGAAGCGTCGTCACGTCGGTGTCCGATATAGCGAATGACATTTTCATTAGACATTTGAACAACACATAAAATTACGATTTTTTTTTGAAATATTTAAAAAACCTACATTGCATTTTTAAGAATAAAAATCGACGTTTCTCTTTTACTTTTTATGAAATTTATTATAAGCATGCTTTTTTATATTTATTTTTTACATGGTGTAAAGTACCCTATTCAAACTTCATTCGGTGTAGGTACATACATACGTTCTGTGTCGATGGAAAAAAATATTAAATCCTAAGAGGTTTTTTTTAAAATTCCTATAAACTTAATTACCTGCAATAATGTCGGTATGTCCGGCGTTAAGCGACTGTTGCTCGATTCCCCTCGACTGTTGTATGACGCTGGGCCGTTCACCTGAAAAGTAGGTAGTGTTAAAAATGGATTTACTAGGAAAGCAGATCCAGCACCTGTCTAGGCAAATATCACTTCGTCACTTAAACACCCTATCAAACATTTAATCACTTCTACTCATACCGGTCCTCACACACTGCTTTCGCTTCATCCAATAAATGAAAATATGTTTTTTTTTATATTTTTACACTCACACCTATCAGCTAGCCCAAAGTAAGTAGCCTAAGCACTTGTGTTATGGATACTAGATGACGGACATATTTTTAATATGAATATAAATGTTGAAAATATACTACATAAACATATACACAACCATGACTCGGGTACAAACATTTGTGGTCATCACAAAGTTTGCCCCTACCAGGATTCGAACCCGGGACCTCTTGGCCAATACCCAGCAATCTGAGCATTCGACCAAGGCGGCCGTCAGTTATGCATAATAATATCTTCCAAATTTACTTTTCCTGCTTCTAAATTATTTGGGAGTTGTAGCAGTGTCTATGGGTATTTCCTTGTAACTTGAGGTACCTTAATGGTGGAGGGTAAACCACCAACAACAGCGGCAAATTCTCAAAGAGGGCAGGCGGCCTGCTGTAACCTGAATTCTCAAAGAGGGCAGGCGGCCTGCTGTAACCTGATTGGATGAAGTAAGGATCGTAGCGATTGGAAAGAAGTGATCTCTGCTTACCCCCGTGGGAGAAATGCGTGTTGTATATATGTATATTAGTATATTTGTATTACTTACACAAGTGAGACTGGATGCGTGTCGCAGTGTTGTGGGCACATGGGCGGAGAGCAGCGATCCTGTGGACGCAGCTCCAGACAGCGAATACGAGCACTGGTACGTAGAACGGCCGCCTCTAGTTCTGTCCTCTCGTATTGCTGAAAAAGAATTCATCATTATCGTCACCACCACAAATTGTGGAAACACAATATTAATGCCGGTAACATTACTGCTACGGCGACAGAGTTGGATAAGACAGTGGTAGCTAGCCAGGCGGACTTGAAACCGGAAGCACCGGATCTCAATTCCGGTAGGCAACCCCTAGACCACGGGCGCAGTTAAAAGTACATACATACATAAATCACGCCTATATTCCCGAAGGGGTAGGCGGAGGTGAACCAGCACCCGCGTTTCGCCAATTATGTCAAGTCCCATGTAATAGGTGGCGAGCCTATTGCCATTTATCGGGCACAAAAGTCGCAGTAAATTGCTAGGTTGTACGAGTATAAGAGGAACACTGCTGCCCATTCCTCAGCACTGATGTATCTTTAGTCGCCTTGTACGACGCCCACGGGAGAGATTTGGGATGGTGACAATTGTATTCTACTCTGCCGTCACCACACGGCCAGTTAAAAGTATTCTTTTGTAAATAACGTTTGTAATTTTGTATTTCATTCGGAGGACCACCTCACCTTCTAGTTTCATTCCGCACCCGAGGCACGGAAAAAATAAAGTTTTCTTTTGAAAATAACGTTTTTTTTTTGCATCGAATTTTTTTTACTCTAAGGACCACCTTACCTTCAAGCTTCATGCCGCACCCGAGGCACTTGTCGAACCGGCATGCCGGGCACTTCTTCCTGGTTGCCACGGTAACCGGGCAGTTGCCCCCGCGCAGGCACATGTAGTTCTTGCGGTTCTGCACCGTCCTCTTGAAGAAGCCCTTGCAGGACTCGCACGAGAATATGCCGTAGTGGAAGCCGCTGATCTTGTCGCCGCATATGGGGCACGGGCTGCGAACCATAGGCGCGTTTATTAGTTGAGCGGTAAGTTGGACGTTTTCGATGACTTCGGTTTGTTTAGGAAGCGATTAACAAAAACTTTGTAGGTACCACCTGCAACTTGAGTGTATTTATTTATGGGCTGTTTTTGTCTTAATTTAAACATAAATTGTAATTTTTTTATGCTATAAAACAAGAAAGCTCTGGCTGGGCATACATCACACCTGATGTTAAGTGACGATAAGTGCCAAAGATGGAATCGAGCTTCACCTGGAACCCTCAACAACAGAGGGATTGAAGGGGAGATTATTATTTCCTTCTGTTCTTTTATCTTGATAATTGAATAATAATTATACATACATACATACATAAATCACGCCTATATCCCGAAGGGGTAGGCAGAGGTGAACTAGCACCCACGTTTTGCCAAATATGTCAGGTCCCATGTAATAGGTGGCGAGCCTATTGCCATTTATCGGGCACAAAAGTCGCAGTACATTGCTGGGTGGTATAAGACGAACGCTGCTGCCCATTCCTCCTTCCTTCCTTCCATGATTTATCCTTAGTCGCCTTGTACGACACCCACGGGAGAGTTTTGGGGTGGTGACAATTGTATTCTACTCTGCCGTCACCACACGGCTTGAATAATAATAATTATATGTTCTGCAATATGTGCAATGATATCTATCTGTTTGTGTTGCCAATTCATATATTTAGAATTGCAGCAGCAAAACTTCCTCGAAAGATGACTACTATCAAGAAACCCTTTCAGAAAGTGCTCAATTGCAAGGCTCGACATCCATTAAAAATTTTCGCTTCGCTAATAGTTAAAAAATGCAGCAGTAATAGGCTCACACTTTACATGGAACTAAAAACAGGTAGCGATGTGGGGTTATGTATGGATACACCCTTTTACATGTCACCTGAAATAGTTAGCGATGTGTGTATGGCTTTTATCCTCTCACCTGTTAATAAGCTGTTGCCTGCTGATGCCCTGGTGGTGGTGAAGCCTCTCGTCCGTGGGCTCGACGTCCTCGTCATGGGCTGGGGAAGCCGGGAACACAGGCGGCGCCTCCCGGTATACCACGTGGGGATGGCGACCCTGATGGGTTGGACAGGCGTGTGAACAACAAATTCTATTCCCCCAATTGAATTATTTCTAGATTTTTTGAAATAAATCTCATTATACAATAAATCTCAGCTATAAACGGTCATGCCATCACAATTAAACGGCATTATGATAGCACACCCAAAAATTTTTGAGAAATCTTCCCCTGAGATTGAACAGGTGGCCAAAAATAAATTACCTATGCTTACTCTAGACTTTGGAAGGCGCCTAAATTTCTTTTTTACATCAATTTTACTAAGGGCATGTTTTACAATCAACAAGTAAATCCTGAGTAGCTTACTTGGCAGATCATTTGACAGTTGTATTATGAAATATAAATGCCAATTCAACTGCCAAGTACGCTACTCAGAACTTACTTGTCGATTGGAAAACAGGCCCTAAATGACATTCATTATAAATGCTAGAAAAAAATAATAATTTCGGACTTGTGGAAAGGCCCAACCAATATAAAGGACAAATAATTTTCCGATATTTTTCCGACTTTATTTTCTTTATTATTTTTGATTTTAAATTAAAAGTTATTATTATATGAGTAATTACTTTGATTTTTCTTTGCCATTATATAAAAATGCAAGCTTTCTTCTTCTTTCTTTTTATTTCTCTTTTGTAACATTCAGTGTGTTCTCTTTTACCTGAACCGGGGAATGTGTGGGCGAGAACTCGGAGCTGTAAGAGTAGCAGGAGGAGTGGGACGCGTCGCTGTTGTTCCGGGACAGCGATGGAGTGTAGTGGCGGGAGGCGCGAGGGCTAGCCGACGGGCTACTGTACACGCTAGAACAAAACAAACAACATTTAAGGTTATCATTAGCGCAACGTTTGAAAGATGTGCCTGCACACATACATACATAAATCACGTCTTGCTGCACACAGCCATACATAAAACACGCCTATTTATTGTATTTATCTACGAAGGGGTAGGCAGAGGTGTATTAAAACCACATTTAGGCAGAGATGTATAAAAACCACGTTTCGCCAATTATGTTAGATATAAGTAAGCGAGCCTATGGCTATCTTTCAGCCACGTAAAGTATTTTGCTAGGTTGGTATGCGGCTGCCTCTGCAGTCGTTAATACCTACTAATCCGTATACCTACGTATCCGTAGCGTGGGCTATGTCCCATTCTCCCTATTTCTTCCATCCATAGGTTATTAGCCACGTGGTGACGTCAGAGTATAATACAATTGTCACCACCCCCATCTCTCCCGTAGCGTGGGAGTCGTACAAGGCGACTCAGGGTTAAAACAGTGCTGTGGAATGGTCAGCAGCGTTCCTGTTATGCCACCTAGCAAAGTACTGTGATTTCCGTGCCCGATAAATGGCAATAGGCTCGCCACCTATTATATGTGGGACCTAACCTAATTGGCGAAACCTGGGTGTTAATTTACCTCTGCCTATCCCTTCGGGGATATAGCCGGGATTTATGTATGTGTGCATACGGAAGGGATCCATTTCAGCAGTGGGGACATTAAGGGCTGGAGATGATTTATGTATGTATGTATATATCCTGATAAAACTGAAGTGAGCAGTACATACCTGTGCGTATACATGGAATGCACAGCCGAGTCAGTGCTGGCGCTAGACTGAACTCTAGGCAGTCGGCCCAAGAGCGGGGATCCGTGCAGAGCGCCCAGAAGCTTATCCATGCCCACTGTCGGCTCGCATTTCAATTCTGCAAGAAGATCAAGAAGATTTAGGACTCGCTTAATCCGGCAACTTTTTTAAAGTAATTTTATTACTTTCGTCAGGCTACATTATTGGTTTGGATGCTGTTGAGGTGGGAGCGAGGGGTATACCTGCA
Organism: Cataclysta lemnata; assembly: GCA_963931975.1. Classification (NCBI taxonomy): domain Eukaryota; kingdom Metazoa; phylum Arthropoda; class Insecta; order Lepidoptera; family Crambidae; genus Cataclysta; species Cataclysta lemnata. The sequence continues at coordinate 3,361,365 of OZ008342.1, forward strand.
AAATCCATATTTATAGAGTTAGCCCCTACTTCAAATCATAATAATTTATGTCATCCATCGGAACGGTGCTATGATGAATAAAGGTACCTATAGAAAAGTGATGGAAAGGAACAGAGAGACCAATTGACCAATGACCACTTCTCAAGGTTTTGGCTTATGTTTTACAATCGGCCGCCTGCCTGACACCAACCCTCTGGGTATGCTGTTGTTGGTGGTTGGTATATGCCCTCTACCATTCGGGTGCCCCAAGGTGGTTATGATATTAATCTTCCTTAGCCGACTTAAACGGCACGACTGGAGTGAGTCGGGCCTGGCATATTCTACGTTACACTGTTGCCCGATGAAAGATATACATCCCAATCCCATAGAATATTCTCTTACAATAGTTTCAATTAATTAAACCGGCAAAGATATCAAACTTTTTTTATTTTTATTTAGTTGTAGACAAAAGGGGAAGGGTGATGTTGACAAAAATGAACATACCTGATAGCTGCGTCTCTTTCTTGATCGTCAAGTTCTGAACTTCTCCCAGCGAAGCCTGTGGCATAATCGGCATGTTGTTCTGATCAGAGAGCACCAGAGATGCGGCGCTGGTGGGAGAAGATGGCCGTCGGGCGAGGGAGAGAGACTTGTTATCCGTAAGCACCGATATCTGAAATAAGGGCAAGAGATAATGAGTTTGGAAAGAACTAATGAAAGAAAAAATAAAACATTACATCTCTTTAATGATATCCGTATAGGTTCATTATGGTGGTAGGTCTTTGAATTGAAAATTTATTTCATCTGATCATCAAAAAATATGAACGTCAAATACAGTAAGTCGGGTTACCACAATACATCTATACGGATATATTTGACAATAAGTCTGCTGTAGAGTAAGACAGCTACTGGCCTACGTTTACTGTATCAAGTATCCACATTCATCACCACGACAACGATAAATAGCTTGTCATCACAATTGACAGTTGACTGACTAATGTGTGGGTACCCACATATTCTTGGCGTTAACTACAAACAATTTATCTGCGCAGGAGTGGACGTGGCATTACTCTTGCTAATTAATACAATAGTGTGTTCTCTCTTGCTAAGTAACACAATATTGTGTTACCTAATCATTATTATTTTTAATTATCGGTTTGATCAAATGATCGCTGAATGTCGGCCAAAATGTCCCGGTTTGGAATTCGAATCCTGGTTCAAATATTGTTCTTGAATAATGTATGTATACGTAGTATATTTCTAAATGTTTATATCATTAATGTGTATTTAAAATTTCCCCGTCATCTAGTGTAAATACATACATACATACATACATAATTCACGCCTATATCCCCGAAGGGGTAGGCAGAGGTGAACTAGCACCCACTCTTCGCCAATTATGTTAGGTCCCATGTAATAGGTGGCGAGCCTATTGCCATTTATCGGGCACAAAAGTTGCAGTACTTTGCTAGGTGGTAGGTATAAGAGGAACGCTGCTGCCCATTCCTCATCACTGATTTATCCTTAGTCGCCTTGTACGACACCCACGGGAGAGATTTGGGGTGGTGACAATTGTATTCTACTCTGCCGTCACCACACGGCCAGGCTAGTGTAAATAACAGCCTTAAACCTCTCAAAGACAGACGCAGTAAAAGCCTTATGTTACTTATGTTACAACTGCCCGACACCGCTGACTGCGTCTGTCTGTTGCAACTCTAGCTTTATTTGCAACTCAAAAATCGATCTTTTCCACTAACCCTGTTCATGCTGAGGCTCCTCTGGTGTTGCTGCAACGACGTCGGGTATTTGAGATCCAGGACCCGCTGGTCGTCGAGACTTTGGAAGGCTTCGGTTTTGACTGGCTCCGATTTGATGGTGACATTGCGCAGAGTGTCTATGGAATCTCTGGAAGACTGTAGGTCTAGCGAACTGCTGTTCTCATCTGGAAGAGAAGGTGGAGAATTCAAAGCGATTCCATTGACTGACTTAATTACATATTTGAACATTATAATAATTCCGTTTCCCGAAATACTTCGTCGAAATTTTTCTGATCTCTTTCTTTGCCATCCTAGATCAGGGCCCTATTCGTAGGGGCCCTATTCGTTAACCTATTTTTGACACTTACTGCCGCACTCAGAGACGTCAAATAACGTTAATGAGTACTTAACATCAAAAAATGACTATTCAAAACTAGTAGCTATTCTTGCCGGGTCTATGGTCTAGATTTGAATGAAAATTTTTGACATTAAATACTCATCAAAATTAATTGACGTCTCTGAGTGTGGCAGTGATAATCGCTTAACTATTTACTGATCCATTACTACTTTTAGACGAAAGCGATTGAAAGAGGCTTACATAATCGGGGATCTGTACTCACCATTATTGACGTTGGTGTCTATCACCATCTCTGAGTCGGACAGCTCTCCCTCCCAAGACATGGGCCGTTCCCGGTCGTTGAGCTGGGTGTCGTAATGGGCGCCGCTGGAGGGCCTCTTCTTCTTGTTACGCATGTTCACCTATCACGAGAAGAGAAGAGAATAGCTTTAAATACAGGGAATATGAAAAAAAAACCTATTCTATACTAATATGTATTATAAAGCTCAAGAGTTTGTTTGTTTGGTTGGTTGAACGCACTAATCTCAGGAACTACTACTGTCTCAAATTGAAAAATAATTTTTGTGTTGGATAGTCCCTTTATCGAGGAAGGCTATAAGGCTATTTAATTTAGTAACCGACATAAACGCGAGCGAAGCCGCGGGCGACCACTTGTTTGTTTTCTAAGAAAACATGGTCTCATCATCATCATCACCAGCCCTTTAATGTCCCCAGTGTTAGGGCACGGGCTTCCCTATGGATGGAAGAATATAGGGAGATTGGGCCATAACCCACCACGCTGGCCCAGTGCGAGTTGGTGGGTATCAACGACTGCTAATGCAGCCGGGAGCAACGGGTTAACGTGCCTTGCGAAGCACGGAGGAACTCGAGTTAATACATTTTTAGTCACCCATCCAATGACCGGCCTTAGCGAGCGTTGCTTACTCTACGCATTCGCATGCTAAGCGCGCTAGGTCACTGCGCCAGCGAGCTCCTCATGTTCTCCTGAATTTGTTATACGGATGTGGCGAAATATTTCTGAACTAACCTCATTCTGATGTTGCGTGAAGTCGATTTTTGAGATTTCCGCGTCAGTGGAGTCTTCATCGTGAGGGTCTGAAGACACGCTGATGCGGACTCCGCTCGAGCTGTACGAGAATTGCACTGGAAAAGAGGGAAAGAAGAGTTGATATACACTGCTAATATTGGATGACCCAGAAATAGTCAGATAGGTAAACTGATAATATTGGAGAGAAGTCAGATAGTTTAATCTATTTATCTAACCGACCCATCCTTCCCAGATTTCCCTATTGATTTATTACACTCACACCTATCATCCATAACTAGATGGAGGACTCATTTGACATCATAATTATATTTCATTATATTTTATACATTAATAGATAAATATAGTAGTATAATAAATAAATTTTAAGATTTTATTCCGGTAAGATATCCCAATAATTTTAGGACTTTTTTTAGGACAGTGTCGTTGACAAAATGTTTTATAAGGGATGTCCGTAAATCATAATTGTAAATAAGTTAGAATGTATTTATTCTAAAATTCTAATATTATCACTACTGTAAAATGATTCTGAAATGAAAGTGATTCTCTTTATTTTTTGTTATTGATTAATCTTTGGTTATTTATTTACAGACTGTTTATTTTCATTTAGGCTTATCCAAATCAAAGTAGGTACCTAACATAAAGACCTGTGATGATTGTAACTAATAAAATAGAAATAAAAACGGGTTATTTTAAACTAAACAATTGTTTTAATTTGACAGTACCTACTTAGGTACCCATTCACAAACTAAATAGATAATCTCAAAGTTTAAAGTAGGTACTTATAGTTTATTATCAGGTCGGAAATGATAACAATGATATTTGGCAGTGGATTGGTTTGTAAGGTGAAATCTAATTCTGTACGTTTGTTTGTTGACTTCTTATCACAAGGTCAACGATCCTGTGACATCAGCAGTAGATAATTTGGGGTGTTGGCAGCTCACAGCATATACAATAAATAATAATCGGGGTTAAAGTATGAAATTGCCGTTTTATTGTAATAGGTTTTTTGAATTGACTTAGAATCTTCATGGTTTGAGGTTTTCGAATGAAACTTTTTTCACATAATTTCTATGATGTTCTTTTTATAAAAAATGTGAAACATTTTAATGTCGACTTTTAATTGTTTTTGTTATTCAACTTAGACAAGAAAGATGGATACTGCGAAAATTCGAGTGATTTTTGAGTACGAGTTCCGGCGCGGAAGTAACGCTGCAGAAACAGCCCGCAATATCATCAATGTTGGGTTTGGTGAATAACACAGGTGAATAACAATGAATTAAGAGAGATGTTGGAAGCCGATTCTAGTCAACCTACCCAGGAATTAGCGGCATGGTTTAACGTTACCTTACCCACAATATTGACTCATTTGCGTCAAATCAATATAATAAAAAAATACGAAAAATAGGTGCGTCATGATTTGACTGATCTGCAGAAAGAAACGCGTGTTGAAACTTGTGTTGCCTTGTTGAATCGATACAGAAATGAAGGAATATTGGATCGAATTGTGACATGTTATTAAAAGTGGATTCTTTATGATAACCGTAAAAGAAAAATGCAATGGCTGACCCCAGGTCAAACGCCACAACAGTGTCCTAAAGCAAAACATACCATTAAAAAGGTAATGGTAACTGTTTACTGGTCTCAGCATGGTGTTATTCACTATAGTTTTCTCCGATCTGGTCCAGCAATAACGGCAGATGTCTATTGTGCCGAACTCCGAACAATGTTGGCAAAACTAGCAGTAAAACAGCCCCGACTCATGAATCGATCTTCACCATTATTGCTCCATGACAACGCGAGACCTCATACAGCACGAGAAACCGTTTTAACCCTTCAGGAACTGCAGTTAGAAGCCAGACCTTGCTCCAACGGACTAACATTTGTTTCGTGATTTGGACAGTTATCTACGTGACAAGTAAGTTTTCTTCCCAGGAGGCAGTACAAAATGCTTCACACAGTTTTTGCAGGCTAGATCCTCAGAGTTCTATCGCAAAGGCATAAATGACCTTCCTATTAGAGAGAATCAATGTATAGATAATAATGGTAACTATTTTGATTAAATAAATTTGTTATAAGTAAACTAAAAAATAAACAATTTAGATTTTCAGTAAAAAATGGCAATTTCATACTTTAACCCCTAATAATAGTATATCTGTTTAAAATTATTTCAATTACTATTGCTTTCCACCATTACACCATTCATGATTCTCTACCAATATCAATGTTTACCAACTAAGCAATATTCGCTAATGCCGGGTTTGGATGGGTGACCAAAAAAAATATTTTTCGAGGTTTATAGTTTAATATATTTTATTGTATCTCCCAGCATTTTTTTAGTTTCTGACATTTTTGTTCATGAGTGTATTTTGACAAAAGTAATTCGAAAGCTCGTTATGTCTAAGTACAGATCATTAATTAGCTTTCATACATACATAAATCACGCCTATATCTTCGAAGGGGTAGGCAGAGGTGAACTAGCACCCACGTTTCGCCAATAATATTAGGTCCCATGTAATAGGTGGCGAGCCTATTGCCATTTATCGGACACAAAAGTCGCAGTGCATTGCTAGGTTGAATAAGAGGAACGCTGCTGCCCATTCCTCATCAATGTTTATCCTTAGACACTCATGGGAGAGATTTGGGGTGGTGACAATTGTATTCTATTCACCACACGACACTTTTTAATTAGCTTTCAATTTAAGTAAAATTCGCTTCGCCAATTAGTTCGCATCAAAAGCGTTTAGTACACACCTACATTTACGCATTACTGTAGGTAAGTACCTACGACCTACTATGAAAGTGATAATTATATCGTATGAAATATTCGAAAATTATTTTTTTAATTTTAGATACTTAGTTTTTAGCACAGGTACTATGAGTAGTGTTCAAGGTGTACATTATTTCTGTATTATATACAATATGTATGTTGTATATGAAGAGAGTAAGTATTCAATTATGGAAGTATACAAGTCTTATTATGTATATTTTATTAGAAAAATGTGTCAAATGCTTAAAGTTAATTAAAACAAGTGCCAATTAAAATATCGCTTATGCCCCGTTCTTATATTACAGAAGAAGACAAGTTAGAGTAGGGGAAGGTGGCCCAAATTGGCACTTTTGTGTTCAAATATTTTGAAGATTTAATTTAATCACGTAAGCCACATTATCTGCTCTCTTGAAGCCAGCTGCAAATTTAAGTTCCGTGATGTTATGAAATTATTATATAAATTATTTTACACAGGAGGCTTGTTTGCTTAGCCAGTATGTCCGTTTTGGACTACCTTCCCCAATTCATCATCATTATTGCCATAAGATTATTTTACCGTTGTTAGTGTCGGAGCCGGACATGCTGATAGTGGTGACTGATACGTGAAGTCCTTCCACCTTCACCGGGTCACCCTCGCTCGTCATCGCGCTCATCCCAAGCGCTCACCACACATCACAACACTATCGATAAACTTATCAATCGATGCTTTCACTACACAACACTAGAGCACCATTCACATTGGTCTAATAAAAAAGCTTCCAAAAATAATGTTCGTTATTTTAAATTACTTTATGTTTAGCGCATTTTTTTAGAATTTAAATTACTAGTCTTCTTTCTTATGTGCATCATCTGGTGTCGCTGCTCATTGTTAAGGCATCGTGAATATTCAGTCTTGCTGTACGAACGCTAGTTTTACATAGTTTTCTTTCTTGGCATGTATTCGATGTCTGTATAGCCAAATGCCAAAGTTGATTATTGACCGATGACAACTGGACCATCTTGGTTAATCTGTAAAGACGAAATTAAATATTAAAATCGAAAATTATGAACACACTTTACTACACACGAAACATAAAATTAATACTAGATAATTATCATCGTACCCAAAGCTAATATTCCTTTAAAACGTTCGAGTCGAAGAAAAAATTAAAAAGTCACGACGAACTTCCCACGCGATTCAATTTTGGATTAATGTTCCTTTTAAACCGTTCATGTTTGTGTGACCGCACGACAACGCGTCGAGTCGCGGCCTTGCGACTGACGCTAGTGCTGTGCGATAGCGCTACCGTCCGCGCCGGATTATTATCGATACGTGCGGTCGACCCCGTGTCATTGGCATTTTGTTTACCGCTCCGACGAGGGCGAAGCTCGCTATATGCCCCGTCTCGCATTACGCGATAGTACTTATTTACGTAGGCATGGTGATATAATTATAGCATTTAATTTGACTTGGTATCGAGAGGAGCACTTTTTTGGCACAGAATTTTTAATTAAAGTTAATTAAAACTATAAAATGTAGGTATTTTATTTCCTATTTGTACATAAATATGTGTACGTATTGAATGCTACATTTGAAATCATTTAAATTGTTAAATATTATTTAAATTATGATCATAATATAAGCACCTTATATCTACGTACTTGCAAAAATATACTATTATACCTATGCTGTAAATGTGCATGATTGTCGCAGATTGATTATAATATTATTAATTTTCGAACAAGTCTATTTTTTGTGCTTCTTGATATAAATGTGATTTTTTTTAGTTAAACGCCTACTTAGCATTCATTAAGGTTATAACTACTGCAGTGATTGTTATAAAACAGAGTCAATTCAGCGTGTAATGTGACAGGTATATTCCATACGTAATACATACGATATTATTTGGCTTAAGATGTAATGTAATAAATGCACGGACTCAACAGGGCCTTTTCCTAATGAAAGAGGCCCAGCGTTTTATCGATAATCAAAGTATGAGCGCGGTGCAAGAGAAGGGGGGGTGTGGGGGGATGTGTGCGGCCTTCACGGAGCCGGTTGTTACGACCGGCCGGCCGCGAGCATTTCGCCTTTCGCGCAGAGTCGCCGCTCCCAATACTTCAAGTCAGCCATAGTAATAAAACCAATTATCCGTTGAGCAGCAGAAAAATAAATACAATCCGAAATGCACTGTCATTTGTTTAGAATTGTTCAAAGTAGTGTTGAGTCAATATGCCCCTATTTCGCTTTACTGTATAAAATGAAACATTCATTCGTTTGAATAATTTACACGTTATAGTAGACAATCAGCTAATGCAATTACTATTATTTTTGTCAAAATGTATTAGGAGGACTCGTATTCTATTCGATAGTTTGTGCTGTCGACACGTCGACAGGACAAAATATACATTCACTGGCGTCTGGCGAACCAATTAGTATCTCAATAAAGTCCCTTGCTCCCAGACATTTCACAGTTATCGTTATTGAATACACTTCGTAAATACACACAGTAACCATGACGACGCTATACCATTTATTTACTACAATTCAATTAGATTATTAAAATATATTTATTTATTTGCCAATATTTTGCCAATAACATATAATTAACTAAATACTATGTGCGATAGTAATGTAATTCGGCACTTCATTTATTACTGTAGTCAATAATAGAATCAATGTAAATAATCCGCCTTTTCAATTCGAGTGTAGCGTTTATCTAATTCTAAAAATAAACCGAAGAATGGACGCTCTTGCACTATTTCTTTTATTTAACATTAAACCTCGTGCGTGTGAAAGAGATGGACATAAATTCGGTATCCTAATAAAAGGAGTTCATCCGCACGCAGAATGGCGTCATCGTGGCCTAGACAAGGCCGAGCGGTCATTTATACGATACGCCAGACGCGACCAATATTGTTTGTCTATACATAAAAAATATGTTTGTACGTTGATGATAAGGATTTTTTTAAATAATCTTTATTTAAAAATCCATTTGTAATTTTTTTTAATGTAAAGAGATATTTATATATAATTACTAGCTGACCCATCAAAAGTTGTTGTGCCGTTATCACCAAAGGGTATAAAAAAAGCCTAAAACCTATTCTCAGACGTACCGAATATACACAAAAAAATCATAAAAGTTGGTCCGGTCGTTTCGGAGGAGTCCGACTACAAACACTGTGACACGAGATTCTAGCGGATTATAGTAGCACTTCAACCCGTGGTCATAGCATAACTCGAAGTGATGTCCTTGCGATGTTATTAAAATTTATCAATAAGGTTGCTGTGTGAGCCGAGGCGTCGACCGATAATTATCTTAAGGTCACAGTACTATCTATGTGACGTAAGCATCGTGCCATGCATTGTGATAAGTTCGTATGTATACACATACATGTATAGTCAAATTAAGTTTATTTATTCACATAATATACCGTATGCAGTTTAAGAGTCTAAAAGTCGCCACACAATGACAGAAAACTTGAAAGGGCGGCTCCTTAGCTTAGCTTGGTGTAGAAGTAGAAGACCACTGAAAATATGGATGGATGTGAGGTATGATATGAACGTGATTGGTGTGGATAACATGTGACTGAAGAGAGTGGAAAGGGACATATTGAGCCGACCGCAATAATAGGCTGGGATACGGGCAGAGTGATGATGATGATGCCATATGCAGTAGCAGACCAAAGAAGCTGCTAACTCTTTTGATCTAGGCAGGTTGAAGCAAGAAGACAAAACTATACTGTATCCAGTAAAGTCCTGATTAAGTTGTAGGTGTCTATTTTTTGTGTATTAGAACATAAATGAATATTGAGATATTGTTGATAAAAATAAAAAATTAATTTTCAATGTCATCATTTATTTTAAATTTTAATGTAAATTAACAAGCAACGTACTCCCCTTTGTAAGTTATTAAATTGATGCACAGACTCTACAGTAATATTTGATTTGATTGATAGATTTTTTGTTCAAATCAATAATTATATCCGAAACGCCTCTACACACCTGCACTACACACACTTCATTGGCCATTCATTGAGCACTTCACAATTCTATAATTAACTAATTGCCCATAATTGAAGCCATTAGATTACGGCTTGGTTAATTGGTTGTCCTTGACACCAATGACTGCTCAGAGGTCGCTGGTCATGTTCCCTTAGAGTCGACGCACCCTGTCACCCACGCCGCACTGAAATAGACGAGGTTATTACTCCCCAGACTTACTTACTACGGTTCTATCGCATGTAACAAAGAAATGGCAGTTTACTCTAGCCAAGGAAGGGCATTGGTCCGGAGTGTGGCCGTTCTAAATTGTTTTCACGTCTGAATCTTGACTATTAGAATTAAGAAGGATAAATGAACTATAGTATAATAACAGCGATAAGATATAATATTATAACGTATTGTAACTTGCAAAATGTTTGCTCAACATTATACTATAAAGGAGAATGGCAGAAACCCGTGTGTTTTCAGAACCACATAAAAATTGGCGTTTCATGAAGCGAGTATTAGAATCGTAATACTCTAATAATACTGGCCAAAATTTGTAATGGCAAGATTTATGTACAAGTTGGGGACAAAAAGTTATAAAACATAACCTCAAAATAATTTAGCTCCCTGTCTACGTACTTATTTCAATAACAAACAAATGTTTTTTATTACAACATAAGCTTTCATTTCATAATATTTTTTTAAATAATATCTGCTTTATTGTTCTAAGTTCACCTTAGCATTAACTTGGTAACTGTCATTGAAGATCATCATGGTATTTTCCGGTCAATTTGTTATTATTATTTATTAATAAATGATTGAATAAACAAAGTAGGTACTTAAATAATATACTTAAATAAGAAAAGCAACCACAACGAATTTGAAACAAGAAGTGACATTGACAATTACACTAGACAGTAGACACCGTCAAAGAAAAAAAGCGTTTTATTTCTTCAAATGACCTAGGAGATTTGCGTTTTGTTACAGGAAAATAACAAAATATGTAAAATATTTTTCTCGATAATCCCAACTTCTATATCAATAATTAAACTTAAAAAATTACAACCTAATTATCAGCTATAAATGTAATACAACACCGTTTTGAAACGTTCAGTAATTACGAACTAAAAGAGTGGTTCCCATTTCGCCATTCTCCTTTTAATAAAAATTTAAAAAAAAATAATAGGACAGAAAAAGTCAGAAAAATTATTTTGAAATGATTGAGGAACCTTCGAAATCGAATCTTCCGCAATCCGGGCGGCTCCCAGAATTAAACGTAGTGTATTATATACTCTTTGCCCAGAATCAACAAGAACAAGACTATAATTTTTCGAACATTTTCTGACCTATTTGCCTTTGCAAACCATAATATTATATATGTCCAGGATACCTTCGACTATAACCGAGTTATCTCAAGGCGAACGTGTTCTAAAAATGCAAAAACCTCAATAAAAGCTGATCTGTAGTAATTACAGGTCCATTTATAGCTTCTAGACATATCATATGAGTTGGTTTGGTACTTGAGTATACATAGGTGAGCATTGAAGTACTTATTAAATATAGAAGACATTATATAACTTAATAAAATTAAGCCAACATTGCGCAAAAGTAAACTCTATTGGCGACTGGAAAAAACTTTTGAATTTTAAACTGGAGTCAATTTAGCAATTAAGAAAAGATTTTCCACTCTATTAAAAACCAGCTTCATAAATTTCCTTATAGAAGAAATCTGCACAGAAATACATTCTATCCCTATACAGTTAACACAACAAAAATGCAAAAAATTTCCTATTGACTTTCTTAATATATATACTAATATTATAGCACTGAAGAGTTTGTTTGTTTGTACGGTTAAACGCACTAATCTTAGAAACTACTAGTTCAAATTGAAAAAATATTTTTGTGTTGGATAGTCCATTTATTGATGAAGGCTATAGGCTATATAACAACCACTAGTGTTTATACAATGTGTGTGGATTGCGAGATCGATTAAGCAAATTTAGCAGATTGTTGCCAACCGCTATACTGAGTCTCTATAACCTCAAATCAGGCTAAACCTGCCTTCATTAAACACAATATCGCAGTGTAGTGAGTGACATGAGAGAAATATCATAATTGTCGCCACTCTCTATCTTTTACGGGCGGTCATACAAGGCGACTAATGGTTTTAATTTTGATGAGGAATGGACGGCAGCGTATTCCTGGTACAAAACCTGCAATACTAATATTTTTATGCTCGGTAACTGCTATTTACCTCGCTGGTATGCTAGCCCTTTAGCCCATATAATTAAAAACTCTCTTGTTGAATACGCCACCAACCTCTTATTTCGTTAATTCAATACTTATAATATTATTATAATTAGTAAACAACATAACCCTCAATCATCTCGCTCCGGGGGAGGTAAAAGGTTAATTAGAATAAATACAATAGTAATCATATGTCCAGATTAATGTTCAGATATTATAATCGTCAACAATTGCACTTTGATGTCATCATTGAATTAATTTTTGGCTTGAAGCTAATTTTTGGCATCAAATTTAATCGTTTTTTATGTTACAAATCCTACCGTAATTTTCCAGCCATTTATTGTTACTTGATAAATATAATAAATCGAGTGCATTGACAGCGGATAATCGATATCGATGAATTTCTATCACGCCCTGCACTACCTTCAACTTAATAGATGATTTATTTTAATTCATTTCGTCTTTCTTTACGTACAGTACAACTTGTTAGTAGTGTATCTATATTTGTATGCAGCTAGTTCACAGTCATTTGACCTTCCGTGCATATAAAATATGTTTATGAAGATATATGGAATGTTGGTGTGGGAGGTAACTGTGAACAGACAAAATATAATTAATCTCCAGTCCATTCGTTAAGCTATCCAAGCTGCATCTGCAGTCATATCCACCAATCCGAATTCCGAACTAGGTCATATTGGGGCCGGTTTGGTCGAATGGCCAAACCAATGGCTATCGGCCAAGAGGTCCCGGGTTCGAAGCTTGGAAGGGGCAAATGTTTGTGATGAACACATTTGGTTTCAGTCATGATTTTTTATGTAGTATATTACAACAATAAATTAAGTACTTAAATGAAAATTTGTCCGTCATCTAGTATCCATAACACAAGTGCTTATGCTAGATTAGGGATAAGTCAGAAATCCACACTTTTTCCATTTTTGCAAAAGAGTTCACAGTTGATAAAGCCAAGATGTTAGAGACAGTAAAGCTGGGTTTTAGTCATTATTTGTTTGGAACACATAGACTACAGCTGTCCAAACAATTACCGAGAAACACGCTCAATGTGTAATTTTAGCAATTATGTGCGTACAGCCGTCACCACGCCATCAACATCAACGCCGAAACAATTTTGGTGCTTATTCCCAAAACACTAAGGTCCAACGAGAAGTAAAAAGTTGATGTCCTCGCACCTGCTTCTGAAGGTTATTGTGTATCGTTATTGGATTACAAATATAGAATTACGTGCTTTTTGAATGAAGTCAAGTGCGTTACAAAATAATGTCGGTGCGTTAAGCACGGTGAGAGTATGAAGTAACTTTTTACAGTAAAATTGGTAATATTAGCAAGCATAGTTTTCTCAATTAATATTAATAGGTCTGGGTCAACTTAAGCCGGATCCAGGCGAGTGTAACGTGTAATGTAACACGAATTCTACGTTAGGACGGCTACATGTAACGTGTAATGTAACACGAATTCTACGTTAGGACGGCTACATGTAACGCTCGTAGTGCCGTAGTGCTAGTAACGTAGAATTCGTGTTCCATTACACGTTACACTTGTCTGGATCCGGCTTTATATGCCGAGTATTGTGTTCAAAAATAGAATTTAATATACCTAAAAAAATAAATATGACTGTCACTGCCCTTGTAATGTTGCAGGTATTATCCAATTAGTTGCAAACGCTGTATCTCGCGCCCAATTCAAAATTATTGCTTGAGAGGCCTGTTGCAGTTGTAGCAAAGAACCGGTCGGCCCTAGACAGCCTAGCTGAATCAAGCGCTGTTGTACAAGTTCCAAATATTAATTATCTAACGTCATCGATGCCGTGCCCTGCTCCAAACTATTACATTCTGATGCCGGATCCTCACGCTCGCCAAACCTCGGCAAGCCGTCATAAATTGTGGATAGAGCGTTTGGTTTGGTTTGCGTATGTTTTCAAGCGTCTTCTATGCTGGTTTGGGAGCACACAAATAAAGTACAAGGTGTCGTAAAAGTCGACTAAGGGAGATTGCCCGTTGTAGACCAATAGGCACCTTGGGTTTGGGCACTCGAATAGTGGAAGGCAAACCACCAACAACAGCATACCGAAAGAGGGTATGCCAAAGCTCGACATCATCATCATCATCACCAGCCCTTATAATGTCCCCACTGCTGGGGCAAGGGCCTTCGCTGTAGTGTAGATGGAAGAATATAGGGAGATTGGGCCATAACCCACCACGCACCACCACCAGATAGTAAATTTTTGGTCGCCCATCCAATAATCGGCCTTAGCGACAGTGCTTAGTTTACGAAATCGCAGGCGCGCTATGCCACTGCGCTAGCGAGCTCATCGAATTTTCCGCCTCCGTAAAAAAAAATCAAGCTTCACCTGCAACCTCAACCGCAGAATGGCTGGCTATCACAAGTTGTCGGAACACAATTATTATTATGGCGACAGATTCTCCGGCTCGTAGCGCCCTGTCAGACTCTCCGTGGCAATATATTTCCCCCTGGAAGATGCCTGCTGTGGAGTAACCCTGTCACACGTCAGCAGGCCTAGCACGGGACGTGAAAAAATCTCTCTCCACCACTTGACAGTGTCTTGTCTCGGGATTAAGTGGGAATTGGAGCGAGGGGAAAAGAGTTTCTTTTCCCTAGGAGATTTTACCTACATATTTATGCATACATAGTAGCCGAGATTTCGCCAGCTCAAGTTCTTGCGCGCGCGCTGTTACGAAATAAATCAGCAAAAGTGTCTGCATAATAAATGTACTTTGGCCCAATAACGCTGCGTTCGCAGCTAATGCCGTCAGTCGGTGGTAATTGTTGAATGCCTTGGCGAGCATGAGCTGCAATCGCATTCAGGTGTTTACCCGGCTTTGGGATGCCATATTATAGGGGAGAGTGGGGTAAATTGAACCAACTGTTGCAATTCGAACATATTTTAATATGTTCGTCAAAATGTCAGTAAGTTGACTACGGATTTTTTACTACAACGTGAAGTGTAAGTTAAAGTTTCGACAAGTTAACTAACCTCGTCCAAATATTAACGCGAAAATATTTATGGATTTCAATTCAAAACAAATAAGTTAAACGCGATAATGGTCATAATCTAGAAACTTCGCCGTTATATCTGACGAACTGTTTACCAAGATAACATAACACCACTTAAAACTACCGAAGATAACAAAAAATTGTTTGCCAATTAATTATATACTACATTGTATACATTTGGCGGTTATTTATAATCTAAACGGCCTTGCAATAATGACTGAATTGTAACTGACGTAAGGGAACAATATTATATTCCACTTTTTATCGCTCTATCATCAAAGTCTGCAAATAAATGGTTTTAGGTATTTGGGGCGTCTCGTGAATTTGGAACGTCTCTTCTTCCAACATGAAGGAAAGATCTACATTCTGTGGGAGGACCTGTCGAAATGTATGGATTCTAATATTAGAATGTGAAAAAAACGGATGAAAGAAAATTGCTTGCGACAGAGATAAGAATGTTGAGATGGATGTGCGGAGTGACAAGATTGCATGAGAGATAAAGAATGAGCACGCACAGGAGGGAGTCTGAAAGTTGAAAGGGAGAACTCGGTATCTATATCTATGGATATGACGGTATAATGACGGACTTGGAACTAAATTATCGGGTCTCGAACGAGTGGTTGTATATTCCAATTATTATCCCTAATAAAATTTAGATGTTTCTTGATTCCAATAGCTTTTCTAATCATTCTAGGTATGTATCCATTCACTTTTGCTAGAATTTTATTACTGCAAAATCTTATTTTTTACCATTCGATTTTAATTTGAACATTACATAAATGTTAGAAAAATGAGTACAAAGATTTTGGTGGTTAGAAAAAGAATTTCGAAAAACCACCAAAATCTTTGTAGGTATCTTATTTTTTGTTTGGAGCGTCGAAATCAGGCAGACTTAGTTTTGCATATTCAGCTATGTTCTATTACCTACCTGGTTGCTTACAGTTCAATTTGTTTGGCCTACACGTGTATGAGGTCACAATGTGGTTCATTTACACCTGAATCTCATGATGTGATACTTTACATGTCATAACAATTGGTTGATTTTCTTCAGCTGCTTGAAAAAAGTTTCAAGATCGAAGCACGCTTCATGATATTCCCAATCTTTAAAGAATAGTAATGATGCTCTTTTCGAGGATTCCTGTAATCGCTCTAGGTCGTCTTGATACTTTAACAAGTGGAGATAACAATACGATGTGTACAGAGACGAAAACTCTTAACATTCAACATGGGTTCAACGTGCGGGTGCCGGGTCCATAGTGTGGCATAGAGGGGAATCAGTGGCAGCGCTTGGGTTTTGTGACCCAATGTGTAGGTTTAAGAGTTTGGCAAAACCAAAATTACCCTCCATTGCGGACTTATACAATGAGGGTATGCCGAAAACTTTTTGAAGTACCCTCCAAGATATACCTACATCGGATACCTTGTTAATATTGCGGCGACGCTATTAATTTCGTATTCAGATTGTATCGGTAATGGGATAAAATATTTAATGGACAGGTACGGCGCCTTTGCAGCATGAATCATAAGCCGCGCCAACCTTGAGCGATAAAGGTGGAGATTGGAAATGCTTAGCATTCGTATGCTGTCCGTTATCTTGGCTGAAATGTAACTGTGCATTCATCGAGACTGCTTACAGTGCCACCAACTCATCTGGTAAGGCGGCGAAAATTGGAACTACAGTTTACCCGTAGATTTTGACATTTCGATGACACTCTTTGTTCACCACTAGCGACACGACCAATGGTCGCACTACACTATAACTATTTTGTAAGGAAGTCTGAAGATACCTCGAGAGCCAGATGAGGTGATTTACGCGCGAATTCTTCTGCGTTACCGTGTACAACGCCGCTAGTGCGCAACACTATTTTACAAGCCGCCTAATAACGAGCAATGTATAGCGAAACAGTCTCACTCGCACGCCTGAACAGGGTCTACTGAGAAAGGCGCGAGGTGCGGGAGGGGTGTGATTACATCGCGTCATACAGAATGTCATAATACCAAATCTTTGTAATATGAATTGTCATATTATTATCACGAACGAAGAATATGGGCTAGGATTACGCGTATGGTGTTATTTTAACTTAGTCAAGTGGGAAGATACGCCTAAAAATGTCGGATCCACCTTCCTCTATACATCAGAAGATCAGATACAAATACATAACATACATAAATCACGCCTATTTATCCCCGAAGGGGATAAGGAAGACAGATGAATAAACTCAATAATTCGACCCAAGAGACGTGGACAAAATCTCTCTTTACCACTTGACAGTGTGTTGTCTCGGGATTTAGTGTTAGTTAGAGCGAGAGGAAAATATCTTCTTTTCCCCGAGGATATTTCGTCCACGTCCCGTTCAACAACTTAGAGGTTCTGTCGCCGACTGCCCACGTCGGCAAAAGATATCGCAAATAAGAACGGCGTCGCATCGGGCACACCCGGGACCCTCCCACTACGCTCGGTGACGTACAGACAGACACACAGAGCGGGGCGAGAGGGCGGTAAATGGGTCGCCCTAACCACATTCCGTGCCGGTGACATTTCTAAGGAAATCTCTGGCTTCGACGGAGCCAGTCGGACGGTTGGTTCAATTAAAATTATAAGGTGTACTTATTATGTGGCAGCAGGAGCTCGATGGTGCAGTGGCTTATTGCGTAAACTAAACAATGTTCGCTAAGGACGGGTGACCAAAAATTTTTCTATTATCTCGAGTTCCTCCGTGCTTCGGAAGGCACGTTAAGCCGTTGGTCCCGGTTGTATCTGCAGTCGTTAATTCGCACCAATCCGCACTGGCCAGCATGGTGGGTTATGTTATGGCCCATTCTCACTATTCCCTTCCATCCATTTCACAGGGACCGCCTGTGCCCCAGCAGTCGGGGACATTAAAAGGCTTATGATGAAGAAGTAGAGGTATCATTGGACATGTCTACTTAATAACGCAAAATATTCAATAAAGTTTGCAAATTCTTGTAAAATAATTCGTCCGAATTATACTACAATAACTTTAAGTATTAAACGATTCAAAGTTCTCGATATTAGCTATAGTTTAGGAGAGGAAGTTCGACTGGAAAACGTATTAACTCACATCGTGTAATAAAACCGGTCTAGCCGTCATCCATGAGGTTTTATGTGCCGAAATTAAAGCAATTTGAATAGAATCGTAAAGAATCTCCGCAAATAACTGCTTCGGTCAACCCATTATAAATGGTCTATAATGTTCATTTAGTATTTGCAAGAGCAATAAACAAAGTAAGCGGTGATGTAGGTGCAGGTACGTGACCAAGAGACTTATGAATAAACCTCTACAGAAATGGACAATTAATAAAGAATAATAAAAAATTCTGGCCTGGGAAAAGAAAAATACTGTGGAATGTGCCCCGACTCACTCACCCCATGGGTGTTGTAAAAGACGGCTGAGGGAGGTTGCCCGGTGTGGACCAATAAGCACCTTGGGGCACCCGAATGGTGGAGGGCAAACTACCAACATACCCAAAGAGGTTTGGTGTCAGGCAGGCGGCCGGTTTTAAAACCTAAGCCAAAACATTGAGCAGTAATGGATAAGAATTAAGAATTGATAACACTCTCTCCGTTCATGGGTCTCTTGACATGGTCCTTTCAGTTTTTCTATACATGTGTGACGGATGGATGATATGAATCAAAAGGGAGTGGATGGCTTATTACACTTTGAGCTTTTAATTGAGTATTTACTTGACGAATTTTAATTATTTGATGAGACAACGTGCAGCTTAAGTTAAGTGCCGTTAGCACTATGCTTGGATGTAACACTATGCTGAAGTGTTTCTGACACCACACTTAAGTAAACATAAAGATCACCTATCTAATGGAATCAGTCAAGTGAGTCACACCGACTACCTATTTATATTGAACCATATCGCCACAAATGGATGATTTTCGAGTCAAGGCCACGAATTACAAATGCAGTGTGCAAAAATAATTTGGCTGAACTGTGACTCAACGAAGTTGGTAGTTTACCTACGGCGTCTGATTTAGGGTTACCACTTTAAGGTTATTGGTAAACTTCTATTGACATAGGCTTTCTCGCTTTCTCGCTTTTTCTAACCACCAAAATCTTTGTACAAATTATTCTAACATTTATATAATGTTAAAATTAAAAATCGAATAGTTTATAAGCTTTCTGTTTTTCCAAAAATGTTTGACTGACTTTACATAGGAAAAAAAGAGATCTTAAAACCTTGAAATAACAAAATACGACAACAAGATTGGTAAGAGACATTGAACTACTATTACTAGCGTTATAACTCAATTGTACGAGATGAGATGTTGTGATATTAACTGCGCCGACAAACTAGAAATAGGAAGAAGATTATCGATTATAGCATTATGCATTTGTTATATGTATAAGTGGACAAAACCTTCAGAAGGACAAAGAAATTCAAAGGAAGTATATTTTTTAGTCACCTTGTTTAGTTTGATTGCGTAATCGCAAGCCATATAAAGCTAAATATCGATTCGCCATTTCAAACTACATACTGTTACATATTAATAATATCATGCCATGAAACTGATACGCTTGTTGTTAAAACATAATAAGATTTTGAGGCATCGCTCCTACCATGCTTGAAAAACATGTTGTTCAGATTGATATCACATTTTTAAAAGGTTTTGGTATGGCGAAAAATTTAAAGTGTCTGCAATTAAAAATGATACAGCTAGGCTACAGCGAAAAACAAGTACCTATGTGTAATCTAACTCCTATTGACTTTAGTTATAAAAAAAAGAGAAACTTATACATTGGCCCCCGTGATGTTGGGTGACTAATTGAGGGTGCGAAATGCGACATTCCTTTTATGTAAAAAAAACACGAATCAGTGCTTGCTTATTGAACAAATATAGATGGACCTTATGTTTTACTTATTGAGATATAGGATGGATGCAGAGTGGGGAGATTGTCAAGTTACACACATAAGCAAAAGCCACGACTGTAGGTATATTCCGATCAACCCAGGTAAGTTAGGTCCCATGTAATAGGGGTCGAGCGATTACGTGTGTCGAATGCGTAACAGTATATTGCTAGGTCGTATAACAAGAATGCTGCTTCTTCATCACATTTTTAATTAGTCGCTATATAAGACATCCGTGGCAGAGAGAGAATGGGGGTTGTTGAGACAATCGTATTCTGGTCTGCCGTCACCTCACCACACGCTTTAGGTTAAGTATTAAACTAATAATATTATGTTTATAATCTTTCACCAGAATATATGGAAAAAGATTCAAGATAAGATCGCCCGCAGATGTTCCACATATATTATAACAGAAAGCCTACGGTCCAGTATTAGGCTGCGTTTCACCAGAGATGGGCCAGGATGCGTTACCAGGGATGTGTTTGAGGAGAACCAATAGAATAACTCCATTTTCCTAGGCATGTAAAAAGGAGTGATTCTATTAGTTCTTCTCAAACACTTCTCTCCCAACGCTTCACCCACATCTCTGGTGGAAACGCAGCCTTGTACACACACGGTTATTTCGCCGTCAAAATCTACAGTTAATGCGTCGTGTGTGTGTAGGCATGGTCGTCAGTGTTGTATGGATCACTATGGAAGCTTGTAGACGTGCACGGCCGGCGGCGCCACGGCACGGCTGCGGGCGCCTATATACAAAAACAGCATGTACAAGCTCCCACGTTTGAAAAACCGTGTGTGTACAAGAGGCCCAAGGCGATATTGCAAGCCGTCAAACTTCAAAGCCGTGAACAGTATAACCGAAGACCGTGGAAATTGGTTTCTATCGGCCACCGGCATACTGTCGTCTCTTTTTAGTTGAGACAGAATGCTGCGCCTGCGCCTAGGACCTGTTCCCAGCGCCTGTGAGTCACGCGGCAAATGATTTCGCAGAAATCGGTTTCGGATTGCGACCGTTTTTAACGAACCACTTCGGAAAGCCTGGGGCCTCGGCGGTCGCAAGGAAGGTGAAAGTACGAGTTAATTAACGAATATTATTGATTATTAGAAGTTCAGCAGTCTTGGCGCAAAGAAAGTTGAGTTGCGGCAACATTTGTACGCATAACCTTTGGGTACTTGTATGAAATGAGTGGGGTTTATTTGCAAGCAAACGTTCTTTGAAAAGCAAGCGTCTTATAATAGAATGTGAGGAATAACCGACAACTTTCGTCTTTTTCTCCATAATGGAAGCCTATATGCTATATATGCTACAGTTGTAAAGACAGTACGCAAGGGTTGGTGATGATGTGCTAGGCCATTTAGTGCTTGGTGCAAATCAATCTGTACCTAAACTGTTGGCGGAGGGCCTTTACAGCATCTACCGGGGTGTCTTTGGGAAAGGCGAAAGCCTTAAATGCTCCTCGAGCCTTGCAATCGAACTCTGCCTGGGAGGGAGCATCTCCCGAGGGAGTTCCACTACCGTGGAGATCCTCGCATGGCGGTACGAATCGGAGCGGAAAGTATCTGAATGCCCTGACCACTGAGCCTTAAGCTATTGCAAAATCAGTGAAGTTAGGCGATAGGCTACCTGCTAGCGCTGATGTAAGGCTAGTTAGCAACAGTAGACGTAAAAGTTGCAGGTAAGCCATGGCCGGTTGGCCATGCATCCTATCCTTTTACTTTGGTGTCGCAACTCTCGGGGTCATGAGTGAGCCGAGCGGACGAACGAAGCAGGCGCTCACCTGACCTGAGTTTTGTAATATTTAAAACCGCTTAAAACTTAAAAGCTTCCTAATTTGAATTGCAAATGTTCACACGGTTTAGAACGTTGAACTTTTATCTACAGCACTGTACAAAACGGCTGGGATGGTTTACAAAGAATATTAAGTGTTCAGTTCGTAATAATTAAGGTTGATATTTCCATTTTCAGTTATATATAAATTATCAGGGGGACTCTTCACATAAAGGGACAAAAAAACATGAGCACAACATTTTTTTAAGTGGGTATTACTACAATTACTGCTTGCTATAATGTACGTTGCACACCTTATTTTATCAATAATTAATAATACAGTAAAGGTAACCATACATCATGCGAAACCATACATTCAATTGTACAGGTATTGCAAGCGCTATTTTCCCTAGTTGCTTATGAGCGAAAAAGCAAAGTAGTAAATGTGTCAGCGCTAACTCACTCCGGGGTGTCGTAAAAGTAGACTTAAATTAAATTACCTGGTGATAACTAATGAACTAGATCTTTGGCACCCTATTGTTGAGTGCAAACCCTCAAAAACAGTATACCCAAAAAATACGAAAATGAATGGAACGGTAGAGAAAACAGAACCAAACTGAAGAATGGTTTGTTTGCCGTACTTAATATAGCGTAGACGGAACAAGTGCACTTGTATTAATATCAATCCAAACAGTCCAAGGCCATTATCACAACTCACTCGCGGATGCCGATAATAACTATTTAGGCCAGAAATGCCGTGTGAAGAATTTTTACCACATCTCCTGTGGGTGTCGTGTCGTACAAGGCGACTTAGGGTTTACCCTAGTCTTGGATATGGGCAGAGAGACAAAACTGAATGGAAAGGAAGAGGAAATAGAACCTGGGAACAGGAGTCAGAAAGGTGACGATATCGCAAGCATCGGACTAACCCCCGAATACAGAAACGCTACTCAAAGTTTGAGTCCTACTTAACATTTAAGTATTGTCAAAATTGACGTGTTTCCATACAAGCTCTGAGAGGTATTGTCCATTTAACTTTATAAGCAGTGCTCAAATTTTGAGTAGCGTTTCTGTATTCGGGGGTAATTATTGTAATCAACTGGAATCCGAAATCCTCCCTCGCGGGTGTTAAGGCCCCAGCGTTGTTCTTATACCACATATCAATATACTGTTATTACCGTGCCAGTTAGATTGCAATATGCTGACTACATTAGAATACAGAGTAGAATACAATTGCCACCCCAAATCTCTCCCGTGGGTGTCGTACAAGGCGACTAAGGATAAATCAGTGATGAGGAATGGGCAGCAGCGTTCCTCTTATACCAAATAGCAAAGTACTGCGACTTTTATGCCCGATAAATGGCAATAGGCTCGCCACCTATTACATGGGACCTAACATAATTGGCGAAACGTGGGTGCTTGTTCACCTCTGCCTACCCCTTCGGGGATATAGGCGTGAATTATGTATCATGTATTTGACCTAACATATCCGGCGAAACGTACGTATTAATTCACCTCTACCTACCCCTTCAGGGATTATGTATGTAGGCATCTCTGCCTACCCTTTTGGGGATTATGTTTTTATGTACAGACAGCAGCGCGTCAGACTACCACAAAATGTTAAATTTACTCAATCGACTATTCGATTTTAATTTTAACATTATTTAAATGTTAGAAAAATTAGTACAAAGATTTTGGTGGTTAGAAAAAGAATTTCGAAAAATTATGATCTTGAGGCGGGAATCGAACCCGCTTCCGCTGCTATCCGGGCAGGTGCCTGACCGCTCGGCCACCCAAGACACTAATTAACTTGCCGAAATTCTTCTAACCTTTACACTTCACGTTGTAAGCCAACGGGTACCCTCGCAATGTAGAAATAAATTTCAAACATTCCAAAGCAGATATTGTAATCATAATTTTTCGAAATTCTTTTTCTAACCACCAAAATCTTTGTACTAATTTTAATATAATGTAACATATCATAACATCTAACATTTATATAACGTTAAAATTAAAATCGAATGGTTTATAAAGCAAACCCAAGCTTAACCGAACGCACGGTATTTTTAAAAATATCTGCTTTGGAATGTTTGCAGCAAGATAAGGTTGACAATCGATTGAAGAAATTTGACAGTTTTGGGTAGTTTGAAGAGCCGTTGACTGTATATTGGCTAGTAATTGTCTCCTTGATTACGCTAACCCAAAACACATGTAAACGAAAGGCACCCACCGAACGCGATTGTAATCTATTTTTATTCTAGAGGTCGCACAACTAGCCGAGGTAAGTAATAAGTATTCAGTTAAGTTGTTCGTTCGGTTTAATACTTTAAGGCCACAACTTTCAATGGTGTAAAAACGTAAACGTAACGAGCATTCGAGTTCCTATTTGGCTTGTGGAAGAGGAACACAGGGCCTTAACTGCCTTGCCACCAACTCTAAACGCGACTCAATTGCCATTGTTAAAGTGAGACAACGCTATAAGCCGAATAGAGCGGCGTCCCGTTTTGTCACCCGCGTTTGGATCGCAATACTTTATGGTACGGCTACAGCGGGTAAAGTGTCACTACACAATGCACGAAATGCAATACAAAGAAAAATCGGACAGAAACCGATATGAATGGAAATATACTGCGCCGACCCCAGATAGAAGATAGATAGACTCTTTATTGTACACCAAGAAGATACAAAATACACAATTAATATTAAAACAATTGGCGGTCTTATCGCTAAAAGCGACCTCTTCCAGACAACCTTTGGATGGACAGGTCAGAATAAGTGCTAAACGCGTTGAGAGAGTTATTAAGGTGCACTTAACAAATATACTAATTGGAAACTTAATTATATTTCACACTATGCTGATAGGCTGGGTACAGGGCAGGGAGAAGAAGAGGCATCACCGAATGTACCGCGAATGTTCACGCCTCTCAGCGTGTCACAACACTACGCTTCATACTAGTTGTGTCTCAGCCCTACGTGGAACACAGGAAAACGTCAAGCGTCCCCTTTTTTGTCCTCTTCTTAAAAACGTAACACGATAAATGTTTGCTCCCCATTATAAAATAAAATCTGTAGATTAAAACATTGAAATAATAAATACTTATGAAGACTGGACTTGGTGTTTTGCATCATTACGGCGCCCCTACATGTTTTGGCGACCGTGACAGGACTCGAGTTCGTGTCCGGAGGCGTTACTCTGGAAGTTTATTTCGTTCGATCGAGTCTTTGCGTCTTTGTCGCTCTTATTTAAACACGCAGTGGCGCGAGAAAGACGGATACACGTGAGTTCGTTCGTTCGGAGTTTCAGAGTAGACCTCCTGATCCAAAACTACTTATTTCGATACTGCGAAGGACTAAGTACAGCTTGCCAAAGAAGAGTTTAGATAAAATGAGGGCGCCACGTTATTGTTTTGTTAATTTTTAATAAATCAACACTCATACATAAATCACGCCTATATCCCGGAAGGGGTAGAGGTAATAAATCAAATTACAAATAAATCGGAAAGTTGCCGAAAAATTTGACAATTGAACTACCAGAGTTCGACAGCAAATCAGTAACTGGTATTACAAATAACAATTAGTTCTGTCACCGCAGCAAACTCTTTTTTGCCAAGCCGTATGTGGATTGGAATGTATGCTACTAACAGATATAATCCAAGAGCCTATTTTCAGTCCTTCCTGCTCTACGCAGCGGCGAAGACAAGGCCGTTCAATAAATATAATTACTAACAATTAATAATACCAACTTACTTACAGCCTATTAACAACAGGATGAACTTGTAAATGGGCCTTTTAAAAAGCTTTGATCAAAGGTTAATTAAAACCGATTGCAAATAACACGCAAGTACCGCCGTGTGGTGACGGCAGAGTAGAATACAATTGTCACCATCCCAAATCTCTCCCGTGGGTGTCGTACAAGGCGACTAAGGATAAATCAGTGATGAGGAATGGGCAGCAGCGTTCCTCTAATACCACCTAGCAATACCAATGTACTGCGACTTTTGTGCCCGATATATGGCAATGGGCTCGCCACCTATTACATGGGACCCTAACATAATTGGCGAAACGTGGGTACTAGTTCACCTCTGCCTACCCCTTCGGGGATATAGGCGTGATTTATGTATACAAGTCATGTATGCAAGGCAACGATCTAAAACATGAACTTAGTTGAATTCTAAAACATGGCTTACTGCCGCACTCAGAGACGTCAATTAACTTTAATGAGTATTTAATGTCAAAAAATTTCATTCAAATCTAGACCAAAGACCCAGCAAGCATAGCGACTAGTTTTGAATTGTCATTTTTTGACGTTAAGTACTCATTAACGTTATTTGACGTCTCTGAGTGCGGCAGTTAGTGGCTTAGCGTTGTCGGTCTACGATTGCGAAAACTAAGCAGTTAAGCAGTTAAGGTGGTATGGGTCACCAAAAATAAATTATCTACCTATATAGAATTCCTCCGTGCGGCGGCTGGCACATTAGCTATGTATGACGTTAACACGTTTGGTCCCGGTTGCATCTGCAGTCGTCAATACCCACCAATCAGCACTAGGCCAGCGTGGTAAGTTAGGGCCCATTCTCCCTATATTTTTCCAACCATAGGGAAGGCATTCGCCCCAGCAGTGGGGACATTAAAGGAATGATGATAGTCTCAGTAATATCAGATGGACGCTGCTTGCTACCTCTAACCTACCAGAGTCAATTTTTAAATTATCCGTAGGGGGTTCGCAGATCAATTTCGTCCGCGTGGTAACACTTAATCCATCAAGCAACTCACCTCCTTCTTTAGAATGGTATATTTTATTGATCACATGAATCACATCCTATGAGACATTTTTAATGTTCACAATCATTTTTCTAAGAACTTTACCAATTTGCATAGTCGCATATAATGTAGGTGGACAGGTTTAGGTCTGTTTGGGATGCAAAAATTAATTTTATCTAATAAATAAAAATCTCGTATCACATGTGTGCGTGTTTGTTTGTTAAATCGAACTCCTCCGAAACGGTTGGACCGATTTTTATGACATTTTTTGTGAAATATTTGGTAGGTCTGCGAATAGGTCGTAGTTTTATACTCCTAGGTGATAATTACTTATGGTTTTCTTTAACTCGTCCTAAATGGGCCGTAGGTACTAGGCCGTAGGAACCAGATGACGAACTACCCAGTCTCCAGCGACCTAACTCTGCACGCCGATTGCAATCGTCTTAGTCGACCAGTCACTCTCACTCATTAGGTATGAAAGCAACGTTTGAGAGAGATGGCAACACAAAACCGATTCCAATTAATTTAAAGAGTAGCCCCTCAGATCAGCAAAAATATTTTTATTATAAAAAAGAAAGGCAAATTTTCCTTGAGGCATAAAAGCCAGTTGAAATAAGTTTCTACTATTAACATACATACATACATACATAAATCACGCCTATATCCCCGAAGGGGTAGGCAGAAGTGAACTAGCACCCACGCTTCGCCAATTGTGCTAGGTTCCATGTAATAGTTGGCGAGCCTATTGCCATTTATCGGGCACAAAAGTCGCAGTACATTGCTAGGTGGTATAAGAGGAACGCTGCTGCCCATTCCTCATCACTGATTTATCCTTAGTCGCCTTGTACGACACCCGCGGGAGAGATTTGGGGTGGTGACAGTTGTATTCTACTCTGCCGTCACCACACGGCTCCTACTATTTAACTATTAACTAATACCTCCTTGGTACTAACTTCTCAAAACGATAATAATAAATAATCATGTTCGTCGTCGGTGGCTTATTATTCAAGTTTTTCCCTAAGACAGATAAAATGCGTAAGTTTCGTAACATAGACAAAGACGAGACGTGGCAACCGTTAGAAAAAGCACGTTCCTTTGTTTCCTAAGCAGTAAGTAAATGTAAGCCAAAACGAGTGACTAATACGGTGTGTAATAGTTTTAATATTAGGCGCGTAAGAGTTAAAAACCATACGCATCCCGAAGATTTCTTATGAAATAGCATGAGTCACATTTCTTACGAATTTTTATTAGCTGAAAAGGTCTCCTGCCGGCTTTATTGGCTCAAAATAAATCTCTTTCCGCTATAGATCAGATAGGTATAGGTACACCTAGGTAGGTATACCTAGGTACACCAATATCAGTTACAATATTAATATATTGATGTAAAATCTGGACAAGTTATTTTTAAACTAAAGATGTAATTTAGGACTTTAAACTAAAGATGTAATTTAGGAAAATATATTTATTTTGTCTCTAACTATTTGGGCTGGTTAGATTTATTTGCAAGCTAAATTTGTGTGCAAATCTACTGAAGTGCTTATTTCATTTGTTATGTTTATGTGTAGTAAATAAGTTAATAACAAATACATAGTTTTCGTTTTTAAGCACTGCCCTGAATAAGCTTTGATAAATTAACATTGATAATTAGTAGA
This sequence comes from Cataclysta lemnata, assembly GCA_963931975.1. NCBI lineage: Eukaryota > Metazoa > Arthropoda > Insecta > Lepidoptera > Crambidae > Cataclysta > Cataclysta lemnata. The sequence continues at coordinate 3,389,580 of OZ008342.1, forward strand.
TATAGAATAATTACCATTAAAAATATAAAAACAAATATTTCATACAACGCATCAAACATATTTATAAGCACAAGAAAGACGTAAACAATCATTAAACTTATTATGGGTAGGTAAGTATTAATTTTGTAATAATATGATAATGCAGCCAATAAAATACTGTAAGTGTCTTTATGAAAATGCGCCACAATGCCGTCACACAGCGCCATTACACTTACAAAATAACAGATAAACATATACCGGTTATTGTGATAATAATTTAATATCCTTTTAACATTGTATAATACCTTTCAACCATAACCAAGGCTATTATTTTAATTATACAACCGGCGAGTTGTTCGCAAAAAGATAAAAACCACATGTAGAATATAGAATATATACCTGCATAAAAAAAGACGATCGTTTATTTTCGAATTTCGAAATGGAATCTGCGATGTTGGTACCTGCACAAGAGGCCCCGACTGTCGTAGGTGCTCAATGGGAGTGGGAATAGACTATAGACTGTGGTATTACAGCGAAGGTCCATGCTCCCTCGAACTCGCGGCAGACGCGCGCTGACTCACGCGGCCGCACGCTTCCGCCTTGATAGCAAGGTCACCGGCCGCGACGCACACACGCACACCCACACACACCAGTAAACGTGAAAGTAGTGAGAGTACACTCGCGCTCAACTGCACATTTAATTCGCACTTTATTTTGTTTGGATCGAAACCAAACATCCCGTCGCACAGATTACTCGTTAGCCATTTTCTTTATTAAACGTAGGTAACAAGGATCCGTGAATTCTTTGCAGTAATAAACGCCGACTCGCCGCAGAGACCGTCAAAACACTATTCTGGTTGAAATTAAATTCGAGGTCGATTCGAGGATTAGACTATGCTCTGTAGTTGCCTGGTGGCTACTTACTATTCAATTTTAAAATTAATAGTATCCTCGCCTATACAACAGGTAACAGAAATAAGGTACACCCTTATTGAACACTATCCATGCTAACATAGTGAAATAAAAACTATGAGTAATTTACAAACACTTATAAATAATGATTAATAGGTAAATGAGTAACTTTCAAGAGCTTTAAATAATTCACGACATGTATCTTCTACCTATTTAATATTTAACATTTCAAATTTAAAAAACTCATCATCACCGGCCCTTTAATGTCAACACTGCTGGGGCACAGGTACAAGCCTCCCTATATGGATATGGATGGAAGACTATAGGGAGAATGGGCCATACATAACCCACCACCCTGTAACATAAATACCCACCAATCCGCACTGGACCACAGGGGGCCTACCGCCTAACTCGATTGCTAAAGCAAAAGCTATAGTTTATGACGTCATGCTGTCATTTCGCTCCAAATTTACCTAACCTATGAGCAATAGCTTTAAACGATCACCAAATGATTTTGTATGAATTTGGAATAAAATCCGTACCGCCTAAAAATTCAAGATGGTTGCTAGCTAAATTGATAGCCGTAAGAAATGCATTGCTTTAAAGCTATCATCAGCAATCGAGTTAGGCGGTAGGCCCCCTGGTCCAGTGCGGATTGGTATTTATTATACATGTAAGAGTATGCAACTTAACCTAAATGTCAACTTAATCTAATGTCAATGCAGTGAGTGCCAAAAAGAAGAAAAATAAAATGCAAAGCGAGAGTTGTTTTCAAGACTTCTAATTGAACACTGATCTTAAATTCGTAAAACATGCATAAATATGAACCACGACAACAGACCGTAGTTCATTGCACCGCTAATTGTAGGTCGCGACCAAAGTGCAATATTGACGCGCCTAATGATAAAAATATATGCATAATGTACTTTGTACATATTGCCAACACCGACAGAAAACTATGTTAAAAAGACATTAAATTGAAATCAATGAAATAAGAATAACAATGAAATAACTTACAACATGAAATAAATGTAAAGTAACAGTACAGTGGAAAATCTTAAAAAGGTAAAAATAAAATGTCATTTTATCCTAAGTATAAAAATGAAAACAGTAAATAATAACAATTGTAAGAATTGAGACAATAATTATGTTAATTTAAAATGATTTAAAGTCCCTATGATATAATTTTAACTTAATTAACTTAACACACGTCACTATGTTTTTTAGTGTCAAATTTCACTTGGTTAGAAGAGTGTCCACCTTTTTCACATGATTTCACATTCTGTTGCACTGTACTATAAAGGTCTTCAGCTTCAGGCTTTTCGTCTTTCTTTGATATTTTTTGTAGCTCTATATGTTCAGTACGGCGGGAAGTGTTGAGAGCTTCCCGAGCGATCCTTCTCCAACACCAAACGGAAGTTACAGACAGTGCAATGCATATGAATAAAACAATGTAAATCATCGCATAGTGGTGTAGGTCATGATTGTTTATACTCGTATTTGATATGTCAGATTGTTCCTTTATCAAATTAATTTCTTTTTCAATATGTTTATATAATTTATTATGATTTTCAATATGAAAAGATGAATTTATAGACGTGTTGACAATATTATTTATTGGTGATATTTCTGGAGGCTGTATGACATTATCTAAATTTAATGTTACTTGACTGGAATATTCCATGTTTGCATATAACATGAACGTGTCACCTCTCAGGACACACCCACGACCAAGTGTAATCAGTCCAAGGTCAAGTAATGTTTCTGACGTCATGCCTCCTGGGCAAATTATGTGGACGTAGCATTTCTCACAACAATAATAAAACCACGTGTTTTGTTTATGTAATTGTATCCACTTGTCCATGCATGTTTTTAATTCGATATTACAATACATATCATGTTGTTCATTGTTACGAATTATTTGCTGATTGCAAATAGATTGAGTGAGACTGCCTAAGTTATATACAGGATGGTTAAATTTGCATAATAATTTCAGTTCGTGAATTTTCTGACATTCATAAATCTCTGATTGATGTAGCGGTATAAAGGAATGTCTGTTGATGTTAAATGCAATAAATTCGGTGACTGGAATGACATTTATAATGTGTGTCGAATTAACACGTTGAGGAATGCTTATTAATTTACTAAGTTCATATAGTTCATCACTCAATAAAGGTATTTTGATTTCCATTAACAGATTTTGTTTTGTGATTCGCGCATGAATCCGGAATAATTTATATAATTCTTTTACATCATCCTGTACGTCGGGTAGTGCTAAATTCCGTGGCAAATAGCGAGCAATTTTGTCAAGTTCCTTTTGCAATTGATTAGCTGACAATAAATGGACGTCTATATGGCCTTGATACATATTAGTTAATGTATTAATAATAGTCTGTTGAATGTATTTTAAATTTTGTATCATACTTTCAGCTGCAATAGATGATGTTATGACATAAAATCCATTTTCCGTAAATAATTTATCTTTCAGCGAATCAGTTTTTAATGCATTTATTTGCTCATTTATTAAATAAAAATGTTTAATCATTGTGGCTTCATTGCGTTGCAAGATGTTATTCTCAGTTTCCAAGATACTGGTTTGATTTTTAATCAGTTGAAGCATATGATTTTCATTATTCTGAATATTTTTTATGTCACTTTCATACTTATCGGCAAAACGCTGATCTAAGACACCAAAAAGCGTATTTGCGACATAACCAATTCCGTCGATCAAACCTCGTTTATAACGATTATGCATTAAGTGTTGGGTTTTAAGCAAATTATTATAATAATTAAGTTCATTAATGCCTTGTTCTAACTGGTTAATTAAAACATGAAATTGTATAGCCCAGTCATCTCGTTGAAATTGTTTTAAATGTATGACATACTGTTCTAGGGCTGCCACATTTTGCCAGTAATTTGTCATATTGTAAAAGAAAACTAATTTCCATTCATCTTTAATTTCTTGAACATCTGATATTTTGTCAAAGTAAATTGTCTGATTCCCGGTTATTGTGGTAATTTTTATGTCACGTGCTGTTTGCATTTGTATTGTGGGAGTGATAAATGTCATCAAAATCAAAAGTAAAGAAGAACAAATTAAACTTTTCCAAGATGACCCTTTTCGTGTTCTACACTTTACTTCACATTTGTCATTGCTTGGAGCATCAATTAAGGCCACTAATTTTGTAATTGGTCTTTTAATGTCACCCTTTGCAGTTTTCAGGGTCACTACTCGAGTATGGCCGTCTTTTCCAGGGTGTAATTCAGTTACACGTCCTAAAGCCCATTTTCCTGCTGGTAACTTCTCATCTTGGATGCACACAATATCGTCAATTCGAGCGTCTGTTTGATGTGTCTTCCACTTCAATCGGACTTGCATTTGTTGCAGATATTCACGAGACCACCTTTTCCAGAAATCATTTGTAATTTTTTGTACCATTTGCCATCGCTTTCTTAGGTCAAAATTATTATCTTCACTTTCAGGTATAGTTAAAATATTGGTGCCAGTGAGAAAATGGCCTGGAGTCAAGCAGTCAATATCTTCTGTGCTTTCGGTGAGAGTGCACAGAGGTCTGGAGTTCAAGCATGCTTCGATCTGATGTAGAAGAGTCGTAAATTCTTCATACGTTAGTCGTTGCTCTCCAAGTACTCGTTTTAGATGGTATTTCATACTCTTGACTGCTGCCTCCCACAGTCCGCCAGCACTTGGCCAAATAGGTGCATTGAAATGCCATTTAATTCCAAGTTGTTCAATATTCCCTAGTAAGTGAACGTCTATTGTATTTAAAATATCTCTGTATTGTTTTAATAGAATACGATTTGCTCCAATGAAATTCGTGCCATTGTCACTGTACATATCGCTTGGCTTACCACGCCGTGCACAAAACCTTTTAAATGCTGCAAGGAATGCTGCACTGCTAAGTTCTGTCACCAGTTCCAGGTGGATTGCCTTGGTGGCTAAACAGACGAAGACTGCAATGTATGCCAATAAAGTTCTTATTCCACGCCCCTTATTAGCTTTGATTTCTATGTGTCCGGTAAAATCAACTCCGGTGTGTAAAAAGAGACGCGATATCGTCACTCGTGGCTCAGGTAAATCTGCCATGATCTGGGTTCGTGACTTAGCAGCAAAACGGCGACATGTGACACATCTGTGTAATACACGTTTTACGGCGCGATGTCCACCTACTATCCAAAACTTCTGTCGTAAATGTGCAAGTGTCAATTTTGGACCTCCATGGAGCGTTTCATGGTGAGCTTGTAAAATTACCAGGTCTGTCAATTTAGAATCATGAGGTAAGAGAATTGGATTTCTCATGTTCATGCTTAAGTGTGAATTATTTAATCTTCCTCCCACTCGCAAAATGTTGTCATTGTCAATAAATGGGTTTAAATTAAATATATTACTTTTGCAACTAACACTCCTGTCATGTTTTAATTTTGAAAGTTCCTCTCTAAAAGCATAAATCTGAATTTGTTTAAGAATAATAATTTCAGCCTTCTTTAATTCCTCAGATGTTAGATATTTTGTCACGTGTCTATTCTTTTGTTTACTCATAAAGCGCATAATCCACGCGACAACTCGTATTATGTGGGTCATGTTACTATGTGTGTCAATCAATTCAATAATTAAAGACGACGGTTCAGACTGTGTGACGCATACAGTACGTTGTTTTGTCTCACAAGTTGTGTCAGCAATAAGTAAAGGTGGAATGGCCTTTTCGTTATAACCTTTAAGCCAGTCAGGTCCTTGCCACCATTTCTGATTCTGCAGTAATTGTAAACAGCTGTTCCCTCTGGTTGCACAATCAGCAGGGTTATCCTTTGACTTGACATAATTCCAATGCTGTTTAGGAATGACGTCATGTACTTGATGTACTCTATTGCTCACAAAGGTCTTCCAGTTTGCTGTATCACCATGCAACCAAGATAAAACAATCATAGAATCTGTCCATGCGTAAGTGTGTGTGTCAAATTTTTCCCATTGAAAAGCTTGTAAAACCTTCTTCATGAGACGCGCAAGTAAAACAGCTCCACATAACTCTAATCGTGGCAATGTTAATTTTTTGCTGATAGGTGCCAATCTCGACTTAGCTGTTATTAGTCTAATTATAGGTTCATCTTTGTCGTTCAGAGTCATGATATAGATGGCACATGCATAAACCTTTTCCGATGCATCGCAGAATCCATGAATTTGCATTTTCTTTGTCATGTCACCCAACCATCGTGGAATGTTAAATTTTGTCAAATTTGGTATGTCAGATGTAAAATGTCTCCATTCGTCCTGAATATCTGTGGATAAGATGTCATCCCAGCTGCATTTTGATAACCAAACCTTTTGAAATAACAACTTCGCCTTGACTGTCAATGGTGTTATCCAACCTAGTGGGTCAAAAATTTTGGAAATGTCAGAAAGTAATTTACGTTTTGTCATTTTGTCAGTGCTAGTTGTGTCAATTTTGCATGTAAATGTAAATGTGTCATCTATTGGATTCCATTGCAGTCCAAGGGCTTTCGTATTTCCTTCCCGTTTAAAATGCATGGTTGTTTGGCTTAACCCGGATGATGTCAAATTTTCAATTAAAGATGACTCATTACTGGCCCACTTCCTGAGTGTCAACCCTGCACCTTGCAACATATGGATCAATTGTTGTTGTATTTGACGTGTTTGTTGCAAACTGTTTGATCCTGATAATACGTCATCAACGTACATCTCATTACGTATGACGTCACTGGCTAAGGGATACTTATGTGCGTCGTCAATTGCCAGTTGTTTCAATGATCGCAAAGCTAAGAATGGTGCGGCCTTTGTCCCGTATGTCACAGTGCAGAGTTTGTATTCCTGGAGTCTTCCTTCTGCGTCCATCCATATTATTTTTTGAAGTTGTTGGTCGTCTTTGTTAACTAAAATCATACGGTACATTTTTTCACAGTCAGCAGTAAACACATAATTGTAACGTCTCCACCCAATCAAAAGCGTCAACAAATCTTGTTGTAATTTACTGCCGCATTCCATTAAGTCATTAAGGCTGTATCCTGTGTCCGTTTTTTGTGAAGCATTGAAAACTACTCTTAATTTTGTAGTCTGTGAATCTTGCTTCAGGACACCATGATGTGGCAAATAACAAAAAGGTGTATGATCCTCTTTGCTCTCCTTCATGTGACCCATTTCCCGATATTCTTGTATGAACTGTGTGTAATTTTCAGACAGTTCTTTATTTTTTGCGAGTTTTCGCTGCAGTTGCAAAAATTGTGCTATAGCTTGAGATTTGGATTTCCCTAAGTGCTGTTCAAAGTTCTTCTTCATTGGCAAACGAACTTCATATCTACCGCTTTCTAGCCGCTTTGTAGTTGACGTGAAAAGATCTTCGCAATACTGTTCCTGTGACGTCAGTGTGCTGTCTGTTTGAGAATGAATATCTTCTATTTCCCAATACTGAGCTATGTCCTGTATGTTGTTAAGGACAACATGACAACGATAGGTTTTAACAGATCCGGACAAAATCCACCCTAATTGAGTTTGCTGAGCTATAGGTTGTGAACCTTCGCCCTTAATTAATCCGCTCATTAAAATCTCCGAATAAATGTGTGCATCTAGAAGTATGTCAATGGGTCTCGATATATTATAATCTGGATCGGCTAGTGAAATGTTAGTGACATGTGACCATTGTTTTTTGACAAATGTGCTATTAGGCAAATTGCTAACTACTCGTGGCATTATTAAGGCTTCAGTTGTAAACTGGAATTGATTATAAATAGATTTGCAAACCAAGTCTATCTTGCCTTTGCTCTTATTAGACAGTGTACCTATGCCATTTATGTTTGCATTAAATTGCATACGTTTCAACCCTAAACGTTGCGCTGCATTTTCCGTTATAAGTGTTATTTGTGATCCTTGATCTAACAACGCGCGTAAGGTAATGAACTCCCCATTAGAATTACGTACGTCAATGAGCGCAGTGGCTAGTAAAATTTCGTCATCATTGTTAGATGCAAAGAAATTTTGTCCTTGTTTCTGATAAGTGTTAGCGTTTAAGGGTTGTAAGGGTTTTGAGGTTGATGGCACTGGCGATGATTCAATAATCGCGTTATGCAATAATGTGTTGTGTTTGTCATTGCATTCTTTACATCGCTTTTGTGACGCACAGTAGCCTTTTGAATGCACAAATAAACAATTTTTGCAAATGTTAAATTTAGTAATTATTTTCAATTTCTCTATGCCAGTCATGTCAGTGAACTTTGCACATTGGTATAATGCGTGATCACAGTTGCATAATGGACAAATAATTTTATTAATTTGACTCACATTTGCTGTGTGGAAATTACGAGAAGAATTGAATGAACTCTTAGTAGGTTGCTGATATGGCATCTTTTCGTTCTTAGCTGATGGAAATGACATTTTATTAAATTGTAGTTTTGGCAATCGGTTAGGAATATTTTCGACCTTTCTTTTCTGAATAGGTTCTAATGCAAGGAATTTACTTTCAATGAAGTCCATAAAATTGTCATAACTTGGGATGTCACGTGGGTCAGTTCTGTGTTGCATATACTCAGTGTACGTTTCAGAGTCTAATTTTTCACAGAGAACGTACACTAAAATAGGATCCCATGTACTTGTATTTATACCTAAGTTGTGAATTGCGTGAATCGTCTCACTGCTTACGTCATATAATCTTTTTAATTCAAAAGCAGTTTGTTTTTGCAAGTTGGGCTGTCGCATAAATGCTTGGAAATTTTTTGTAAATAACAGATATTTATTATTGTATCTGTGATTAATCAACTCCCAGCACGTGTCATAATTTTCGGGGGCGACATGTAAATGCTGTACTAATCTTTCAGCCTCACCCCTCAATCTACCTTTCAAATGTTGCATTTTCTGTGTTTTTGTCAATGCAGTATTTTTGTGAATGGCTTCGGAATATAAATCCATAAAAGTAGGCCATTGTGTGTAATTACCACTAAAAGTAGGAATGTCAATTTTTGGCATTGCCTGCTGTTGATAAATGGATGCATTTAATTTTAAATTTAACTCCCTCTTAATGCATTCAAATTTATTTTCAAGGGCAGAAAACTCGTCATAGTAGCTACAGTCTTTCCCTTCTAATATACCGTCAATTTGAAGGTGTAGCCTGTCAATTGCATTCCAGCGGGAATCTAAATTCTTAAGTTTATCCTCAATCTCCCATTTTTCTGTCAAGTTATCAAGTTTTATACTACTGACCAACCTTTTCAATGCTCGGAAATTCGCATTCTGCAACTGCTGTAACTCCGTCAGCGCATCGATCACCTTCGGCCGCTCAAAATGAGTGCTGTCAAACTCTATCGTCAGCTTTTTACTAGAATCGGTACCTGCTGATGTTGTACCCTCCGGTTGAGCTGGAGCTGGGCTGGCATGCAGTTTCATCTCCCACGACACGATCTCACTGCGAGTACCCTCGTACCACTCCTGTATTACCTGAATGATACCTTCCGTAAAGTACTGGTGGCTCTTATCTCCAAGCTCCGTCAACTGCTCGTCGTTCTGTTTACACTCCGCCCACAAGCTATCTAAGGCACTCAACCGAACGCGAACGTACTCATTATTCTTTCTCTTTGCCGAGTCTTTCAACAAATTTGTGTGGACCCGCTTGATCTCCGACAAAATAGCTGCCTGACGCGCGATCAAAGCCTCCATTGCAAAAGATAAAATGGAAAGATCTTACTTGAGTACCAGCAACTCCCTGGACTTTCAACTTCTGCAGTTGGGTTGTTCTGCTTGCACTCGATAGCTGCTGCGACTGCTGCTGCTCCGACTACGTGTCAGTTTCCGCGTGACTGTATTCACTCGCGACGTCACTGGTTCGTGTCAAACCTCGATACGAAACTCTCAGCGCAATGCACTCGCACGAAAGAATGAATCTAAGGTTATCTCGAAGGACCAAAAAAACTATGTAAGAGTATGCAACTTAACCTAAATGTCAACTTAATCTAATGTCAATGCAGTGAGTGCCAAAAAGAAGAAAAATAAAATGCAAAGCGAGAGTTGTTTTCAAGACTTCTAATTGAACACTGATCTTAAATTCGTAAAACATGCATAAATATGAACCACGACAACAGACCGTAGTTCATTGCACCGCTAATTGTAGGTCGCGACCAAAGTGCAATATTGACGCGCCTAATGATAAAAATATATGCATAATGTACTTTGTACAATACATATGCAACCGGGACCAATTGTTTACGGTATCTTCCGAAGCTCGCAGGATTTCGAGATACATATTTTTGGTCACCCATATAATGGACCAGTCTTAGCGAAGATAGCCATTGAGCTCCTCAAATCTACAAGCAAGAAACCAAAGTTAATAAGCATTCGATCACGTTCTGATTTTGTAACAGTAAAATAAATGGCAAATCACAAAGGCTTAATGATTAATGCAAAACTCAATGATTAATCAATTCAATCCGGCACAGAACAAACAATGAGCTGGGCAAGATCTAATTTCGACACTCGGTTTTGCAATCATAATCTACCTTAGGTTCTAGAACGGGTTGTGTGAAGATAAAGATATTGTGCCTTTTACATTTACAAAAGTAAATTTCACCTTGTTTGTTCTTTATTATGAATGGGTAGTGGAACGCGCAAGGTAAGCATGACGGATATATACCTATATACGACACTGTAACCGCTAAAATTCGCTAAATATTGCCGCCTCATCACTGTCCCTGTATAACCGTAACGATATAAGATTTTTTTATGGGAAACTTACATAAGTGATCAACTGATCAATGTAATATATTTTTTAAAATTATCTGTAATTGTTTTGTACATAGGTGCATGGGGGCCCATATATGGCAATAGACTCACCCCTTATTATAATAGTTGGCGAAATGTGGGTGTTCTACTCTGCTTTGCCGTCACCATCAGGCTTATTGTAGATGGAAATCTTAAAACTATTGGTGATAATTTAAACCCGATTTCTTAAAATTACTGGTGTTAACTTAATCCTGATGACTGATTTTACTCGAAATATGAATCGGTCGATTCAGCGTCACGAGCAACAGAATGTATCACATCAGCGAAAATTGCAAGTATACCACATGTGGCGAAATCACCTGCCCACTGCAAGGCGTGTTCGTAATCAAGTTACTGCAACATAGCCGTATATGTATGACTCAGGCTTAGGTGCAACTTGTGACGAAAAATCTAGTCTCTATATACACTTATTTCAACATACTTATACATTACGCAAACTCATTTTCTCCAACAATGCCATATTTTGGTGCTATTTTTAAAATGTGATTAACTGCCGCACTCTGAGACGTTTACATTAACGTTATAATAAAAAAATTAAAATTTAAAACTAGTCGCTATTCTTGCCGAGCCAAAGGTCTAGATTTATATGAACATTTTTGAGTACTCATTAAAGTTAATTGACGACTCTGAGTGCGGCAGTAGACTGATAAAATTTAATGTAATGTAATTTTGAAGTTCAATGATTGGTTTCGACAGTACGTAAAGTCACAGCTACCACCTATGTATTTATACCTATAAATAAGGCCTGCGCAACAGCAATGGAGAGGGTATAATCAGCCCTTGACACCAGTAAAGATATAACTGCAAAACGATTTGTATGAATGTAAGATAATTAGTACATAAACTATGCAATCATTGAAATGTCACGTGGATATAAATTATATATCACGCCTATTTATCCCCAAAGGTGCAGGTGTTTTTGACCATTGGAGTGTTAATTCACCTGTCTTCCCCTTAGGGGATATTAGGGGTGATTTATGTAGGTATGTATATTAGTCGCCTTTGACGACCACCGCAAGTAACAATCATTGTATTCTTCTCTGCCGTCACCATAAGAAACCAAAAATCGATTAACGTAGAATTCATGATCTGTTGTTGATGCTCTTTAGGATTTAGCCTTAATTTTTTATTTCTCGTCGTATTCAATTTTGCTTCAGTATCAAGAGAAATGAACTTCGGTCTTATTTTTTAACGACATAAAATACCCAGTTTCATAGATTAATTTGTAAAATATACATATATTTTAATCTCGTAAACGTGTCTAGTTTTATTGATAACGCTTATGTTGAACATAAGCGTAGCTTTGTGTTGTACCTAAGTGTTTATCAATAAATCGCTTAACACTTGTGCGCCCGATGGTCCCAAAACAAGGGTGCGAAGGACGACGAGGGTTAGGGTATAGACGGGCGTCGGGCACCCTCCGCGTCACGTGACGGGCGACCTTCAAGCGGCGCACCGACCTTGAGCGGCGGTCGCCCCGCGCGGGTCAGAGGTGAATGCACGCTGTCCCCGCCCGCGCGCTTCTGCCCTCTACGGCCCCAAACGACTCCCAATGCCACTCACCTCGCTCCTGGCTACACCATTCCACCGCTCTCCCAGCCGCCAAATCGAACCTCCACACCATCCCTGCTCAACCCACTCGCGTACAGGTAGAACCACGACGCGGCACACCTTTCCCATAAAATACCACCGATAAGTTTATTGACATCGAATCTCATGAACGATTGCGCAAATGAATTAATATTTTCGCAAGCCAGACACTACACAAGTTTGATCTTCAAGAAAACACTCTCATTGCTATTTACTAAGGTTTATTCACTAAAAAATTAGATCTAACAAGAAAAACATTGAACACAATCGACGAATGCCAGCAATCGTTATACCATGTCCTCTCACCTCCGCAAAACAAAGCGGAATAATAAAATAAAACTGACGAGCTAGAGCGAGTACGAATGACTGAGTGAACGTGACATCACAATTCGTGGTGCGCTGCTTTGCTTGCTTTCAAATTCAAATAAAGTGACATCTATTAACATTCATGTCAAGTTTTAAGTTTCTTTACAATAACTAGATGGCGCGACTAAACTTTTAGTAATTTAGTTCTAGCACACGTAATCTTTTCATTTAGCTAGGTCAGTAGGTATTTATTAGAAAGTAATATAAAATAATTTGTATCCAAGTGGGTATTTTTTACAATTTTTTTTTGGATGTGATGATCAAGACAAAAGCATGCTTTTTTTCTCGATATGTGTGGTAACATTGAGCTTCCAACAGATGGCATCAGTGTGTGACACAAGTAGTCATGTCAATATAACATGACAGTACAGTACAGCTGCAAACCGTCATTCAATTCAATTGACGTTTACAATTTCGTTTGAACAGCTGTGTATGTGTACTGTGATAAATTTAAAAATATAATTACGTACGTTTATTTAAACTTGTTCTCATTAGAAGAGAAACGATCCCAATTATCGTTGTCTAGAGTTGTAATAACAATTTACTGTGCCGCTTTAACTGTTAGAATTTAATTGAAAGTGAGTCACTAATTAGATCTTATTTTGAATTAAAATTCAAGGCTGTTATAATAAAAGAAGTATTTTGTGGACTATAATGGTGATTACTTAACATAATGGTGGACGATAATGAGCGTGCCTACGGCAGGACTCCTAATAGAAACACTTTATTGAAAATTGTGATACTCGGGGACGGCGGTGTTGGAAAGTCGTGTTTGATGAGCAGATTTATTTCAAACCACTTTGATGACCACAGCTTTCATACCATTGGTGTGGAATTTATGAATAAGACCATAGAAGTTAGTGGAAAAGATTATACATTGCAGGTAAATTTTCATTGTAATTTATAGGTGATAAAAATGTTTTAGCTCCTTTTCACTTCAGAAACATATCTACTCGATTATTAAATAATTAAAAACTCAATTATTATACTTATAAATATTACCTACCTAAATGCTTCTACTTAGTGGGTTAGGAATTTTACCATACTAATTAGGCATTAAGTTAATAAGTTCTAATTTAAGTCCCTTTTACTTTCACTATCAGTTTCTCTCACACATTATGTAATTATTTAAAACTATAAATAATATTGTATGAAATTGATAAATAAATTAAAGTCTGCACATATGCTGTCCTGGCATAGGGATTGAGAATTTCATTTCCTTTGCCAGCCCTTCACATGGACGGAGCTATCAATTGAAGTTTATATTAATGTTTATTCAGGTAGAATTAACAATGTGACATTTTTTTATAGTCTAAATATTATCATAGGAATACTGCACTTATATTTTTTTATTTTCTTCATAAATTTAATATGAATATCAACCTATTATAATTAAAATTTCACATATCAAATCAAATTATATATTTTAATGAAAGAAGTAAGTACAGAAATGATCAAAAATTACAAACAATGAAATGTTTATGTATGATAAATATCAAAACAATCAAAGCATAGGCCCAGCTTGTCTTCTCACATTTCACAATGCCAAATTGAGTCTTTGCATTTTTTTTATTTAGAGCACTGACGGCACATCTTACTTTTCAAAATTCCTTTTGAGGTTTTCCAGTAATTTTGACAATTTTATGTAGTGGTTGGACAGCTCTTCGACTCGGCCCAGCAACGGATACGGAGGATTTCTCGGGTAGCAATTTATTTATAACTGAGAGATGGTAAACATATAAGTTCATTTTTCCTTTTCCTGAATATTTGTTGTATAGTTTGTAAGAGTTCATAAACAACAACTGGAATGTATGTATAGCCAGTTTCAGGTACCAACAAAGAGGTTTCTTTTTGTATGGGTAGAATGCCAGAAGCTGATCCTGTTGATCAACACCTGAAAAAATATAACAAAAAAACTTGCACTATTATGGTTGGTCATAATAATCAAATAAAAAAGTCTATGATAGATTGAATAGTTAATTACATGGCATAAACTCGTATTTTATTATCGGTACAGGTTTGTATGTAATCTGGCCCCGCTCTTTTGTTACTGGCATCATTTTGCTTTCAAACTCTGTGCTGATATACTTCACCGGACTTTTATCTTCCCATTTTCCTACTATCACTCCATCCTTGCATAGTGCCACATTTTCACCTTTCTTTAAATTTTTTGTTGATATTTCAGCAGAATTTTCTGTCAGATCTTTTCTCAGTATACCAGTGCAGTAAGTTTGGTTTTCCAAAAGTTTTTTAGCCAACGCAATGCTATTGTAGTTATTATCTATATATATGGAGTGTCTGTTGTCGAGTTTATTTTCCAGCAATTGCATGACAACTTGTTCTGCGTGACATTTACCTGAAACTTCTGAGTACTGACGACCAGCATATACGCGAAATTTCAGGACGAGACTATCAGGTGCCGTCAACGTATAAAGATTCATGCCAGACTTCGTCCATTCATGCCAGACGTCCCCTCCAAAGGACCATACATTCGTCGAGGGTAAAATCCTTGGCAGGGTAGTAGCAAGTGTCCATTTTATTATTAAAATAATCAATTATATAGCGAATTTTGAACAACGGATCGTTAGCATTCTGAGCGTCAGGATTGAAATGCAGGCACCTCACTATAAGCAAGAAACGATTCCGGGCCATTTGCTCTCTAAAGACAGGTATAGCAAATAATCTATCTGTCTTCCAATAGTCCTGTAGGCGGGTAAGCGGTATCGTGCCCATATGAAAAAGGAGGCCCAGGAATATTCTAAGTTCAGAGATTGTAACGCCTTTCCATGATGTGACTCTGGAGTGTTCGGTCGTCGAGACCTGCATCAATTTTGCAGCTTGTGCGTTTGTTTGTTCGCAAATGAACAAAAGTAATTCTTCCTCAGAGAAATAATTGAAAAAGTCTATGGGCTCAGAACCAGGATTCCAAAAAAAGTATTTTGCTTATTGAAAGGAATATTCTTCATTGCACACACAGGTGACCAAGACGAGCTTATTGACTGTTGTGAACTACCTGGAGATGGTAGATTGATATCATCCAATATTAGCTGTTCTTTAGTCTCTGACGATGCTGAAATCGGACACGGTGCGTGTTAATAACGGCCTTTTCAATATCACTCTCATCGTGCGCCAAATTGCGAGCAATTCTCTGCCTTTTACGCCTCGAGCTATCCCCATCGTCACTCATTTTTACCAACAACAAAAAAGGCCTAATCTAAAAACCAATACTTGTACCTTTAATTCTACTTCCGTTGTATGGGAGGCCAAATAACATGCTACGCTTCCCGTTCAGTGCCGGCCGCACACTGGCTGGCGTATAGAAATTCAACAGTCAGCAGTCGTAGCCGGTAGCCCGCAGATACGCGAAGCTGACCCCTCGCGCCCGCACCCCGCATATATGCGGGGTTAGCAGCGAAGTTGTTGACCGATTTGTGTCTCTTTCATTATCAAGAAGCGATAATATGCTGTGGAGTGAGGGCAGAGCAGAATAAAATGTCGCAACCCCTAATCTCTCCCGTAGGTGTCGGTATAAACAGTATACAGTACAGCGAACGCCAGACAAGATCCGTTATTTTTTCGGTTCCATGCCAGCATGAAAGGATTTTATTATACATATATACATAAATCACGCCTATAACTCCGAAGGGATAGGCAGAGGTCCCATGTAATAGGTGGCGAGCCTATTGCCATTTATCGTGCACGAAAGTCACAGTATGTTGCTAAGCGGTGTATAAAATGAACGCTGCTACCTGTTCCTCGTCACTGTTTTAACCCTTAGTCACCCTATACGACACCCTCAGGAGAGATTTGGGTTCTGCCGCACCCCACGGCTTATACGGTTAAACTGTAATAATATTATAATGTTGCTTGGTAATATAAGCTCAAAATCAAGTCTGTAAAACAGTCACCTTAGTTATAAGATGACGACAATTATCTTAAGACTTCTCTATGAAACATAGCTTAATGTGAAACAGTATCAACAAAATTGCATGTAATAATGACGCAAAAAACAAAGGACTTACTGTGGCATGCTAGACAAAAAGAAATCGTAGTACCAAACTATTTAGGTTTATTTTT
This sequence comes from Cataclysta lemnata, assembly GCA_963931975.1. Lineage (NCBI taxonomy): Eukaryota > Metazoa > Arthropoda > Insecta > Lepidoptera > Crambidae > Cataclysta > Cataclysta lemnata. The sequence goes on from OZ008342.1 coordinate 3,406,297, forward strand.
CTTAAAGACAATTTTAGAGAAATCTATGTTCAACAGACCTTCATATGATTCTGTGTGATTATAGTGAGTATGTACCTTTAACATGTGTACATAACATTCAAGGTAGAGATATCTAAGATTATAATGAGTGTTTGCACATAATTTTAGGATCAAGATAATTGTAACAAAATTTTTGAACAAGATGTAGGTATTAATAGATTTCGGGCTAGCTACCACCATCTTATCAAAAATCTGTCGCCATAATAATAATGTTAATAGCTTTATTGTGTTCCTCCTCTGTGGTTAAGGGTTCCAGGTGAAGCTCGATTACATCATCCGGTGAGATGAAGGGCAAGAAGCTCTTGCCTTGTCTGGAATTAAAAAAAAATTGAACTCGGATAGTGCATTGTTTTAGAAACATTGCCGAAATTGCCTATTCTATATGCTATATTCTTCCATTCATAGGGAAGGCCTGTACCGCAGCACCGACCGATGAACAGTGGGAATGATTGGGATGATAACATTCTAATCCATACTGCTCAAGGTTTTGACTTAGGTTTTACAGCCTGACAGCCTGACCCTCTTTGGGTATTACGATGCACGGACCTCAATGCTAAAACATTTAATCTATAACTTATGTCTTTTGGAAACCAATCAAAGGCAAAATTAATATAGATATCATACCACCAATATCAGGTCACCTTATACATTAAACTCCTCAAGTTATCTAGAAGAATACCTCTAGTTGCGTACGGCTTGCCTCAGAAATAGAACTTTTAGTTCAATATCATAATAATTATTTAACTCTGGTTGGAACAGAATACTTCAAAAACAATTGAAGAGAAACTAAAGTTTTAGTTGATAGTCTGCTGTGTTTGCCATACTTGTCACACACCATTTACGGTCGCAAACATCATCACACTAAACTTGCGTCGTAAAATGAAAATTGGTCGTAAGTCTAAGATTATTCTTCGTTAGGTAATGGACTAATGAGTCATCAAAACCAATTGCGTAAAAATGCTGTAGCAAGTAATGAAGACTTATGAATATCGTTGATTTAATTTCAAGCTTCGTATTGAGGATCCATTTCTACTCACTAAAGTAGTGACTTAGGCGTTCCAAATGAACCGACTGAGTTGTCTATCTTCTTTTGATCACCATCATCTCCTTTTGTGATCAATTTTAGAAGAGGTGTAACAAACTATTTTACCAATAATTAAATGCTTTGCATTATTTTTGTATGATGCATAAATAAATCACGACTTTCTCATAAATCACCTAGCTTCTATTAGGTCTGTGCGATGTTTGCCTAGCGTAGGACCGCCACAGCCAGTCTGGCCTATACAAACGAGGTCCGCGTTGTCTGTCCGGGCATGTTTGGTGGGCATGTCCGTGTTGAAGTGAATTCCCCGATTTAGGCTGCGTTTCCATAGAAGCGGAGCTGAGTTGCGACTTACACAAATTGACCAATGATATTGCTCAAATCACACATCTCATCTCCGCTCGGCAATATCATTGGTAAATTTTTCTAAGTCTCAGCTCAGCTCCGCTTCTATGGAAACGCAGCCTTATTCATTGTCTTACTCTTGCAGGTATGGGACACAGCGGGCCAGGAACGCTTCAAGTCCCTCCGGACGCCGTTTTACCGGGGCTCCGACATCTGCATCCTCTCTTATGCTGTCGATGATCGCACTTCCTTCAACAACATCAAGATGTGGCTCAACGAGTTCTTACACTACGCGGGAGTCAAGAACGGCATCGAGAAGTTTCCGTTTATGGTCGTCGGGAATAAGGTAGGATTTCGATTGGTAAGTGAGTAGAATAAAATAATAATACGTGATAATAATACTCAATTTCCCTGGGATCCCATCATCAGATCGTGACTTGGTGATGGGGTCCCAGGAAAATCGAGTGGGAACACCTCAGCCCGGCTAGCATGACCACCGAAACACGATAGCCATTTATTGCTTTAAACTGTCAAAAACCTATGGATCTTTGACAGTTGAAAGCGATAAATGGCTATATCATATTACTAGTGGAGGCCCGCGGCTTCGCTCCCGTTAATGTCGGTTATTATATGTATAGTACTGCCTCCATCGCAGAGGTCCCCAAAGGTTCTTTTTCTCATAGACCACTTTAAAAAATTTGCTAGTTTCGGTGGACGGACAATGCAGCTACCTTTTTCTAAGTCGGTTTGAAAAATATGTTTAGAATAATCATATAGGGTTTCAGCCAACTACAGCCATTTGAGTGTCAAATTTTCAGAGTCGGTTTTGTGCTTTAACAATTTATCTAAATTGGAAATTATTTTACTTTTTTTTTAAACTTAAGCATTTGGTGACGGCAGAGCAGAATACAATATATTAGGGATGAGTGTGTCGTACAGGACGACTAAGGGTTAAAATCGTAATGAGTAATGGGCAGCATCGTTCCTTCTATACCACCTAGCGAATTACTGTGTTATTGATTCATGACTTAAATTTGTTAATAATGTTATTTTTGGTTCGCACTTTAGGGGAGCCTACGAAATTGGCCCACACCTTGATCTAGATAAGCTTGTAGCTTTTAAATTAATGCTTTCGACCTGTATTCTATAGTGAGGCGTATGCTTTTAGTAGGCCCTTCATGCTTCAGTGCTACCTTACATATTTCTATTTTTAAACCGAATTAAACAGAAAACGTGTAGTATATAGTTACAGAAAATATTTTAATACATAAATCAGGCCTATATATCCTTGAAGAGCGGAGGTGTATATTAGCACCTTATTTTATAATTACCCACGACGTTTCGTCAACTATTTTCACGGCAATGTAATAGGGGCGAGGTTTATTATTATGCGAACGGATGGCGTAAATTTCTTGTCTTGACGATTCATGAGTGTATTGTAATCATACCAGATATGAATAAACGAATTTTGATTTGATTTGATATGGCATGTATCGAGCACCTAAGTCGCAGTATATTGCTAGGTAGTACAATAGGAAAGGACGAATGTTATGGCCCATTCATCATAATATTATAATGTTCAAAAAAAATCAAAATAGTAATGCAGACATTCTTATACTGATGATGATACATGAGTAACAATTTACTCTTCGGGGGCTAGTAAGGTCGTTGTGTAATACGCCAATATTTCGAGGGCCGATTTCACCGTCTCTCATAGAAACTGAGTTTAATAAAACTTGGTTTTGATTAATGCAAACTATGTAGCGAAACTCAGTTGAGAGCATAAACCGAGTTCAACTTCAACTGATTGCTTTAATTCTGCGGTGAAACCGGCCCTTAGACGTTTACGAAGGGGTCGAATGCGAATTTAGGTCGAACAATCGATAATGAACATTTCAAATTCTTCAGAAGTTCGATGATTTTCTCGCCCTTTCTCGACCTCATTGTTATTACTTAGGAGTCATTTTTTTATTTTTTTTATTTTTGTGTGTTCTGATGCGAGAAAAGGGAGAAGAAATATTATGTCCCGTATCAGGGCATAATTTTTTTTGTTACTTATTTATTTATTTATTTATTTATTGATCACCAACATAATAAACATTAACAAATGCAAAATGTCATTACAGAAAGGGTTACTGAAGCTTAATGTTATTACAATTATAGGTGAAGACGACAATGATGAGATGAGGAAGCAATGAAAACATTAAAAATTGAATTTAAAAATACAAAATTATACAAAAAATGCAGACAACACAGAAAATAATTTCAATACAAATATAAAAAATACAATTAACACATTTCTTTTAACACAACAAATTAATTAAATATCAGAAATTTATAGAAGTGACTTCCTAAACTTGCGAATGCCATCCGTGAAGAGATCCAAATCTTTAATCTTAGCCAAGCTGTTATACTCTCTAATGAGACGGTTTAAAGGTGCGTGGTGACCGAGATTGGATCTACTAGCATGGTTCACCAAAAGGTTGTACCTTGAAGCGCGAGGAAGTTTTAAGGGTGCAGAAAAAGGCAGAGTTCCTATGTAACATTAATAGAAATAAACTAATAGGTATATAGTAGGTAAATATTATTTTACATATATACATAAATCACGCGAGGAGCTCGCTAGCGCAGTGGCACAGCGCGCTTGGCCTGCGATTGCGTAAACTAAGCAATTTCGCTAAGGCCGGTCATTGGATGGGTGACCAAAAATTGTATTATCGCGAGTTCCTCCGTGCTTCGGAAGGCACGTTAAGCCGTTGGTCCCGGCTGCATCTGCAGTCGTTAGTACCCACCAACCCGCACTGGGCCAGCGTGGTGGGTTATGGCCCAATCTCCCTATATTCTTCCATCCATAGGGAAGGCCCGTGCCCCAGCAGTGGTGACATTAAAGGGCTGGTGATGATGATGATGATAAATCACGCTTATATCCCCGAAGTGGCAGGCAGAGGTGAGCTTGCACTCACGTTTCGCCAATTATGTTGGGTCCCATGTAAGGTGGCGAGCCTATTGCCATTTATCAGGCACTAAAGTGGCAGTACATTGCTATTGCTAGGTGGTATTAGAAGAACGCTGCTGCCGATTCCTCATCATTGATTTATCCTTTGTCGGGTGGTGACAATTGTATTCTACTCTGCCGTCACCACATGGCTTATTATTTTATGTATTTCAAAAATCATTTAAGTCTGAACGTAACGTTTCAATCCCCAGTGGAGTACAAATTTGTACCCGATTTCCAACGACCGTGTTCCGACAATTTATGACAAGATATCCGGCCCCTCTGTGGTTGAGGATTCCAAATGAAGCTATATCAAAAGCTTCACTGTCTCGCATAAAAAAAAACAATAAAAAAAATCTTCAATCGGAATCGACGTAATCCGGTGAAATCTAAGCCCGCCCCTAGTATACATCCACGTTACCTACATGTTCCCCCTTTTTTTTTTTTGACGGTGTGGAATATATTTACGCACCGTATCGGCCGCTAGCTAGACGGCCGACGTGTGTGGGACTCGCCCGACTCAAGATCGAGTCGGGAATACGCCACTAAACCACTCCGGTGTCCCTCCAGCCCTTCTGGCCGGGAGAGTCTGGGGTCTGCCGCGAGGCAATTCACCAGTCTCTCCCCAGGACCTACATGTTCCCTTGATGCAAAGTCTTTGCACAACCTTCGTTCTACCACGGGGAAATACCCGAATGGATGGTCAAAACAACTAAGTATCTGTTTGTGCTGCATTCTTGTTCGTATTAATATTAGACGGTCTGTGGTTCCTGCGGTTATCGGTCAACGGCTAAGGATTGTGGTTAGATTGACTCAGTTACGTTTACTTGCATTCGCTGTTTACGGGAATTAAGCTTGTTGTTTAATGATTATTATTCCTAATATTTAATGGTGTAATAAAGATTATTCGTTCATTCATTCATTCAAATATCTTTGTTTCGAGTTTCCAATTGGTCTTGGTTGAGGAGTTTGATAGGGCCTTCGGCGGTGACTTCGAGTGCTCAGCCTGCGACAGCGTAAACTAAGCAATGTTCGCTAAGGCCGGTCATAGGTTTGGTATCGAAAAATATACCTACTGTCTCGAGTTTACCACCGTGCTTCGAAAGGCAGGTTGAACTGTTGATCCCGGGCAGCATCCGCAGGCGATAACACTCCATTCCGCACTGAGCAAGCGTGGTGGGTTATGGACCATTCTCACTATATTATTCCGTCTATAGGGAAAGCTTCTGTCCCAGCAGTGGGGGACATTAAAGGGCTGGATTATGATGATGAACTGTTCTTATTTATTGTAAGGCGACGGCAGATTTTCAGCACCCTTTTTATGGACCTAGGTTGTTGGTCGAGAGGCCTTTCAGCATTTGTTGGGGCATAAATATGCCTAGACTTGTGGTTTCTCAAGCTTGGAGGAATATCGATGGAAAGCTTCTCCCGAAGTATAGCTGCAAAAGGACGTCGAGTCGTAGGGACAATTGTCATGTCACCATGCATGTGGATAGAGATCTATCCACGGAGGGTGTCAATTTTTTTGCGGAAATGTCAGGAAAAACTATTGTAATGGTCAAAATTCAGTAACGCACGAATAAGACTTTTTTGCAAATAGCACTGCTTTTGTTGACTGTAAAACAATATCGATTCATTGAGTAATTTCCCTTATATGTTATTTTAAAACTTAGAAGAACTCACAAATATTTAATAGTTATGTATGTATGGTTATTAAAAAGAACAGTTAATTAATTATAGAAACTTTTCTGACCACTTTTTCTTTGAATCGAGTAATAGAAGTTATGGTTATTTTATTTATAACACCGTCGCCTCCCTTTCGCGTGACTTCTGTAGCTAACTGAAATTATTTAAGAACGGTCGAGACTATCGGGTTTTTTGGTCTGACATCAAATATGATCAATTACCTACGTTCGAAGTAATTATTATAAGTATTTTGATAAAATCACTCAATAAATTGCCTATTTTGACAAATTGTTTCTGGTTTGATGAATATCTTGGTAAATTTAATAATCAGTTTTTTTTATTAATTAAGTACTCATTAACTTTAATTGACGCCCGAGTTCACAAACGCATACAGGCGATTATTATTTAACCGCCGTATTTTGACATTTTACGGGATGCAAGAGAGCTGTCAAAAACAGGCAGTTATCTTTTGTTTTACGTGTTGGTGAACTAAAGCCTATATATTTGAAACCAATATTTTTGTTTCAGTCGGACGTGTCATCGAAAGACAGGGAGGTGACCCACGACCAACTGAAGCAGTGGTGCGACGAGAACAAGATCTCCATGTACATCGAGACGTCGGCGAAGAACGACAACAATGTGGTCGAGGCGTTCTCGATGGCTGTGCAAAGGTAAAGTTCTGGGGGCCTAGACAAAGTAACATACCGACAAAGATAACGAAGCTCGATAAAGCAAAATGTATGGGATTTGACGTAGGTCGTCTTCGTAAGTCCCTAGTTATGTTGGTAGCGCAAGCTAAGACGCTGTAGATACCTACCAAAGTAATATGGCCCATCGTGACGAACTTCGACACGTTATCGTTATGAAACGATTGCCACTTGGCACTGGGGCCTGGTTAAATTGTTTTTCGAAATTTTTCTTCGTTTTCTTTATAATAGTAGTTTTATAATAGTATAAAAATGAAATGGTAAGCAAGAATTTCTTTGATTACAATCGAGAATGGTTAGCAACAGGGTTTCGTAATCAGCCTGCAGGCAGGGTGAAGATGATGAATATTAATTAATAGGTAGTCTCATTGCAAGTAAACATTGCATAGGCGGACCGCGCGTCAATCTGTCACATTATCATCATTTTTGATGACGACCTCGGTTGCTTATAGGACGTCATAAAAGATTTTTTCATGACCAATTGTGTTATTTACCTACCGTACTTTGTTCACCAAAGTTTACGTGTTGGAACTCTGGGTTTTTTTTTATATAACAGCAAGGTTACAGACGCGGCGGGCTTCCCAAACCTCGGAGGCTAAAGCTTGGAAGTGGATCAGTTATTTTTTTTTATTATCAGCGACGTTGTAAAATATTGTGTCAACCTTGTTCGAGGTTATAACCCGCAAATGCATGCATACATAAATCACGCCTGTGTTATCCTATAAGACAGCGAAGAGTAATGGGCAGCATCGTTGCTCGCATACCTCCCAGCAATTTACTGCGAGATATGTGTTGGATAGATCATAATTGGCGAAACGTGGGTATTATTTCACCTTAGCCTACCCCTTCGGGGATAAATAGGCGTGATTTATGTATGTTGTAAAGTGGCGACTATTTTAAGGACTCTTTTTGCCGCACTCAGAGACGGTAATTAACTTTATTGAGTTCTGAATGCCCAAACATTTCATTTAAATCTAGACCATAGACCCGGCAAAAATAGCGACTAGTTTTGAATTGCCATTTTTTTTATTAAGTACTAATTAACGTTAATTGACGTTTCTGAGTGTGGCAGTTTATACCGTGTGAGACATGCCAGATTTATGTTTAATTCTGTGCCAGATGGGTGGAGTTGGAGCAGAAGGCAGAGAGAGAACTCGGCATGCTACACCACCCGGACTCTGTGACGTTACACGGGTCCAGTGCCGTATCGAGCTTCCGCACGACTTGCTGCTCTAAGTTCAAAGACATATGAGCTATTTTTGATCAAACATGAAGAGCGGCAGCAGAGTTGTGCTGGTGTGGGAAATCTCATAGATGTAAGAAATTGACGCTTATAAATGATAATGGAATTATTTATTGTTGACGCCAAGAGAGGTTTAATAGTTTAGGTAATTAACGAAATCCCTTGTATTGCGCAGGCGCAATTGTCTGTTGTTTAATGTGACACTTTTGACTTTACATTGTGATAACGAATGAAAATGACGAAAATTGGAGCAGCTCTGCAAACGTCTCTGAAGGCGTGTTCATGCTAACACAATTTTTGACATAAATTTGAAGACAATATCTGGAGTATTTGTGGCACTAGAATAATATAGCTTAAACATGCAGCGTAGGGTAGTGGCATTTTAAAATCGCCTTCCATATTTCCCTGATATCAACATAATTCTATGAATAATGAAAATTGCTATTTGAGCTAGTAAGGTGCATAGCCCCTTTAATTGTTGACTATATAGGTATAAGTGCTAATTGTTCAAGTTCTAAAAATACTAAGAATCTCTGTAGTTTGTCAGTATTTGTATATTTAAAGTAGAAAACTAGCTTCCACTATTGAACCTTTTGAAGTCGCGGCTCTACTGTGCATTAGAACTCAAGAGTCCACAACACGTATACCGTCCAATGACTTGAAATATAGCTACGAGACTATGCTAAGAATAACATAAGAATATATGATATTATGTTTTCACGGAAATTGAGATATTCATAGCAAGTTTGTCATAATTGACTCTAAAATTTCATAGGACATTTTATTTTTAAACTGTTTCCCATTTTTAAATTACATAAATGGTAGAAAAGTTAATATTAATTTGTCACAAAGGTTTGGTTGGCTAAATGACACAAGAAAAATTATGTCGCGTGCTCGATTGTTCGGAAATGACTTTATTTTTTTTGTTTTTCCTTTTCTTGTCACCGCGATATTATTTTTTGTGTAGCCAATATTTAGACACAGCATTCTTTAACTTGCGTTATCATTTACAGCTTTCCACCAATTCGTTTGTTTTTACTGATCAATTAGAAATATTGTCCTAATTATTTTACTTTTATATTCAATATGAATATTATTATTTTATTGTGAAGTAATACATATCAGTATCCAAAGCATTTTGATTTTACATAAAAGTAATTTACGAATAATGAATATTGCGTTAAATGATTATTCTATGTGATTTTTATTTGATAAGTGTGATAATAAAAAGGTGTAAATATTTTACTGTTTTGATAATGGTATAAAAATTATATTTGAATGGCTATAGGTCGATACTGCGCCAACCCCAAGTATGATGAGGAAACGCAAGACGATGATAAAGATGCTAATATAAGTATCTAGTAGCTATGTCACATAATTTAATTAAATTTAAAACTATTTTGTTCATAATAGCACTTATTCTATAACTAATGTAATTACTACACTGGAATAATATTTTATAATAATTATTTACAGTCCTTTCTTCTGCAGGTATATCGTTTTTCAGAAAACCTTAAATACTTTTTTATTTACTGTTTTTGAACCCTTTTTGTATTATTTAATGAGATGAGATCTCTCATTATAAATGTGTTAAAGGATAATGTTACGCGATAATTAACACAAGCACATGTTTTGATATAAAACATGGATTATATGCCTTCAGCAACGTCAATTACGAAAGAGGGCCGAGGAAAGGCTAATATTTACCTTACCTTTTGTATAATTACTTGAATTTTATGTTACATCGCTAAAGATTTTATTACACTAAAGCTAAACAGGCATGCATAGCACACAAACCCATTTTACATCGGAAACCAAACTTTATTGACTTTTATAGTCTGTAGGTAATAATTTTGAACAAATGTATAGAATCTTAAGTATACTAGGTGCTTAGTAAAAAGATTTTTCAACTAGTTACAACTATGTTAAAAACACCTTACTTTATTTATTTTTTGATATTTGTGATTGATTGTAGATCTGCATGACTTCCGTCCTAGCATGGATATTCCGATTATAGCATAGCATAAGCAGTTGTTTTTTTTATTTTCTATATAGCGTAAAGATATCTTTAGATTAGTATACAAATTGAATCTGCGTCAGTATAGGTAGCGACAAAAATGTTTAACTGCCCAAATTAACCCTAAAAAATCCTTTTCTTTACTAGTTTCATACATACATTAATCACACCTGTATGTCATCGAAAAGGTAAACAGAGGTGTATTAACACCCACATTTCGCCAACTTTTTTAAGTCCCATGTAATAGGGGTAGAGCCTATTGCCATATACCATGCTATCTATATTTTTTTGACATGGTGTACATGCTTGTTTTATTTGCGCCAAGTATTGTATAAATGAATGGTAATGATACTACGTGATAGATATCTCAGTAGTAGTTTTAAGGCACTGGAAAATGTAATATTGCGGCTTTTATTATTCTTAGGTTTTAAGCTGTCCTTAGTAATTTTATGTTCAAGGTAAAAATGTTATTTATCCAGAAATTCAGATTTAATTTAATACGCTTTTAATTTAGTTGCTGTCTATCAATAAAGTCAAGTAAGGAACTGTTTCACAATCGACAATTAAGTTCGAAGTAGCTAACTTTGAAGTTCAATTGACATATACATATTTCATATTACAACTGTCAAATGATCGACGAAGTAAGCTACCAAGAACTTTCTTGTCGATTGTGAAACAGGCCCTAAATCTAACAAATACTTTTCTGTATTTTTAAGTGTTACTTTTTACTAGAAATGTCTACAATAATAATTATATCGTCAAAATATATTAAGCAATGCAAACCTTGATTCCCATGTAGTACATTATCCATAGAGGGTTTAAATGTAGTGGGTGCTCTTTTCAAACTGAAAAGCAGTCCCCAGAATTTGAAATGACCTGCTTGACAACCCAATGATGTATTTTCTTTACAGGCTTTCTCTATTTCTTTACCTGATAGTAGCCACTTGTTAATCTGAAGTGATGAAATATTATGTGGATGTAACAAATATTTCAAATAATGACCAATGATAAATATTTTCATTGAGAATATATTTTATCATCGGGAGTTATTACAAGTCGTCGATTATCTATTAACTTGCGAAACTTACGTTCGTTTGATCCATCTATTTTTTCTGAACTAGATGTACCTACGGACCATGGCTGGGACCTCTAGGAATGTGAACTTGCCACATTCATTTCCTCACTTTGGATAGGTCGTAATCTATAATATAATTATAAGTTGAGTGATCTTAAAATAATAACATTTTACTTGGATAAAAATAATGCAAGAAATTTTAAGATTATATTGACTATTATTTATTGATATAGCAGCTATATTAACATGATATTATTCTAATAAATAATTAATAACATAAGTAATATGTAGGTTGATTCCTAGTGTTTGTACACAATATGCCTTAAACCCAACCAATGGTGATTGATATTCTTCTATATATCTGAGTAGCAGTTGAGCTTACTTTCGATAATATAACGGGATGAAATATTGCATGAGCACTACACTAGTAAAATAACACATCTTTTATGAAACATACATACATAAATCACGCCTATATCCCCGAAGGGGTAAGCACCGGTGAACTAGCACCCACGTTTCGCCAACTATATCAAGTCCCATGTAATAGGTGGCGAGCCTATTGCCATGTATCGGGCACAAAAGTCGCAGTACATTGCTAGGTGGTATAAGAGGAACGCTGCTGCCCATTCCTTATCACTGATTTATCCTTAGTCGCCTTGTACGACACCCACGGGAGAGATTTGGGGAGGTGACAATTGTATTCTACTCTGCTAGCTCGTGTAAATACGTGTAAACAGCTGTTGCATATTTTCAAATAAACGCAGTTGGAATGATGGTAGCTATTTTTAGTTATCTTTTATATTGTTTTGAGTGATTCTAAAATAAAGTTTGTAAGTGTTGGTGAGATTATCAAAAGACGTTATTAGTGCTTTAAAATTGTTAAACTGAGTTAAACCACGGGTGGAGTGGTGAGTCAATTTCATGAGATGTGATGTTTTTGTTTAGAACTTTCTAATGTACATTTGGTAGAGAAGCGAGAATAGTGTTAGAGTATTATATTTCACAAAGTGCCTAGCATTATGCCTTCCCTAGCTTGTAGTATGTATAAGAGCTGAAACGATGTTTCTGTTTCCCGATATCATATTGTACAGATCATTCCTTAGCATTAATTTATTTTTGGTCTTGTAATTATTGGTCCTCAATTCAATATAAAATTATCAAATATAAAGACTAGACTAAAACGATTTAATGCAAAATTATGATGATCCTGATACTCTTTATATCTTTATATAGGTACTCTTTCAGTATATGAAATCTATCAGCATAAAAACATTTTCATGAATCTAATTGACGCTTTAATAGTTAATACTTTAAACTTTAAAAATAAATTAACATGCCTACGCTAACACTTTATATAGTATTATGTGCACTTAAAAATGATTATTGTAAATATTGCTTATTACAAAATTGGGACTAAGAACACGTCGTTGGTATGTCGAGAGTTAATCATTGTTTGAGCTAGATTACTGGTAGTATAAGAAGAAAATACCGAGAAAATAATACTTACGTGATTCATCTGTAGTAAACTACCAGGCACGATTAGAAACTGTACCGAATTTTAAAGACGGACTTGACTTTTTGGTACTGGCAATAAACGCACAGGACATCATGCGTCCGAAAAAAATTCTAACCCATTTTTCTTTTTGAACAATATAATATACCTAAATGTTAGAAAACATTTTACGAACAAAATTACATAGATCCGAATATTTTCCTTGAATCTCAATCCAAAGACGCGATTAGAACATAATTTTTCGATATTTTCAGACGATTTTTTCTTTATCAGGAACTTTTATTTTCTCGGTAACCATCAGTGACGACTTCTGTTTGACCAAAAGTTAAATATTACTAAAAGTATTTAGTCTAAGTACACGCCCAATGCTGTTTGTAAGTAGGCGACCAATTTAGGCCCTACTTTCCCTATATGTATAAGAAATTACATAATTATCTACCTACATTCCTAAAATGATTGATATTTTTACAAAGTCAAAAATAAATAAAAGTGATTTCACTGACGATGTTGTTTATTTAATATTCCCACTTGTCAATATTTTACTCCCGTAAGAGACCAGAGCTGTGCGAGGATGCGTTGCAAGGAATATTGTGTTTGAGGGAGAACCAATAGAATAACTCCATTTTCAAATAGAGTGATTCTATTGGTTCCCTTCAACAACATTCTGCTCCAACGGATCAACGAATGTTTGGAGAGAACCAATTGAATCACTATTTGATCTATTGGTTCTATTGGTTCTCCTCAAAACACATTCATCACAACACATCCTCGCACAACTCTGGTGGAAAAGCACCAAGGCTGTTAAAGCCTTAATAAAAACACACTCATACCCAAAAAACAATTTATTAAACAATTATCTACGTGACTACATTTGTGTATAAGTATTACCCAAAACACTTTGGAAATTATCACCTATCTACCCGGGAATATTTACAATTAGCGGAGGCACAATACGTGCCTAAATATTTCTCAAAAATTATACTACTCATGGCATCGTTTTGTGCAGTGACATTTTTATTTTTATGTAAGCATACCAATAAATAATGAGAATTATAAACTAAGTAATTGCAGTTACTACGCATCCTTTCGGTAACTAACCACATTTATCTCCTATCGTAAATATATTCCTAAATCTACAAAATTAATTTCAATAAAGATTACAAACCACCATACGATCGCTTATCAGAGTTCTTATCAATACAACTTTTGTATTCACACATTGAGATTATTTCACAGTTTCTACGCAACTATGTAGGTATTTTTATTTCTGAAGAGGCTTATAGACACTCCTATTATAATGTTATTAATTACTTATATTTTCAAGAGCCTGTTTTACAATCCACAAGTAAGTTCTAAGTAGCTTACTTCGCAGAACATTTGACAGATGCAATATGAAATATATGTCAATTGAACTGCCAAGTAAGCAGCTACTTCGATTGTGAAACAGGCCCTAATTCTAATAAATTAATCATCCTTTGCTTACGACGTTATGGTATTCTATTGCTGTCTCAATGTATGAATGCTGTACCAATGTTAAATTTTAGTTTTTATAATTCTTCTCCTTAAATGAGAAATAATATATTATTATAAGATTTGATTTTACTAACTACTATTTGAGATTCGAGCATTTCTGAAGTTAATAAAATCAAAATATCATTGGTAGAAAAATTTTATATCTTTTATATCATAGACTATTATAATTTTCTAGTAACATATTGATAGATAATAAATAATTTATTTAAACAAGCACAATTACAATAGGAAATCAATTTATTCCAAAATCTGAAATATTCGCAAACAATTTTAAGATTTATGACCAAACTGTTGTTGGAAATAGATTAAAGTAAATTAACAGTATGGTATACTTTGGCTTGATGTTGACAGTACCACCCATCGTTACAATTTATGATAGAATTAATTATATTTTTCACATTAGAATTACTTAAATATATAACAAACATGGATCTACATATTAGCTTTGATCATTACATGGGTGATTGAGGTTTATTGGTGAATCCATCAAAACAATAAATCAATGTTATCCACATTTAAAGATAACTGCAAGTCAAAACTCTTACCGCCGCACTCAGAGACGTCAAATAACGATAATGAGTACTTAATGTCAAAAAATGACAATTCAAAACTATTCGCTATTCTTGCCGGGTCTATGGTCTAGATTTAATTGAAATTTTTTGACATTTAGTCAAAATCACTTAAGGCCCGAGTTCACCAACACGTAAATCAAGCGATTAAAAGATAACTGCCAGTTTTTGACAGTTCTTCCATACGATACGAAAATAAAAATGTTAAAACCGAGGGTTAAATAATAATCGCCTGTTTGAGTGTTGGTGAACTCAGGCCTTAGTAGAAAATCAGTTGGTTAGGTTAGTATGGTGCTCAATTCAGGCCCGAGTTTGGTGAACGTAAAACAAACGATTACTATTTAACCGCTGGTTTTGACATTTTATCGTATGGACGAACTGTCAAAACAGACGGTTATTTTTTAATCCGTTGTTTTACTCTTTGGTGAACTCCAGCCTTAATAATAAGATTAATAAGCCTTAGTCAAAACTACCTTTATGCAGTCAGGACAACAATCAGTAAACGTGCCGTCCGAAGTAGGTACGGGAAAAAAATTGATAATAAATATTTGTATTACGGGTAATCAAAAGTGGTTTTGACCATCTAAGAGTTTGACTGTAACATATACATTTCCTTAGATATTATTAATAATACCTATATACATATTACCCCCCAAGGCGACTAAAAAGGCATCACATCTATCACCTTATCTATAGTATATTCAACTTGGCCGATACAATAACTTTGATTAAATAAAACCTTACGGATTCATCAATTAGTTCCTTATCAGCACTGATTGCTTCCTTTGTATATTTTTTCTACAAATACGCGGATCTACTTATTACAAGAATATACTTAGGTATTAGTTTTCATAACTTTTTGTTTCACTAATTCTCACCGGATTACAATATTGTACCTACCCTACCTTCGAATCACTCGGACTATATTAGTTAATAAAAAAAAAACATTCTCCTCCTAAAATGTTTTTGTATTGTATCAAATAAAGGCGGATTGGAATGTTATCATTCCAATCACTCGGCTCGCCATGGGACCTAACTTAATTGGCAAAAAGTGGGTGTTAAATTTACCTGCCTACCCCTTCGGCATATAGGTGTAATTTGTTTTGTCTAAATTCAAAAAATATATATATATATTGTATTGTAAGAAAGGCTTTTAGTAAGACACTGTTTCCCAAATCTGTACCCATACCCTTACTACTTTTTTAATAATTATTTTTATCAAGGTTGCCTGGCAGAGATTGCTTGTAAGCAATATGGCCGCCTTTTGTACGTTTGTTTGTGCAATAAAGTAATTTTTATTATCTTAAAGATTAAATCGTTCTCCAACCTCAGGTAGTGGCAGGTATTTGTACAAAACTATTATGCGGACCTCAGTCAAGCGTCACAGTGTCACTAGAAAGATTTTATCCAGACGATAAAAGAAAGCAAGTGGCATTTTGTTGTAAATAATTGCAATTTTTGTGGGTATACCGAGTACTTAGTTGGAAGCTCCTTTGCAAGTTGTGTGGCACTACTCCTGTCATTATTATTAAGGGTTAAATTGTTACAACAACGAGCGATTCAAAAATAGGGCCCTGTCCTATCTGCGCCCGTAGCACGGGACGTGGACATAATCTCCCCGGGGAAAAGGAAATACTTTCCTGTCGCTCTGATTCGGACTAAACAAAGAGACAAAGCACTGTCAAGTGGTGGAGAGAGATTTTGTCCACGTCCCGTGCTAGGCCTACCGCCGTCTAAGACACCGGTATAGGTTTCCTCGCCTTTATGAGTTGTTCGGTAGCCTCCCACAGTCTGTTCTCGACTTCCTTGTCGAATGGGTACTTTGAGTCGTACTCCGTGCAGTCGCGGTACAACTTGCCTGATTGGCCTTCAATGGAGTATTCCGATGCGCAGTATATGACTGTCTGTGCCCCCTGAAATGGTTTCAGCTGAATATACTCGTAGAATGACTGACTTATGGCTATTATCTGTGTGAGAATGGGCCCTTACCTACCACACGGGCCTAGAAGCCAGGTATTAACCACTGCAGATGCAGCCGGGACCAACGGCTTAACGTACCGTCTGAAGCACGGAGGAACTCGATATAACATATTTTTGGTCATCCATCCAATGACCAGCTTTAGCGAACATTGCTTAGTTTACACAATCGTAGTGCGAGCGCGCTCACTACGCTCCTTCATGAAAATATACACCATTATTAACGTAAAGAGGAAATTTTTTTCTTATGTGAGAAGAGCGATACAATATCTCTTTTCGACTCAACAATATAGAAGGGGCAAAGAATATGAAATTGTGTGTGAAGCAAACAAGAATGAACTAACCTGCTTAGCTGTCTTCATAAATAAGAGCAGCACTGGCGCCATTACAATGTAGTGATACCATTTTATTGCGAATCTGAAAAAAAACATAAGGTCCATCAAATTTGATAGTTCACTTCTATTCTTTTTACTTAAGTAATCATCAATCTTAGTTTTTTTTTTTCATTACCAGGAACATAAAATTTTAGGACAAGGATTTTTCGAAATTCCAAACTATGTTGCAATTTAGGTGAAATTGGAAATCAATGAGATATTCCACACATGTTATGTATGAGAAAGAGAGACGTGATGATAACTATATCTACATCTGATTCGTCATCATGTTTGGCCCGTTTTATTTTACAACATCTCTGGGTTGAATCGGGGCTCGGATCCCGTACATTCTACGTTATTTTTTACGCTTCCAAGCCAGCATGGAAGACTCAATCCAGTGCCAACGTTAATAGTAAAACTCCTAATTGGGCCAAAATCAGGTCAACAATGGTGTACAAATAGTTCGAATCGAACTCAATACACGACAATAGATACACATCATTAGAGACGAGTTTTGGAACACTGTAACCATTAATAGAACACGCGGATGTACCGGTGACCTTAATTTGGGCCATTTCACGCTCGCTTCCATGCATAACAATTCACCAAATAAAAAACCGTCACAAGTTACTTAATATGCAATCCATCTTTCATTTTAAATCACGCCTATTTTATATTTTTTGGGCAGGAGAGGTGAATAAACACCCATGTTTCGCACATTATGTTAGGTCCCATGTGGCGTATTGCCATAAATTGGGCACGTAACTCGCAATAAGGTGGTATACGAGGAACGCTGCTGCCCATTACTCATCTGTTTTCACGCTTTTACGAAAACTACTCAAACAAACTTTCAAAACCTTGAATCAATGAGCCTAGACAGAGTTATTATTTTAATTTTTATTTGTACATTATATAAATGTTAGAAAAAGTATCACAAAGAAAATTGCGATTAGAAAAAGTTCGAAAAATTATCGCGCCCTCTGCATTCTGGACAAATGCCTATACCACTCGTCACAAGTAACAATGCTATAATTTTTCGAACTTTTTTTCTAAATTTTTCTTTGCGAGACTGATTAATAAAAAAAAAATACAAATTACCTGAACAGATTTGTATAACAAAATCCAGGGCATAGCGCATAAACATAAACTCCTGTTCCTCTTAGTCGATCAGCAAGAGCCCTCATGAAGTAGACATTCATTAACTTTGAATTTTGATATGCAGATATGTGACGACTCTTCACCTTGCCTTGCTTAGCCAGTTCAATTTCAGCCTTTGAGTTTAAATCATCGAAGTTTATTTGCCCTTTCTCATGTAGTGACGATGATACAATAACAATTCTGCAAGAAATGATGTCAGAATGAAATGTTCGGTTACTTACACTCGGAGACAAGACTGTTGATAGTCAGATGTGCTGGCAAAGAGGTCCTGAGTTAAGTTGGTAACGTGTAACATTAAAATGTTTGTGTGAATACTGTCTTCTTTTGAAATAAATACTGTAGAATACACTCAATATTTACATATCATTTTAAGTGAAATTTGTTTATCTTCTAGTATTTATAATATAAGCACTTAATCAACTTGCTTTGGCTATATTTGAGCTATGAGAGGAATAGTTAAAAAAAAATATACTATAAATTAATATAGTATAATTATTCACACTCAACATTTAAATCCTTACATGATGTAACAAAACTGCTTAGGAGGTTTTTGTTAATTCTTTAACTGGTTTGGATTTAGCTAATTTAGGGAGTGCATTTAATAATTCAAATTTGAAGATAAAAAACTTTCATTAAATTATGTTAAGTAATGCAAAATATTGATGTTTCAATAACAGTAGCCATTGTTTAATATGGACTTTGATCTTAACTGAGTGTTCAAAGAACATTATAAGTATCATGTTTTTGGAGAGACAGAGACAGATGACGGGTCAAATTTGTGATAGAGAACAAGAAGAGAAAGACAGAGAGATACATACATACATAAAACACACGTATATCCCTGAAGGAGTAGGCAGAGGTGAACTAGCACCCACGTTTTGCCAATTATGTTAGGTCCCATGTAATAGGTGGCGAGCCTATTGCCATTTATCAGGCACAAAAGTAGCAGTAAATTGCTAGGTGGAATAAGAGGAACGCTGCTGCCCATTCCTCATCACTAATTAGCTCACCTAGCAGGCGATGCTCTTTTCAAGTGCTCCAAAAGTAGCTTGGTCAGGTAGAAGTGTCCCAAGTGGTTTACACCAAAATTAATTTCGAAACCTTCTTTTGTTTTCTCGTCCCTCTCCAAAGGCACAGCAACACCGGCATTGTTTATGAGCACATCAATCTTGTAAAACCCTGCTTTTATGACTCCCACAAACTTTTCTATAGATTCAAACGATGCCAAGTCCAAGTGCATGGGTATCTATAGGAAGTAAAAAAATTATCTTATTACATGGAACATTACATATCTTTTACACTAAAATTTTAATAGATAAATGTGATTCATTATTATTTCATTGTTTGTAATTTAATGTCTGTAATTTAAATCAAAGTTCTAAGAGCTTTTATTTTATTGACTATCATGGTAAGTTTCCATAATTATTTTACAAGAATTAGCTAATATCATCATTCAGTCGGTATAATATGGTATACCTAACTATTATTAAAGTAAGTAAAAAATTATACTGTTTGAAATATATGAAAGGAAAAACATAGTAATACCATTAAGGTAGTTAGCAAGTTAAATTTCTATTGCATCTAAATCTAACATAATATTCCTTTAATTCATACTGATTGTATTGGGTCATGGGTGATTAGAATGGACTGGATATCAATGTCAAGATGCTGATAACTATTAAACTTACCAATTCACCACCATAAGGTTGCTTCTTCCTGATTTGAGCTATCAACTCCTTGGCTTTAGGAACATCTCGACAGGCCATGATCACGCGGGCCCTACGTTCGATCAAAGCTTTCGTTGTCTCCAAGCCTATCCCGCTAGTTGCACCAGTAATTAAATAAGTTTTTCCCTTTAGACAAGTGTTGCTCAGGCACTTCCCCCATTTTCTCGACTTCCATTTACGCACAAGAGCAACAGCGACTATTAAGGATACTGGAACAGCAGCATAATATACAACCGGCACCATTTTCATTCACCTAAACAATAATTTGATTTTGAAACCAACTACGAGTGCACAGAATTCGTTTTATCGACTCCTTCTTGAGAAAATAGTGATAAAAATGTCACAAAATGTCAATGATGTCATTGTCAAAATAAAGGTCAAAGACTTTTTTCGTTCAAAAACGCGATGTTTTCTTGTATTGTAACCTAAGTTATTTAATTTTAATATAAAAAGATGTTTTTTTATAAAATACCAGCTTTTGCTCGCAAGTTCGTAAGAGTGGGAGTATTTTTACTTTTGCAGAGATAATTGAGAATTAAATAGCAATAAAATGAACGGGTACGGTTGTAGATATAAATTGTGTGTATATATGTCGTGGCCAAATCGTAGAATTGATCACTTCATGATGTGGCCGACCATTTCATGAAATGGTGGCATTTCATGAAATGGCCAGCTAAAACTGACCATATCGTTGAAACTTCAACGTTTGATGATATGACCATCCACGTTTGGCCATATCATTAATGTAGGTAATGTTTAGTATTTTTAAGTTGCGCTCGTTTTTTGAGTGACTTAAAACGTAAAATTCTAATAATTTGGTGTTGTAACGACCTTTCACTTCACTTTTATCTTCCAGTACAACAATATTATTAGTTTGTTTAATAAGATAATTGTCCGCCGCCATGATGCACCATAAAAACAAATCGAAATAAGCGCCTCTTACGGTGGTTAATGTAACTATTTTACGATATGATTAATAATGTTTGGCCATATCATGAAAAAGCCATGCGTTTAGCTGTTCATATCGTTAAACGTTGTTTATTCATTGATCTGGCCAGACCATTATCATGATATGGTTAGTTAGAGTTGGCCATTTCATGAAATGCCACCATTTCATGAAATGGTCGGCCACATCATGAAGTGATCAATTCTACGATTTGGCCACGACATATACACAGTGTACATTTTTGTGCAAAATGAAACAAAAAAAAATAAAGAATTTGGAAATAAGGTCCAAATCTTAAATTTTACATACATATTTAAAACACGGCTATAGGAGGCGAGCCTATTGTCATTTATCGGGCATAAAAGTCACAGTACATGCTAGGTGGTTTAAGAGGAAAGCTGCTGCCTATAAGAATTTTAGCTTCTTTAATTTATTTCGAAGCTATATTAATTTATCATATAAAAGTGGGTTAAATAACATAAAGTTATTATACTGTAATGTGGAAACCCTATTTATGTAAATAAGGACGCATCTCAAGACAGATCTCTCCCGCGGGTGTCATACAAGACGACTAAGGATAAAGACAGTATGGGCAGCAGAGGTCCTCATATACCACCTACCCTTTATATGTACTGCGATTTATGTACCCGATAGATGGCAATAGGCCACCTACCGCATGGAACCTAACCTAATTGGCGAAAAGTGGGTGTTAATTAACCTCTGCCTAACCTTTCGGAAATATAGGCGTAATTTATGTATGTAGGTACTATGTATTCTCCTAATGCCTGCTCTACTGTAGAGTAGTCATCACAATGTGGGGCCCGATGGTATATCGACCTGGGGGCCTACCGCCTAACTCGATTGCTGATGATAGCTATATTGCAATGCACTGCTTACGGCTATAGCAGCCATCCTGAATTTTTAGGCGCCACGGATTTTGTGCCAAATTCATACAAAATCATTCGGTGATCACTCATTCAAAGCTATCGCTAATAGTTTAGGTACATTTGGTGCGAAATCACCGCATGACGTCATAAACTATAGCTTTTGCTTTAGCAATCGAGTTAGGCGGTAGGGCCCCAGTTTTTGTAGGTAATCCTAGCGGCACGGCAACACATCAAGCGCTGGAAAAATCCATCATAAGCTAGTAAGCGGTCCGGCCCCATCAACGTTATCATCATCATCACCAGCCCTTTAATATTCTTAGTACTGGGGCACAGACTAGACATGTGTAAGTAATGCGCTTGATATCAAAAAGTAATATTACTCGGGTGGGTAATATCACATCAAACATTACGCGACGAACTGAGACATCACATATCACGCAATACATTACTCGGCCACTGTACGGTCTTGGTTTTTATTCATTGCATTTCGCGTAATGTACTTCGCACCGCGCACGCAATAGAACACTCATAAATCTATTTCTCTCACTCGCTATTGGTGGATGGGAAACAGACCGACCTTTTCCTATGAGTGTAGGCAAAAACAGATTACAAATCAACTGTATTATTCAAATAATAAGGCTTATTATTGTACAACCTTTTTTCCTTCAATTAAGTTCAGTTTTGATTATGCTGTTATTAGTACGACTTAGGTACGAGTTCTACCAACACACAAGATCAAACCGCGCGATTTTTAAATTTGGATTTGTCTTTGAATAAAGCGCAAAGCGCTTTCTTACGGAAGGTTAATATAATAATCAACAAGTAGTGTGTTACAATGAACATTGTATATAAAGTATTTCACTGTTGCATAATCTTTTATGTTTTAACAAATAATTAAGAATCGGATATTTAACTAATTTATTATTGAATTTTGTATATTTTATCACACTTAAAGCGCTTCAAGCGCATCAATGACAATGAAATCGGGCGCACGAGAGTTTTTGCTTGTTGGTAATAATGACTGGTCATGATTGGTTAATATTGTTTGTTGTCATTTTCCGAAGAGAAAAGTTAGTATCGAATAATAAACTGTCTGTTGCTCTGATTTGAAAACTTTGAATTCGTTTCGTGCGAGAGTTTGATGGACGTTATTTTGCTAATACCTAAATAGAAATAGTTACTGACGCTTTAGTTCGGTGATTGTGTAAATAGATAAAAACATTATGTGTGTGTGTGATTGTGTAAATAGATTAAAACTTTTTAAGTTGTAATTACATACCTACTTACCGAGAAGGTATATAACCACTTATAACCTTTTCTTCATATCTCCTACAAACAATATGCCACCAAAAAGAAAATTAAGTGCTATATGGAATCATTTTAACGAAATTGAAGAAAGGAAAAAGGCACAATGCTGTTATTGCCACAAAGTAATTGCTATATCAGCAACTTCTATAGGTAGTTTGAGTAGACACATGAGAAGTATCCATCCCACTGTGCCGATTGAGAGGCAGTCATCAGAAGAAGAACCTTGTGAAACTCTTGCTTCAAATACAGAGTCGGCACCGCTGTCTGCGCCGCCGCGGCCGTCCGCGTCAACGTCCGCGCCGCCGCCCGTGCCCCCGCTTCCGCCAACTTCATTGAGGTCCGGTCAGTCCGCTCTACCGTCGATGCAGGATTATATTCATAATAAAAAGCCACTCCCGTTACACAAAGTCCAACAATTAGATGAACAGCTGGTTAAAATGATAGCCAAAGGCTATCATGCCCTACGACTGGTAGAGGAAGAGGAATTCAAAAAATTTGTCGAGTTACTTAATCCGGGGTATCGTTTACCAACTAGAAAAACTCTTTCGGAGAGTTTACTCCCGAAATTTTTTAACAAATTAAATGAACAAGTAAAAAAAGAGTTGACGAAAGCCAATGCAGTGGCAATAACCACAGATGGATGGACTTCAATAACAAACGATGGATATATAGCTGTTACGGCACATTTTATTGACGAAGAGACATCTACTTTGTGCTCTGTTATGATAGGCTGTATTCACTATGAAGACCGGCATACGAGTGAAAATTTGAAAGAATTTTTGGAAGAAAAATTCCGTGAGTGGAATATCCATCGGTCGATTGGTGTCATCGTCAGTGACAATGCAGCAAATATCCTGGGCGCAGTTCGCTTAGGTGGCTGGCGATCGATTGGGTGCTTTGCACACTCAATAAATTTGGTTGTACAAGCTGGATTACAGCCGATAAACGTGACTGTAAATAAAGTAAAAAAAATCGTAGAATACTTCCATCGAAGCGCCCCGGGTGCCAAAAAATTAAAAGAGATACAGGGGCAAATGGGACTTCCACCTTTGAAATTAAAAAATGATACGCCAACACGTTGGAACTCCACATTTTTTATGTTGGAACGATTTTTAAAAAATAAAAATGCTATTATTTCCGCAATAGCCTTAATGCGACCAGAATTGATTCTGGAACAAAACGATTGGGATATTATTGAAAAATGTATACCCGTGTTGAAGATATTTGACGAAGTCACGAAGGATGTGAGCAGCGAAAAATACGTTTCTGCGTCAAAATACGTTGTTTACTGCAAACTTATGCAACGGAAAATGGACCAATTCTGTGATCAACAATTGGTCGAAGTAAATGAACTCATTGAAAAGATTAAATCTCAACTGAGACAGCGTTTCGGAGGCGTTGAATCTAATATGCTTCTTTGTGAGGCTACTATTTTGGACCCGCGTTTTAAAAAAAACGGTTTCAGTAATAGCCGCAACTTTGAAAGAGCGGTATCGGCACTCAAATTAAAAGTTGGTGAGGTTTCTATTGAACCAACAGTTCAAACACCTGCAACGGCTGCCCCTGCTATTGATAGTGATAGTCCTACAGACTCGATTTGGAAAGAGTTCGATAAAGAAATAACGGATCTTACACCTGAAAATCCCACAGCAGCAGGGATTGTTGAATTAGATAAATACATTCAAGAGCCCGTTATTTCGAGGACCGAAAATCCCCTTCTATGGTGGAAGGAACGGAAGGCAGTGTACCCCCGTTTGCATAAATTTATGTTAAAGAGACTAAACATCCCCGCCACCTCCGTTCCGTGTGAACGCATTTTTTCCAAAGCCGGGTTGACCTTAAATGAAAGACGGACCCGACTTAAAACTCAAAAATTGACACAATTAATGTTTATCAATTGTAATATACCGTAAAATTATAAATAAAAACAAAAAGAAAACATAATAAAAGTTGATTAAAAAAAAAAACTAAAATATAATGATATAAAAAATGTAAATATTAAAATTATTGTAAATAAGTTGATTTTTAAATACGCCAATCTTCATTATTTGTGTGTGTGAAGGTTGCCAGTCCTAAGCCTGGAGGAAAAGTATGAAGGGAAATCAACTTAAAAAAACCTACCATATTAATCGACACCAAAATACATTAAAAAAAAATCACATGTCTTGTGATACATATCATAAAAGGGATGTTTATCATTTTTATCAAAGTACAACGCCTATCAAAAATGTTTGCGAATCGAACGTGTGATATGTATCACATTTGTAATATCACAAAGTAATATTACGTTCCGCGTAATGTGATATGATGTGATATGGCATTTCAAAGTAATGTTTTGCGCATGTCTAGCACAGACCTATAGACGACAGACGAAAATAGGAAGGATAGATCATAATCCATTACGCTGGCCCAGTGCGGATTGGTGGCTATTAACAACTGCAGATGCGGCAGGAACCACCGGCTTAACGTGTCTTCCGAAACTCGAGAAAATATATTTTTGATCACCCATCCAATATAGGCTTTAGCGAACATTGTTTGGTTTACGCAATCGCAGGCCAAGCGTGCTAAGCCACGCGCTATGGAGCTCCACTTACGGCCCTTTGCCAGAGCCATGTGGTCATGGGTCGTTTTCGGTATATACATAGGAATTATTGTTGAAGATAGTAGTAGGTAACAAAAAAATAAAAAAACAAAAATTTAGCTGGGCCGTTTATTTCAAATACATCAGGGATACCTAGATAAAAAATGTATAATCCAGACTATGAAAAACAATTGATATGGCAACATTATGAATAATTTTGTGTATGAAATATATTTTTAAACGAGGTTACGATTATAATAGTAGGTAGAGGAGTAATTATTTTAAAAATGTCTAAATAATTTTTATATTTTGCTATAGACTATTAGATAATATATATAAACATCAATGAGCGTTACATTAAAAACATTTAAATTTATTTATTAGGTTCTCATACAAAGGGGAGGTACTTTTATTCACTTATATGGAATACAATTTTGGTTTATAGCGCACCATGTATAACATAACATTTTTACACTACAAAACATGTAATATATTAATATATTTACTTAATAGCATCAAAATCCCATAGTTAAAAAACTGTTGTGGTGTTCTAATAAATGCAAATGTTTATCAATTACACATAGTGACAAGCATGATTTTATATTTTTTCAGTTTGAACAAGCCACCAATCTAAAACCAAATTATTATTATG
The DNA here is from genome assembly GCA_963931975.1 of Cataclysta lemnata. Taxonomy (NCBI): domain Eukaryota; kingdom Metazoa; phylum Arthropoda; class Insecta; order Lepidoptera; family Crambidae; genus Cataclysta; species Cataclysta lemnata. The sequence continues at coordinate 3,432,671 of OZ008342.1, forward strand.
GCAACACTCACTACTACAATTTTTAAACAGGCGATTTTGTGACTTGAAAATTTATTTTTCCCGGTTTTTTTGCAGCGATTGACTTTTTGTTTTCCTAATTAGGTTAGCCAAACTTTGACACTTGTAACTATGTATTTCGTAATTATATAAATAATTTAATAGGTATTGGTTATAACAACACATAACATTGCCTCTTGATGGCACAATTTTGTTAAGCGAGTAGACCCACATTGTGGGTGAACATTGTGTGGTGAGCGCTATATTTCGTTCATATTTCTACCATGAAGTGGCAGCTTTTGAAACTATACAAACCTACTTTATCACATTGTCTATGGGATTGTAACATGATGCCAAATGTTCAACAGATGCAAATCTAACATATTCTGTAAATATTTAAAATAATAACAACAACATTTAGATTTAGATTATGTAATGGGCCTCCGACACGGTCAAGCGGCGTTCGTGTCATCAAGCTCGTTCATTTTCTGTGTGTTTCATTCTGTTACTAGCGGTCAAACAGATCTTTTTTATGTCTGTTTGATTTGTTTGACATAAAAAGATTTGTACAAAGATTTTAATGGTTAGAAAAAGAATTTCGAAAAATTATGATCTTGAGGCGGGAATCGAACCCGCGTCCGCTGCTATCCGGGCAGGTGCCTGACCGCTCGGCCACCCAAGACACTAATTAACTTGCTGAAATTCTTCTAACCTTTACACTTCACGTTGTAAGCCAACCGGGTACCCTCGCAATGTAGAAATAAATTTCAAACATTCCAAAGCTGATATTTTTACAAATACCGTGCGTTCGGTTAAGCTTGGGTTTGCTTTATAAACTATTCGATTTTAATTTTAACATTATATAAATGTTAGAAAAATTAGTACAAAGATTTTAATGGTTAGAAAAAGAATTTCGAAAAATTATGATCTTGAGGCGGGAATCGAACCCTTTTTCTAACCATTAAAATCTTTGTACTAATTTTTCTAACATTTATATAATGTTAAAATTAAAATCGAATAGTTTATAAAGCAAACCCAAGCTTAACCGAACGCACGGTATTTGTAAAAATATCTGCTTTGGAATGTTTGAAATTTAATTCTACATTGCGAGGGTACCCGGTTGGCTTACAACGTGAAGTGTAAAGGTTAGAAGAATTTCGGCAAGTTAATTAGTGTCTTGGGTGGCCGAGCGGTCAGGCACCTGCCCGGATAGCAGCGGACGCGGGTTCGATTCCCGCCTCAAGATCATAATTTTTCGAAATTCTTTTTCTAACCATTAAAGTCTTTGTACTAATTTTTCTAACATTTATATAATGTTAAAATTAAAATCGAATAGTTTATAAAAAGATTTGTTTTACCTAGCAACAGAATGAAAATGAACGAGCTTGACGCGAACGAAGCAGCTTGGCCGTCTCGGAGGCGCCTAAAACCAATGTCGTGTGATAACACACGAGACCATAAAAAATTTTAATTTTCAAAGATTCAGGACTTAAAATTTTCATTAGTAATTAGTTATTTTACTACTTATTAAATTCAATTTTATCAGCTTAAAAGCATTTTTGTCTCGTAATTTTACAATGAAGACATTGGCACTAGTCGTTATTACAAAAAATCTATATGATATTTAATTTTTGAAATTAATCATTTGTATTGTTTTTATTGGAGTCGATTTACATATTTTCTGTTCGTTTCAATGCTTATAAATACCCTTCCAGCCCTGCTATAACATACTAAAGCCTGATACGAATAAAAAAACATTATTTTAAGGATTTGCTAACGAACATTTTGTTACATGTTTAAAAAGCAAACAGTTTTTAACACGGCGTACACTTTACAATAAAGATGGTGACTACTAAAACAAAAAAATATGTTGGCCTATTATTAGCAGAAATATAAATTATTAATTTACTTTTTAACGAATCAAAATCAATTTTCTGATCAATACTTTTGCGATATTCTGATTGATCAACAGGCACTGACACTGTGTATTCGATTTCTCACACAACATTGTATAATTATTAAATTAATTACCTAAATTAAGTGCACATTCAATTACTTACAAGTAAACGCCACTCTCACTAATGGTAAAAGTAGAAAACATTCAAAAGTTTGTATGTAAGAGAGATCACAAGAGAATTGGAAAACAGCAATTGAATGACGTAAGTAGTATGTAGGTATTATTGTTACGTTTTTGTTTTTAATTTTATTATACCTACAACGATTTCCAATGGTACCTATCTAATTCCGAAACAGCAATCGTTTTTTAATTATTCAAGTTTATTTCTCCTTTTTTAATAAGATTTACATTATTGTGTATATTTTATCATGCATTAAATTTTTACTTGCGATTCGGAATTATTATTTAGTAGGTACCGTAATATTAAAATTAGCTACGACCATGACTCATGATGTCATGATTTAAGGGCACATTAAACGTCATTTCCACTCACGAGATTCATAAAGGGTTGTAGTACCTGTACAAAGTTACTCGATGACGCTAAGCATTGGGGATGACGCGCTTTAAAAGTATGTTTCGTAAATAAATAAATATCATTCGAAAATACTCGTAATGCGTTTTTAAATTTTTTCATTATGCCACATTTATAAGTAGCATTGACAAAATTCTGCGCAGAGAAGCCAATTAAACGAAGAGGCCTTACGTTGAAATATGGACTTTTTTGCATAAGGCTTTTATAGTTTGTAAAATATATGCTTCATAAGCTATCAAACTCATACTTTTTTCTATCCTTTTCGCACATAAAGCAGTTTTTATATGTGTTGCTTGCTGTCATCATTCTATATTTAACAAATTATAATTAAAATAAAATCTATATGATGTTCTGCTGTTCGAAAATGGAACGTTCTGCGCAGGCGCATCGATGTAACTTACAAACATGGCGCTACTGTATCTAAATAGATTCTCCGCATTATTTTACCTACATGTCAAATTCACATGGGAGTGGACAACTGGTGTCGCGAGCGGTCAACGCCGACGTCCACAGTGGTCACCTTGCCGTCGACGGGCGTGCCACAGTCCATTTCACTGTCCGGCATGATCACACACATAAACGACTTGCCGCAGTTCACATCCTTCGGATAAATAGTCATGGGAATGAACCGGTCGCTCGTTCCGTCCACGTACGCGGCCAGCCGCGAATACACTTCGGGAAAGTGTTTCTTTAGCGCCACCCCTCTCTTCTCCAGCTCATTCGATATGTTTTGGAAGCAGATTTCTCTGAACTTGTGGGCGGTGGCCGCGTTCTTCTCCCCAGCGTTGCACAGTTTGGAAGTCAATATCAACGTCTCTCTGTCCTCGAGCGAGTCCCTGCTCTCCCGCCTCCGCCTCCTCCGGTTCTGTTCCTGAATGGCGGCGGACACGGTCTTGCTGAGGCGGAGCTTCGCGCACCGCGACACCATCTGCCTCTCCCACTTGACAGCACCCTTCGTCGGCACCTCGCTTATGATGCACACGGCCACGTACAATATTATCCGCGTCTCCGGGTTGTACGCCTTGCACAGCTTCACCACCTCCGTGTACAGTTCCACGCCCATCTCGTTCGGCTGGAGGGACGTCCACTTCACGTACTCCGGCTCGGTCAGGTATTGGAAGCCGTGCGTGGTGAATTTCTCCGCGGCCTCCGGGCTCGTGAAGAAAATTTTCACCACGCCCCGTCCTAAGTTCAAGTACCCCTTGTGAGCGATCGTGCTGATCTGGTGCAGGGAATCGGCGTCTTCTTTAGCCGCCGATATGATCTGCCTGCAGAGAGCGCTCGCCCGGGAATGCAAGCAAACCTTCCGGTGTTTCTCCCAGTGCGCCTTCCGGCATTCCTTTGAGCAGTATAGCGTTGTGCAGTTGTGACAAGTCTTGTAGTGGCGTTTCGCATCTGCCACGGGAGCGCGCATCGAGCACTTCGGGTATTTACACCTGACGAGCGCGTCTTCGGTGCTGTTATCCGTTTGTAGGGAAGCCAGAGAGGTTTTGGAATCATGATGGGTGAGTTGGGAATCGGAGGGTCTGAGGGCCGCCGCGTCCAGGCTGGTTCGGCGGTCGAAGGGGGTATTCGTCTGGGTGAAGGGCTCGCTTCGACGGCGCGAGTGCTCAGTGCCCTGCGCTGAACGCGGGCGCCGTGACTCCTGCATATTGACAGGAGTATCAACTGTATCCTTGCCTGAAACAGTGAACGGTTATATTTACAAATGAAATTGAGAATTGCGCTCGACTAATTAAGACTCAGAACCATAAGGAGCATTGGACAATAGCTTAGGCACTAACATGCTGCTGGTACAAACCATGCTACATAGACACAACGACATGAAATTAGAAGTCCTAATTAACCTACGAGTTAGCGCTATGTAAATGCTGTAGGAGAGACCTTCCTGGACCTTTAATCATGTAAGTGTGTCGTTGAACAGTTTTCAAGAGAACCTCATTCGGATCATTACAGTTGGTTGAAGAGTTCTCTAAAAACAAAACCATTCGGCCCACGAGCAAACGCCGAAGTGCAAAATGAGTGGATTTGGAAAGTCTTTAAGTGTATTAGGTAATAAAAATTGGAACGGCTTGGACTTACATATCGTTCCTACCTGGACTGGTGTCGGTGATCGAGCTAGGGGCCTCGCTGGGCGTGCCAATGAAACGGGAGGCGGGGGAGCCGCTGCTGTGGCCACTGCTCACCAGCTGTTCGTAACGGGGGCTCTGCTAGTTCGCGAGACAAACAAACAGTGTTCGTATCCGTCTATTCGTTCTGGCGCTATGTATCCACAGCGAAACGACATAAGGTAATGTTATCTATGCAGTATAGTATCTCAGCCTGTCGTTGTGACGTCACTGCGGCGCATTCGCTACTTGATTGACGGCCGGCTTGGTCCCGGATTCAAATCCTGATAGGAGCAAATTTTGTGATGTACACAGACATTAGTTCCTCAGTTATGGACGTTTATTTGTGTATGTAGTATATTATAAATGTTTCTATCTATAATTATTAGTCACCTAGTATCCATATCACAAGTGCTTATGCTACTTACTTTGGGCTAGATGGTAGGTGTGAGTTTAAGAAAAAATATATTAACTCGAATGTGTGTACTAAACACGAATCGCGTAGGCATGACGCGCGTTCTAACCGTTTGTATGAAGAAACAATACTGCATGTATAATCATTACCGTGACTTGATCCCGTAACTTTAGATTTTAAATTCGGAAATTTCGATCGCTGAAGATACACTTTCCAATTTTGGATTTATGATGGAAATCACGTCGTTGCATCATAGATACGTTAACATCTATATTTATTGCTATAATAATTAATTCTACTCATAAATCTAACGCCAAGAATGTTAAACTGCCTTTTAATTTATGATGCAGAAGATACGCTACGGCTAATTTTTCTATACTAGGTTTCTTTTGAACATTCGAAGATTCAGAATGAGGTAGAGGTCTGTAGTTACATATAAAACCTACGCCTACGGTTTCAAGGTCAAGATATCTGAACCTGTGTGATATTTTCATTGTTTCTATTCTTCCTGCCCTGTTCCCAGTCTATCTGGGGTCGGCGCAGTATATGTTTCGTCTTCCATTCATATCGGTGACACGTCAAGCCATCCACTCCCTTTTGATTCATATCATCCATCACACCGTAAAGGTGCTAGTGATGAATGGATGTATAGAAAAGAGACGGAACGGACCATGTCGAGAGACCGATGAACGGAGAGAGTGATTGGAATGACAACATTCCAATCCATACTGCTACATATTTTCATTGATTCTATGTGTCAAAACCCTAGAGTAAGCATCCGATGCCGTAATGTTAATAAGTAAACATGTTAACGCAATACCTTGCCACCCATTAAATAATAAGGACTGGAAGCCTTCCTAGGACTCGGCTGGGGGGTGGGTATTCTCGTTGGCTGCGACGGTAGCCCCAAGAGGGAATCCAGCACGTCTTCCAGGGTAGTAGATCCTGGGGACGGCCTAGTGATACCCAGGTTTAGCGAGCGTTGAGTATCTTGCCAGTCTGTGAACAGTACCATAGATTATTGCACTGGCAACTATTTGGTCCGATTGGGGTTGGCCAAAAGACTTGTGTCTGGCCATCGTAGGGGTTTAGTTTTTTTAGTGCTGGCAACTTAATTTTTTGAAAGCAAAGATTTCAAATTACAAATAACAGGTGAGTTAAAAGACTAGAATGAGAGTTTCAGGTATAATAGGTATGAAGGAAGGGTAAGAATTTGACTAATGCACTCGGATGTGTATACTCAAATAATAAATACTCTTACTTACTTTATGTTAGTCACGACCCAATAAGTATACTAATTCTGCGTTAATTAAATACCTAGTTGTAATTGTAACATACCAAATGTGCATACAAATACTAAACACACAGAGACGCCACAAAAATAACAAAATAAAACAAAATATATTAAAATAAAAATGAATATATTCATAATAAATTTATAATTATAATTAAAACATAAACCAAAAGTACAATGGTTCAAATCATAATAACCATGACAAACATTACACTTCTAGTCTCCCTTAATTACACGAAGGTACAGAGATTCTAACATAAATATTTCTTTATAGTCTATAGCATTTTAGGTACTCTAAGTAGTAGTCATTTGGAATAAAGCAGAGAGCTTTGATGGAAGCGTTTGTTTTCATAATAAAACCTTACTATACACAGATAATTGCAATTCCTCAAGCCAAATTGCCTTCAATTTTAAAGTCTATCATAATATTATGTTCGTCACTCGATGGAGTCTTTCGGCGGCGCGACAGAACGCTTATGAATGTTTTCTAACCTAATCAGAACCTGTGCAATTTACTCAGGGGCTACTCAAAGACCCAATATAAATTACGAGGTGATTCAAGTAGAAGGAACTTCGATTGCTGAGACAAAGTCTTACGTGTCACTTCTCACCACCATTACTATATGGTTCTGATAACTGTTGCCTTGTATTTTTACATGTTTCTGGCAAAACTCTATTTTATAATGATTTGTGACCCCTATTAAAGCTTCAATGTGGTTTTATAAAATAATTACATACATAAATAAAGTTTAAAACCAATAAAACAACGCACAAGGCGATGTCTAGTATTGTTATAATAAAATAATATTAGCACCTAAAATAAAATATAGCAACAAAATTATTGTTTTATTTACATCATTGTATTTACTAGCATTATACTAAAATCTAGAGTATATAAAATAAACACACAAAACAAATAATTTACTCTGTACATAATATGATTGTAACTAAAATAAGAATCAACTGGTTTTCCTAGGACAACATTGTTGAAGAAATCGTAGTTATGGCAATATCACTAATCAATATAATCTTAACTATTGACTATTTGGTTAAAATGATGAAACTGTCTAGAATAGATTTGAGTTTAGTGACAAGTTGCTAAATAAATGTATAGTTATAGTCAATTAACAATGTTGGTATTGCAAAGATAATAATTGCTAGTCTGTACATAAATAACTTTACTTCGGGTGAAGGTTACCGACTATATTCAATATTATTTATTTTGTACTGGTAACACTGTCATTAAGAATGTAGCCAAATAAAAAATAGGTACGTGGGTTACAACATTATGAAAATAAACAACTACAAAGCGTGTGCTCTTTATTTCCACAGCGCAATGGTGAAACACATTGTACTTACACAAAATGAAATAAAAAATGTTCTAATTATCCAAAAAGTGCATGAATGTATCAAATACAGGCTATTTAATTAAAATATGATGGTCCTGAGTCTTAAACACATACTATAAAGCTCTATCAGACATAAAATCCACAAATGAACTCTTCATATAGCAAGCTGAAAGAGTCCATCTCACATAAAATAACTAAATACACAGAACAGCACAAAAAATAACGCACAGAGTATTTTAAACATAACATGATAAATGGTATAACATTTGACACGGCGGGCTCAGACTATTGACTTTACAATAAATGCGTTTAGTGACACCGATTTATTAGGTCACTAATTGAATTGTGGAGCGTCGTATTGCTTATTACATGTGCATTGCCACGTCATGAGGGAATGTGCAGTGTGGTCACGAGTCTGAACCGGCAGTGTAAGTCGTAGCGTGGTCACGCTCGCTCACCGGGCGCGGCGCGGTTGTCGAGTCGTAGCGAAGACGGCGGCCGAGGGTGTGGGGGTGGTAACGCCTCGGAAACTACTAAGGGCGTCTGTGGCGAGTCCAGAGGTTTAGTACCTGTAAAATGTACATTGATTGGTGTTAATTGGTTCCACATCAACTATAAGTTCATAAACTTTTTACGGCAATATTACTTTAGGGAAAGAACTTTTTAGACCACCTAAATCAGGCATTTGATTTGGTCACATAGAAAGATTAGTACAAAGAACTCAGAAAGTATGAGTGAAAGGAGAACGACAAAATTTATATTACGGAAGTGAATGTGAAATGGGAAGGCCTAGGCGGACCTTCATCAAATCAAAGAAAAAGAGCCAGGTCAAGAGTTCCCTAAGCCGACGGGCATACATGAGGACATTAATGAGGTTGAATGAAGCGAAAGAAGTATGTAAGGATACCTCTTTCGCTTGGTAGCAAGACAAACGAAGTTATGTCTGCCTACCCCTGTGGGAGAAAGGCGAGATGTGTGTATGTAAAATGCGAAGAACGTAACGTACCGACAAATGAACTCTCGAGCCAGTACAGTTTCTGACTGGAGCGCGGTGAGGGCTGCCTGTCTAAATCCCCGTTGGCAGGTTCTAGCGCCGACACGTAGTGTACGATCGCAGACGTTACCTCCTTTATCGACGTCTGAATCTCTTCGGAGGCTTTCGAAGATGCTGACTGCTGAAGTAAGGATGATGCCAGCCTGGAAAGTGAATAGAAAAATAATGTGGAAAAATAAATATTAATCTCTTCTACATACATACATACATTACGCCTTTATCCCCGAAGGGGTAGGCAGAGGTGAATTAGCACCCACGTTTCGCACATTATGTTACGTCCCATGTAATAGGTGGCGAGCCTATTGCCATTTATCGGGCACAAAAGGCAATAAATATTAAATAGCTACAACTAATGGTTTTGGTTCACAACCCTTCAGTACAAAATTACATTAAAAGACGTAACCTGTAGCTTTCTTGACATTAATTAGATAATGTAGATAATATTAAATGACAAGAGTCCTATCTGTTGAAAGGTCAATTAGATCATCAAGATGCTGAAAAGAAAATCACAATGAACATAATGTTCACTAGTCAATGAGAGAAGGCTTATGCTTAAGCTTATTATATGATGGCGGGTTTCGGTAACCCATCAACGATCCTACCTACCAACCAGGTGAGCCGTAAACCAATACCGTCTCAATACTAAATCATTAAATTATACATTTGAATTTGTCTAAACACCTTGCCTATATCGACTATAAGTTTATGTCAAGTAAATCTACATTATTAATATTATCAAAATTCAATTAATTGACGATTAATAGTAAGAGTAGTGCGATAACTTTATCTGACTCCATAGCCACATCCAGTGATAAAAATTAAGAAAAACTTGTAACTAACTAACTACTACTAAAGACCTCTTACGTATTCAATACAATAACGCGTTTAGGGCGTTGTTGCGGCTGCCGCGGTTTTGTAGCGCGTCTGAGATGTTTGCGTTAGCTGGTGTGAATAGCTTCGAAGCTATCTTGCGAAAAAAGACCGCTTCATTGTTGTACAGAATACGCGGCGGCAGCCATAGCGTCCTCAATGAGATGGTCAATAGTGGGAATTGTCCATTAATTGACTCAATGATAAAACGAACAGTGTCCCTTTTAAAAATAGAGTACTAACATAGCTCTTAAGCCTTTGCTAACACATTATGGTTTCCTATTGTCTGAAATAAATACTTTTTATTTTACCTTTCATGCGGTGTTCTAGGCGTGCTGTTCAAGCGTTCCTGACTCCTCCAGCCGAGGTATGGTTGGCGAGCGCTAAACGAAGACCGAGCGGAAGGTGAGCATAGGGGGCTGGTGCCTCGGATGCTGCTTCGAGTTGAAGAACAAGGAGATGTCTGCAAAGGAAATTGTTAAAGTCTGTTTAGAACATTTAAACTTGGAAATCTCTTCTCCCTGCCCTGTTCCCAGTCTATCTGGGGTCGGTGCAGTATGTTTCCTCTTCCATTCATATCGGTCAGGCGTCATCAAGCCATCCACTCACTTTTGATTCATATCATCCATCACACCGTCAAGGTGAATTTATAGAACAGAGACGGAACGGACCATGTCGAGAGACCGATGAACGGAGAGAGTGATTGAAATGACAACATTCCAATCCATACTGCTCAAAGTTTTGGCTTAGGTTTTACAGTCGGCTGCCTGCCTGACACTAACCCCTTTGGGTATGCTATTGTTGGTGGTTTGCCCTCCACCATTCGGGTGCCCCAAGGTGCTTTTTGGTCTACACTGGGCAATCTCCCTTAGTCGACTTTTACGATACCCATGGGATGAGTCGGGGCTGGCCTATTCTACGTTATTTGTTCGCTCCCAGGCCCGCATAGAAGACGTTTTAACGTTTTTTAACATTTAAATTGGAAATTTCATCTTATATCTATAAGACTGGGCATTATCATCTAATTTCTCTCATATTTGCAATGGCACTGTATTTTTAAAAGATTTTAGTGCATTTGATATTATTTATACCAACTTTTTGATCACTTTACAGTTGCCGTGGTCACGGTAAAACTATAAGATGGTGGAAACGTTGGCCTAAAGAATAACAATGCTGAAAACCTAAATGCATGTGACTTAAATGCGTGTTAATTGAATTTTGGTAATTTGGATATATCTGGTAAAACCTATGCAAAATTTTAATGTGACCAATAATGGTAAATTTTAAAGTAAAGCTCTATTTCCTATATTTATCACAATAACATGGCGTACTGAATTTACCGCGACGTTTGGTAATAACGTAAGCTATGCAACATTCGCAAAAGCGAGTCGTTAGAAGGGTGGGCAACAATTTTATATATCAAGTTCCTGTGCTTCGAAAAGCGTTTGTTTTCTTGTTGTTTTCTGGGTCGGCGCAGTATGTCAGTCATCCACTACCGTTTGATTCATATCATCCATCACACCGGAAAGGTGCTAGTGATGAAATAATGTACAAAAAAGTGGTCAAAAGGTCCTTCATGTCGGTATACCAATAAAAGCTCCACATAGCTCAAGGCTTTGGCTTAGACTTTACAGTCGGCTGCCTGCCTGACATTAACCCTCTTTCAACACTATTAATAAACAAACTATTTGCTAGGTGATAATCACTTATAGGAAAATACTACAAAACACGAAAACATTTCAATATTGGCTAATTTAATAACAAAAGAAGGTCAACCCTCACAAAAGCGCTCTTTAACAGACAATATTCTTAATAACAAATTTACAGCCCAGATAAGAGCTATTAGGCTTAATTAAAAGCACTAATTATTGCCGTAAGTAGTTTACTTAGCAATTAGTGATAAAGCACGTTCCAGAATCCTTAAAGCCTGTTGAGACTAAGAGCAAAGGCAAGTAAATTATAAAGCTTAACCGGAACATACATTTTGCTATGTATATCTTTAATTTCATTATTTTAGTTTTGGAATAGGGTCATCGAAAGCGATTGGAAGATTTGTCTTTTAATGCAAATATACCTAGCAACCTAACAATCATTGTAAGAATTACATTATGTCAAATACAGTCAACGGCTCTTCCTTCAGACTACCCAAACCTGTCAAATTTCTTCAATCGACCTTATCTTGTTGGCAGTAGAGCCAAAAGTCGACTGAGAAAATTTAACATTTTGTTGTAGTCTGACGCGCTGCTGTATGTACATGCTTTTTATGCTTTTAGTTGAATTTGTAAATAATTACGTTTCCGATTCCAGCCTGTAATTATTATTGTTGGATTTTCGAAGGATTTGTATTTACAAACTTGCTTAACTTAACATTAATTTTATTTAGTAATTTGTTTTAAAAATTATATTAAATCTAGTAACTAAGTTACTTATTTGGATATCCCGTACATAATAAAAAAAGTCACCAGTTAGCCAAATATCTACCACCTTTGATGTATGTAGGTAAGTAATAAGCGCCATTATTTCGCTAGTTAAGGTAAATAGAATTATGTGTAATGCTTTTCCAAAACTAATACAAAGATTGAAGCCATAAATATTTAAAGTCAAATGTGAAAATAGACGAAAATCGCTATCGTTCAAAAGAAATATTTCTTTTTGAAAATTGTGTATAAAGATTATTCACGAATGGAATTTTTCAAAGTAAACACACCAGCAGAAACCTTCGCCTAGCAACAGATGGGAAAAATCCACATTAAAAACAAATAGTACATATACTACCATCGTAAACCAAAAAGGAGTATCACAATAAATATCTTTTTCTGATTTATATTGCATCGGATACCCAAAGAGGGTATGTGTCAGGCAGGCGGCCGGCTGTAAAACCTATGCCAAAACTTTGAGCAGTATGGATTGGAATGTTGTGATTCCAATCACTCTCTCTGTTCATCGGTCTCTCGACATGGTCCGTTCCGTCTCTTTTCTATACATTCATTCATCACTAGCACCTTTACGGTGCGATGGATGATATGAATCAAAGGGAGTGGATGGCTTGATGACGTCTGAGCAATATGAATTGAAGAGGAAACATACTGCGCCGACCCCAGATAGACTGGGAACAGGGCAGGGAGAAGAAGATATTGTATCGGATAGTTTAATCAATTATCTATCTATTGGGTTACGCATATGCCTTATATGTTCATCACTACCAGCCTTTTAATGTATCCACTGCTAGCACAGGCCTTCCCTATGGATAGAAGAATATAGGGCCCCGAATAGGCCACAACTGCCCAGTACAGATTGGTGGGTATTCCGGGATCAAAGGTTTAACGTGTCGTCCGAATATACATTCAGTTTCATACATTTATATAAAGTTCAAATAAAAAGCATAAATTACAATTTTTACAAGAATAAAAAATGACAATACATATTTATATAGTTCGATATTTCATACCAATTTACTGATATCGAAAAGCTATTAGGAGATCAATGAGATAGCAGTGTGATACAAAATCTGCCTATTAGCGGCACTCGAAAATTCCCAATATCAAACTGCACTAGCTTTCCAATAGGCTCTAATTACGACTCTCACTACACCTGATAAAAAATGGATGTAAATCCATGTAGGTACACATAGCAACACGGCAACATTAACTTTATTTGAGTTATCTTGAGAACTGAGTAGACAAACCTAACATAGGCTTAAGATTCTACTGTATCGATAATTCAGTGAAATTAACAAATACAAAATTAATTAGCAACACTTTAACAGTCGCCCATTTTAACGCGTGCGGTACTGTATACATCATGAAGTTGCCGTGATTGGCTGTCAAGTCACCAAAACCAGTCCTTTACTGTCCCCACTGTTGAGGCACAGGACATGGATGGAAGATTATAGGGAGAATGGGACATCCACACACCACGCTGGCCCAGTCCGGACAGGTATTACCGACTGAAGATGCAAATTTGATGCAGAACCTAGTGCAGATTTATACTCCCCTGGGGATCAAACCCCAACATAGACCACAGAGGCGGTTAAAAATGTATGTTTTAAGTATTTCTTACTTGATTAGAGTTGAGCCTGCTAGTGGACCAGCGTCCGAAGCTTGTCGTGTGCGGGGACAGTTGCGGCGGGGGCGGCTGCGCGTTGGCGCCGAGGCTGCCCAGCGAGGTGGTCTTCGAGTTGAGCCCGCTCCATCGCGTCGCGGACGCCGCGGACGCGTCTGACAGCCGCTTGCGCAGCAGGAAGCCTTCGCGAGGTGCTGGCGCGTTCTTGTACCTGGAGCGTAGGGAAACGGTTTTAATATGAAATTTTTATTTTATTTTATGTTAGACAGGGAAGCTCTTGCCCTTCATCTCACCTCATCTTAAGTGACGATAAGGGCTGAAGATGGAATCGAGCTTCACCTGGAACCCTCAACAACAGAGGGGCTGGCTATCTTATCTTGACATTGTCGGAACACAATGCTGTTAGCATTATTATTATGGCGACAGATTTTGATAAGATGGTGTTAGCTAGCCAGGCGGACTTCAAAGAAGTCCTACCACCAACCAAACCGAGCACAAATTTGTACCTCCCTGGGGATCGAACCTGGGACCTCTGGATCTTCATTGCGGTGGGCGAACCACTAGACCGGTTAAAAATTTCTTGGTGGGTGGAAGGTTGACATGTTGTGAAGGAATCCCGTAAACCTATACACTAGGGTCATAAGTCCCAAGCGTTGCGACTGACTTCCCCTTCTTTCTATTAGCCGACTGACTATTACCACACTGTAGACCCGGCACCCGCACGGTGAATCTATGGAATGCTTAGAGTTATCGTCTCTTGTTCCTGTCTTATTCCCAGTTTATCTGGGGTCGGCGCAGTATGTTTCCTCTTTCATTCATATCGGTTAGACGCCATCAAGCCATCCACTCCCTTTTGATTCATATAATCCATTACACCGGAAAGGTGCTAGTGATGAATGAATGTGTAGTAAAGAGTCGAAATGGACCATGTCGAGAGACCGATGAACGGAGATTGAGAACATTGCAATTCATTCTTCTCAAAGTTTATGCTGTTGTTGGTGGCATGCCCTCCATCATTCGGGTTCTTTGTTTTATCAGGCTTTCAATATAGACTTCTTTTATTTATTTCATTAGAGACTAGTGATGAGTGTGGAGGAGGAAACGACAAGTGACAGAAGTGACAGGGCATGGTGATAACTATGAAGATTTTATTAGAAACGAAAAAACAGCATAAAATTAAATATGGATAAAATTATTGTACGGTTTTTTCATTTAAGTGATATTCCCGAGAGTCTGTCGACTACATTATTTTTTAGCTTTTATATTTGGGAGAATTTGAAGAAATTTTATTTCTCTAAATGATTAGAATTTTTAACCCCATTTTCTTAGTAAGGGATTGAATTGAATATTGGTAAATTCGGTCATCTATTCCTAACTTTATTAGTGGAATAGTTGGTACAAAGAGATATGAGTTGATAGAATCCAATTGTACCGTGATTTGATTCTACTGATTTGTAGAACAATAAGATTGATCGCGATTAGATTGTAACACGCGTACCAACATAAAGCCGATTAAAATTTCAAAATAGCTTGTTATCTTTAAAATGTTGATCACCTACTTAATATTATGACGTTTGTGGTTTCGGGTGGTAAATAACAATTTCACAACATGACTCACATGATTTGGCAATCATTTAAGTATAAAATTTACGAAAATGCATAATGGAATAGAATTATACAAAATGAAACTTATAAAACCACCCCAAATCTCTCCGGTGGGTGTCGTACAAGGCGGCTAAGGATAAATCAGTGATGAGTAATGGGCAGCAGCGTTCCTCTTATACCACCTAGCAATGAACTGCGACTTTTTTGTGTCCGATAAATGGCAATAGGCTCGCCACCCATTATATGGGACCTAACATAATTGGCGAAACGTGGGTGCTAGTTCACCTCTGCCTACCCCTTCGGGGATATAGGCGTGATTTATGTATGTATGTATGTACGGGGTCTGAAATTGGCACCAGTGACAGAAAAGTTGAAAGGGAGCCGTTCAGCTTATGGACGATAGTTGACATGATACGGGATGCCATGAATGTGATTAAAAAAGTTATGGACATGAATTTTGATGTACCTACGTACACTAATCAACTTTATCTTAGGATATTTTTATTGATTTTACTTTATGTTGTATTGGCGATCATTCTAAAAATACTGACGATTTCAATGCATTTCATTCAATGTTATGACGGATGACCATATTGACCATAATTATGTAAGTGATCAAATCAGGAAAAACTGCAAAGCATAATTATGTCAGTATTATAAGAATGGAGGCTGATAGAACTTGAAGTTGGTGTACATAATCCTTAGACATTGCTGAGCAGTATATGTCGACGTGGAGGATGACCACTAAACAGAGGAATGGATTGTGTGAGGTATGATAGGTAGGACGGTGATGTGTGTGGACGAGGAGATGGCGAATGTCACAGGGGAGCGGAGAAAGAGGAGCATACTGCGCCGACCCCAATAGGATGGGATGAGGGCAGGGTGATGATAAATGCTGGTGCACAGGCCTTGTCGGTGATGATGGTCTCAATTCCGCCTACCCCAGTCCAGCCGGCTATTTAGTTAGTCAATTATTATTCATCGAAATTTATCTTAACTAACTTTATTTAAATTTATACACTAACACCTCGTACCAGAGGTAAAGGTAGGCAAGCCGATTGGTCAAGAAATTAATACACCGTGATTTTTGAATTTACTACAACATTTTTAGGTGTGGAAGTGATTATTTTTACAAAGAACTTTAAATATGAAGCCAACATCGAAGTCGCTAAAAGGAATCGCTAGAGAAACTTGTGTAGGTTAGGTAATGCAATTTTACACATGGAACAGTGAATTTTATTTTCGCGATTTCGATGTTAGTCCTATAGTAATAAATAGTTGTTTTTATAGAATAGACGATAATTTTCACACCACGAAGTTCTTGTACAACTACTAAATTAAAAAAAGCAGCGTTTGTATGGATTATGGAATTGAAAATAAAGAAACAATACAAAACATAACTCACCATTCAGGAACATTGAGCTTCTGTAGGGATCTCTGAACTCGTAGCTCGTGCTCGGAAAGCACTCGGTCAGAATTTTTCTGTAACTCGTTTTCAGGGGGCTGTAACAAATAAACGATATATATTAACAGTGTCAATGGTTACAATCATATGAATCATATAAATAGAAAAAATTTAAATGTACCTAAAATCTGCGCCAGAGCTTGTTATTTGCATTGTTAGATAATAAAAAACCAAAAAAATATTCACAAATTTTATTCTACTCATACAACAATACTACATACTTACAAAAATATCATACAGAAATACTACTTTTTAAACACAATTACCGAGTCATCTACGTTCACTACAGGTGCTATACGATACATAGTTCCGTAAAATTGATCATCAACGTTAACAAGATTAGTGTTCTTATCTCTGCCTTCATCATTCACTAGATTCACCAAAGATGACGAGTCCGTCATTCCTTCCTCAATTTGTAGGGTTTGGTAAATCTTGAGTACAGCAAATCTTGCGTAACATATTTCGTCGCTGTCATCGTCCGTAAAGTCGATTGATTTAATTGCATCCGCGCAGTGGGATTTGCTAACAACAGCTTCCAGTGCCCTCGATACATCCCCTTGTCTAAGAATAGCGTCGCTTACTCTACACTCCTTCAAGATTTCCGACCAGGAAATAATATTTTCTGCGTCACTATGATGTTGAAGCATAATTTGCTCTTCGTATTCGTCATATTCCATTTCGCAAGCTACATTTGACAGATCATCAGTACTCTCGTATGAATGAGACTCTTTGCATTCGTTCACACTTGGTGCTGTGAAATCAGATACGCCGTACAGAGATTCGTAATAAGTCTCACAATCTTCGAAGTCCGATTTGCATGATCTCAGATTAAACCTGACTTTTTTGATATTTCTCTTCAATGTCGACGTACTTACAGTTTGTACATATTTTCCACCTTGTAGAGACATTTTGTTTCTCGCAAACTCAGCATAGTCAGGCATAGCTATATCATCCAGTTTTTCTTCACTTGGCATTCGCGTTTGCGTTGGATGGTTTACATCTGGAACGGGCAAGGGCGGTGGTGGAACACTCTTCAATAAACGCTCGAAGAAAGCTCGTATTCTTTCGTCATTATTTTCTTTATGTGATGAATTATTAAGATGTTTCACCGTACCTTTTGCACTGTGTAAATCCACTAAAAATGCAGCCTTTTTTGATTGATTTAGCGAATTTCCACTTTGATTTGAACGTCCACTGATATTAAGCAACGAGTTCCTCTTCTGCTCATTGTACTGACGGATGCATACTTTTGATTTCCACTGAAGATTTTTATTTTTAAATCCCGCTAGAGAAACTGAATTGTCCTCTTCGGATTCACTTCTCGGTATATCAGGGTATTTAGTGTAATATAAATCCCTGGATATTGGTTTGGAGTACGCATGTTCAGTTTTCACTTCTTCGAAAGGCTCTAGGTCCTCGGTAACCCAAATATTGTCCAAACAATACCAAAATCCATTTCTTTGGAGTACTTCTTCTGTAGTCAATAGCGCTATTGACACCATTTTTTGATCTAACTCGATCAAGGATTTCACTAAAACTGAAGTGGCCACAACATACTACACTACGTTTATATACAGACAAATAATTGAAGTAAAACAAAAATGAAAAACAAACAAAAAAAGTTATTATCATTACTTAATTTAAAACCCATCTTTATTGTGCTCACGGTACTTACACTTCACAAAGTTTAAGAGGTCAAATAAAACTATTCATTTATTCAACGCATTAGCATAATACGTTTGTTTACCGAGTTTAACAGTAAAGTTTACTCACTGTTCACTGATTTGGAAAATAACTTTAAGGGCGAAAGAGCCAGGCTTACAGCACACTTTAATGAGATTGAGCGACCTTGAAAGTTTTGAAGTCGTTACGGATGACCAGATTGGACTCACCCTGACGTCAGACGAGGCAAGTAATGCGCATGGGCCCAGCAGTCCTACGCTCTCCCAGCAAGTCATGTCCACTACGAGCCGTGTCACACACGCACTGCGAGCGTCCGCTGCACTGAACACACGTATACCATCTATCGCATTGTGTTGCACCGGTGACTCCGTAATGGGTTACGTAATTTCACATATCGCACTCGATATCTAATCGGTTTGGAAAACATATAAAGCGGCTACATTCAAAGCTAGAGCCACCAACGTAAGTGTAGAAGCAGGCTGCTACGTAGAAGCAGAAAGCGTTCGCCAATCAAATGAGAATAACGTTGCTTATTGAACGACAAAATCCAATTACGAGGCTGAATCGGAGCGACCGCGGGGCTTCGGAAGGTAAGGTCGCCGTGCGGGCTGGGGCCGAGCCGGGGGCTGGGTCCGGCATGCGTTGGCCGAGGCGGGCTCACGCGTGGGCCAATGCGGGTGCCTGCATCGTGGTGCATGGGTGCTGCCGACAGGCGGCCGCGGCGCTGCCTCCCGCCAGACTGAGGCGCGGCGCCGTCCTTGGCCTGGGCGCATGCGTCCCAGCGCACCCTTTACTAAGTTTCTTCTAGTGCCTCCAACAATTCTGGTATTCTAATGGCACCTCTCGGCATTGTCTTGGGGGCTCATTACTAATGCACGTGACAGTCGACTTGTCCACTCGACAACTTTTGCGTTCTCCACACGTCTTCTTTGCAGCAATGCAAAGACAAAGACGGCAACGCTTATCGACTTGCCGATGTCAATCGTAGAAACGAATATTCTCCAGAAGATTCTACATTCGCGCATTCTAGATGATTCAAGAACGGGTGTCATAGCATAGGTAGCATCGACCTAGGGTAATCACACCATACCTAAATTAGGTAATCTGGATTCATCTGATTCAACTCATCTTTCTACATTAGATAAGCTTTAGTAACTGATTCAGACAGGAGTTTAGAGTGCAATAATAAGAACCCTTCTGCAGTATTGGAATACATTGATGATTAGATCAGTTTGGTTGAATGGTCAGATCGGGTAAGAGGTCCAAGGTGTGAACGCTAGAAGGTGCAAATGTTCGTCTGATGAATTTTGGCATCTTTCTGGAATAATGATAGGTTTATCTATAAATGACTAATTATGTACAAAAATGTCCGTGATCTAGTTTATAACACAAGCGATTTAGTTGCTTAGTTTGTCTCGATATTATAGGTGTGAATGTAAAATATCTTCTATCACAATGTAGGTCGTAACAACCCCTCTGAGCTTGCTAGAGAAATTTCCTCGGGATGTGCAAGGTAACGTTGAACGATATATGGACCGTGACCTAGATAGTGACAATATGGCGCGTGTGTAAACTCGTCAATTACGTTCTCGTATATGGAAATTTGAGACGACACCACACGCAAAGAGGATCTTTTGAGACATTCCGGCACTTTAGGTAAAAGGCTCTCGGTAGAAACTGGCAAATTAGTTTTCCGCAGCGCTCCCTTTACACTTACATACATAAATCACGCCTTTCCCCCCTGAGGGGTAGGCAGAGCAGAGGTACACCCACGTTTCGCTACCTTATTTCAAGTCTCGAGTCATTACTTGGCTTGGGCTTTGGTAATGGGGGCGAGCCTATTGCCATTCACTTAGAACTTAAATCGCAGTAATTTGCTAAAGAGGTGCACCAGGACCTCTGCTGCCCATTCCTCGTTGTATTATTATTCTTAGTCATGCCTGATAAATGGCAATAGGCTCGCCACCTATTACATGGGACTTGACATATTTGGCGAAACGTGGGTGCTAGTTCACCTCTGCCTACCCCTTCGGGGATATAGGTGTGATTTATGTATGTATGTATGTATGTACCTTGCAGGACACCCACGAGAGAGGCAGGGGTGATGACAATTATATACTTCCTGCCGTCACCACACTGATATTTTAAATAACAATTTCAACTTTTTTTTTTCTATCCCACGGGTGTCGTAGTAGGGACTGGTAGGTAGATTAAAACAGTGAAGAGGAATGGGCAGCAGCGTTCTTATTGTAGCAATATACTACAGTTTAGAGGCCTGGTATATGGAAATATTGGCAATATGCTCGTCCCCTAATACATGGGACTGAAAATAGTTGGCGTAACATAGGTGTTAAGACACCTCTGTCTACCTCTTCGGGGGTATATAGGCGTGATTTATACATGTGTATTTAATGCCGTGTTCTAACGTAATTACCATTTCAAGTTCAATAGGTAAAGACGTTGCGTGACGAGGTCTAGGCCTACTGAAACGTGCTCATATTTATCCCGGTTTATTATTTAAGCGTCACCAGTCACGCTACAAGGGTCATTTTAAATATTTTTTTCTTTTAGTAATGAATAATTGTAAACTAGCCGTGTGGTGACGGCAGAGTAGAATACAATTGTCACCACCCCAAATCTCTCCCGTGGGTGTCGTACAAGGCGACTAAGGATAAATCAATGAGGAATGGGCAGCAGCGTTCCTCTTGTACCACCTAGCAATAGCAATGTACTGCGACTTTTGTGCCCGATAAATGGCAATAGGCTCGCCACCTATTACATGGGACCTAACATAATTGGCGAAACGTGGGTGCTAGTTCACCTCTGCCTACCCTTTCAGGGATATAGGCGTGATTTATGTATGTATAATTGTAAACAATGGTAATGGAAAGGACCATATCGCGAGATCAATGAACGGTGAGTGATTGGAATGAGAACATTAGAATTGCTCAAGTTTTGGTTTTAAAATCGGCCGCCTGTGACACCAGCCCTCTTGGGTTGTGTTGGTGGTATGCCCTCCACAATTCGGGGCCTCAAGGTGCTTATTGGTCTACACCGGGCAATCTTCCTTATTCGACCTTTACGACACCCCTGGGATGAGTCGGAGCTGGCACATTCTACGTTACTTTTCGCTCCCAGACCAGCATGGGACAAACAGTTGAAGACAGACGAACTACAACTTAGTTGTTTTTAGCAACTTATGTTATTTTTCGGAATATAACATAAATGCCAGTCAACTAAACTTTAGTAAGTTTAACTGTAAATAGAATATAGGGCCCCGCCGTAATAAAAAAATCTAAAAGAGCATTGTGGAACATTTGTAAACTATGAAATTCAAGTATCTCATTGCCCGTAATAGGGATGATGACACTAACAAAGAATCACTGATATAATGATTTATAATATTAATTTAGGATAAGGAGGTATAGTGACGTCACACAGACGCCATTGCTATTTTGGCGTTTAAGCGGAAATTTTAAATTGCATTATTCAAAACATGTTTTTTCTATCAAAATAGAAAGTTTTTACAAAAATATTATTTATTTTGGGTAAAGTAGACACGTAAGAAAAACATGGTGTAGTTTTTCAAGATTAGTCATCATGCCTATTGTTGTACAGCGCACATCGTTAACGACTTCAATTTGCATCTTCCTCGCTTGCTAATTGGTTGTGTAGTACTAATTGACCGATACACGACCAAGTGTTAATAAGCATAGAGCGATGTTATGACGAGACCTGTCGCTACCTTGACTTCTATTAACGAGACGGGAAGATTATTTGACGGCCGCCTTGGTCGAATGCTCAGATCGCTGGGTGTTGGCCAAGAGGTCCCGGGTTCGAATCCTGGTAGGGGCAAACTTTGTGATGACCAAAAATGTTTGTTTCCGAGTCATGGTTGTGTATATGTTTATGTAGTATATTTTCAACATTTATATACATAATTATATCAAAAATATGTCCGTCATCTAGTATCCATAACACAAGTGCTCAGGCTACTTACTTTGGGCTAGATGATACGTGTGATTGTAAAAATATTTATTATTATTTATTTATTATTAGCTGTACTATACATTGTAATACGGACTGAATACGATACATACTTAAATCATCTTATTTATCCCCGTAGGGGTAGGCAGAGGTGAATTAACAGTCACGTTTTGCCAATTGTAATAAGTATAAGACTAGCTGCCGCACTCAGAGACGTCAATTAACTTTAATTAGTATTTAATGTCAAACATTTTCGTTCAAATCCAGACCATAGACCCGGCCCGGACGTTAAGTACTCATTAACGTTATTTGACGTCTTTGAGTGCGGCAGTAGGTGCCATAAGAGGAACGCTTTTGCCCATTATTCATTGCTGTCTTAACCCTTAGTAGCTTTATACGACACCCGCGGGACAGATTGGGGGTGGTGATAATTGTATTCTGCTGGTAAAGTTTGGGCAGCTTTAAGCAAAGTTGGGTGCCACTGCCGACGTCCAATAGGACATGAGAAAGAAACAAGATTTAAAAAATAACGCCGTGTGGTGACGGCAGAGCAGAAATCAATTTGTTGTCTCCATCTACCTCTTTTACGGGAGCGTACATTTTACAAACAAAGCTAAATGTTATATTAAAGAGGATTGGGCAGCGGCAAAAGCACGTTGATAACAGCACCATCTATTAGAACCTGTATGAACTAGATGTTTTAATTGTTTATTAGCACTTCGTTGCTAGCATAGCACTTGCGCGTGTATTAAGTTCAATGAAGAAATCATGTAATAATTTTGGTTCACCGGACCACTTAGTAAACACTAACTCACGCACTTATCTCCAAAGTGTTTTAATATTTCCTATCCAGGGCACCTATTTTACAAAGTAAATTTTATTAATATTATACATACATACACATACATAAATCACGCCCCGTAGGAGTAGGCAGAGGTGAACCAGGGGTGCAACGTTCCGGGACCTCCTCGTGGTGCACCCTGGGCAACATCTGGTCGACTTTCCGACCAGACGGCCAACATCGGAACCGGTAGGGACCGTGGTTGCTCTCCGTCTGCTTTTGTCCGCATAGCGGGGCGGCGGTTGAAGCAACCACGGATTTTTAAGCTTCTCCCCTCTTTTATTCTCCCTTATTTTTCGGAGAGGGGGGAGAAAGGTCCCTTTACAGGACCCGTGAGGAGTCGCTCCCTCTCTTTTATCTCCGTTTTCGGAGGGGAGGTGAGGAGCCCGGTAGTGGGGGCAGGAGAGCTTTTGCTCGGCGGATGGCGGGCCTTCAAGGCCCGCGGACTCAGGTAGTCGTTTGAGAGGGCGCTTTGTCGCCAGTGGCTTTCAAGCGGGGGATGGCGGGCCTTCAAGGCCCGCGGGTCACTTCAGGTGACCAGAGGAGCTTCGGGCTCGGAGTTTGGTGGCTTTTAAAGCTACGTGAATCCTCTCAGGGATTTGGAGGCCTTCGGGCGTAGGATAGCGAGTGGGTATGCTCGCGGCGCGGCAGGGTTGACTGCTACGAGTGTAGTGGTCGACTAGGTCCTCTTTTAGGGCCCCTGCCGGGCGACTTGCGTTGATTTTGTGCAGTGAGCTTCGGCTTAACGTTGAACATGTCTAGCGGCTGTCGGCAACGTAAGGGTGTTCCCTTAACTGGGCGCACCAAGTGGAGACAACCACAATAAAAAACCGGTGAAGCCTCTCTGTTGGAGAACGTGGCAGAGAGGCGCCTGAAGGTGGTGGGCGCCGTGAGGCCCACCAGTTAGCGCCATCCCCTCCGGCAACCCGAACCGGAGGGCGTATATAGGGTTACTCGGGTACTAAGGCTCTGCCCGGGTGGACTATATAATTCCTATGTGCTCGTGGGATATTTATGGATTATTCATTTAAAACCCCCAAAGACGCAGGCGCGGGACGAGGCGCAGTGGGCGCGGGACGTGGCGCAGTGGGCGCGGGTCGAGGCGCAGTGGGCGCGGACAAAAGCGCAGAGGGCGCACACGTTACAGCGGACAACTCAGGCAAAAACCAAGGATCTACATTTCTGAGAGAAGTAGCGGAGAACGACATGGAGGTGGTTCTGTCACACTTGGATGCGGACTCGGACCATAGTTCGGACACAATCACCTCGCGCAGTCGCAAGCGCCGAGGAAGTGACGCAGAAGCCAGATGGGACAGCTGTTCCAGCAGCCACACTGCACCGAGGAAAAAGGCGACAAGAAGGAGAGGTCGGCCGCCTACAACCGGCGAGCATGTTGGCATGACAGCCGCCAAGAGAGACTTGGCGTTGGCCGAAAAAGCACAAGCCGAAGCCCTTGCCGACAAGGAGCTTTTGGAGCAGAACCTCCCGAGACGTAGTTTGCGTTCTGATAGCGCGGGCTCGAGGCACTCGGAGATGATTTCCTATGTGGACGACGAGGGACCGCTGGTCGTCCAAATGTTCGAGACGATGCAAGCAGAGTTGGAGCGCGTCCAATACGTCTCCAAAAGATCCAAAAATCTCAGCGGCAGATTTCAGAAAATTCTGAACGACGCCGTTGTAAATATTACGACGCAGGCACATGGGATGCTTAAGAGCAGGACCACTGACGAGACCGTAAGGGTTCACGCGGACAACAAACGTCTTCAGAGTGAACTCCTGGATGTACGCAAGGAGCTCAACGAGCTCCGGGTTGAGATCAGGACGAGGGAGTGGCGGGACACAATGGACCCTCCAGCAGCGCAGAGTGTGCAGCCGGTGACAATGCCCGATTATATAGAGACCCGGTTCCGAGAGATGAGGCAGTCTCTCGGCAACATGATAAATGCCAGAATCGAGGGATTGGCGGACCGCCTGCCACCAGCTAAAAGACTTCGGCCCCCACTCGCTTTCGAGCGGATAGAGGAAACAACACCCGCGGTTACAGAGGCGGACGTGACAGCAGACGACTTATCGAGGCCGGCTACCGCTCGCCGATCGAAACAACCGGCTAGACCTAAAGCTCCTCAAGCAGCCAAACCAGCCCCCCCAGCAGCCCGGCCTGGGAAAGGGGCACAGAAGACCGGACAGGCGAACAAACCGCCTACCTCCTCGCAAGCCCTTCGGTCTGACACCATCCCGGAGTCAACACCTGGACCCAGTGGCAACAACGGTTGGACTCTCGTTTGTAGCAGGGCCAATCAAAATAAAACGAAGACTCAGAAGACCCACAAGGCTTCTTCGGCACCCAATCACAAGGCCAAACCCACATCCCAGGGCAACGCCAAAAAGAAGATGCCAAAATTGAGGACCCCCCGCACTGCAGCGGTAGTAGTTACCATAGACCCCGACGCTGTGAAGCAGGGTGTCTATTCATACTCGGAGGTGATTAAGAAGGCCAAGCAAGCTCTCAACATCTCAGAGCTTGGCCTGGTACCCTTCGAAATGCGAGAGGCGGCCACAGGAGCACGCGTCTTGCAGATCGCGGATGGAGAGACAGCAGCTATCAATGCAGCCAAGGCTGACATTCTGGCTGATAAACTACGGTCCATCTTACCAGAAGACATCAGAGTGTCTAGACCCACCAAATGCGCAGAGGTGCGCGTCACGGGCCTAGACGACTCTGTCGAAAAGCAGGAGGTGATCGACGCGATCGTCCTCAAAACCAGCTGTGCATACGCACACGTCACAGTAGGAGAGATACGACGGGGCCGTGACGGCATGGGCACAGCCCTTATTAAGTGCCCGGTGGAAGCGGTGAAGAAACTGCAGGAGGCGGGTCGCCTCCTAGTTGGATGGAGCTCAGCCCGTGTTAGTAGCCTGGAACCTAAGCAGCTGAAATGTTTCCGCTGCTTAGAGCTGGGACACACCCGGCAGAAATGTACGGCAGAGGTGGATCGGAGCACCCTTTGTTTCCGGTGCTTAAAACCCGGCCACATGGCGTCAGCGTGTTCTGCCACGCCGCATTGCCCTATCTGTGCAGCCGCCAAGAAACCGGCGGACCACATAATGAGGGGAAAGAGCTGCAAAGCTCCTCCCCCTCGTAGAAGTAACAGAACGCCTGCACGGACCCCAGGTGCTAAAACTGGTGAGCCGATCAACCTGCCTGTGGAGAATATGAATACGGACCCGTAATGGATCAACACACCCATCTCCGTATTCTCCAGGGCAACATCAACCACTGCCTCGCTGCACAGGATCTTTTCATGCAGGCCATCGTGGAGTGGTTGATAGACCTAGCGGTAGTTGCGGAGCCTTATTTTGCTCCCCAAGACAATCCCAACTTTGTCTCTGACTTGGACCAGACGGTCACAATAATGAGGTCGTCGTCATCTCGGTCCCCGCTTCTGACCATCCTGGAGCGGGGCCATGGATTTGTCGTGGCGAAATGGGGAGACATAGCTCTGATCGGCACCTACTTCTCCCCAAATCGGCCCCTGTCAGAATTTGAGACGTATATAACCAACGTCGGGGCGGCTTTTTACAGAATTGCTCCTTTTCAAACCATAGTGTTGGGCGACTTAAACGCAAAGTCTTCCTCCTGGGGCTCTCCGGTCACGGATCCCCGTGGCACAGTCGTCGAGGACTGGGCAGCTTCCCTTGGTTTGATCCTGCTCAATCGCGGGAATGCCTACACGTGCGTGCGCCGACGGGGGGGGTCCATAGTAGACGTTACGTTTGCTACCCCTGCTCTGGCCACACGCGCTCGTGCCTGGCATGTCCGCGAAGAGGACGAGACGTTGTCAGACCATCAGTACATCACCTTTGAAATCTCATTGGGACTAGAGGGATCTGACAACCACACACTAGACTACGACACATCCCGGATATTCCCTAGGTGGTCCCTCTTCAAGCTCAATAAGAGCCTGGCCGAAGAGGCCACACTGCTAGAAGCCTGCTTCTACCAAGCATCCCCACTTACATCTGATGTGGATGCGGAAGCGAACCGCTTCAGTGAGGCCATGACCCGCGTATCGAACGCTTCCATGCCCCGGACTTTACGCCGTCCGCCCAAGCAGGAAACCTACTGGTGGTCGCAGGACCTAGTACATTTGCGCAACATCTGCATTGCGAGGAGGAGAGCCTTTACGCGACACCGTAGGCTCCGACCTGATAGGAGGGACGAACAGACCGAAGAGCGTCTCTATTTGGCCTATAAAGAGGCCCGTCACGCCCTTCGAGTCGCTATATATGAGGCTAAAGCTTCCAGCCGCGAGAGATGGATCGAGACTCTCGAGGATGACCCATGGGGGCGCCCCTACCGCTGTGTGTTGAGCAAATTGGGCTCCCAGGGTCCCCCGGTCACAGACAGCCTAGACCCACAGCTCTTGGGGTCAATTATAGCCACACTTTTTCCACTTCCGGTGGAACATGTGGCCCCCAATATGGCCCCAACTACTGCAAACTCAATCTCAGACGACACCCCTCCCCCTCAGATCTCGGACGGGGAGATGGACGCGATTTTGACCAAATTGCGGACTAAAAAGACGGCACCTGGACCGGACGGTATACACGGCCGGCTCCTGGGGCTGTCACTTACTATCCTGGAGGATCGGCTTCGTGGCATTTTTGACCTTTGTTTGACGTCGGGTAGATTCCCCAAAAAGTGGAAAAGTGGACGACTTGTCCTTCTCCACAAGCCAGGGAAGCCGGCTGACACCCCGTCAGCATACCGGCCAATAGTTCTGCTGGACGAGGCAGGTAAACTCCTGGAGAGAGTTTTATCCAACCGCATTGTCCAGCATCTGGATTCGACTGGACCTAACCTGGCAGACTGCCAGTATGGCTTCCGCCAAGGCCGCTCGACCATTGACGCCATTCGTCGAGTGAAGGCCTTTGCGGATGAGGCTACGACGAGAGGCAAGGTGGTGTTGGCCGTTTCGCTCGACATCTCGAACGCCTTCAACACCTTGCCCTTCAACTGTATTTTGGAGGCACTCCACTACCATAAAGTGCCCTCTTACCTGCAACGGCTCATTGCCGACTACCTGCAGGACCGTAGTGTTCTGTGTTTTGACCGACGCCGTCGTCTCATCCGCAGAGAGATGGCTTGCGGTGTTCCACAGGGGTCGGTCCTCGGGCCGCTCCTATGGAACATTGGCTATAATTGGGTCCTGCGCGGGGCGCTCTTGACTGGGCTTCGTGTCATTTGCTATGCAGATGACACACTCGTCCTAGCGTCCGGCGACAGTTACGAGGAAGCAACACGCCTCGCCACGGTGGGCACCACACTCACGGTGGGGCGTATTAAATGCTTGGGTCTTAAAGTGGCCCTCAACAAAACCGAGGCCATCTTTTTCCATGGGCCCCGCAGAAGACCTCCCAGAGACGCACACCTCATGGTGGAAAACGTGCGTATTGACGTCGGAGCGCACATGCGCTACCTGGGCCTAACACTAGACGCCCGCTGGTCTTTTAACGAGCACTTTCAGCGGCTCAGTCCGAAGCTCGTCAAAACAGCGGCAGCCCTCAGCAGACTCCTACCCAACTTAGGAGGCCCCAGTGGATCTTGTCGTCGTTTATACACTGGGGTAGTCAGATCAATGGCCCTCTATGGATCGCCAGTTTGGGCAGATTCGCTCACACCCGACAATGCCTCGCTAATGAGGAGAGCCCAAAGGGTAATAGCCATCAGGGCTATACGAGGGTATCGCACGATATCGGGAGATGCCGCATGCGCACTGGCCGGTACCCCCCCGTGGAACTTGGACGCCAAGGCGCTGTCCTTCGTGTACATTCGATGCGCAGAGGCACGCGAAGAAGGGGTCAGACCACCACCTGACATGATCAGACGTTGGAGGGAGAGAGCCCAGCGCAACTCTATTCGAGAATGGCAACGACGGATGGAGGTTCCCGTCGCTGGTAAGTGGACCATCGAGGGTATCCTGCCTAACCTCGAGGCATGGCTTGGACGAAAACACGGGGTGCTCAGCTTCCGGTTGACTCAAGTACTGTCGGGGCACGGTTGCTTCGGCAAGTACCTGGCTACAGTCGCCAGACGCGAAGAGAGCACACGTTGTCATCACTGTAGCAGCGACGTAGACACTGCGCAGCACACGCTGCAGTCCTGCCCAGCTTGGGCGGCCCAGCGCAGTGTCCTTTCCGCGCGTATAGGAGGAGACCTCTCAATACCGGCCGTTATAAGGGCGATGGCTGGCAGCGAGATGGCATGGATGGCGGTAGCCTCATTCTGCGAGGACGTGTTGGAGCAGAAGGAGGCTGCGGAGAGGGCCCGCGAACGAGACCCGAACGCGGCCCCAACCCGCCGACATAGACTCGGCCGGAGGCGGCGCCAATACGCGCGCCAAATGCAACCGCCGTAGCAGGGGCGGCAGGTGATGGAGTGGGGCTCCGTCACTTGCCACTTAAAGCCCCAGCGTTAGGGAAGTATCTTAGTCATTCCGCGGACACTTCCTTCCTCCCCCGAGGAGCCTGAAAAGGCAGACCTGCTGACCGGCACATGGTGGTAGTATGCGATGAGCGTTCCCACCTAGCCGGTCCAAAGCGGGATAGCGGAACACGACTGTTTTTAGTGGGTAGGCCCAGACTAGTTGGGAGATTCCTACATAACCCCGGTAGGGCCCCACCCGAGCCGGGGTATGTATAAAACATTTTCAGTCGGAAAAAAAAAAAAAAAAAAAAAAGGCAGAGGTGAACCAGCACCCACGCCAATTATGTTAAGTACATTGCTAGGTTGAACGCTGCTTAACCATTCCTCATCACTGATTTATCCTTAGTCGCCTTTTACGACACCCACGGGAGAGATTTGGGATGGTGACAATTGTATTCTACTCTGCCGTCACCACATGGCGTCATTATACAAAGTCAGTATTATAGATCAAAACAGCAATACTACAAATAGCTATGGAGAATATCTTACTTTGATCAAATATTAATCATTACGATTGATGAAGTGCTTGTTTTAAATGCGATCCTGCTAAGCGGTACACCACAGGCCACAACACAAGGTCTCGAATCTCTAGTTTGCCATCAACGTTGCTATTGACTACACAAGCTTTGTACAGGATTACTTATTACCATAGCAGCAACTTGAAAGGTATTTACGTGCCGCCATTTACCTACAACCAGTGAAAGGGGCTGTGGTTAATTTTAATTATCTTGTGTTCATGTTATGTATTTGTTTCATGACGACAAGCCAATGTTCTAAAGCTCAATAATATTTTGGTAGCAATATTGTTATTCATTTTCTAAATTATGACTTCTTTATTATGTATTGAGGAGCTCGCTAGCGCTGAGGAGCTCGCTAGCGCAGTGGCACAGCGCGCTTGGCCTGCGATTGCGTAAACTAAGCAATTTCGCTAAGGCCGGTCATTGGATGGGTGACCAAAAATTTATTATCTCGAGTTCCTCCGTGCTTCGGAAGGCACGTTAAGCCGTTGGTCCCGGCTGCATTTGCTTTCGTTAGTACCCACCAACTCGCACTGGGCCAGCGTGGTGGGTTATGGCCCAATCTCTCTATATTCTTCCATCCATAGGGAAGGCCCGTGCCCCAGCAGTGGGGACATAAAGGGCTGGTGATGATGATGATGATGATTATGTATTTGTGCTTCATCTAGTTTACATATCAAAAGCGCTTAGCTGCTTACTTTGAGCTAGATAATAGGAGTGAGTGTAAGAAATATTTATCTATTTATTCTCCAGAATAGTCCAAAATATTTTGTATCTAACTGATTTTATTTGCAAGTTTACAATTAATTCAGTAATCTCTGCGCTGCGGTGTTTGTAAAATTTCAAACAAATGAATATCATAATGTAGTCTTAAAATAGGTTGATGTATCTAAATGGACCGTTTTAACTGATGACATGTTTGCTGGTTTTCGTGGTAATTTCTGCCTGCGCCTACAGTATAATTAACTTCATAATTTCAGACGACATCGTTTCAACCTCACATACAATTCACCTGAGCATCATATTCATCTCACATAAAGAAAGGGTGCAAGAGGGACAACTACAGATTTGGAACGCATGAAATCCTCAATCCCTTTATTAGGCATTGAGTTATAAGGTAAACGCTAGCAACAGTAAGTAGTTGAATATCAGGTAGCTCTTCTGCTACGAGTCAGTAAATTGGTGATTCATTTCGTTGATTTTTGTTTAGTTATTTTCGAGATATTTCTCTGCGCCCGCGCCCGCAGCATAATTAACTTCATAGTTAAGACTTCGACTTTAACATCATCTTCAATTCACCATGCTCATGATGAGAGAGTGTAAGAGGGACAACTACTGCTATGAAAGGCATGAAATCCTTCCTAATACCAAGAGTCAGTTAGTTCGTTTCGTTGATTTTCCTTAGGTTATTTTCGATGAATTTCTCCGTTCAAATACTCTTCAAGTTTCCACTGGCAACGTTCCAATAATCGATGTGCTTTTCAGTAAATGAATTATGTACATATTTATCTTTGAGGTTGCCAGTTCAATCGGACGGACCAAATGAATTCATTGGTCCGTTGAATAATGTATATAGTTCGTCACAGGTGGTTGCCAATGAGATTTCGTACATACTTCAAAGGGTCGTTTTCTTTGTCTACTGTCATTACATAACATTACATAAATTACATATTCTAATGACAGAATCTCTCCCTATTATTTATGTAATTTATGGAAAACGCATAATTGTGTGATGGATAATATGAATCAATAGGGTGTGGATGGCTTGATGACGCCTGGCCGATATGAATGGAAGAGGAAACATACTGCGCCGACCCGAGATAGACTGGGAACAGAGCACGGAGAAGAAGAATAAATATAAATAACTGCCATAAAATAAATAGTTTTAGATGAGTTTGTGATATGACTTTAGAAGAATGTAGTGTGTCTAATTAATATGTGACTAACTAATAACTACTACTGGTCTTCCAAAGTCTGTTTGATTAAATCAATTAGTAGACAGGATGCGGCCGGCTAGTTACGATTTGTCATCATTATCTGGATATAAAATATTATAAAGTATGAGAATAATAAACTGTAATATTATTCATAGCAAAATTTTACATTGGTGCAGTTTTATAATGAAAATTATTAAGGAGATTTTACATTGTACCGAGATATTATGTTTAAGTACTACGCGGGAGAACATTTTTTGAATACTAATATAAATGAAAATAGTTTTTAAAATATTTTCCGTTTGGAACGTGTAAGATTTAATAATGAATACCCAACACAAATCAACACATTAACACAGTATTGCTCCAGTTATCATTAATAACCGTGAGGAATTTACGCCAAAAATCTTAAAAAACGTCTGAACTGAATATCGTCTATCACAGATTTCCAAAACCTTAATAGGTTAATAGTCAGGGTGGCGATGGTGAGTGTTGACATGTTGTGAAGGGGCCTCGTAAACCTACACTTGGGTCACAAGTTCCGAGCATTGCTCCTGACCTCTCTCTACCACACTATGGACCCACACGGTGAATCCATAGCATAGAATGCCAAGAGTTATCGTCTCTGTTTACCTACGTTTATAGTCTGCACGGTAAGTTTAGATGGTTATATAGAGGTTCAATGGCCTCTGAATTAGTCAGTGTTTAGTTAGGGTTGTGAGTGCCAGAAGCCGTACCAAGTAAGTTTTGAGCCGGAATACTACTCTACTAAAGGTATCCCTTGAAGAGTTGGCGTGTTTGTATGCGCCTAATTTATAATAGTATAGAAGTCGATTTTGCTTCCAATTTCAATAAGTTTTATATTACTTGTACGAGTTACAGGTAGCAGCGTTTCTTTTCTCATAAACCACCCATCAATATTAAGTAGATTCTCTGCAATTTTCTTGCCTGTGGATGTTAATACACCTCTGTCATGCCTAAGGGGATAAATATATTATTTATATTGACTTAACGTTATGAACTATTTTAGTGTAATCAAAATTTAGGAAACGTCACACCGTTTTCTCATACATATTTGGTAATCAGGTGTCTGGTATTGGTGGCCAAATTATTTGCTCGCATGTTTGTGTAAATGTCGCAGCGAAAGCCGTTTCCGGTCAAAGCTGCATTTGTGACGAAATAGAAAAATTTCCCACAATTACACGGTACTGCTACTACGTAATCAAGTCAGTTATTATTTTGCTGTTGCCACTGTTGGTTATACTAATTACGAAAACCAAAACTCATTTGTTCATATCCGGTACAATTATGAACCACCAATCTGCACTGGGCCAGCGTGGACAAAATCTCCTAGGGGAAAAGAATATAATTTCCTGCCGCTCTAACTCCCACTAAATCTCGAGACAAAACACTGTCAGTGTTGGAGAGATATTTGTCCATATACCGTGCTAGCTAAGCCTACTGGAATGCAATTTTCCCTATCTCTCTCTATTGTGCTTAAAGAAGCGAAATAAAATGCCATGTTGACTATCAGCACCTAATCCAGCGCGTATCCTGCCATCTGTCCGAACCAATCTAGCTAAGTGAGGCCGGAGGAACTAAATTGGATTAAATTGACCGCACCGACAGATATACTAGTTCCCTGCCCCCGGCCTACGGGCGCTAACAATGACTGATGACTAGTGGAATCGGAGATAAGAGAATGTTCTATTTGTCTGAAGTCAGAATATCCAAATCCTGGGTTGCGTTAGCATCGTTTCTGCGTCGTGTGGTTGTCGGTATTGAAATTTTCTCCTCAAAAGTCATACTTGTGTAACTCAGTGTAACGATATCACTGACGAATTTTACTTAAGGTTCAATGTAAATTAAATAATTACAAATTCAGACGCAACTTGGAAAGGAAATCAAAATTTCCCGAATAATAAAAACTTGCATTTGCCCTTATCTCATTTCAATTGCGGTCGGCCGGCGTATTATGTTTTTTATTTCATTCGCTCCTGTTAGCGGTCATCTCCTCATTCTCTATATTAAAATACTCACGCAATCCTCTTTCTTACCATCCCTCAATTCATGTTCATCACTATTCTAGTCAGATGCATTTCGTTTTTTTTTCATAACATGTCCATACCAAGCCAAACGATTCCCTCTTATCTTCTCCTTCAATGGTGCTACATTAAAACTTCCTATTTTACAGTTATTCGTCACTTTATTCATTCTTGTCACACCGCCCATCCATCTCATCATTCCCATCTCTGATTCTTTCACCAGTCTTCTTCACAGCTCACAGCCCATCGTTCCGAACCTCACACGACAAAAGGTTTGTTATTAGACTTGTAAAATTTGGCCTCTAACTTAAGTGGCATTCGTAGGTCACATATTGTCGCCGAGACCTGTCGCCATTTCATCCACCCTGCGAAGATCCGGTTAGTAATGTCGCGATCAATAAATACCCCCATCTCTTTGCAAGAATTGAAAAAAAAAACAATTTTGACAAATTGTTGCGTAAGTAAAAGGCTCTTACAACTGGATAAAATAGGACACTATTACCATAACATCTACTTATTAATAAAATTGTTTCACTTTGGAACCAAACAAAACAACGGTAATGATTGCACAAAATGGAGTGCATATCAATCATTCAACTTATTGACTATGATTAGACGAGACGCTAAAAAGTTCCGCATAAAAGCTTTTACGAAACATGTAGACTTTCACAAGAGGTACTTAATGCGTTCGATTAGTCAATGTTTACGAAGTGCCATTTGGTTGTCCACATTTCTCAGCCACTAGACGACCTGTAAACACTTGATTTCAACCCATTTATAAGCCATAATCAAGAGAGCTTTGATTGCTTTTATTGTCTATGCAGTTCGAAGTTTAAAGCTGCAAATAAATTAGGGGTTAATATGTAGCTTTAAACTTCGTTTGAAAAACTATAGACACCGTCATCATCACCAGCCCTTTCAATGTCCCAGCGGCAAGGGCATAGGCCTTCAGTGCGAGGAGAATGATCCTGTGCAAGGATGACACACAAAAACGTCTTTCATGCAGCAAAAAAATAACACAGAATGTGCTAGCCTCGCCTCAGCCCAGGAGCGTCGTAGGATTACAATTGGGGCACCCGAATGGTGCAGGGCAAACAGCAACATATATATACTACAAAGAGAGTTACGAGTCAGGGCAGACGGCATTTTCCGCATGTTAAGTACGTCGCATGTTTACATTATTTTAGAATATTTTCTAACCACTTTTTCTTTATATTACTTACTTTTAGGGCCTCTTTCACAATCGACAAGTAAGTTCGAAGTAGCTTACTCGGTACTTCAATTGACATATATTTCATATTACAACTGTCAAATGATCTGCGAAGTAAGCTACTTAGAACTTACTTGTCGATTGTGAAACAGGCCCTTATACATTTATAATAATTTCAGCCCTAGCGAACATTGCTCAGTATGGGTTTATTGAGCACTAAAGGAGGAGTCCTTTAGTGCCTTTTACCCCTATAATAATGTATGTAATATTGTGGGGCTACCACAATACCGCACTAACACTGTCGTTACTATGACAGGGTATTAGTGTTGATCCCCTTTTGACGCTGATCGGTACCTAATGAATCTGCGACGTAACATTAAAGAGGCTCGCAATATGTGGGCGGATAAAAATAGCAATGTGTGCTGGAGCAGTACTCCGCCGAGAGCTTAATGTGTTTGGTCCAATTAATAAGCTTCTATTGTTGCAGTCTTAAAAGTACATAAACTGAACTGTGATGAATATTTTGATGGCAGTTGGTACTGAGGAATGAGCAGCAGTGTTCCTGATATACCACCTAGCAATACGCTGTCTACGTGCCCAGTTGGCAATAGCCTCGCCTCCATTGCATGGGACTTGACATAATTGGTGAAGCATCTCAAACGTGGGTGTTAAGACGTCTCTGCCTACACCTTCGGGGATAAAGCGCTGGTATTCTGACAAATCAGAAAAAGTGCCAAATATGTAATTATGAGAAAAAATTATTTAAAAATTTACATACATAAATACATAAATCACGTCTATATCCCCGAAGGGGTAGGCAGAGGCGAGGTGAGGTAGCACCCACGTTTCGGCAATTATGTTAGGTCCCATGTAATAGGCGGCGAACCTATTGCCATTTATCGGGCACAAAAGTCGCAGTACATTGCTATTGCTAGGTTGGTATAAGAGGAACGCTGCTGCCCATTCCTCATAATTGATTTATCCTTAGTCGCCTTGAACGACATCCACGGGAGAGATTTGGGTTGGTGACAATTGTATTCTACTCTGCCGTCACCACACGGCCAAAAAATTAATAAATTTTAAGCTGTAAAACTGTTTTGCACAGAAAATAAAATCTTGAATAAAGCTCCTGCAGTTATACGGGATTTCCAGATAAAAAGAGCAAAAAAACTGAGTATGTCCACGTATGTAACCAAAATTTCTTAAATCTTGCACTTATTCGGTTTTGCCAGAATACCCTCGATGTGATGTATTATTTATCTATGTATGTCTGTCTGTAGGGCTCGTCGCTTCTAACTTGGGCAATGAAAATAAATTAATGGCTTAGCAGAAGCAGAAACGATTAGAAAGCACTGAGGTACATTCTTGAGTGTAAAAGCGTAATACAATTTGTCGGCGGGTAATTGATCGCTTGATTTAGCCATGAAATTTGTTCAGTGTGCAAACGGGAAATATTCAAATGAACCTCTACAACCAAGTGCGGAAAAACTCCAAATATTTTACAACCGCATTGTTTGGTTCTCTAGAGTTAGCTTAAGACAGACTTGTTCCAGAATCACATTGGATTTTCTGGAACTATTTCTTGTAAGTATCACAGAATAAAATACTTGGGAAAATAAATTATGTGTATCGTTGTTGGGTTTATTTTCGTAAAATCTTTAAAGTAGGTAGGTAGGTACTACTGCATTTAGTGCAATCGTAAATGTCGAGTTATGAAGATTGCCCATTGTATAACTATAATCATCTTGGGGCAACCTCATGCTAAAAGGCAATCTATAAAAAAAAACAGAATACCCAAAGAGGGTTGGTGTCAGACATGCAGCCTTTTCGGCCGGCTGTAATACACCAAACCAAATTGGCCGTGTGGTGACGGCAGAGTAGAATACAATTGTCACCACCCCAAATCTCTTCCGTGGGTGTCGTACAAGGCGACTAAGGATAAACCAATAGTAATGCACTGCGACTTTTGTGCCCGATAAATGGCAATAGGCTCGCCCCCTATTACATGGGACCTAACATAATTGGCGAAACGTAGGTGCTAGTTCACCTCTGCCTACCCCTTCGGGGATATAGGCGTGATTTATGTATGTATGTATGTATGTGATACACCAAAACCTCGAACACTTATGATAGGAATGTTGTCATCGCAATCACTCACTCCGTAAGTAACTTTTTCTATTGTAAGTATGATAGCAAATAAGCTGATGAGTATAAAATGAAACTGGCATTTCCGCCTTCTCTTACAACTTGCACCACCAACAACCAAGCCACGGCCAGGCACTCACAGAGCTAGGCTAGCTTGAAAGGGCTTCTTCAAAGGATCCTTTGGCTATGAAAGAGCCTAGAAATGAACGGTTGATGAATGACTAATGAGCTAGCCTGAACAGAGTTGCGTCGATACTGTTGAGATCGGGTTCGTTCCCGCAAGACTAACCGTTATTTAGGGGAAGGTGGCCCGAAACGGACATGCTGCGGCAAGCAAATACTTGCGGTCTGTAACATTCGCTCTTGATTTATAATCTACTATTATTTTTATTTAAACTTTCAATAATGAACCTTACCCCATGACAGCGTGTCGCGTTTCTAAATAAACGTAGCTAAACCGATGAGCCATTTGCTTTATTAATTAGGGTATTATTCTATTACCTACATACATAAATTTTGTCCATTAAGGCCATTTCGTGTCCCAAAACTATTTTGTT
This sequence comes from Cataclysta lemnata, assembly GCA_963931975.1. Taxonomy (NCBI): domain Eukaryota; kingdom Metazoa; phylum Arthropoda; class Insecta; order Lepidoptera; family Crambidae; genus Cataclysta; species Cataclysta lemnata. The sequence goes on from OZ008342.1 coordinate 3,470,786, forward strand.
TCCCCAGAGTTTGGCACGGCACTTATCTTAATGGAAAAAATAACTTCCTCATTTCTAAGAAAACTTTCTAGATAGTTTGTCGCTGTTTTGTAGCATAACTTTGTACTTTATATTCGCGTATGACAAGACTGATACATTTACATTGTGTTTTCAGAATATTAGTTCAATATTCCGCTTTGCGGCACGTTTCTCGACATCCATATAATGCAATATTCTGAGTTGATGAAATAGAAATCCAATAAAAGGTCTATGCTGTCTCTGCAAAAATAAAAGTAATTTTGTGCTGTGCTCTATCCCAGGTGTACGAAATTTATTGTTGTTATTTTGAGGGTATCTACAATATAAATAAAGCTGGGAATTCACTAGAAGGGCATGCCTACAGAGATGCCCGCCGGACCTCGCTTCTATTAGGTCTGTGCGATGTTTGCCTAGTGTAGGACCGTCACAGTCAGTCTGGCCTATAGAAGCGAAGTCCGGCGGGCATATCTGGCAGTCATGCCCGTCTAAGGAATTCCGCGCTTAAAGGAAGGCTTATGTACGGTGGACCGTACCAATGTGGCTTCCACTCGAAATTGATACATTTTTAATAATATAACGAAGAATGGGCAGTAGCGTTCCTTGGAACACCTTCAAACATATTACTGCGGTTAAAGTTCCCGTTGAATGGTAACAAGCTCGCTCCCTGCGTGATTTATGTATGTTGTGTGCAGCATACGGTATCCATTTCGAATTGAACCCGAAATTCGAAATGGATACCGTTTCGATCCAGACACATTTCGGAACTAATACGGCTCCGAACCACATGGCACTCAACGCGATAACTTTGCTTGGACAGTCTGCGAAATAAATTCACGTAACATTATCTAACTGAATCACGTAACGGGCGCTTTAATCGAATTAAGGCGAGCGACCGACGTCCATTTAGCCCAATTTGCGTACGACCGCTGCTGGTAACTGAATTACCTACGCCCAATTCATTGTGATGACAGATTGAAGGAAGGTGGCATGCCCTCGCTCATGACGCTTACCTGAAACAAATGAAAAGAGCAAATTGGGAGACATTCGTTTTAAGGTCTCGTGATTGTTGTTTCATGAATAGACAGAGAGAGATAGAGGTATACCTTCTTGGCGGAAAAAATATATCAATAACGTGCGCGGGCGTAACGTAAGCGATAAAGTGGAAATTATTTAAAAACTAAAAGATTATTGAATTGGCGAAGGATAAAGAGCAGTGCAAGAAGGAAATATATTGTGTCGACCCCGTGTATTTTCCCCCATACGGGCAGGACGAAGACGCAGAAATGATTATTGAATAAAAACTTCTATGACGTTATTTACGACTGCGAACTACGAACGAATTGTGGAATTTCAAACGCTAATATGATGGTTTAACTCCGTATTGTTATAAGATAACGGTTGTAATGTAACACAAGCCATATACAACCTTTGAGTACGGAATGCGTACATTGTAGCAGAACAGTGTTCTGAGGACAATATACCCTGCCATAGCACAAGTTACCAGATACATTTTATAAATTAAATCTACACAAGTTTAAGAATGAGTTGCGTAAGATGCTTTTACATAAGAATTACTATACAATACAACAATTTCTTAGTGATAACACTCTTAGCAGTGTTTGACTGTTTTCTTTTCAAGTTTATGGAATCTATTGAGTAATAATGTAATATACAATATAATCTAACTGTGAATTTTGTAATAGAATTGTGAATTGACACACTTATTTTTATTATGATCTAATTTATTCTATTGTACTACTTAACATAACAAGACATAGAATTTGGACATACAGCTTTTATAATTTAATCTAATGACACTATTTTGTTTGACAATTGTTAATAATTTTGAATTAAGTAAATTTTGTAACATCATTTGCACTGAATACTTCAACAGGATATGTTGGTAAATTACTGTTCTGTAACAACTGAAGTGTACCATATTCTTGCAAACAAATACATTATTATTATTATTATAGCAACAACAACGGAAGCATTATTTGTAAAGTATCAGCAGCGTTCATTTTGAATGAAATCATAATATCGTGTCTGAAGTATTCTTCAACTCATGACGTCGCCCGTACTGCTTGCAAATAATAATTTTAAGCTCAGTAAGCTAGACCGGCAGCGCAGGCGAACTCGCAGGATATCGAGTAAGTAGGTCGGGCATCCTACGCGCGGTCACAATGGCCGTCGACTTGCCAACAATTTCGCAATCTCTAAGCCACATGGTGTCAGATGTCTGCCTACAGTCAATATTAGCTTGGAACAATGCACAATGATAATTTGAGAAGATTTATCTTGGCGAAATCGATGCCGGCGACGCCTTGTAATATCGTCAGCGTCATCATTGCATCGATCTTTACGTCCTAACGGCTTGGGCACTTGCCTTCCCTGTGGATGGGACTGTTAAGGGAGTGGACTGATAATATAAGGAGAATGGGTCATAACACATCGTTAGTGGCCTTCCATGCCGGCCTGGGAGCGAAAAATAACGCACAATGTTCCAGCCCCGACTCACCGCATGGGTGTCGTAAAAGTCGACTAACTGCCGCACCCAGAGACGTCAATTAAAATTAAGATTACTTAATACAAAAAATAATTCAAAACTAGGCGCTACTCTTGCCGGGTCTATGGTCTAGAATTTTAAGATTTCTAGAATTTAAGAGAGATTGCGCGGTGTAGACCAATAAGCATCTTGAGGCACCTGAATGGTGAAAGACAAACCATCACAACAACAACCCAAAAGGAGTTCGTGTCAGGCAAGCGGCCGCCTGAGAAACCTAAGCCTAAATATGGAATAAGCTAAGCCGGCCACCGTGGTGCTTCACCATCATCAACATCACCACTTTAATGTCCCCACTGCTGGGGCACAGGGCTTCCCTACGGAAGGAAGAATATTTTATAAACGGTCGCGCTCAAAATAGTTTTACAAACAGAGACAATTAAAACAATTCCTACTTCCCCACTTTCCTTGCTACATTCTTTCCTACCGAAACTAGAAAAGATATGAAGAAAATACGTTCACAATGACAAAAAAGTGCCACAATCGACGCAAACGCCGCGACATTCCTAATAATACAGTTACAGCCATCCAGCCTTAATACAAGCTTTTGTATAAATATTTAATGTTAGCCCCGCACGGAATACTGAATTGGTATTGTCAAATTCACAATGAAATTAATGGTGGTGACATAAAAGGCGCCATTGAAAAGTGGAATTGACCGTCAGTGAGGCTTTTCATATTTAATAAAGGCGACGACTAGTACGGTCGGCAGAGAAGGCGGTCAAAGTTAGCAAAGTGTTTTGTACTGTTCAGAAGTCATCTACTGTTATTGTAAATTGCAAGCTTTCCCCGTACGTTTTAAGGGTTCCGAACTCAAAGGGTAAAACGGGACCCTATTACTAAGAATCTGCTATCCGTCTGTCCGTCTGTCACCAGGCTCTATCTCATGGACCGTGATAGTTAGACAGTGCTGTCCGTTCTTCCGTCCTACCGTCTGTCACCAGACCCTGATAGTTAAGACAGTTGAAATTTTCACAGATGATGATGTCTGTTGCCGCTATAACAATCAATACTGATAAACAGAATATAATAAATACTTAAAGGGGCTCCCGTACAGTAGACATGATTTATTGCCATTTTGGGCCCTGTGGTGACGGCAGAGTAGAATACAATTGTCACCACCCCAAATCTCTCCCATGGGTGTCGTACAAGGCGACTAAGGATAAATCAGTGATGAGGAATGGGCAGCAGCGTTCCTCTTATACCACCTAGCAATGTACCTACTGCGACTTTTGTGCCCGATAAATGGCAATAGGCTCGCCACCTATTACATGGGGCTTGACATAATGGGCGATACGTGGGTGTTAGTTCACCTCTGCATACCCCTTCGGGGATATAGGCGTGATTTATGTATGTATGTATGTAATAATAGTGCGAAAAACTTCCAACTCGCACTGGGCCGGTTTTTTACAACTGATTTGCGGGTAATTAACTGTGAATGATTTGCGAGTAACAAGTTATTTACGAGCAGGGTAGCAAAGTGTTTTTATTTTTATTTCTTTATCGGTAAGTAAGATATCAATATTCACTTTCGGGTAAATATAAAATTATTTCCATACATACAAAAGCTACAAATGGCAACATTAATTAGCACATGTCTCTTCAAGCAGTCAATGAGGTTAACTTACATACATACATAAACTAGTACCCACGTTTCGCCAACTATGTCAAGTCCCATGTAATAGGTGGCGAGCCTATTGCCATTTATTGGGCACAAAAGTCGCAGTACATTGCTAGGTGGTATAAGAGGAACGCTGCTGTCCATTCCTCATCACTGATTTATCCTTAGTCGACTTGTACGACACCCACGGGAGAGATTTGGGGTGGTGACAATTGTATTCTACTCTGCCGTCACCACACGGCGGTTAACTTGGTTGGAGTATATTGGTGTTTAACGTGGTCTTACTTAACCACGAGAGTTTAAGCAGTGTGTCCGTTTTGGGCCCCTACCCCTGTTCATCCACGTGCCGATAATGATAATGTATTGTTCAAAAATATCGTTTTAGGAAATTAAATAAACAATTATTATTGTCATACTACATGGAATGTGGCTTTAGATTTAAAGCTGTTTAATGAATACTTTCGATGTTGACCGTATACCCAAAAACTGATGCTTGACAAAATAAAAATAAATGGTATGATACAGTAACACTGTTTTATTAAATTTTTTGTTGGACACTTATTAGTGTTCTCGTAGTAATTTTGGCGGATTATTAATTAGTACTTATGACACATTGTCCAAATATAATCAGACAAAAATCTCAAGTGCCCTTGAAATTAGGTATACATACATACATACAATCACGCCTATATCTCCGAAGGGGTAGGCAGGGGTGAACTAGCACCCACGATTCGCCAATTATGTTACGTCCCATGTAATAGGTGGCGAGCCTATTGCCATTTATCGGGCACAAAAGTCGCAGTACGGTACAAATTAGGTATGCAATAGTCAAATAAGTATTGGCCGTGTGGTGACGGCAGAGCAGAATACAATTGTCACCACCCCATCTCTCCCGTGGGTGTCGTACAAGGCGACTGAGGGTAAAGACAGCAATGAGTAATGGGCAGCAGCATTTCTCTCATACCACCTAGCAATATACATTTGTACTGCGATTTATGTGCCCGATATATGGCAATAGGCTCGCCACCTGTTACATGGGACCTAACATAATTGGCGAAAAGTGGGTGTTTATTCACCTCTGCCTAACCCTTCGGAGATATAGGCGTGATTTATGTATGTATGTAATAAAGTATGGAAGGACCATTGTTATATTGACGTTTATCAAAGTTAGAAAAGTTATAGAAGTGTACTCTCTTTCGTTTAATTCTCAGATGTTTTTCAAGAAGAAATCTTGAAAATGTCAAAGAAATTTAAGGGTCGTATCTTTAGACCTATATTTCTGTCTACCATTTCGAATCTAAGAAGCAATATTTAAATAAATAAAGCTTCAAATCGTCATTGAAAGGGACTCAAGAGAACATCAAACGGTCGCGACTAAATCGATCCGGCTTAAAGGTTTCCTTAAAAGCGTATAGAATTTCTCGAATGTCACTTGGGACGCTTTTTGCGCCGGCCACTTACAGGGAGTTGAATACGTCGGAAGGTACTTACATCTTTTTCAAAGCGTTTGATTGTCACTGGTTCAATTTAAAAATTTAACTTTTATTGTCGCGCTCGGCCTGAGATAGTGAGATTGTGTAAACTAAACAAGCTTATGGCCCATCCTCCCTATATTCTTCCATCCATAGGCAAGGCCTGTGCCCCAGAAGTGAGGACGTTAAAGGGCTGGTGGTGAAGATGTCATGTTGGTAGTTCTTTCGTAGACTGACAGCGCGGACTCTGTAACGGCTTCACGTGCCTTCCGAAGCTCGGTGGAACTCTTTTTGATCAACCATCCAATGACCATACATACATACATACATAAATCACGCCTATATCCCCGAAGGGGTAGGCAGAGGTGAACTAGCACCCACGTTTCGCCAATTATGTTGGGTCCCATGTTATAGGTGGCGAGCCTATTGCCATATATCGGGCACAAAAGTCGCAGTACTTTGCTATTGCTAGGTGGTATTAGAGGAACGCTGCTGCTGCCCATTCCTCATCATTGATTTATCCTTAGTCGCCTTGTACGACACCCACGGGACACGGGACATCCAATGACCAGCCTTAGCGAAAATTGCTTAGCTAGGCATTTGCAGGCCAAGTGCGCTAAGCCACTACGATATCGAGCTCCTCATGTGTGTTATGCAATTTTATATTGCCTGTGAGAAAAAACGAAATTGATCCGATTTTCGCATACACCTCCGCGCATGCGGCCTCTTACGTGATCGTATGTATTTTATTACGTCCGCCGGTCGCGTAGAATGTAATAAAACTAGAATAGGTACGTTTCGTAATTGAGGTTTCCCTTAATGTCATACGGGCATTACGTCACAACACTAGATAGGCACTTGGGCTAAGTTATCTCGTGTCTCCGAGAAGGGAATGAACTCGTAACGCTTCGTTGTATTATCAGCACATTCCAGAGGGATTAGATTCGCTGCGGATCAGTAAAGTCATCAAAATGGCTTCCCTTACTACAGGTGCAGAACAACATAATATTATTATGTGCATTTTATTTGTTCTGTGATGTGCATACGAATATAACGAAACTTTATGTTTTTTATTTTGAGTTTTTATTTGAACATTAAATAAATGTTAAATAAATATTTCAAAAAAGTTGTAGTCATGTCAGGAAAATTTGGTAAAATTATGTCCTCAATACTCGAAGCACCACAATCGGGCGGCTGCCTATAGGTACCACTCGGAGAGTTAAATTATCCTCCGGGCCTCTTTTATACTTCTTCCAATACCGCAGTGAAGGGCAGTGTGATGGTGATGATGATTGCGGCACAGACATGAAAAACGTCTGTTACCTACCTCTTCATTAATACAAAAATTGATACTACTGCAGTTACTACAAAGTTACACAATTTCAGAACGGAAACACCGTCTCGCATGTTACTATTTATAAAGAGTACGCACGTGTGCACTGGGCCTAATGTTACCAACAGCACCTACAGAGCAATACCGCACACGACTCCGCTAAAATTACATATCCACGCACGAAGTTGATAGCTACAAAGTTGTATTGAAGTCTTCACGAAAATAAAACCGCAGCGATTATGAATGCAATAGTGGTCGCCCGGGGCTTCGCTCGCGTTTATGTCGGTTATTATATGTATAGCCTATAGCTTAAATTGATATATCTGTGGCCTATAGCCTTCCTCGATAGATGGACTATCCAACACATAAAATATTTTTCAATTAGAGTCGGTAGTTCCTGAGATTAGCGCGTTCAACCAACCAAACAAACAAACAAACTCTTCAGCTTTATAAAGCATATTAGTATAGATTCAATGTATACAATGTGTAACAGGAAGGTGCAGCAGATATTTAAAGGGGTTATTCAGGACATCAAACTGAACAATCAGACCAAAATCGGAATCTCAGAAAAAAAATCACCTCTTCATACTTAACCGAGAACCAGCCGACATCAGTTAGAAGAAGGGTTGAAACGGTGATAGGAATGGGCATTCCTCTTATACCACCTAGCAATGTACTGCAACTTTCGTGCCCGATAAATGGCAATAGGCTGCTGGCCTGGGAGCGAACATCGACTAAGGGAGATTGCCCGGTGTAGACCAATAAGCACCCGAATGGTGGAGGGCAAACCACCAACAACAGCACACCCAAAGAAAGTTGGCGTCAGGCAGGCGGCCGGCTGTAAAACCTAAGTCAAAACCTTGAGCAGTATGGATTGGAATGTTGTCATTCTAATCACTCTCTCCGTTCATGGGTCTCTGGACATGGTCCGTTCCGTCTCTTTTGTATCCATTCATTCATCGTTCATCATTCGTGGGATGGATGATATGAATCAAAAGGGAGTGGATGGCTTGATGACGTCTGACATATGAATGAAAGAGGAAACATACTGCGCCGACCCCAGATAGACTGGGAACAGGGCAGGAGGAAGAAGAAGAAATGGCAATGGGCTCGCCACATGGGACGTAACATAATTGCCGAAACTTCACATCTACCTACCTCTTCGGGAATATAGGCGAAACGTGGGTCTTAATTCACATCTGCCTACCTCTTCGGGAATATAGGCGTGGTTCATGTATGTATGATAATTATTAGCAATAGAGTTACGTATTCAACCTGCTGTTATATCATCACCAGCCCTTTAATGTCCCCACTGCTGGGGTACAGGCTATGGATGGAGAATAGCTAACCACGCTGGCCCAGTGCGGGTTGGTGGTATGCAGCAGGGACCTTTGGGCGCGGAATCCTATTGTATTGTATTGTATTTTTAAAAGCTGTCATGTTGTAGTATACAGGTGTGCACAATAGCTTATAAAAGCTTCTGGTAGGTATACAAATAGCCCTGCAGTCAATTAAAGCCAGTGTTACACTTGAGCATTGAACTTCGATTGGTCTGTGTTTGCATTTCGCTTGCCAAGTGGCCTTCGGTTAGAAATTGACGGTTTGCATCGTAAGCTATTTCGATTACAACCCGCTCTCACTCGATAGCGGCGGCCGGCGAATCGAATCAAATCGATTTCGGCATCGGAATGTTTGAGTTTGCGCCGCGAAAAGCGCAACGCGTACTTTCGTTTACGATGACAATAAAATATGATTGCTTTGCTTTCTGCGGTGCTGATTGAAATCGGTGCTTCTTATATTATAAATTGGATTGGAAAGCGATCTGTTCAATTCGGTTGAGACGCTGGTTACATTTCTAGGTTGATTAAATGTGTCGCCGTAAAATTGTAAATGCCTTTATCATCATTACCAGCTCTTTAAAGCCGAGGCACAGGCCTTCTTGAGATACTATATTTTTGTTAATCCATCCAATAACCGGCCTTAGCGAAAATGGCTTAGTTTACGCAACCGCAGGCCGAGCACGCTACGCCGTTATACCGTTAGATTGGAATCTCGTAAGATTGTCAACTGTCCATAAATTGTGATCTCTAACAATTTATTTGTTGATTTCTTTAAAATCGTGTGTGGTGACGGCAGAGTAGAATACAATAGTCACCACCCCAATTCTCTCCCGTGGATGTCGTACGAGGACGTGACGAGGAATAGGCAGCAGCGTTCTTTTTATACCACCTAGCAAATTACTGCGACTTTTGTGCCCGATAAATGGCAATAGGCTCGCCACCTATTACATGGGACCTAACATAATTGGCGAAACGTGGGTGCTAGTTAACCTCTGCCTACCCCTTCGGGGATATAGGCGTGAATTATTACGTTAATAAATTGTGTAACGCTTGACAATCTTTCGACAGCTTACAATCTCGCGAGTAAAATACTACATGTAACAATATTTACAATGTAGCGGTGACACATCCTTACATTTAAATAATCTATGTTAGGTCCCATGTAAAACAAAGCTTGATAAAAATCAAACTTGAATACTTAATTTAATGTCTATTTATTAATTCAGTCAGTATGATATAACATCACTATTGCTTCGATGACACATCACTTGATGAGTCAATGTCAACGTGGAATGCGGGTGAGGCGCATAAAATTAAATATGAGTGTTAATTTACAGCAAACGCCATACAGATCGAAGCAAGGTAAAACTCGAATTGATTTCCTCGTCTGTGGAGGCGATAGCCAAATAAACATCGGTGTGTCGAGTAGGTAAGCATTCGAGAATTTGTACACAAAATATTTTTTGGAAATTTCCCAATTACCTATACCGCGTGCTTATTGACTATGCGGAGTTATCCAACCTTCTTTCATACGCTAAAAACTCATTCGATTTAATTTCTTTTTCATGCATTATTTTCTTTTGTTTTAACGTTAAGTTTTGCTCTTTGCAAGAAAGGACATTTCGCTATTTTTCTAATTGCATACTTATTTCACTTATTGAGAACAAAATAGTTCAGTATTCTACGTAACTAAGGTTGAATTTCAGTTGAACCAGAATAATAAAAATTAATTTCACATTTGTAAATTACATCTCTGAAATTTAATGAATAGAATGTATTTTATTGATACAATGTGTATGAATAGAATGTATGTCTACAGAAAAATAAATAATGTTAAAAACAACTGAAGATAGATGAAAAAATATTAAAATGCTTTTCAACGTTGATTCAAGAAATACATAATACCCATTATTGGAAAAAGAAGCAAAAGTGGTTGATTTCTAATTGTTATTATTTTGTCAACGGGAGAAGAAGTACTTTCTTTATGGTATACTACTATATTCTGGAAAAAAACTTTTACTAAATCAGTAAGAATATTTTTAGATTTCCTATGAAAACATTCCCTGCCATTCAAAGAACTCACAGCACCCGTGCTGAATGATATATATTATATTCATCCTCTCATTATTCATGCATTCGAGCAAAACTACACTGCAATACAATTAGCTTACAGTGCCGGCGTAAATATAAAAATATGCCAATAAAAGAATACTGGGTCAGTTGTTTACGATTCTTGGAATTGATCGACCCTCATGGAAGAAACGGTTTGAGTGTAGAATAAGGTTTCATTCACAATTTTGTGAACAGAGACTTCTTGAAGTTATCTTATAATGAATTCTTAGTTGACCAACAATTGGACATAGATAGACAAAGAGCAAAAAGAATGTGGTGCAGAAACGATGTGTCCATCGTTTCTCGCAGCCTTGTGAGAAATGTTGAGAGATTTTACAGATTGTCAAGTTATGTCACCGGTCAATTTTGCATTATATTTAGATATTTGTAACAAAGGTCAAGTTGTATAAGATCAGATAAAATATGTTAGTGTTCGGTAAAAATACATACAGCTTGGCAGAAAAGAGTTTGATGCGGTGACAGATGGAACAAATTTTTATTTGCATTGATTTGCTGTCGAACTCTGGTAGTTCAATAATCAAATTATTCGGTAACTTTGCGATTTATTTGTATTTTAATTTATAAGCTTCAATTCAACGGTTATCTGACTGAAAATCAACAACAAAAAAACAAGTGGCGCCCTCATTTTATCAAAACTCTGGTTTGCCAAGCTGTACATTGTTATTTCAGAAAATGTTGTGTGGCTTGCGAGTGGCATTAAGACCATGATATTTCGCAAATTCTCTGATCTATTTTTCTTTGTTAACTCATGTTAAGTCTCATATTTCTTGTCATCTCTTATACCTTCTCTACTTATTTTGTCTAACGACGTGAGTTTTGATTTATATTTTGTCTTATATTAAACACTTACCGAAAGCACATATTATCCCTAAGAAACCAACTCGTATTAATTACCTGCAAACAAACATTAAGAAAATATTAAAACTAAGATTCACACAGAAAACGTTCTAAATAATATTGAATTTTAATTTTAATTCATTGAGTCCAAATTCAAACAGCCCTTTTAGAAAATATGTCTAATATTCATGGGTGCTTTTTGCACCCACGCACCTCTGCCTACCCCTTCAGGGATATAGGCGTGATGTATGTATGTGTAATATTCTATCCACAGAACAGAGAAAGATTCTATCCATTCCATTGTATTCCATATTTCCTGAGTATTACGTGTCTGGCTGAACTACATTCCTTATAGAAGTACAAATTGGTTGATTTAATACCCATCGGAACCATCCGCCTGGGAATTGGACCAATAAATACGTAACCCGTTGATGGTGCAACGCTAACCAGCCGCTCACGATCAGGAAATACGTTTCCATTGCGCTTGTGTCTGCGTGACGCTTTATATTTTAACTTTTTTATTTTTATACATCAAGTTTTATCATTATTTTGATTTAAATTGCAACACGATGTTCTGAAACTTTAAAAAAATGTTACAAACACAAATAGACTATTCGATTTTTAATTTTAACTTTAAACAAATGTTAGAAAAATTAGTACAAAGATTTTGGTGGTTAGAAAAAGAATTTTCGAAAAATTATGATCTTGAGGCGGGAATCGAACTCGCGTCCGCTGCTAGGTTCGATTCCCGCATCAAGTTCATAATTTTTCGAAAGACAAATAGTTCAGAAAATCATTGTTCTGATTTAATATAATTGTGCCATATTTTACTGGACTCTTTTCTTTTTGAGAATTTAATAATACGAAATCAATACTCATTTAAATTACCGTATTTTAAAAAGTGTGTTCCCGATAGATGGCAATAGGCTCGCCACCTACCACATGGGACCTAGCTAAATTTATGTATGTATGTATTTTAGAAAGAAATAATCAAAACACAAATCGCAGAGACTTTTTATTAAGTTCTGAGAGTTTTTTGGAGAAAATCAATAGGGATAGCACTATAAGCAACAGGGATACACGACATCTAATAGTCCATGTACAGAGTTTACAAAATTACAAATAAAGCAGTGTGCAGTTAAGAAATTATTAGAAAATCCCGAATTTAAAACACTTAATAACGCATCAGGACGCCCTCAATAATATTATAATGACAAAGTCAAAAGTTTTAACTCCACATAATTTGTTCATCAATCGTGCTTATAAAGCATGAGCTCTAAATTAAGATAAGGACAGAATATACAAGAGCAAACACGCCTAGAACCTTATGCCGACAAACGCAAGGATCAATTAAGCGTGGCAGCGTTTACGGACGACAATGTGCATACTTCCAGTCTAATGCAACCGAGAAATGGTGCAGGAATGCGGGTAATCCCGTATTTACACTATTTCGGGACGAACGCGGAACAACTTGCCATCCTGCATTTGATACGTTTTGTTGCGTGGAATGTTCGAGATGTGCTATCATTGGATTTATGCAATCCTTTAACGGATTCCCGAGAGCGCTTAGAGCTCTAAACGGTTTAATAGGTAATATGTCTTAAGAAAAGTGTAAAGTTTACATATATACATATTTCCTTGAAGGCGGAGGTGAATTAACAGCAACGTTTCGCCAATTTGTTAGTTTCCATGTTATAGACAGGGAACCTATTGGCTTGGCATCTTCTATCGGTCACGTAAATCGCTGCATATCACTACGCGGTATAAGAGGAACGCTGGAACGCAATCTCACAGCAATGAGGAATGCTGTCCATTACTCATTGCTGTGAGAGATGGAGTTAGTGACTGTATTATGCTCTGCCGTCTGCACACATGTTAACTTAAGTATCTACTGTAACATTTCAAAATTATCTTACAGTGTGTTCATTAACGGAAAATTGGATTCAAGTCTTTAAGACTGTCATTACCGGCGCGATAAAGCAAACAAGCTTAACAAGGGCGTAGAACAAGATTAAAGGACGTTAAACTGGAATAATTAAGACCCCCATCCATTCGTTTAACGAGCACTATTCAAATTTAATCGAGGATTTGGTTACACTGAAAGTGTCACGGTGGGGCCCGAAATTTCTTCTACAAACAGAGGCAGAGTTAGGGTCGAGTTGATTAAAGAAGTTTGTTTTGTAGGATTTTTGAGAATGGACGGCGACGCAGTTGTTTATGATGTATGTTCAATAATATTCGTCATTGTCAGTTCTATTAAATCTCTATTCCATAATCAAATCGAAGCATGTGGTCTATCTACGTACTCTATATAAAAATCTTCAATAGAAAGACACATTAGTAATTGCGTCTAATTAGACGGCTCAACAGACGAAAACATTCAAAATTCCATGGAATCACAGTGCGGGTGCCATGCCCATAGTGTGGCAGAGAGGGAAAACAGTGGTAGCACTAGGGACTTGTACTTGTGACTCAAGTGTAGGTTTAAGGGTAAAAAAATTGTCAACACTCACCTTCATTTTAAACATGTATCATTTTAAACAAATTATCTTTGCTAATGAAATATTTTAGACATCCCTATTTATTTTGACGACTAGCTTGTTCGAATGTTCAGATCGATGGCTATTGACCAAGAGGTCCTGTACTCCAGGAGGATGTTTGCGTCATAGAATGTTGAGAGTTACCACCCCTAATTCTAGACAGACCTAAAACAAACTCTACTAGAATGACTCATTAACGAAAGCTTATGTGGAAACGGACTGTGTGGCCATTTATTAATACATCTGGCTTGGCTCCAGAGCTCGCCGCAAAATTAATGATGAACTTATTTTGCATAATACGCGTAAACATGCAACATGAATCAATTAGCAGATGAAAGCAGACTTCATTAAGGTGAAACTAATGACCTTGCTTGATTTCATCCTCTTTAGTTAACATAATATTCCCCCTCAATTTGCTGCGCTGTTTGCTATGTGGTGCCAGAATATAATTGTCACCAACCCCTATCTTTCTGCGGTTGTCGTACTAGGTAATTAATATGTTGTTACTTAGTAGTGTTAAATTACAGTATGATTCAATTATACAATTTTTAAGAAGTCTAATCCTAATATTACTGTTTGCTTTGCCCATATCCAAAACTCCATTTGTTTGAGGTATCTTCTTAGGTTTTTGGTATTTGAACGCAATATTTTTAGAAATTACTTACCAGTTTGGAAGGATAAGACAACAATGCTGTAATAATTTATTATATTGTTATGTAATTGAAAGCGACCAAAATGACATTACGCGGGTATAAACTCTACGCTAACTAAACCAGATGCAAGCATTACAGCGTTGCAGTGGGTACCCCACTGCAACGCCGATTCCACAGATTTGGAATAGGAAAGACAATTTCAACTTGGATAGATGCCAGGAAATTTTGAACTTTACCTCTCCAAATAAGCACCATGTCAGTCCTCACTGGCCAGCTCGATTTGTTAACCCAAAGCAAATGGAGGAAACAAGAAATAATCAAAACGAGAGTGCTTAATAAGATTTTAAATAGTATTGTGTTGTGACTTTTGCAACTTGAAAAGCAATTATTGTTTCAGATGTTAAATTTCGCCAAATATGATAGGTCTATCGGGAACATAAATCGCTATATTGCTATGCTAGGTGTTATAACAGGGACAGTGCTGGCCATTCCTCTTCACTGTTTGAATACAAATTTTGTGATAGACGATATTAGATTAGATACGCTTCAGCATAGCAAACACTTTTGGGAATAAGTAGACACTATAGAACACTTCCATTTCTAGCGTGACTTTGTGATTTTAATTCGATCCGTTGGTGTGTAGCTGCTGAATAATTCAAACGCTCCCAGTCCTAAAACGAAAGGAGAATCTCAGGTTTATCTGTTCGGCGTGGAAATAGGTTGTCGTGCAACACAATCCCGCGTCCCACTTTCTCAGGTAGATAAATCCAATAACTGGGAACTTTCCGCAAATCTGTACGGGAATGGGACCGACCGGTGACCCAACTACTGCCTACGGAAATCGGATTGCTCGCGGTTCAGCTTTTGACCTAGATCCGCCTCGATTTTTAGAAGCTGTGAGCTTTGCGAGGGCTTGTATTGTTGTTTTTGTTGTATACCATAATCTGTGCCTAGGTTGCTTAGCAACTATTAGTTATTATTCCAAAATAAAATTTCTCTTTCAACAACGAGACGCCTATTTAATTTATAAATAACAAATTAAATACAAGAGTTTTTGTTGGAAGGTTTTACTTACATACGTCGTCCTTTCTCCCACAGGGGATAGATAGGGGGAGAGATCATTTTTTTCTACTAGTTACGATCCTTGCATACTTCTTTCGCTTCATCTAATCTCATTAAAGTTCTCATGCATGCCCGTCGGTTACGGGTGCTCTAGACCTGGTCTTTTTTTAAAGTACTTTCAATTTGATTATGGAATATCTGCTGAGCCCTTTCCCTGCCGTTATTGTGTATAATGATTGCAAGGGTAATCTTGAAGAACGGTTTTGTTTTATTTATAGCAACAAGCGATTTGTCTTCCATTCTTTCCTGTTACACGTCTTCTTCTTGCACATTCAACTTTTAAGTAGGTGTTGCTACACCATCAAAAATCAAATGTCTTTATTGCACAATGCGTTTATATTTCTTTCAACAGTCCAATACATTTCGTCTTTGGTATTCCTACTAGTATTTATTAATGCCGATTAATCTTTCAGGTACTTACACCAATAACACCTCTTTGTGATGAATTTGTATTGCAAAACCATGAGACAGTAAGCATGGTGGAGGAGTTTAAGAGAACTGTAAAACATCTTGTTAACTTCGAACGAAAAATAAATAGCTGCAATAAACGCTTCAGAAGCAAGTCTAGCTTCAGCACCTTGTAAAACTTGAAGACAGTGGCTTTAAGTTTAAAAATCTTCCGATATTAAGGGCGTCCCTAAGATAGGTCACGACTTTTTAACATTGCTCCTATCTTGCAAGCCTGAAAAATTGTTTGGCTTACTGCCAATGCTGGGGCCGTCTCTCGTAATACTTCGTGAAATAAAGAATAAATGTGATGTTAATCGCAAAGGATTTCAAAAGCTAAACACAGCAATACTAATCCAAACATTAGAGTATCTTATGTTGTCTGTGATTGTTGTGGTCTGCCTCATCTGCTTATTCCTTATCTGCTTATTTTAACTTCTTAATGCAAGTAAACAACAGTTCGGTCCAAACATTTATTTCAGGATCAAATCTATTTAAGTTATTCACGTCTGAAGGCGCGGAACGTATCAATCGGCAACAGTGAGATAGCATGTGTTATAGTGTAATCAACAAAATTAAATATTATTAAGTGAATGGAGAAGTGAAATGGAAAAATTTAATGCAATGTAAATGATCACCAAAATATTAATTTGGGGCTCGATTACTTTTTTATCGATCAGGTTAGGTTAGTTTAATAATTGGCAAAATGAATTATCGATTTTAGTTCAGTACTAGTCAATAGCTCTATTATTTTACTGTGTCCATGGGATCTTATAAAAGACAGCTATTTTGAACCACCATCATAATACATGTCGATAGTTTTAATCAGTAATACTGAATTCTAATGGTTTACGCACTAAACTGTACAAGCAAGCATTAGCATTCATATGCCGTATCCCAAAATGACGATATTCCAAATTTAAACCGTACTTCCGTTAGGTGCCCAATATAGCCGGCACATCCGCGCGTAGACCCGCTTTATACAATGTATCGATTGCTTCAAAAGATTTAAAACTCATCATAATCATTTTTCTGTCTTGCTCCCAGTTATCTGGGATTGGCGCAGCAGTTAACCTCTTCCATTCATATCGGTCAGACGTCATCAAGCCATCAAGAATATATAGAAAAGTGATGGAAACCACCGTGTCGAGGGACCGATTAACGGAAAGCATGATTTCGAGGACAAAATTCCAATCCATAATGGGATTTAGAAAATATCATTGAAATCTCCATATATTTACGGAGCCGCCTTATTACATATAAGGTAACATACGTGTTGTAGAGTATTTGTCAAGGAAAATGGTGACACAATGTGACTTTCTTCTTTATCTCTAAAAGAAGAAGCTGGAAATTATAAGACCTATAAATAATGTTTTCTTATACTTGCATTTGTTTTATTTCATAAAAGGCCTATAGATTAAATTGTGAAACTGATTGAAAACCTTTGTGACTGGTGACATACATGTAATTGTCTGAAAATTTCAAAAGTGAAAGCATGCCAAACATGAACACTTTTCAATGGGCGTTATAGTATATGTAACACATTTTGGTAATGATAATATAATATATAAAAGTACATAAACTAAGTAAGATACTAACTGTTGTCGTAAATCTATATAATCCGTAGTTACCGATGTTTACCTGCCATTATCACAGTCACGCTGTGTGCAAAGGAAATGGATGCGGGGACGCAACGCTGTCAACTGTTTGATGTGATTGGTGACATTTAGTTTCCCGCCGTCATGTCACCGCTAAAATGTGTCCCCAAAATGGCGGCGGAGGTAAGGAAATAATATCTTTAATTCGTAAAGGCTAAAGGGCTCAGTTTGGTGTTACGTAAGGTAAGCAATGTTTAGAAGTGACATAATTTTCTTCTGTTCTAAAGTAACAATCTGAATATTTCTCAATTTTCAATAATCCTATGTCAAACCTAATTGGCGTGAACCTATTCTATATTAATTCGTTCGTTCAATATGAAAGTCAATATACCTTTATAGAGCACCACGTCTAAAACCGTATAAATATGAACTTTACTCCACTAAAATAGAGGCGTATTTGAAGCGGCCCCTTCGGTGCAGGCCCGATAGAGATATCACGTTCTCAGAATATTCACGTATCAACGGCTACGTGTCTCCCTGGAAGTCCGAGTTATATTCGTAAGTGGGGCAGGGAGTTACGTCGGCTCTAGTGTGAGCTAATCCCCTGATTGCACCCTTTGCTGTGGCAAACATTGTATTTTATCTGTTCTCATCTCGTAAAGATAGATCGCAGAAGTCGTAAAAAATTTACAACGCACCAAAAAGGAGATTTTGAACATCAAATTTCAGAAATACGAGTCGGTATATTTTGTAATTTTTCATGATTGCTCCCGCTTATTTTGTTGAGTAATACAAAAGGATATTTAAATTAACAATATTTTGAAGCTATACCAACATCTTTTTTCATTTTTTTTATACAAATGAAGATAATAATAAAGGCGAAAAAAGATATACTTTCATGAAATAGGTTATGTAAAGGGCTCTAAAGATTGACATGGGTCAGCGGACAATATGCGCGACCTGCTATGTGAGCTACCCTAAGCCGAAGTAGCTATATCGAAAAACACAGGCCATAAAAACCTTATTCAGTGAGGATTAATTTTAATTCTTCAACAACAATAATTATAACTAATAACGGAATAAACTTACTAACCTTATCAAATTCTTAAGTACTTAAGTGAAATGATTTAAAATGTTCGATTCGACTGAAAACAATAGTTAAGAGAACTTAACAGATGATGATAAAGTTTAAAGTTTAAATAAAGATCTATGATCTAATCCAATTGTGTGTTTATTGTGCCGGAAGGGATAACATTATTGGCGCCTAATATAAAAACAAAAACAGTTCGAATTTCGAACCAATGCATAGATACAAAATTATTATTATGGTTTGTTTAGGTAGATAATATTATTAATTCAAAGTTCGAATGTGTCATGGTTGAAGAACAATGTTAATCTTTTCGTCTGACGTTGTCTGTGAATATGAAAATGCGGCAGGAATTTAATTCCACCTCCGCCGGTGCTAACGAAAATAGAATGGATGGTAGGTACCTACTCATTTTTACCCTTCGCGGCTTCAAGATAAAAGGCCCACCCTTTCAGTCTTTTAAGCCTTTTTGGTTAACCGGCATTTTTGCACTGGCGAACTCCGACCTTTTTGCATACCTACTTCAAAGATCTAACGTCGGCGCCATTTTACTTTTGTACTCTTTAGTATTATTAAAAGCCACCCATCACAAAAATATACACTCCAAAGAGATGACTGACAGTGAGATACCACACAAGAAAATTATTGGTTTACTAGCTGACTCGGCAAACGTTGCTTTGCCCTTATCACCTAAGGGTATAAAACAGCCTAATTAGCTTACGATCTATTCTAAGATTTACGAAATACAAATAAAAAAATCATTAAAATCAGTCAATCCTTTTCGGAGGAGTTCGATAACAAACACTGTGACACGAAATTATTATTTATTACATAATTGTTTATCTACGGCTCAGAGGCATGACATTAAAAGTATACCAACATTCATTTGTAGAAGGTATTTAATATAAGATATTCAGTAGCTGTAGCGGAATCTTGAAATATAAATCAATAAGACGACCAATTAGATTGTAACGCCAATCGAAGTTGGGTAACAATTTCCTAGCGATTGCTATTTAGATTATTGAAGTGACCCGTGGCTATGCATTGCTCTCCCAGAGTTGAAAGCACACCAATATTTCAACCGTTTGAACTTTAACCCGCAGAGCGTAGCGATATTTAGTAACAAGCTATTACTGAAGCCATTCTAATACCGCGGCACGGCAATATTGAACTTGCATAATATTGTAATCAACTGTCTACAATGTTTGAATGTTGAGGCGACAAATTAGGATGAAGATATAACATAGTCTTTTTGTTTTGTGCTCTGTGAAAAATCAAGTCTATCATGAGAACTTCAATGTAAAGATTTATGTCAACATCAATGTCCATATTACATTACATACTCACGATGTGACTCAATATTTAAGAAAACAAATAAAAAGTAAACTACAAAAAAGTTTAACAACAAATCCAATGATTAAAACACAGGCCGAAAAGAAAAAAAAGATACAAAAACCGAATGATTGTTTTAATCTGTGGCGCGTGCAGTTTATAATCAGCTGATTCATATCATAACCGCCATATGTTTGGGCCCGCTAAAAATAAACCCAGGGCCACAATTCGTTTAGAGTCTAAAGCAATAAACCTGGAACGACCACTCTCCCGTATAGCGCTAGACATCATCGCCACCTATGTTATAATAGTACATTGTTGAATATTTTATGACTACGTTTTACTACGTAAGATATTCGTGGCTTGACTTTATTTTCTTTTTTTGACGTAAAAATTTTATGACAAGAAAAATAATACTACAGTAGGTACCTACAGAGTAATTGTAATTGGTTTGTATAAGAAACCGATGAGCTAGTCAACGAGAAAAAGCAAATACCTACATAATATCAAGCGACTAAATGCAATATAAATAGAAATAATAAAAAGATTTCTATATTTTTACAATTTTGTGACCACCACCTAACATCAATAAATTCTAATTGGTAAGCTAAATTCAATGTTTGACTAGATGATATTATGTGTGGACTGGTCGAATTTGTTTGTGTACATTTGGTATACCTAGGTCGTAGGCTAATTTTGTATGCCCCTGTGTGATGGGGCCTAATAACGTTTGTCGGATCAGCTAGTAGAGATACAAAAATCAATCCTTAAGAGTACTACAGAGTAAATATTTTGAGCTAAAAAGTATGCATAGAGGAAGAAATGGATCCTGGGTGTGCTCGCTTTCCAAAATTTCTCTGTATACCGATGAGTGCACAAAACGTTCGAAAGATTAAATTGGCAAATCTGATGTCCGGAAGCGGGACCGGATAATTCAGGTAAACTGGATATGTCCCACTTTTAACCGGAAATTGCGGGGTTGAAACCGGACGCTGCGGATATGTCGTCTGATGGCGTTTAAATTCAAATATGGAATGTGCAAAAGCCGCATCTATTTATGAGGTCCGTGCTGATGTTGGTAACACCCGAAACCCAAATAATTTAGAATGGTGGTGTAAGACGAACAGAAGGACACAGCGCTCGTTTCAAAAGTGATCCCAAAAGCAAGAGGTCGAACGTTTATTATTCGGGTTCGTAGCTGTATAGATCCGTCATCAGGTTCTGCAACAAATGCTGTGACACGTAGGGTACATATTGTGTCAGTCGTTTGTGTGGAATAACAAGCGGTACTTCGGTACCTTGTTTTAGTATTACAAACACGTGTTCCTTTGATTCAGTTATTCTCAGAACAACTGGGTCAACAAGGAATAATTCTCCTTATTTTGGCTGAGATTTAAACGCTAGATTAAAGCGGCACTCCGAAGTTCTCTGCGTCGCCATTAGATGGCGTTAAGCACTGTAATGCACCTGTTTCTGAGG
This sequence comes from Cataclysta lemnata, assembly GCA_963931975.1. Classification (NCBI taxonomy): domain Eukaryota; kingdom Metazoa; phylum Arthropoda; class Insecta; order Lepidoptera; family Crambidae; genus Cataclysta; species Cataclysta lemnata. The sequence goes on from OZ008342.1 coordinate 3,492,361, forward strand.
CGGTGTTAAAATTTTTAAGAAATCTTTTTTGGTGGTAAGAAGAGTGGTATCGAAGGTGTTTTTATAAGAAATATTAGAAAGTGGCACGGAACCCTTCGTGCGCGACTCCGACGCGCACTTGGCCGGTTTTTTCTATTTAATTTGATATAGCAAATACATTGTAATGTAATACTGTCACAATTTTCTAATTATTGATTTATTTCAAATAATGTTGAAACTCAGCTTATGCTGAATGTTTTTTACAATGTTATTATACACCTAAAACTTCGTAGGCAAGCGTGATTTATGGATGTTTTAATACACCTCCAGCTATCCCTAGAGGGGCACACGGTTGAGTTACGTATGTACAAAACAATTGATATTTTTATATATAAAAACCACTATTATTTATCTTGAAGAAAATTCTGTGCTCGTTTCTTCTTTTGATTTGCACAGTGAACACTATTGTCCGCATTCAACGCGGCTCAAAACAATGCCGTGAGAGTGAGACGCCACAGAAAGCGTGGCGATTAGCGCCTTTTGTCTAAGATTTGCATGGTTTACCAAAATAATACGAGAGCTTTTTCAATACATAATTATAATGAGAAGTTGCTTTGTGTCGTATTGTCTAAACAATCTCGTTATCCGATTCGAACGATTTATGCACACAATGAATTTTTGGCAAAGGAACTCGAGCGCGCTTGGCCTGCGATTGCGTAAACTAAGCAATGTTCGCTAAGTCATTGGCTCCTGTCTACCTTACTGTCTACCTGCCCTGCTCCCAGTCTATCTGGGGTCGGCGCAGTATGTTTCCTCTTCCATTCATATCGGTCAGGCGTCATCAAGCCATCCACTCCCTTTTGATTAATATCATCCATCACACCGTAAAGGTGCTAGTGATGAATGAATGTACAGAAAAGACACGGAACGGACCATGTCGAGAGACCGATGAACGGAGAGAGTGATTGGAATGACAACATTCCAATCGTTACTGCTCAAAGTTTTGGCTTAAGTTTTACAGCCGGCCGCCTGCCAGACACTTACCCTCTTTGGTTACCTATGCTGTTGTTGGTGGTATGCCCTTCACCATTCGGGTGCCCCAAGGTGCTTATTGGTCTACACCGGGCAATTTCCTTAGTCGACTTTCACGACACCCATGGGATGAGTCGGGCTGGCCTATTCTACGTTATTTGTTCGCTCCCAGGCCAGCATAGAAGACTCTCTAAGTCTTTGGATGGGTGGCTAAAATTTATTATGTAGAGTTCCTTCGTGCTTCGGAGGGCACGTTAAGCCGTTGGTCCCGGTTGCATCTGCAGTCGCTAATACCCGCCAATCCGCACCGGGTCAGCGTGGTGGTTTATGGACGATTCTCCCTATATTCTTTCACTAGGAGAGGCCTGTACCGCAGCAGTGGGGACATTAAAGGGTTGGTAATGAGGATGATGAATTTTTAGCCATACGCACACATATTGCTTTGGAGTTTTCATTCTTCTTCAATGCTTTTTAAACTCAAAATTCTCCCTAAGGCCCGAGCCCCACAAGTGGGAAACTTCAAGGGTTCATTCCAAGGAAGCATTGATTTAACAACAATATTCCCTTTCGTTAATTTCGTATTTACCAAGTTTCATAAAATACATACATACATACATACATAAATCACGCCTATATCCCCGAAGGGGTAGGCAGAGGTGAACTGACACCCACGTTTCGCCAGTTATGTTAGGTCCCATGTAATAGGTAGCGAGCCTATTGCCATTTATCGGGCACAAAATTCGCAGTAGGTACATAGCTAGATGGTATAAGAGGAACGCTGCTGCCCATTCCTCACCACTGATTTGTCCTTAGTCGCCTTGTACCACACCCACGGGAGAGATTTGGGGTGACAATTGTATTCTACTCTGCCGTCACCACACGGCTTCATAAATATAGATGGGATTTAACTTTCTAACCTAGAAAATCTGATTGATATCTTAAATCAAGATTATCCACCTATGGAACAGTATACAAGTATAGAAAAACGGATCAATTAAAGTTGTGCCCGCGGACACAATTATCTATTACTCCTGTAGTTACATTTACTTCGCTGCAATCTCAGGTAAGCAATTCTACGTGTTTACATGCATTAGATGCAAATGCAAGGCCGTTGCTAAAGCAGATGTGACCTAACCGGTTAGTTAGGTCGATACCACCTACCGCGCGCTGAATGCTCGATGACACCTTTGTATGTCTAAGATGGTGCCCGTTTAACATACTTAACACATGCCACATTTTAAAACATGGAATTTATAACCTGTAATCCAGTTTGGGACATAGATCATATTAGGTGAAATTTGCTTTTGTTTTTCTTATAAAGATTTTGGTGGTAAGAAAAAGAATTTCGAAAAATTATGATATTGAGGCGGGAATCGAACCCGCGTCCGCTGCTATCCGGGCAGGTGCCCGACCGCTCGGCCACCCAAGACACTAATTAACTTGCCGAAATTCTTCGAAACCTTTACACTTCACGTTGTAAGCCAACGGGTACCCTCGCAATGTAGAAATAAATTTAAAACATTACAAAGCAGATATTTTTACAAATACCGTGCGTTCGGTTAAGCTTGGGTTTGCTTTATAAACTATTCGATTTTTTATTTTAACATTATATTAATTTCTAACCACCAAAATCTTTGTACTAATTTTTGTAACATTTATATAATGTTAAAATTAAAATCAAATAGTACCTATTTTGAAAACAGAAGAAAAACTGTTTTTAGAAAGTTGTTAGGCAAGCATGGCCATGTGGTGACGGCAGAATAGAAAACAATTTGTCACCAACCCAAATCTCTCCCGTGGGTGTTGTATACAAGGCGACTAAGGATAAGTTACTGATGAGGAATGGGCAGCAGCGTTCCTCTTATACCACCTAGCAATGTACTGCGACTTTTGTGCCCGATAAATGACAATATTCTCGCCACCTATTACGTGGGACCTAACATAATTAGCGAAACATGAGTGCTAGTTCACCTCTGTGTACCCCTTCGGGGATATAGGCGTGATTTATGTATGTATGTTAGGTAAGTATCTATTATTGGGTCAGATTTTAACCGCAAATAGCCTACCCTAGAGTCATCATCACCACCACCATCATCATCATCATCATCATCATCACCAGCCCTTTAATGTCCCCACCGCTGGGGCACGGGCCTTCCCTATGGATGGAAGAATACAGGGATATTGGGCCATAACCCACCACGCTGGCCCAGTGCGGGTTGGTGGGTACTAACGACTGCAGATGCAGCCGGGACCAACGGCTTAACGTGCCTTCCGAAGCACGGAGGAACTCGAGATAGTAAATTTGTCACCCATCCAATGACTGGCCTTAGCGAAATTGCTTAGTTTACGCAATCGCAGGCCAAGCGGGCTGTGTACCGTAGAGTGCGATGAGGTTTTTACAAACAACCTACATTGATAAAAACCTTACCATTAAAAAAAATGAATGAATGTAATACCATTCATTCATTAACAATAACAAGCTTATAAAATGTTTTTAGAAATTAAACAATGAACAAAATATGAAAATTATAAAGTTATACTCTATTACTTATACTCTATTCTCTGGGACAGTTTTACTATAATCGTATTTAAATGTAATCCTAGCATGTTATTCAGTTTCATTGTTGACGTGATTCGACTAAATAATAAGGTACATTTTTCCTTATATTGCGACAACAATTTGCGTGGTGGTTACATCATACTTTGAAGACTACGAGTTAGTAGTAAGAATCTGACAAACGAACGGTTTTGCTAGTTCTTCATTCACACCACCTTTACACATCACTATCACATCACCTATTTATAGAAATTTCATATAGACTAAACTAGCGGCTTGTGCTTCCGAAGTACCGAGGAACTCGACATGATATATTGTTGGTCACCCAACCGAGTACTTGCCACAACGAGCATTGCTTAGTTTCCGTAATCGCACTCCGAGCGCGTTAAGCCACCTGCGCTGCCGATCGCTTGCATCTCCTTTGAGCCAACGTCCAATTGTCTTTATGCGTAGAAAAGTTGATGTAGGCAAAGGCCGATTAAGATGGTGCTATTTACGCAAGAATTCTTTACCAATTTCGAGTACATGACCGGTAGGACGGTACACAATTTTACTAAAAGCCCTTTATGGTGAGCAATGGATAACTAAACGCGTCTTACTCGCACGTACTCCAGGGGGCCTACCGCCTAACTCCATTACTGATGATAGCTATATAGCAATGCACTGCTTACGGCTATAGCAGCAATCCTGAATTTTTAGGCAGTACGGGTTTTGTGCCAAATTCATACAAAATCATTCGGTGATCATACGTTCAAAGCTATCGCTTATAGTTTAGGTAGATTTCGTGCGAAATACAGCGTGACGTCATAAACTATAGCTTTTGCTTTAGCAATCGAGTTAGGCGGTAGGCCCCCTGGTAGGCCTATTCCCTAACTTTTTTTGACAGATGAAAGTGATGATCACCGAACTATTTACGTATCCATTACTACTTTACTATAATGCTATTATAACACTTGTCCTGTGATAACAGCAATGTATTAGTAAATAGTTCGGTGACAGTTGAAAGTGATTACACTTTCAACTGTCAAACAAAGTTAGGGAATAGGCCTACTGATCAGTGTCCAAGTTATTTATTGAAACTTAGAAACGCGCGAAGTGCTATGCTAATGCTGTGGAAAGCGCCCTCCTCAAACCAAGTTGGCTACGCAAACTCAACAGAAACGGGTTCCCCGGTCTGCGCGTACGCAACGTAAATCATTGTCGGCATCAACACGTCGAAGTGGCGACAGTAAATCATCCGGGACACCTTAGTTGGACTTCCTAGCCCAAGGCGACGATTAGCCAGTCAGGGAAATTGAATGCATGGATAAATCACGCCTATTTATCCCCTAAGGGGTGGATTGACACCCACGTTTCGCCAAATAAGGAATACTTAGTTGCGCCCGTGTAATAGGAGGCGAGCCCATTGCTATTTATCGGGAACCGCAGTACATTTATAGGTGGATGCACCGTGAAATTTTAATCAGTTCGAAAAAGAAAATATTGGTGCATTTTCTAATTTTCTTTCATTAGGTATCATCAATATTACAATGGGTGTGATTATTGTGATTTAAAATAACCAACGCAGGTTAGTTAAAATCACAAATAAGACTTTCTTTTGCGGGATTACATTCCTAATTGCATTGGTTAATGAATATTACAATGGTACTGATGGTATATTTTCAAACGATTAAGCTATTATTAAATTAGATTTGGTAATAAAAATATACAATACTTTTTTGTTCGAATTAAAATGGACCCAGTAGAAAATGATTCGAGTGCTACTCGATCATTTTGCCTGAGAATGAAATGGACAATTTGAAAATTCGAGTGTCGAGTTGAAATTGTGCGAAGTCGACAAAAAATGCGTGTTTAGAAGTTAGCGCCGTGACCGCGCCTGTCAAATCACCTGACCTTATTATGCTTGAGTAATGATTTCGACATCACTAAGGTTGGAGTTGACTAAATCGGTCATGGTCTATGTAGAGGCACCGCAATGTACTGATTTATCTACAACCTCTATCTCACGGTTGAATTGACATGTATACGTCTTCGAATTGAAAACAAAATACGAATAAAAAAAGAATAAGAAATAGAGGGCGCTGCTGCCACAATCATGGTAACATCATCATCTTCTTCTCACTTCCCTCTGCTCTGTTCCCAGTCTATCTGGGGTCGGCGCAGTTTCCTCTTCCACTCATATCGGTCAGACGTCATCAAGCCATCCACTCCCTTTTTATTCATTTCTCATCCATCACACCGGAAAGGTAGGTAGTTATGAATGAATGCATTAGAAAATAGACGGAAATTACTATGTCGAGAGACCAAGGAACGGAGGGAGTGATTCAGATGACAACTTTGGGTATACTTTTGTCGATGATTTGCCATCCACCTAACAGGCGTGATTTACTTATGTATGTAAATTATATTTAATTACCTACGTTGTCTTGTGAACGGGCGTTTGTATTTGCGTAAAAAAATTAAGTGCAACATGCACGTTTCGAATACACGACAGTACATTACAGCAATTATTTTCTGTAGCGATAATCGTGGGAGTCTATTACAGCTATACTTATGTATTGTGTTTAGTCAGATGAGCTAATCATTGTATGATGCCGGTGTCTAAGCCGTAGCTATAATGACTGGCGTGGCGGCGTAATGAGTGGAGGCATTTTGATTATTTAACATACATACATAAATCAGCCTATATACCCGAAGGAGGGGTAGGCGGAGCTGAAAAAACACTCCCTTTTCGCCAATTAAGCTAGGTCTCATGTAACATTGCCATCTAACGGGCACATGAATCGCAGTACCTACATTTCTAGGTGGAACAACAAGAGGAATGCTGCTGCCCATTACTCATTGCTGTCTTTACCCTTAGTCGCCTTGTACGACACCCACGGGAGAGATGGGGTGGTGACAATTGTATTCTGCTCTGCCGTCGCCACACGGCTTAATTATTTATGGGAGCCGGTATACCCTACTGTACCTATAGGTAAGTTTATGGCCACATAAATTCGTTTTGTTTATTTCTTCTAGTTCCAATTTTACGAGCTGCTGCGTTCTGTTATCAAGGGCTACCGTTAGCTTAAGTGTCCTTACTCGGAAATGATAAACTGGGGAGGAAAAAATGGCGTATAATGTGCCAGCCCCGACTCATCCCAGGGGTGTCGTAAAAGTCGACTGAGAGAGATTGGCCGCTGTAGGCTGTAGGTAGGATAAGCATCTTGGGGCACGCGACTTCAGACAGATAAAGCTACACTATAACGGGCCATAACCTTGAACAGTATGGATTGGAATGCTGTCATCATAATAACTCTCTCCGCTCATCGGTCTCGTGACTTAGACCTTTCTATCACTTTTTTGTACATTAACTCATCATTAATACCTTTACGATGTGATGGATGATGTGACTTGATGACGTCTACCGATTTGAACAAATGAGAAAATACGCTGCGCCGACCCCAGATAAATAGATATTTATTATTTATGTATGTACTATTGTAATTTTTATTTGATCATGACCTAGGTATATGTGGTATGGTTAGAAAAAAATATAACAAACAAATAGGTAAAAAAAAGTTCGAATCATCATTGTTCCAAATATACAAAGACGTTTGGTAGGCCGAGTGGCAGCCCGGATTGCGGAAGACGCGGTTCGGTGTTCGATTCCCGCATCAACACTATAATTTTCGAACTTTTTCCGACCACACAATTGTGTATGCATCAAAAAGTACTTGCGTTGGATTTCATTGGTGAAATGTGGGTGTTAATACACCTCCGCATACCCCTTTGGTCATGTAGGCCTTTAGGTAATGTACCTACATACCAGGAGACTTTTTGGTCACTGCAAACATTTTTGGAATTCGTTCAGACCATAGATATATGGTTCAGACCATCAAACAGAACAACACCATGGGAGCAACTCCAAATTCACGAAAAAATATCAGTTCATACAAAAAGATAATACCTACTTGACCCAAATGTATGAAACAGCTGTTATTTTTTTCGTGAATTTGGAGTTGCTCCTATAGTAAAATTTGTTCGGTTTGACAGTCTGAACGAATTCCAAAAAATTTTGCAGTGACCAAAAGTCTCCTGGTAATTCGCTAAATATGTGTTCTATGGTTATAAGGTCTGTAGTACAGACCTAACACTGATAATAGATGAACATCCGCCGGTCGGAATGTCGGCACAGTTGTAATTATGGCATGATGGGCATGGCAAAACTACAACAACGCCCTCTGCGATATGGATCGCCAGTGAACGCGACACATTGTTGTGCAGATGCGCACACTTTCACCTAGGGTTTTCGGGCGGGTGGATAGATGTTGTAATCCTACCGTAGATTGGCACTCGCCCTTTTATTAGGGCGAGTCTGTGCCAATCAACTTTCTTTAGATACATTGCTAGGTGGTACAAGAGGAATGCTGCTGCCCATTACTCCTCGTTTTCTTTAACTTTAGTCGACTTGTACGTTGTACGACACCCACGGAAGAGATGAGGGTGGTGAGACACTGCCGTCATTTAATGTATGTATTGTAATTTTGTATGCATATAATTTTATAATTTATGTGTCGAATAGGGTTTAAAACTTTAAAGGCCACTTGCGTAGTTCAGAGTTAATAATCTTAACTCGTGTTAGCTGCTAACACTGGGTTAGATTTTTAATATGTCTTGAATCGCATAGAGAGAGTACTGACAGTGTCACCACTGGTGTATAAATAAATAAATAAATAATTTTTGTCGCTGCCAGTGAAAGCGATAGAACGATAGTTTTCGATTGCAAGTGCATTTCTTTTTCTTCTCGCACTTTTAGCACCCCAGCCCCAGCATGACCACCAAAACACGATATAATAAAGGCATTTATCGCTTTGAACTTTTAAAAATCATTGGATTTTGACCGTTTAAAGCGATAAATGGCTTTATTATATCGTGTTTCGGTAGTTAGGATAGCCTGGCAGGCTGCTTAAGCGCGCGCTGCTAGGTGCCGGAAGACGTGAGAAGAAATAGCCGCAGATGTCAATCGGTGGGATGTTGCGCGAAAACCGGGGTCAACGGCCGACATCGATCGCGCTGTTTGTAAACATTGCGGGGAGAGGCCGGCCGCTTAGTGTACGAATAAAAACGTCATGTTTTATCAATTTCAGTGTCTTCCATGTTGGCCAGGAAGCGAAAAAATAACGTAGAATTCGCCAGTACCGACTCATCCTATGGGTGTCGTAAAAGCCTTACTAAGGGAGATTGCCCGGTGTAGACCAATAAGCACATTGGGGCACCCGAATGGTGGAAGGCAAACCACCAACAACAGCATACCCAGAGGGTTGGTGTCAGGCAGGCGGCCGGCTGTAAAACCTAAGCCAAAACCTTGAGAAGTATGGATTGACATTTTGTCATCCCAATCACTCTCTGTTCATTAGTCTCTTGACATGGTTCGTTCCTTTTCTTTTCTATACATTCATTCATCACTAGCACCTTTTTTGGTGTGATGGATGATTCGAATCAAAAGAGAGTGGATGGCTTGATGACGTCTGACCGATATGAATGGAAGAGGAAACATACTGCGCCGATCCCAGATAGACTAGGAACGGCAGGAGAAGTAGAGCACCTATAAATCTCGTTGACATCACCAATATCGAGGGCAGTGCTGTACCTTTTTTCAATTAGGATGAGTTCTGTGACGGCAGCACATATTATAAAAACAGCTGTCATGCGCC